>BSBN01000792.1:8125000-8750000 GCA_027924645.1 Cunninghamia lanceolata | reverse complement strand
CCGGGAATGTTGTCTGCAACATAGTTCTGTTGTTCTGGAGATTTCACCATTGTGGGATCCAAAGGACTAATGAGCAAGCGCCTGACTCCAAGTCCCTATTTTCTTCTTTTCTCTACACTTCCAACAGTTTGTAATACTTCCCTGCAACTCCACTTCTTCCTCTTCCAAAACCTACAACCTGCAATCACAGAAAAGTGGGTTGGGGGTTGTGATGTTTAGAGGCTTGCCTCAGTCAAGCCCTAAAGAGACATTCAATTCTTCTAAACACCATTGTTAGATGAGAGTGCATATCCCTACAAGAGAGAGGCAAAAATCCAAATGATAAATGATAGAAAACACAATAGATGTCGCCTTGAAGTGTAGATCTCACATGAAGGCTCTTCAATCACATTAGAAGATGAAATCAAATCTGCAATCACAAACATAATAACAATGCTCTGCTCTGCAACAATGAATATCTTGAATGCTCTAAAATCATAAGTGCACCAAAAGTACATAATCATCTTTTAGTTTACAAATGAATCCCTAAACATGCTTATATTTGCTTCTACATTCATTTCCGCTTAAAATTTCATAATTCAAACTTAAGGTGTCAACATAGGACTTAATAACGGTCACATAACCGACACTTAGATTTAGGTCCTGACCTAAAATAGGGCAAGACTAGGGCGTGGGTGCCCAAGTCCTCCCCCCCTATTTTAGATAGGGCTTAACATTATAGCACCCCCTAGGTCCTATTCATCATAAAACTTTGGGGTTTTCTCATCGGGATTCAAAATTAACCTACAATATGCTTATAATGCATTCTAAGGACCCAGATGCTGAACCTCAAGAGGGAAAAGCTCCCAAGGGGACATTTTTTGACATAACATTTAGTCCCCACTTTAATGTATGTATGAACACTAGGCCCATACATGCATTAAAGTACGATCAACAAACACAATAAACACACCAGGCACTTAGAACTAATGTATACACAAAGATTGAGGAACTATCTCTAGCCCCCAGTCTGAGGTAGACATTAGAGAAAACATGGTGCAGACACACCAAACACAATGAAGACAGTAACATGCACGCAAAACATGGAGAAGACAGTATTGAAGACATGCAAAACACAACAAATACAGTGAATATTTCTTTTTCATTTTCATTTTCTCATATGAATGCAAATGCAAGTGCAAGGAAAGTGACAATGCAACATACAACCCCAAAGGGAAAACATGCCATACAAAACCTCAAGTATAAGTGAAGCATGTCGCTACACATACACGAGAGGGGAAAGCACGCCATATAAAGACCAAGTGGGGGTTAGCCACACAAGGGGGAAAACACATGGAAGACACATAGAAAACATGACAAACAAGGCGATGGAAGAAACTTATTGCTAAGCCCCCACCATCTCAGGCACACATCGATGATTGGGCTTCGCCACAACAATCGTCGAAGACACGGTTAAGGGTTAGGATAGTCTCAAATCCGCCCTGCCTGCTCGGAGGAATTTTTGAAAATGACAGGATGTGTAATCTCCTCGAGAAGTACACCATCCCTGCCTTCCACAAAAGGGCTTAAAATAAAAGGATATGCATGATATCCTGCCTCCACAGAGGGCTTAATGATTGCAATATAGAAATAATGATGTGCACTCGCGCAGAGATACAACATCCCACCTCCACAGAGGGCTTACAAACATGCTTCGTTAGTATCAAAATCATTAGACAACTTACCTTTATATGCCCCCACCTTAAGGTGGTTGATATCGTGTACTGATATTAAGCACGTTAAGGTAGGAAGAAAACACACAAGGGAACAAGAGCTCTCACAAAGCCCATGCCCCCAGAAGTGACATGTACTTTATGATTGTTGAATGTTCCCACAAATACACATTATGCTAAGATAAACAACAAGATTAAGCTATCCATGAAAACAATCACATCAAAGGCCAAGGCTATACTATGAGTTCGTAACCAAGTATAACCATTGGCCTATACTTCAGGTGCCTCAGAATTGAGTGTAACAACAAGGCGAGACACTCAAAACGATCAAAGTGCACGAAGCAGATGTATTGTTATGATTTTTTAGAGAGATAAGACAACATCAAAATATCACACGGGGTGATTCTACTAGCCAAGCGTTAGATAATATATATCAACCCCGTCGTCATGTATGGACTAGGTCCATTTTTTATTTCTCGTTGAAGGGACACTAGGTCCGTATCACTATAATATGTTTTTCATCATCTGCCAGCTAGACAGAACCACTAGAGGAAGGTAAACAATAAATAAAGAGAGGAGAAACAAGTGCCTTAGGGACAGTCATGTAAGAGGGTGCCCCCAAGTCACCAACCGCAACGCTATGTCCATCAGACACAACACACAACAATGAAAATAGAGGAAAGGCAATATAGAAAAATGATGATACAAATAGAAGAAGGGTCACAACAGAGGCGGTCTCCCAGTATCCTTGACCTTATGTTGATTTGGTCTTGTTGATATCACATTTAGTTTAGGCCAACGAGAGGCTTTCTTTTCTTTAAAAGGATTATATCCAATGTCGCTTGAGTAATGTCTTGAAGCGGATTCTATAGGTACTTGAATCCCTTGTTGATTTACACCACATCCATTACCTATATAGTCACAATTGTTATAAAGGATTTAAATCCTCGACCATAGAGGGATGTCAGTTCCTTAGAAGATGGTGAAGCCTCATAGGTCTCATAATTTGTAGTATAAGTAAGAGTATTGTTTTTGTTTTCTACCAAGGATGCTTTACATTCCTTAGGTGTTTTCAAGGATTGTTTTAATGAGATCAATGCAACTTTTGATGTGTCAAAGTTATTAAGTTTATATTCCCCCGGTCCAGAAGGAGTAAAATCTAATGAACCACGATCATCACCAAAAAGTGCATCCGATGGTTGAGTCTTGCACTACATTATCTGTGGCAAGAGGTATTAATGACTCAACTTGTAAGCTATTTAGATTCATATGATTATTAAATTGCCTTTGCTTTTCAATATGTAAACAACTATCTAGTTCGAGATTGGCTTTCCAAGTGTGGAGCTTGTCTTGATAAATAAACTTTATTAATCTATGAAGGGTAGACGGAACTGTCCCCATGGCATGAATCCATGGTCTACCAAGAATCATATTATATGAAAGTGAACCAGGCATGACATGAAAAAGAGTAGACAAAGTCACAGGTCCAACCTTTATAGGTAAAGTTATAGTACCCACTGATTGTCTACCAACATTATCAAAGCCACAAATGCTAATACTATTTGGTTTGATTAAAGATGTGTCGGCTAAAAGGAAGCTAGGTGTGCAGAAATCGCTTCCTACACTAATCTAATGAGGGGAGGAAAGTGCAAATTCAATTTTATCCTTACTATTACAACAATGTTAAACCCACTAATAGAGATATTGCAACAAACACATAAACAAGAATGTATGACAGAAGAAGAGAGACACAAGATATATGCAGAGAAAACCCTTACGAGTGAAAAACTCCACACTCCAAAACACAGCTCAAATGTATTACGTAAACAATGAAGATTATAGTACAACACAGAGCCAATGCTTTTGCAGGAGTCTTCGACACTCATATCTGGAGATGATTTGGTACCATAACAGTACCTGTAAAACCTGTAGTACATCACCTCCTCAAAGCACCTGTTTATATAGAATATACAAGGCAAAATTGACTCTATCTTGGAATGGGCGTCCAACATGGCCTCATGGCCCAAAACCCACGCCTATGGACACTTGTCCAACCTTGTAGAATGTTCCTGACACTTGTCAGGTCACCCCATCCCAAAGAGGTCGCCTATTTCCAAAATGGGCTATGACAGATGCTCTTACGACTCTTACAACCATCATAGAATCTATCATAGTTGTCATAAGTTACAGCTGTAAGAGAATCTATCATACACAGGCTATAAATAGCATATTCTCTTACAACATGTCATAGTCCACCTTCGGGTGTCCAAAGATGCCTTTTTCAAAGATTCTCTTCGACACATGTCTTCACCTATCATAGAATCTCTTATTTCTAACTCTTACATGTCATAACTTCGTCATAGGAATCTGTCATGACCGTTATGGTCAATATTCCCTTACACAACATCCAAGATGTCGACACATGGCAAAATAGTCCTACCACTAAGTGGGACGCCTATCTCCTCATGTGAGGGCAAAATTACATGTGGTCATATGCCATGTAGGATGACACTTCACCGTGCCAACTCCCACAACATGACAACATAGGATTTGCATCCAATTAATACAATAGGCAAATAATAAATAAATACAATGTAAAAATACAAGGAATTACCAAGGTTGAGACAGCTTAATTCCCAACATTCTCCTACTTGTCAAACACCTTGTAAGAGCCAATAGAATTAACAAGATTTAACTGCTATAGGCCAAGAGGCCCATAAACTCCGAACACCATCTAAACTTCTCTATGCCCACTGGTTTCGTCAATGCATCTGCAACATTCTTCAAAGTATCTACCTTCTCCAAATTTACTTTCCCATCCTCTACCATGTCTCGCACGAAGTGAAACTGTACATCAATATGCTTTGTTCTAGCATGGAAAGTTGGATTCTTTGCAAGGCAAATCACACTCTAACTATCACAACTAATCGTAATCTGATCTGCATCAACACCAATATCTGAACACAATTTCTTAAGCCAAATGGCTTCCTTGCAAGCATGAGTTGCAGCCATATACTCAACTTTAGTAGTGGACAAAGCAACCACAAGTTGTCGCTTACTCATCCAACTAATTGCACCACCAAACATAGTGAATACATAGGCACTGGTGGATCTCCTGTTGTCAATGTCACCTACCTAATCAAAATCCACAAATCCACAAATATAAATTGAATGTGGAGGTCCTATAACATTACCATGATAGCATATGGAATACTCAGAAGTACCCCTCAAATATCTGAACACTCGCTTAACTGCATCCCAATGTACCCGTCCAGGATTAGCCATAAATCGACTAAGGACTCCCACTGCTTGGGCAATGTCTAGTCTTGTGCAGACCATAGCATACATCAAACTGCCAGAGCACTAGCATAAGGTACTCTACTCATGTCCTCCACCTCACTAGGAGATTTTGGACAATCACTAACAGACAATTTTGTCCCCAATGAAACAGGAACACACAATGGTCTACAATCTGCCATGCTGAACCTGTCCAACATGGTCTTCACATACTTACTCTGGTTTAACCAAAGTTTTTTGTTTGCTCTATCTCTTCTGATTTCCATTCCTAGAATGTACCTAACTGCCCCAAGATTTTTCATCTCAAACTGTGCTGACAACTGAGACTTCAAATCAAAAATCATATTCTTACCATTCCCAATCAACAACATATCGTCAACATACAATGCAATAATGAGAATGCGATCATTGTCAAATTTGTAACACACACAATGATTAGATTTTGATCTCAGATAGCCAATTGACAACACAAAGGCATCAAACTTCAAGTACCACATCCTAGGAGACTGCTTCAAACCATACAAAAACTTCTTTAACTTGCAAACCAAATTTTCTTTACCTTTCTCTATGTAATGCTCTAGCTATGACATGTAGATTTCTTCCTCCAAATCACCATGAAGGAAAGTTGTTTTCACATCCATCTATTCTACCTCTAAGTCATAAGCAAATGTAAGAGATAATAGAAATTGAATGGATGTCAGCTTTGCAACGGGAGAGAAAATTTTACCATAATCAATTCCCTCCACTTGTGAATACCCCTTCGCAACCAATCTAGCCTTGTACTTTTCAACACTGCCATCTACACCGAATTTCTTCTTGAACACCCATTTGCAACCAACAGGTTTCCAGCCATTAGACAAAGGCACCAAGTCCCATGTTTTGTTCTTTTCCAAAGAAGCCATCTCATCTTCCATGGCCTCCTTCCAGGAACCTACATCTTTCATGCCCATAGCCTCTTTCACAGTTCTAGGCTCATCAGTGTTAGTAAGTAAAGCAAAAGCACAATTAGAATCAAGTAATGAATAACCAAACCTATTAGGTTGCTTTCTTGTTCATGTAGACCTCCTCAATGGCTGAGGTTGAGGTTCTGCTTCTTCTTCTGAGCTTTCAGAGCTGCTAGAGCTCTCCTCATCATCAGGTCTCACAGTGTATGTCAGTTTAGTCTTCTCAGGGGTAGAAGAAAACTGAACTGCATCTTTCTTTTTTATCTATTCTGGTTGTAGAACAATGGAAGAAAGTGTTAGCTCTCTGAAGATAACAATTCTACTATACAACACTTTTTCAGCCATAGGATCCCAAAGCTTGTATCCTTTCACACCGACACCATAGCTAATGAAAATACATTTAACATCCTTGTTCTCCAATTTAGATCGTTTCTCCCTAGGCACATGTGCATATGCCTCATAACCAAAAATATGAAGATGTCTAACTGAAGGCTTCTTACCAGACCACACCTCCATAGGTGTTTTGCCAACAAGAGCTAATGTAGGAGATCTGTTTACTAGATAGCAAGCAGTGGCAACCGCTTTAGCCCAAAACTTTTGTTCAAGGCTTGCTCCACTAAGCATACTCCAAGCCTTCTCCATCAGTGTCCTATTCATCCTCTTTGCAACTCCATTTTTCTATGGGGTGTATGGAGTTGTCTTATGCCTTTCCATCCCTTGCTCTTTGCAGAACTTATCGAACTCTGCCGAACAAAACTCACCATCGTTGTCAGTTCTCAAACACTTAATCTTTTTACTAGTCTAATTTTCAGCAAAGGCTTTAAACTCCTTAAATCGACTAAAGACTTCAGTCTTGCTTCTGATAAAATAAACCCACGTCCTTCTACTATAATCATTTATGAAAGATACAAAATATACAGATTTTAAAATTGAAGGAACATTAAGAAGACCAAACACATCAGAATGAATAAGATCCAATACACCAGAAGACTTGTGAGAACTAGAGTAAAATTGAACATGATTTTGCTTTCCATAAATGCAATGTTTGCAAAAGTCAAACTTGAGATTACAATCATTTAACCCCTCAATGAGGTTTTTATTTTTCAGGGTACGCAGACCCTTCTCACCAATGTGGCCATATCTCAAATGCCATAACATAGTCTTTTCAGCAAGAAGCTTAGCTTCCATAGCATGTTCACTACCATCAGAACTAGTCACAACAGATTTCTTCACTGCTCGTTCATATGGTGAGGATGAAGTGACTACAGTTCATTTCTTTGAATCAGAAGAATTATTGCACTGTGAAGTACATGCCTCTAGCTGAAACAGAGTACCCCTCCGAGTACCCTTCGCAAGCACCATAGATCCTCTAGTCATCTTGCATCCATCCTTCGAAAAGACAACTTGCACACCTACATCATTCAACATACTTACAGAAAGCAGGTTCCGTGCAAAGCTTGGAATGTGCATAACTCCAGTGATCCCCTTCACTCGTCCATCAAGGAATCAAATTGAGACTCTTCCATGACCAACAATCTTCAGATGAGAGTCATCACCCAAGTACACTCTTCCACCATCGAACTCTTCATATTTCGTGAACCAGCTTTGATGCGAGGTCATGTGGAATGATGCACCAGAATCAATCAACCACACATCATCACATGCATGGGTGGCCAGGGTTGCGATGAAGGCATCACCATCATCTTGTGACTTGTTAGAATCTGAATCTGGGGCTGGTTTCTTTTTCTTTTTCTTCTCTTCTTTGCATTCCTTTCAAAAATGCCCAGACTTGCCTCAGTTCCAACAGTGAGCCTTGGACTTTCCAGGAGATTTATATCTCCCACAGGATTTGGATCTACCCTTCTCAGCTTTCTTGTCCTTCTTCCCTTTCTCCTTGGGTCTTCCACGAACCCCAAGAGCCTCTTTGGCTGATTCGAATGTCTTCCTCTGCATTTCTTCAGATAACAACAAGGACACAACATCTTCCATCTTGAAGGTGGTAGTGGTGCTGCCAATAGCCATGACAAGATGATCCCATGAATCTAACAAAGAACAAAGCATGGTCATGCAACAATCCTCCTCCTCCATTTTCACACCAACAAATGTCAACTGTGCAATGATCATGTTGAAAGCATTCATGTGGTCCACAACAGATCCTCCGTCTTCCATCTTCAGAGTGAACAACTTTTTTAGGAAAAGTTTGTTTACCAAGGACTTAACCTGATAAACATCATCCAACTTCTTGCAAAGATCTTTCGTGCTCTTTTCCTCATGGGCATTCAACAGGACAAAGTCAGCTAAACAGAGTCTTATGAGGCCCTTAGCCTTCCGATCTTTGAGGTCCCAATTAGCTTGTGACATTTCTGTAGGTTTCACACTGGATACGGTTTCCCATAGGTTACGATCAACAAGTAGGTCCTCCATCTTGAGTTTCCACAACTCGAAATTAGTGCCATTAAATTTCTCAACCTCTAAACTTCCAGATGTGGTTACCATCTCCTTGCTACAACAAGATATAGAATGCTCTACACAACACTCCCACTCAACCTAAGATTAGCTCAAAAAACCCCTACCCAGTAGCTAGAACCAAAACTAGTCAGGCTCTGATACCAACTGAAAGGAAGCTAGGTGTGCATAAATTGCTTCCTACACTAATCTAATGAGGAGAGGAGAGTGCAAATTCAATTTTATCCTTACTATTACAGCAATGTTAAACCCACTAACAGAGATATTGCAGCAAACACATAAACAAGAAAGCATGACAGAAGAAGAGAGACACAAGATATACGTGGGGAAAACCCTTACGGGTGAAAAACCCCACACTCCAAAACACAGCTCAAATGTATTACGTAAACAATGAAGGTTACAATACAACACAGAGCCAATGCTCTTGCAGGAGTCTTCGGCACTCATATCTGGAGATGATCTAGTAGCATAACAGTACCTGTAAAACCTATAGTACATCACCTCCTCAAAGCACCTGTTTGTATAGAATATACAAGGCAAAATTGGCTCTATCTTGGAATGGGCGTCCAACATGGCCTCGTGGCCCAAAACCCATGCCTATGGACACTTGTCCAACCTTGTAGAATGTTCCTGACACTTGTCAGGTCACCCCATCCCAAAGAGGTCGCCTATTTCCAAAATGGGCTATGATAGATGCTCTTACGACTCTTACAACCATCATATAATTTGTCATAGTTGTCATAACTTACAGTTGTAAGAGAATCTGTCATACATAGGCTATAAATAGCATATTCTCTTACAACATGTCATAGTCCACCTTGGGGCGCCCAAAGATGCCTTTTTCAAAGATGCTCTTTGACACATGTCTTGACTTGTCATAGAATCTCCTATTTTTTACTCTTACATGTCATAACTTCGTCATAGGAATATGTCATGACCGTTACGATCAATATTCCTTTACAGAACATCCAAGATGCCAACACATGGAAAAATATTCCTACCACTAAGTGGGATGCCTATCTCCTCATGTGAGGACAAAAGTACATGTGGTCATATGCCATGTAGGATGACACTTCACCGTGCCAACTCCCACAACATGACAACATAGGATTTGCATCCAATTAATACAATAGACAAATAATAAATAAATACAATGTAAAAATACAAGGAATTACCAAGGTTGGGACACCTTAATTCCCAACATTGGCCTTAATCTTATGTAACAAATCCATACCATAAACATTTAGAGTTGATCCATTATCAATCATAACATGCTTGATCAATTTATTTTCTACTTGAACACGTATTATAAGAGGATCATATTGGTTTTGAACTTCAATTGATGGTAATTCATGTGGTTGAAAGAGAATATATGTTTTTGTCACATGCATACAGTCTAATAGAGTTGCTACATCATTCGGCTTAACAGTAGGTGGCACAATCACCTTTTGTAAAGCTTCTTGGAGCATTCCATGGTATGTAGGCGATGGTTGTATTAAATCCCAAAGAGAGATCTTAGTCGGAGTAGCGTGATGTTGTTCGACCATATCATATTCTTGATCACTTTTATGAGTAAGACGAGGTGGCAGAGGGAGCATAGGTTGAGAAGCTGGTAAAGATATTAGAATGCTCGATTATTGTTTGTTTTGTTTATTATTATTTTGAGTATTATATGCATGAGCAACCACAACATGACTAGGTTGTTGTGAATTTTGATGTGTTATTTGTTTAGCAACATTATAGATGTAGTCAGGAGGTCGAGAAGAATATGGAAGACCTCTAACAATGAGTACCGGTTTAGGAGGTGGTTGTTGAGCACCTTGAAACATAATTGCCAGTTTTAAGCAAGGAGGTGCACTAGGTGCCCCTCGCACAATCATCTTGGGAACATTGCTACAAAGTCTATTAGTGAAGATTGAATTAACATTGTTTTCCTCTTGATTATACCCAACATATATCCCTAAAGGATTTAATGTGAGGGACCTTTTCTCATCCACTAATGCTACATCTTAGCCAGGGAGAGCATTGGAATGAGAGGAAGGTATAGTGTTGTTAGGAAGGTTAGGTGTTGTATCATTAATAGGGCTATCCATGATCTTTTTATCTAAGGTTTTTGGACATTCAACTATAGGAGAAGTAGAATAACCCATGGAATCATCATCATCATGTGCTTTAGCTATTGATTTCAAAGTACTAACAGAAAATGAATTTTCACTCTTATCTTTCTCATGAGTATTCCTAGAGATGAACTTAGTTAAATCTTCTAATATCAAAGGATATGCTCCTATGAGTAATGTGAAGCGAGTAAAATCATGTGTATAACAAAGTAATTGCAGCTCATATGTAGAACATATAGAAGCATCAATACTACTTACAGAAGCTATGTGCTCTAGAACATGAGGATTCTCATTAGTGAAATTAGAGAAATTTTCAAAATCTAGGATATACTCATGCAAAAATTTTAAAGAAGAATAACATGAAGATGCCATAATAAAATGTCCAAAAACATCAATTTCCAATAAGAGCTAGTAATGCACCCTAGGTGTCGAAATACACAATGTGTAATTAAGATAATGCAAGATTTCAAATAAGGTTTGCAATACTATCAAATGTATGTTTTCAAATGTATGCAAGATCATATTTGAATGATTTTTTATATGAATGCAAGAAAGTAAGTGCAAAATTAAATGCAAATATGACCTAAAATACTTGATTTTTTTACCTTTTTAATGCAAGTGAATGAAAGAAAAGGTGTTGTGAAGAATTTTAAGAGGGACAAAAAATTATATGCTTAATAGTAGTCCAATGATACAATAATGTCTTTCACAACATGCCTTTGATGCAATTCTAGAGTGATGACAAGTCAAAACCTAGTGGAAATAGAGCTAAAATATGCAATTTTTCACAAATTTTCAATGCAAATGAGTAAGAGAAGGGGTGTTGTGAGGAAATTGATGAAGGGTAGAAAATAATAAGTTTGATATCAGTCCAATAAAGCCACTAGATCCTTCACAACACACCTATAATGCAATCCTATATGCAAAATAAGCCAAAATTTAGTGAAAATTGCTAGTTTTCGTTGAAATTGAAAATGTGTAAATGCAAGAACACACTAAAATGCAACACTACATGCAAAATCAGATTTAAATGAGCACATAAGATAAGTAGGAAATTTTGAAAATAATATTTTACCTACAAACCTTAGCTTTTGGAATTACTAGGTTATATGAAAAAATCAAAATTTCAAGCAAACCCTAGCAATTTTATGATGAAAATACAATGCAAAAAATTAATGAATCATGAATTTCTATAATTTAAATCACATTAAATTAAATTAAATGGAAATTAATTCAAATTATTTGAAAATCAAACTAAAAATGCCAATTTTTTAAAATTTTCCAAAATTTTCAATTTTTTTGTAAATTTTCAAATGTGATATTGAAAATTATGAAATAAATAAAAATAAATTTCACATCTAATACAAAAATCAGAAGTTAAATGAAAATTAATCAAAATTATGTCAAAATGCAAGCTAAAAATGCTAATTTGTTCAAATTTTGCAAATTTTTTTTTGTAAATTTTCAAATGCAATATGAAAATGATAAATAAAAATATTTTTTTAAAAATTTAGGGCAGATCTAATTTAAAAATAAGAAATTAAATTAAAATTAATTCAAATTATGTCAAAATACAAGCTAAAATGCAAAAAAAAATCCAAAATTTTTAAGTTTTTCATAATTTTTCCAATGCAATAAGAAAATTCTGAATGAAATGGATGTGAATTTTAGATCTAATGGAAAAATTAAAAAATTTAATTAAATGCAAACTATGTCAAAAATCAAACCCTAGAATGCAATTTTTTTTCAAAATTTTCAAATATGTCATTTTTTTTGTAAATTTTCAAATGCAATAAGATGAATGAATTAAATGAATGTAAATCTGAAGTACAACACTCAACAAGGTGCAAAATTCATTAAAAACATGGGTTCACCAAAATGTTATGTAGAAAAAGTGGGATTTTCAATTTAATGTAAGGTGTGGTTAAATCCTCCTTTCTACTCGGACATTCAAGGACATTCAAGGACATTCAACAGTGGAAATTTATGGATTTGTTGTTTAATTAAGTCCAATTATGCTCAAAACCCTAATTTCGTAAAATTGTAAACAAACGGACAAATAATGGAAAATGCTTGCACACAGAGATATCAAATGATAATCAAATACATACCAGATTTCAAAGTTTGGTGTGTGGAAAAGTCAGGGACTAATGAGTGAACGCCCTAGTCCAATGCCTTAGTTTTTGTCAGGATTTGGGAATGTTGTCTGCAACATAGTTCTGTTATTCCATAGATTTCACCGTTGCGAGATTCGTAGGACCAATGAGCGGGCACCCGAGTCCAGGTCCTTATTTTCTTCTTTGCTCTAAACTTTTGAAAGTCTGTAATGCTTCCCTGCAACTCCACTTCTTTCGCTTCTGAAACCTATAACCTGCAATCACAAAAAAGTGGGTTGGGGGTTGTGGTGTTTAGAGGCTTGCCTCAGTCAAGCCCCGGAGAGACATTCAAGTCTTCCAAACATTGTTGTTAGATGAGAGTACATACCCCTATGGGATAGAGGCAAAAATCTAAATGATAAATGCTAGAAAACACAATAGATGTCGCCTTGAAGTGTAGACCTCACATGAAGGCTCTTCAATCACATTAGAAGATGAAATCAAATCTACAATCACAAACACAATAACAATGCTCTGCTCTGCAACAATGAATATCTTGAATGCTCTAAAATCATAAGTGCGCCAAAAGTACATAATCATCTTCTAGTTTACAAATGAATACATGCTTATATATGCTTCTACATTCATTCCCGCTTAAAGTTTCATAATTCAAACTTAAGGTGTCGGCATAGGACCTAATAATGGTCACATAACTGACACTTAGATTTAGGTCCTGACCTAAAATAGAGCAGGACTAGGGCATGGGTTCCCAAGTCCTCCCTCCTTATTTTATGCAGGGCTTAACATTATAGCACTCCCTAGGTCCTATTCAACATAAAACTTTGGGGTTTTCTCATCGAGAATCAAAATTAACATGCAATATGCTTATAATGCATTCTAAGGACCCGGGAGCTAAACCTCAAGAGGGAAAAGCCCCCAAGGGGACATTTTCTGACATAACAAATAGAGTCTCCACTTCTCTTGTTGGGAAGAAATATTGAACAAACACTTCACATCAATGATACAACAACAAAAAAAATAATTTAATGGTTCCCTGGCAACGACGCCAATCTGTAGGTGTAAGTTGACGTGTTGCCAACTTACCCAAACACAATGTGCAACTGTAAATCACTATTACAGGGGTCTACAAATCTGAACTAAAGTATTATCATCCTCAGCAATGGTGCCAATCTATTGGGTCCCAAAATGACTACAATATAAAATTCTAAAACATTTCTAAATCACCTAGGCCAGGGACGTCGTCAGGGTGATAGAAAGAGGTTTATCAACAAGTCAAGGGTGATTTTGGCCAACTAACAGGAGTGAGTAGACTCCTCTACTCTTTGAGCTCATCTTAAATTCTAGAGTGATATTCCAAGGGGTATACCTAAGCAGGTATTAACTTCAAAACCATATGAACAACTAAAAATATTTGAACAACCAAATCCAAATCACTTTTGTTACTAAATTATTTTCACACCTAATTTAGTTAGACCTGATTTACAATTGTTGCAAAAAGAATAAAAGAAAACTTTTAAGAGTGATGATCAATCAATGAATGCATGACATCTTGGCAAGAGAAAAACAAGGATCATTTACCAAGATAATCTGACAGTCCAGTCAGAACTATCAAACCATCCTAACAAGTGAAGTTGTGATGACAAGATATCAGACAGTTAATGAATGACAGAAAGAATCTAAAGAATCTAACTGGTTTTATCTTTCAGTTATGAGATGATTGAATTATTCAAGTAATCACAAATCAGTGTGAAAGAAAGGTATTTATAAACTGTCATTTCATATCATGTTTTGAACATATGTTTCATATCAGATTCAGTTATTCTATCCTATGCATTTGATTCAAAAAAGTAAATAATATATAAATCATTTGCATAAGGTAAAGTAACTGATCATATTTAAAGAAATGTTTAAATGTGTCCACACAAGCTGTGGAAGTGACTAAACTGAGCAATGCAAACATGTGCAAGCTATACATCTGAGGATAAAAGAAAGAGAAATAACATATGAGAATAATAAATATCCATCATTATCTTTTTGGAAGGTTGATATCCTTACTTAGCAGCTGATCTTCATTTCCTTATCTTCAGCTCCTGATCATGAGAGTGCACCTGCAAAATTTGGGGAAAAGCCCTGTTAGAAGCTCCGGATATTTAAAATCATCACATGTTTTTATCAACAGACATATCAACTTGCATACATTATGCATCTTATGTGAATGGATCAAATCAGACATATGCAATAAATCAGATCATCACGAGAAAGATCAATCAACTTCAAGAGGTGTGTTTTTATGCTAACTTGTTTGTTCACTGTGCAAGTATAGGAAAAGTAATGTTGCTGATTTGAAGACATTAAAACATGTGGATAAAATGTGGCTCCCACAAGGGTAGAGCCCAGCATGTTTTCCTTTTTATTCATTTGAAAAGGATATCAAATTGTAAAAGACAGAATGCATTATTCAATAATATACTATGCATCAGAACAGTCAACTTGCAAAGGGAGTGAAATCATCATCATTGAAGTGAAGAGGAGCAATTGCTCCTATAAACTATGCCCACTTCAGAAAATAGTTTTTTAGAATCAGAATATCATGTTCAAAATTCTTCATCATATGTTACAGGTGAACAATAATGGATATGCAAGTATAGAAGTACAATGATCAAAGACAGAAGTACAGTCATAAAAGGTATTCTTCTTTATTTCTATTATGATTGAGGTATCTTTCTGCTATCCATATGTGTGTCATAAGTATGACAGCCACCTAATGGATAAACATCATTTTAAGACAACATGAGGAATGCATAAAGTGCAATTAGAATAACTATAAAAGTCTATTATGTTATCAACTGAGCCATAAGGTACAGTCATATCGTGCCAAGAGCAGTCATACAATTGGAGATAAAGAAGGACAATATCATCTTGTGGAGATTAAAGGTAAAGAGCCTGAGTTAAAATGTCTAGTTTTGTTGAAGGTATAGCCATCAAAGAGTAACAGGTAATGACAAACAATGCTTACAAATCAAGAGTAACTGTGTTAAAAGAAATAGCATATCACTTCAAGGCATGATCGAGAAGTGTAGAGTCATCAAGGCATAGGAGGATTAACCATATAGAGCAATCATAAGATATCTTATGCAGAGAGTGAAGGACATAAATGCTACTCTTGAACATGTGATTGATATATTCAATCTCCAAGGAGATACAAGAGGTAGCATAGAAAGGATCAGATCTAACCATGTCATACATGAGGAAGATCAATGTATAAAATGTTCATGTCATGACAGTCAAAAAGAGAAATAAAGATAAAAGGTTCTGCATACTCTTCTTTTACATATTCAAATGACCAGGTTTAGTTTATACCAGAATATTCACAAAAATATCAAAACCCTTATCATCATTTTGTGTTTTGAAGCTACAGTTGAAAGAGGGATAAAAGAAGCAAATGCAGAATAACCCATATGGGTTTGTCACAGAAATGTAAGATTATGTTGTACAGACAGAAGGAGAAGGGTTTACTTCAAAAACCAAAAACCCATGTTACATTTTGAAATCTTCATGTATTCTTGTATGCATAAAAGAAAGAGATACAGAATGCAAGTTATAGTTATGGCCATGATAGACAAGAGGTTTTTCTTAAAAGAAAACAAAAAGCCATATAATTTTTCAAACCCTTGTATTATATTCTTGTATACAGTGAAAAGAAATGTACAGAGCAAGATAATGTCATGGCCATGGTCAGAAAAGGCCTATTTCTTCAAAATAGCAAAACCCTTTGCATATTTCCTTGAAACCCTTACAAATTTCATATCTACATAGGAGTCGAGAGAAGGAAAAGCAGAGACTACAGGCTGTAACCAGTAGAGGAGCTTTCATGTATATAGAACGAAAACCTCATTTTCTTTTTAAAACCCTAGTGTATTTTTCTAGGTTATAGTCAAAGAAGATACAATGAAGCATGGCCGTTGCAGAAAGGGATTTTCCCTTCAAAGAAACCAGAAAGCTCACTTCACCTTTTCAAGTCATTATCAGTAATGAAGACACAGTTCAAAAGAATGAGATACAGAAGGACGAATAAGAGAACTCACCTCATATTCTTGTTTGAAGAAAGCTACAGACTACGGCCTTCATTCTTTAAAGACTCAGAAATGATGAGGTTTTAGTTACCAAATCAATAATGCAAAGAGAGAAAGAACCACGGTAAGAAGGTGTCTATACAGGCTCAACACACAGCCATACAAGCCGCGGAATAAGTATCAAAAGATTAGCAAAAATAAGAAAGAAATTGCCCAATAAATACTCACCTTTCTTCCTGCATCAAAATGCCATGGTCAGAATTGAAGAAAATCGACCAAGAATGGCAGGAAAACCAGAGGAAAAGCATAAGGTCATCAAACCCTAGCCGTCAGCTCTTGGAGTTGTAGAGTGAAAGGGAAAGGATAACAAAATGAAATTAAAAGTTTAGGGTTCACAAAATGCTTTTGAGCGATGAACTTCCTCATGTTTTTTTTTTTTGACTTAGCAAGAAAATAAAATCATTACATCATCCAAAGCCAAGGTCAAGACTTGTGTCTTGGTAAAACCTAATGAGTATGCACAGGAGGGCCCGTGGGTTGAATACTTTTTCCTTTTTTTTATTTTTAATTTTTGCTAAAGTCAAAAGATAGAAATCATCACAAGGTAAGACTTAGTGCCCTTTTATTCTTGTCTTCTCCATGACAGTCAACAATATAAGGATCAAATAAATGTCGACTGCCTTATGTCATATGCAAACCAAGTCAAAAGTCAAAGATCCTTTTTTGCCTTATGCATTTCAAATGCATGTGAAGTCAACAAGTAAATTATGGTGAATGATAGTAAAAGGTGGCAAGAAATATGGATAAGGTAAAAATGGACAATGCATGTGTAAAGACAAGTCAAATATGAGAAATGCATTATGAAGACAAGTGTTCATAAGGTGGCAGAGATATGGGTAAGATGAGAAAAAGATAAAGGCAAAGGTGGCATGAACAAAGTAATAATGCATTATGACATTGCATGGTAAAAAATCAAATGATAAATATGGTTAATGTAATAATACATTGCATGGAGAAATGCAAAGTCAAGGCAGATGGTATAGTAATGATGATTTATTCTCTTTTATTTGCATGGAGTAATAAGGGGATATGATTATGCCTTGTATGCATATGTAATGCAAATATGGAGTTTTCTTTTGCATGGAGTGATAAGGTGATAAAAGATACAATTATCATTCTTTTTGATAGTGCATGATATTATTTTGTATGTAATGTCCTAATATTTTGCATAGGAGGCATAAGGAGATTATATTTTTCATTTTTTCATGCATGATGGCCTTTTTCTTTTGGCATCATTGATTAGTGAAATCATGCAAATTATGCAAATGTAAAGGGAGAGATAAGGTGATTTCTTTTTCTTCCATTTCTTCGTGATTTTACAACTATAAATAATGTAAACAATTAATAAAGTAATATTTTATAAATTACTTTATTATTTTGTCACAAGTTGTAAAATTAAAGAAATTAGACAAATTGAAACTCATAATAGAGTAAATCATACAAATGAGTACTTTATTTTTTGTCCACATGATCTACACATGCAAAATCATGTAAAATGGAGGAGTTGAGTTAACTAAAGACTTTGAAGGTCTTTTTGCATGGCTTGGAGGTCAAAATAGAGAATTTTGGTCAACTCTTGGGTCAAACACATGGAGAATAACCGTTTGGAGCTATTTTTGCTCATTTTGAGACAGTTTTGATCCTTATTTTTAGGGATTTTATTGTTTGCTCATGGATCAAATTGGAGAGCTTATTTTTAGAGGCAGTTAACTACACTTAATTTTTTCTATGCCTCAATTTTTTCTATGCCTCTTGGAGAGAGCAAACTATATATTGTAAGGAAAACTTAGTTTTTTCCTAGTTCTTGCCTTTTTGCTCTTTACACTTTGAGAGAGAAAGAGGTTTTGTAACTCACTTATTTGTAGATTTATAGAGATTACATCAGGTTATAGGTTCTATACTTTGTCATTTATGTAATCATTTCCTTTATTTTTCAGCTTGATCAAGTATCTACTTTCTAGTAATGCAACTTGTATGAGTTATTTGATGAGATTTTATTGTGTTTAACAGCAAAACCTTTAAAATCATTGTCTCATTAGTACTTGTTCATGTTAGATAGCATTGAAAATCATAGGTCTTAGGCTGTGCAAGTGGAAAACCTTTCTTTTATGTTGTGAAAAATCTCTTTTTCCTTCAAACAGAAAATATTTTCCAGCCTTCCTTAGAAACATTTTTGTGATCAATTTGCTGAAAGTGGTTTGTGTGGATAGATTTTCTGAGATCTATTGTGAGTTAGATTGCCAAGATTTCATCGTTATTAGGTGCATCACCATACTTTTACAATTTTATTACTTTTAGAAAGATCCTTTTTACCCTTTTCCATATCAAAGTCATAGATCCAATTGAATATTTTAAGGAAACCAGCCCATAATCTAGAGGTTCAAACTCGACATAGGTCACCCATAGCCTGAGTTTGATCCCATGTTTTTAAGAATTGTTGAATATCACAACTTTGCATCACGGGTGCAATCCTAATTGACAACAATTTTTGGCACACTCGGTGGGACTTTGAACTAATTTTTAGTTCAAAAAGAACTTATTATTTCTGCTATTTTGGTATGATCAACAGATTTTACATCCTTTTAGAGGATTATTTTCAAAATACCTGGCGACTCTAATTTTTTAGTTTTATAGATCAGATCTTGCAGCTTATGAAAAAGAATTAAACAAGATCAAATAAAGATTCAGAGAAGAAGCATATTCAGTTATCTCCACCAAAAAGGAGGATAAAAGCAGATAGAGTGATAAGACCAACAAGTACAATAGTACAAAATCTACCAAATACACATCAAGAATTTGCTTCTCATTAGAATCCCTTGTTTGCAAGTTCATCATCAGCACCTCATATTTCTCCACCAGCAAGCCCAAGAGAACAAGTGCCTCTTTTTTAAGAGGATCCTATTTTTCAAGAGCTTGAGGAAGAGGAACTTGTGTTACAAGAGGTACAAGTACAAATCCAAGACCACCAAGAAATCAACCATTTGTTACCTTTAATGGGGATAGCCCATTAAATTTAAGGCAAAATGATGATATACCAGTGGTTGCATTGAAAAGTCTGCCTAGTTTCAATGGTGAGGATGGAACTACATCGATATAACACATCAGAGACATAGCGTCATTGTGTTCTGTTCATCATATTACAGAAGAGAATGTAGCAATCAGGCTATTAGCAGCATCTTTCAAAGGTAAAGCTCTTCAATGGTTTAGAAGTCTAAGAGTTAATTCTATTACATCATGGGATGAATTAGGAGCTGCTTTGAATAGACAATTTCAAGATAAATCTGATCATTTATCACTTGTTGAGCAAATGACTACTATCAAGAGGGCCCCACAAGAGCAAATGACAGATTTCAATTATAGATTTTAGAGGACATAGAATTGAATTCTAGAAACGGTAAAGCCTTCACTTGAACATGCATTTTTGTATTATTTAAGAGCATTAAATAGTGATATTGTTGTCATGATTTAGTCAATGGGTGGGGTTACTTTACTAGCTACATTTGATATTGCAATGAGGGCAGAAAATAGTTTAATATAAGCTGGTAAAATTGCACCAAGGCCTCCTATGCCAATATTTCCTAATATTTAGCCATCAATACCAATAGCAGTACCTCCTATTACATCAATTCCTACTATACAAGCCTTTGGCTATCAAAACACTGTTAAAAATGCTACTGATCCAATTCTTTCTGATATTTAAGAGCTTAAAGGAAATCATCAAAACATAGAAAAATTATTGCAAACTGTAAGAAATGATTTAGTGAGTCTGAAAATTCAAGAAAATTAGAATAACAGACCATACCAAGCCCCATATTAGGCAGATCACCAAGGATAAAGAAGAAACTACAATAACAGACCAAATCAGCAGTATAATCTGAATGTTGTTAGCTCATCAAAAGAGGTTGTGCCCATACAAAATAATATGATTCAGGATTATGCATGGTGTTATCCGTGTAATCAGCCTCATAACCAGGCTACTTGCATGAATGGAGTGGTCAGTCAAGCACTCATGGTACAGAATAATTATGCTGTTGCTGAAAATACAGCAAGTGATGTTAATGATCAGCTGGATGCTCAGCCTTAGTATAGTAATCATGATGTTGCTCTAATGAACTGGCAAGCTAATGAGTTTTGTGGTGTGAATCAATTACTAGGTCAAAAACAGTCTTTTACTAATATTGCAGCTAATATAAGGTCAAAAAAGAGGGTTGTAGACTTACAACAACAAGCTGGAAATGAAAAATAGCAAGCTAATATCAGTAAATAGCAAGCTGGAAATGTACGACAGCAAGCTGATAAAGGGAAAAGTACAGTTTTTGCAAGTCAACAAAATTAGAATCAAGCTTCTACTTCTTAAGATATTTATATTCTGCCAAGAGGACAGCAAATAGTTGAAAAAAGACAGCTAGAAGCTCAGAAACAGCCAAGTAAAGACCAATCAGATATTGTTGTTCCCAAAGTACAACAAAAGGTTAGTGGTCCTTTCAATATTTTGGATCATATGAAGAAAGCCACTGTTAGCATGTCCATATTAGATGCTTTACACATCCCGGGTCAGAAAGATTTATTGCAAGATGCTTTAGCTCAATTGTCTTTATCAAGTGAGGTTCAAACATCTCAACCCTAGGTTATGCTCACCAATGAGGCACAAAATAATAATGAACAACCAAAACAAGTGATCAAACCACCACCTTTTTATGTTACCTTGATAGTTGGTGATCATTTAGTGCATAACTGTATGATTGATTCAGGAGCTAGTAGCTTAGTGATGCTAAAACAGCTAGCTGATAAACTTGGTTTGAAATATGAACCCACTGTAAGAGGAGTTGTGCAATTAGATGGTACTGAAGTCAACATAGTTGGAATATTCAAGAATCTAGGTCTTACCTTACATGCATGTCCAAATTTTGTCATACATCAAGACATACATGTCAATGTTGATTTGCCACCTACTTTTGCCATCTGTTTATTAAGAGATTTTACAGCAAGATTAGGAGGTTATTTATCTTTTGATTAGACACATCTATTTTTAGAACCAGATATGGAGCCAAAGTTACAATAAAATCTGAGCCATTAGCAAAAGATCATCTTGAACCATATACACCTAGTCCAATAAATGCAAACCTTTCAATTTTTTATCAAGAAGATCTACCTACAGTCTAAGATCCAAGTACACCTTTAGAGGGCATACCTGATCTAGTTTTAGACCAGTAGGCAGCAGAAAATCCTAAAACGGATCCCTTTGATTAGATGGATGAAATAGGTCCTGGTGTGTATATGATACAAGAGAAAAATGCGGTCATTCCAAATCTGCTAAAAGGAGAAAATTAGCAGGTTGTAGAATCTAAAAATGATGTTTGGCAGCTTTATTTTGATGGTTCCAGAAGTAAAGTTGGTGCTGGTGGAGACGTTGTTCTAGTTTCTCCCATGGGTGAAAGATATTATTCATCTTTCCATTTTTCTTTCAATTGTTCTAATAACTCGGCTGAGTATGAAGCTTTAGTTCATGGATTGGAATGGGCTAAAAAAATGAACATTAAATGTCTTAAAGTCTTTGGAGACAGTGAATTAGTTGTAAAACAAGTTAGAAATCTTGCTGCTACAAAAAATGATTTGTCGAAATTGTATAAACATAGAATTTGGGACATGATAGAAGAATTTGATGCATTTAATCTGATAGCTGTACCTAGAACTAATAATAAATAGGCTGATAAACTAACTGCTATAGGAGCTGAATATGATATTCCTGTAGAGATGAAGAATGTTCATACTCCTTTATATGTCAAAGTTGTTGTAAGACCATCAATGCCAGACAATAATACAAGTTGGCAGGTCTTTGACAGTGATGAGAAAATTGCTAATTTTCTGATGGAGGAAGCTAAGTTTTCTCTAGGAAATTAGCAGAAATTACTGCAGCAGTATGATGATCAGATACTATAGTTAAAGTCAAATAAATTGCTTAAGGGTTTGGTAACCATAGAGTCAATATTTAATACTGATGATCAGATAAGAAGAGACAAGGCCATCTTGTTAGTGAAATAGGAACATTATGAACCTATTGAGATATTTAAGGATAAGTTGCTCAAGCTTGGAAAGGTATGTACAAAACAAGAACAACAAGCATTCATTCAGCTTTGTCAAGAATTTAGTGATGTGTTTGCATGGGAATATGGAGATCTAAATGGTTTCAACCCTGGGTTGGCTCAACATACTATTGAGCTTGAACCCAAGGCAAAACCGGTTAGATAGAAGCAAAGACCACTAAATCCAAAGCTGGAAGTGCTTACGACAACTGAATTGAACAAGTTGATCGAAGGTAATATAATCTTTCTCATCAAGCACACTTCTTAGGTTTCTAATTTGGTTCATGTTAGGAAAAAGAATGTAGAAATCAAATTATGTGTTGATTTCTGTGATTTAAATAGAGCATCTTTAAAAGATCATTATCCTTTACCATCCATGGAGCAAATCTTGCAAGTTGTCTCAAGATCAGAAAGATTCTCTTTGTTGGATGGTTATTCAAATTACAATCATATTCTAGTGAAAGAGGAAGATCAGTACAAGACTGCTTTCACTGCTAAATGGGGTACAATGGCCTATAGAAAGATGTCATTTGGGCTATCTAATGTAGGTGCAACGTTCCAGAGAGCTATGGACATGGCCTTCCAAGGCCTTATCAATAAATTTGTACTTGTGTACTTAGATGATGTAACTATTTTTTCTAAGAAAGTTGAAGACCACTTTCATCATTTAAGACTAATTTTTGAAAGATGCAGAGAGTTTGGGGTTTCACTCAACCCAAAAAAGAGTATTTTTTTAGTTCATGAAGGGAAACTTTTAGGACACATAGTGTCAAAAGATGGTATATCTATTGATCCTGAAAGAATTTCTGCCATACTGGCATTACCTCTTCCAACCCATAAAAAGGGCTTACAGAGTTTTCTTGGCAGAATAAATTTTATAAGAAGATTTATACCTAACATAGCAGCTTTGTTACAGCCATGTTAAAGAAGAATATAGTTTTCAGCTGGACAAAGGAAGGTAAACTGAGTTTTGAAGAGATAAAAGAGGCACTTGTTGTTGCCCCAACACTAATCAATCCAAATTTTAACAAATATTTTATTGTGTATGCATTTGGTAGTGTTGATACTATATCAGCGATGCTTTGTCAGCAGAATGATGAAGGATTGGAGCAACCTGTGGCTTTCTTCATCCAAATTCTGCATGATTATGAGATAAGGTATTCTTTTGTTGAGAAACATGTATTGGCTATTATAAGGAGCCTAAAAAAGTTTAAACACATGCTTTCAAACAATGGAATACAGTTAATGGTTGCCCATCCTACAGTAAAGGAATTCTTGCTCAGTAAAGATCTAAATGATAAGAGAGCATGATGGATAACCAAAGTGAATGAATATGATATTCAAATTAAAGTTACAAAGCTGGTTCGAGGCAAAGGACTATGCCAACAGCTTGCAGAGCATGAACAAAACAACACTAAACCTAGAGGAGAAGCTGAGATAGTGCTACAGAATGAAGAAGCAACTGCTGTCCCAGATTCCCCTACAAGTTGGGTGCAAAATATGATCCATTATCTGCATACTGGAGATTTTCCTCAAGGCTTGGACATATCAAAAAGAAGATACTATAGATTGCAAGCAATTCCTTATGACGTGATAGATGGAATCTTGTATAAAAAAAAATTAATGGTGTTTTACTAAGGTGTGTACAGCCAGATCAAAGTCAGAAAATTCTAGAAGAGTTTCATGATGGACCCTTTGGAGGTCACTAGAACAATAGCTCTGAAAATTATGAGAGCTGGTTATTATTGGCCTAAGATGTTTAAAAATGCACATGATTGGGTAAAGAAATGTACAAAATATTCAATTTTTGTAGGTATACAGAAACTTGTAGCAATGCCCTTGCATCCAATTCAGGTAGAACAGCCATTTGGCAAGTGGGGTTTGGATTTCATTGGTCCAATCAATCCACCATCTAGCCAAGGACATAAGTGGATACTGACTGCAATAGATTACTTCACAAAGTGGACTGAAGTAGTTGCATTAAAGGAAGCAAATGAGACTTCTGTTCTCAATTTTTATCAAGACTTAGTATCCAGGTTTGGTACCCCTGACTCAATCATTTCTAACAATGCTTTAGCATTCATTGGTTTGAGAGTGTTTGATTGGTCTGTGAAAAATAACATATTTCTGAACACTTCATCAAATTATTACCCTCAAGGTAATGGACAAGCAGGATCAACTAACAAAAATTTGATTAAGATCATAAAGAAAACAGTTGATGAGAATTAGAGATCTTGGCATGACAAGTTGAAGTTGGCCCTATGGGCTGATAGGATAACTCCTAAAAGAGCAAAAGGTAATTCACATTATGTTCTAACTTATGGAAAAGAGGCCAAACTGTCAATCTCAGTTGAGTTACCAACTTTGAGTTACATAAAAGAACTTGAATTGCTGGAAGAACAACCAATGGAGGTGAGACTAGCATAGTTGATAGAGCTGGAAGAGATTAGAAAAGAGGCCTTAAAGACTTTAGAGATACATCAGGCTCAAATGAAGAGGACATTTGATAGAAAAGCAGTCCCAAGAATCTATAAGGAAGGAGATTTGGTCTTCAAATGGAATGAATTAAAGAGCAGACCTGGACAACACACAAAATTTGATGCCATGTGGGATGGCCCATACATCATTACAAAATGCAAGCAACACAATGCATTCCAGCTTGCTAAGTTATATGGAGAGGTGTTACCAATCCCTGTCAATGGGATTCACCTCAAGTTATGTTATTAGAGAAGCAACTTTTTGCTGCAAATTAGTGCTTTTACACATTTAGTTTCAGTTTTTGTTTTATTTTCCAAGAAGTGCACCTGCAAATTTTGCTGGCCATGTCTTAAATAGGCCAGAATAGTTTTAGCTTCAGTTTTGTTTTGTTGCTATAGTTTTTATCAGTTTGAGTTGCAGAAAGTTTTTCAAAGTTCAAGGCAGAAAAAGACTCTTGTGCCCAATGGAATTGCAAGGCTACTAGTTCTAATTTGTTTAGCAGGCAAACACCCCTGAGAGGTCGCCAGAAATGTTACTAAATTATGTTCACACCTAATTTAGTTAGACCTGATTTGCAGTTGTTACAAAAGGAGTAAAAGAAAACTTTTAAGAGTGATGATCAATCAGTGAATGTATGACATCTTGGCAAGAGAAAAACAAGGATCATTTGCCAGGATAATCTAACAGTCCAATCATAACTATCAAACCATCCTGACAGGTGAAGTTGTGATGACAAGATATTAGACAGTCAATGAATGACAAAAAGAATCTAAAGAATCTAAGTGGTTTTATCTTTCAATTATGAGATGATTGAATTATTCAAGTAATCACAAATCAATGTGAAAGAAAGGTATTTATAAACTTTCATTTTATATCATGTTTTGAACATATGTTTCATATCATATTCAGTTATTCTATCCCATGCATTTGATTCAAAAAAGTAAACAATACATAAATTGTTTGCATAAGGTAAAGTAACTAATCATATTTAAAGAAATGTTTAAATGTGTCCCACATAAGCCGTGGGGGTGACTAAACCGAGCAATGCAAACATGTGCATGTTATACATCCGAGGATAAACATGTCCCACATATGAGAATAATAAATATCCATCCTTGCCTTTTTGGAAGGTTGATATCCTTAGTTAGCAGCTGATCTTCGTGTCCTTATCTTCAGCTCCTGATCATGACAGTGTACTTGCAAAATTTGGGGAAAAGCCTTGTTAGAAGCTCCGAATATTTAAAATCATCACATGTTTTTATCAACAGACATATCAACTTGCATACATTATGCATCTTATGTGAATGGATCAAATCAGACATATGCAATAAATCAGATCATCATGAGAAAGATAAATCAACTTCAAGAGGTGTGTTTTTATGCTAACTTGTTTGTTCACTGTGTAAGTATAGGAAAAGTAATGTTGATGATTTGAAGACATTAAAACATGTGGATAAAATGTGGCTCCCACAAGGGTAGAGCCCAACATGTTTTCCTTTTTATCCATTTGAAAAGGATATCAAATTGTAAAAGACAGAATGCATTATTCAATAAGATACAATGCGTCAGAACAACCAACTTGCAAAGGGAGTGAAATCATCATCATTGAAGTGAAGAGGAGCAGTTGCTCCTATAAACTATGCCCACTTCAGAAAATAGTTTTTTAGAATCAGAATATCATTTTTCAAAATTCTTCATCATATGTTATAGGTGAACAGTGATGGATATGCAAGTACAAAAGTACAATGATCAAAGACAAAAGTACAGTCATAAAAGGTATTCTTCTTTCTTTTTGTTATGATTGAGGTATCTTTCTGATGTCCATATCTGTGTCATAAGTATGACAACCACCTAATGGATAAACATCATTTTAAGACAACATGAGGAATGCATAAGTGCAATTAGAATAACTATAAAAGTCTATTATGCTATCAACTGAGCCATAAGGTACAGTCATATCATGCCAAGAGCAATCATACAACTAGAGATAAAGAAGGACAATATCATCTTGTGGAGATTAAAGGTAAAGAGCCTGAGTTAAAATGTCTAGTTTTGTTGAAGGTACAACCATCAAAGAGTAACAGGTAATGACAAACAATGCTTACAAATCAAGAGTGGCTGTGTTAAAAGAAAGAGCATATCACTTTAAGGCATGATCGAGAAGTGTAGAGTTATCAAGGCATAGGAGGATTAACCATATAGAGCAATCGTAAGATATCATATGCAGGGAGTGAAGGACATAGATGCTACTCTTGAACATGTGATTGATATAGTCAATCTCCAAGGAGATACAGGAGGTAGCATGGAAAGGATCAGATCTAACCATGTCATACAGGAGGAAGATCAATGTATAAAATGTTCATGTCATGATAGTCAGAAAGAGAAATAAAGATAAAAGGTTCTGCATACTCTTCTTTTACATATTCAAATGAATAGGTTCAGTTTATACCAGAATATTCACAAATATATCAAAACCCTTATCATCATTTTATGTTTTGAAGCTATAGTTGAAAGAGGGATAAAAGAAGCAAATGCAGAATAACCCATATGGGTTTGTCACATAGATGTAAGAGTATGTTGTACAGGCCAAAGGAGAAGGGTTTACTTGAGAAATCAAAAACCCATGTTACATTTTGAAATCTTCATGTATTCTTGTATGCAGAAAAGAAAGAGATACAGAATGCAAGTTATAGTTATGGCCGTGAAAGACAAGAGGTTTTTCTTCAAAGAAAACAAAAACCCATATAATTTTTCAAACCCTTGTATTATATTCTTGTATACAGTGAAAAGAAATGTACAGAGCAAGATAATGTCATGGTCGTGGTCAAAAAAGGCCTATTTCTTCAAAATAGCAAAACCCTTTGCATATTTCCTTGAAACCCTTACAAATTTCATATCTACAGAGGAGTCGAGAGAAGGAAAAGCAGAGACTATAGGCTATAACCAGTAGAGGTGCTTTCCTGCATATAGAATGAAAACTGCATTTTCTTTTTGAAACCCTAGTGTATTTTTCCAGGTTACAATCAAAGAAGGTCAAAGAAGATACAATGAAGCAGCCGTTGCAGAAAGGGATTTTCCCTTCAAAGAAACCAAAAAGCTCACTTCACCTTTTCAAGTCATTATCAGTAATGAAGACATAGTTCAAAAGAATGAGATACAGAAGGTCGAATAAGAGAACTCACCTCATATTCTTGTTTGAAGAAATCTACAAACCACGGCCTTCATTCTTTAAAGACTCTCAGAAATGATGAGGTTTTAGTTACCAGATAAAGAATGCACAGAGACAAAGAACCACAGTGAAAAGGTGTCTGTACAGGCTCAACACACAACCATACAAGCCGCGGAATAAGTATCAAAAGATGAGCAAAAACAAGAAAGAAATTGCCCAATAAATACTCACCTTTCTTCCTGCATCAAAATGCCATGGTCAGAATTGAAGAAAATCAACCAAGAATGGCAGGAAAACCAGAGGAAAAGCATACGGTCATCAAACCCTAGTCGTTGGCTCTTGGAGTTGCAGAGCGAAAGGGAAAGGATAACAAAATGAAATGAAAAAGTTTAGGGTTCACAAAATGCTTTTGATCGATGAACTTCCTCGTCTTTTCTTTTTTTTGACTTAGCAAGAAAATAAAATCATTACATCATCCAAAGCTAAGGTCAAGACTCGTGTCTTGGTAAAACCTAATGTGTATGCACAAGAGGGCTCGTGGGCTGAATACTTTTTCCTTTTTTCATTGTTGAGTTTTGCTTAAGTCAAAAGATAGAAATCATCACAAGGTAAGACTTAGTGTCCTTTTATTCTTGTCTTCTCCATGATAGTTGACAATATAAGGATCAAATAAATGTCGGCTGCCTTATGTCATATGCAAACCAAGTCAAAAGTCAAAGATCCTTTTTTGCCTTATGCATTTCAAATGCATGTGAAGTCAACAAGTAAATCATGGTGAATGATAGTGAAAGGTGGCAGGAAATATGGATAAGGTAAAAATGGACAATGCATGTGTAAAGACAAGTCAAATATGAGAAATGCATTATGAAGACAAGTGTTCATAAGGTGTCAGATATATGGGTAAGATGAGAAAAAGATAAAGGAAAAGGTGGCAGGAACAAAGTAACAATGCATTATGACATTGCATGGTAAAAAATCAAATGATAAATATGGTTAATGTAATAATACATTGCATGGAGAAATGCAAAGTCAAGGCAGATGGTATAGTAATGATGATTTATTCTCTTTTATTTGCATGGAGTAATAAGGGGATATGATTATGCATTGTATGCATATGTAATGCAAATATGGAGTTTTCTTTTGCATGGAGTGATAAGGTGATAAAAGATGCAATTATCATTCTTTTTGATAATGCATGATATTATTTTGCATGTAATGTCCTAATATTTTGCATAAGAGGCATAAGGAGATTATATTTTTCATTTTTTCATGCATGATGGCCTTTTTTCTTTTGGCATCATTGATTAGTGAAATCATGCAAATTATGCAAATGTAGAGGGAGAGATAAGGTGATTTCTTTTTCTTCCATTTCTTCATAATTTTACGACCATAAATAATGTAAACAATTAATAAAGTAATATTTTATAAATTACTTTATTATTTTGTCACAAGTTGTAAAATTAAAGAAATTAGACAAATTGAAACTCATAATAGAGTAAATCATGCAAATGATTACTTTATTTTTTGTCCACATGATCTACACATGCAAAATCATGCAAAATGGAGGAGTTGAGTTAACTAAAGACTTTGAAGGTCTTTTTGCATGGCTTGGAGGTCAAAATAGAGAGTTTTGGTCAACTATTAGGTCAAACACATGGAGACTAGCAGTTTGGAGCTAATTTTGCTAATTTTGAGGTAGTTTTGATCCTTATTTTTAGGGATTTCATTGTTTGCTTGTGGATGAAATTGGAGAGCTTATTTTTAGAGGTAGTTAACTGCAGTTGATTTTTTCTATGCCTCTTGGAGAGAGCAAACTATATATTGTAAGGAAAACTTAGCTTTTTCCTAGTTCTTGCCTTTTGCTCTTTATACTTTGAGAGAGAAAGAGGTTCTGTAACTCACTTATTTGCATATTTATAGAGATTACAACAGGTTACAGGTTCTATACTTTATCATTTATGCAATTATTTCCTTTATTTTTTAGCTTGATCAAGTATCTACCCTCCATTAATACAAATTGTATGAGTGATTTGATGAGATTTTATTGTGTTTAACAACAAAACCTTTAAAATCATTGTCTCATTAGTACTTGTTCATGTTAGATAGCATTGAAAATCATAAGTCTTAGGCTGTGCAATTTGAAAACCTTTCTTTTATGTTGTGAAAAATCTCTTTTTCCTTCAAACATAAAATATTTTCCAGCCTTCCTTAGAAACATTTTTGTGATCAATTTGTTGAAAGTGGTTTGTGTGGATACATTTTCTGAGATCTATTGTGAGTTAGATTGTCAAGTTTTTGTCATTATTAGGTGTATCACCATACTTTTATAGTTTTATTGCTTGTAGAAAGATCCTTTTTACCCTTTTCCATATCAAAGTCATAGATCCAATTGAATATTTTAAGGGAACCAGCCCATAAATCTGGAGGTTCAAACTCGACATAGGTCACCCACAGCCTGAGTTTGATCCCATGTTTCGAAGGAATGCTGAGTATCACAACTTTGCATCATGGGTGCAATCATAATCAACAACAGTTTTCTTAGCCCCAAATTTGTCACTGAGCTAAGAATTGCCGGTTTTTATAAGACCCCTGTATAGCTGATGAGGGCAATCCTACAAAATAAGGATGCATTTGGAAATACTACTATGTCTAAATATATATATGAAGTTTTGTTTTAAAAGCTTGGGTGATCACATGCTACTCAGACCGGTGCCTATCCATTGGGCTACAGAGTCTCACATTCAACAAAGGAACATGACTACAAAGAAATATACAATTGCCTATTTGAAGATTCAAATATATGAAAATCAATACTAAATCACTAAGAATGCTTAATAATCCAACACCACACCATGTTTTTCCTTATGCAATATTGAAATGATCATTTACAGAAACTAGAAATGAATTAAGAGTTGTCACACTCATCCAAGTCAGAGCTTACATTCACACCACTAAATGTGGCAAGAGCAAACTGTAACTACGTGTGAGGCCTACCTTTTCACTCCCTTATTTTGATTGTATCATATTATTGTTGGGGACACATTTTAGACTTTTGGGGACTGTTGATCCCGATATGTAGGATTATTAGACTATATGCTTTTATTTTGGTTAGCATTGTTTAGTATGTTGTGATGAGACTAGATCCGATTTTGATTCACTGATGATGATTTGACTTGTGATATGCATTATGACATTATTTGAGATACTAGTTGTGTGATTATGTTATGGATTTATTATGCGATTTTATCTTGAGATGGATTATAGAAATGTAAAATTATGAATCTAATTATGATGTGATTATAAGATGTTTAAATGATTATGCGATGGTGTGAGTATATGTTTCCCTTGCTTCGGCTATGATATACATGTTGGATTAATCTTTTGTTTAAGAAAGCAGGTGTTCTAACCAAGCCACGGATAATCAGAGATTATCCCACACATTTTGTGAATTCCTGTGTTAAGCCGATCTAGTTCCAAGAGGAACCAAGATCAAATGTGTAAATGCTTGATGAATTTTCGTAATGCTGGTGTATGGTGTCTTTTGGGATAGGTCTACCCTTTTTCAATTGATTGTATTTTGGTGTTGTAAAGGTGTAATGTTTTATTGATTTCATTTTTGAGACCCCTTTTCATGTGATTTTACTCACCCTATGGTGCTCAAAATGGGTTAAAAGTGACCCTGGGTTGTACCTCGAGGGTCTAGGGACCATTTGATCTTGTCTAACCTTAGGAAAACTCCCATTTGGTCACTTAAACTTCACCCTAAAGTAAAATGATGAAAATAGAAGTTTGGGAAGGAGGGGAAGGTTGGGTCAAACACTTAAACTTATCCACACCTCTTCCCAAGGCTTGGGGAGTCTTCAAGACCCCTAAATTGTGGAGGACTCAACTCCAAGACTCTCTCACATTGGTGAGGGTACCTTGGGGTTTTGTGGGCTTTCATGGGAGGATAGGATTGGGGCACTTGTGTACCCATATCCTTCTTTGGCTCCACCTCTCTCCCACATGTGTGAGAGAGCACAAGTGGAGGGGGCAAGACTTGGTGGAATGGGAGGGTGGCATGTGTCACCACCACATTCTATGAAGCTTGCAAGTGGATGTGAGGAGGAAGGAGAAGGTGACATGTGTCACCTTCCCATTCCTCAAGGCTTGTGAGGAGAGCCTATTTTAATCCCTCTTGAAGAGAGGGAGAGGGTTGTTGATTTGTTTTCAATTTTTATTTTTATTAGAATTTGGGGAGAGAGTTAGAGGATTTTTTGAGGCTCATTTGGAGGAGGACTTGGAGGTGGAGTTGGAAGGGCTCTTCTTCAACTATTTTCCTTGTGGGCTAATAAAGGTAGGATTCAAGGCTTGATGCCTTTCCTTATGTATTTTACATTTCTTGTGTGATGGTTTTGTGTGTGTGTATTTTGCATTTTTGTTGTTGTGGGGATTTTATGGGTGTTGTAAGAGCCTCTCCACTTAGAGAAAATGCTCAACATGTGTGGGGTGGGGGAGGAGTGAAACTCCTCGAGGTCACCTCCTAGTTTTGGTATTTTGGCTTTGAGGGCAAGTTGTGAATATAAGCATTTTTTAATGGCTTGAGAGCCATGGAGAAACATGTGTGATTTGAGTATTTATGTTTTGGCTTGAGGCCTTGTTAAAGTTGAGTTTTGAGATATTGGAGTGGCACTCTTAAGTTGAGTGATGTCCTATCCCCTACCCCTTCAAACTCATTTCTATGAGTTTTGTTTTGTGTAAGCCATGGGTATTTTTTTCATGTCTATTTGTTTTGGGTTATGTTGTGTTGTGGAGTGATGTATCCTTGTGTGTGGATGACCTCCAAGCTCGAGGGTGACTCATGAGTGAGTCTATGGTAGGGAGGAGAGTGGTACTTCATGGTTTGTTTCCCCCTCCCTTGTTGTATTTGTTACTTGCAGGTTCTTGTAGCTTTGGAGCTTGGAAGAAAAAGGCTATATCTTTGAGTTTTGTCATTTTTACTCCTTGTGAGTTATGGCCAAGTTTTGGCCTTTGTGTAGTTGATTTCAAGAAAAGAGAAAAGATTTTTACTCTCTTGCCATGTAAAGTTAAATGTTTACATTTTGTATTGTTTGAATTTTATTTTGAAGTTGAATATATATTATAGTAGTTGTTTATTTTATGGGGTTTTCTTTTAAATGATACAATGTAAGAAAATATTGTGTGCAAAGGTTATTTTAAATTGTTGTCAGGATATGCCTATAACTAGTTCTTCATTTTATATGTTTTTCCAAAAAAAAAAAAATTTGTTAGTTGCTGATTTTTGACTCAAAAGAAAATACAAAGTATAGTAGTGTTGTTTTCTTTAAAAAAAAAATGTCTATTGTTATATTGCAAAATAAAAAGTATTTATTCCATGTCTTTTAATGAGAAACATTTCTGTTATTTTTTTATCAATCAAATATAAGTTAATATTAACATATACCATCTTGTGTAGTGGATATATATATATATATATATATATATATATATATATATATATATATATATATATATATATATATATATATAGAGAGAGAGAGAGAGAGAGAGAGAGAGAGTGTTAATCTATATATATAGTGTTTTTAGAATTAAATGATTGTTGCTGGAAAAATGACAGAAATAGATTTTATTTAGCTAACTGCTATATGTGAAAGAGAAAATTATATATATATATATATATATATATATATATATATCTTTTATTAATATTTATGTTTCTGAGAAAACTTTTAGTAAACTGCATTTTAGAAAAAGAAATTTATGGCAGTCTGAGTGTGTATATATATATATATATATATATAATATTGCATTTTATAATATGAAATATCCGTTGAACTGTCAAGAATACCACCATTTAGAATACAGTGGAGACTGTAAACAAAGAAAAGGAAATTGAATGCATCGTATGGGGATGGCGGTATACTTGCCGCCCCTTTACTTCTTACTGAGTTTGGTTGTTGTATGAGAAATGTGGGGGGGTTCGAAACCCCCACCCACCTCCCACTACACGGTGGGAGATGGGTGGGGAGTTCACTCCCCACCCCACCCCCCCTTTTTTTTATTTTATATTCGTTGTGTAAATCGTTTTAATCACCTGTGTTAAACAAAACAATGGCGTTGGGTATTACGCGGCCTGCGGATTCTTGAGATCCACCGCTCCATTGGACATGGCCGTCGGCCCTTCTGTGTGACCTGATAAACATTATATATATATACACCTCTGGCGAATACTCAGCATTGCAGCAAATAAAAAAATATTTGATCTCTGGTAAAAATACCAGTGTATATATATACTTTTTTTTAAAGGAAAGGGTTTTGAAATGAGTATATACCCTATGTGTACACCTCTGAAGCTCCTTCCATGGTTTCCTTATCTTCCAACCTGCAACACAAAAGGGAATGAGAGGATGAGAAACAAAAAAAATAGAGAAAAGAAAACAAATGGGAACCCTTAGGGTTAGGGCTTTCCTTATTCCATAAGGAAACTATTTTTTTAATAGGAGGACTTTTAGGGCTTGTGTATTTTAAATTAGTTTTATTTATTCATTCCCTTCCCTCTATTTTCCTTTGTTTGGGATTTATCTTTTATTGTTTTTATTTTTATGTGTTGCCTTTGATAATTAGGTAGAGGGGTAAGTTTAATTTATGTGGGTTTTAATTTGATTATAGTGTAGAGTTGTGAATACAATTTGTTAGATAAATAGGTAACTTGTTATTATATGATTATTGGGTTGGTTTTACTAGAAATTATTTTAGTTGAGCATAAGGGAAATTATTGTTCTAGATAACTTTATTGTAATATTGCGACCTTTGTAATTTAATGTAACTTTAACTATTAATAAGACCAATTTATTTAAATTAATTATATGATTGGATCTTAATGAAATAGGTTTTAAATTAATTAAGTTAACCTAGTTGATTTCATCAGAAAACCTTAGTGTGGTAACTTTTATTTCCCCTAGTGCAACTAATTGAATTTATCGACATTAGTGAATTTAGTGAAGTCTTGAGCTTGAATTTCTTATTAGAATAACTCCTATACACGCCCGAGAGGCGTTATGCTGCCAGGTTTTTTCAAGATTTAGGGTTAAAATTCCTTAGCGATTTAAACCTTGTGTAGAATAAATTTTTTATGTTCCCGCAACTAGTTGTTTGATTAAGTGGTTGTTTAATTCTATTATGCTTTAGAATTAGGCTTTTGATTTCGACTTGTGTCGGAATCCTTTCACTCACTTAGGAAAACTTAGGGTTTCGATCAATCGATCCTAACCCTAATGGCGACGCTTCTCGCGTCGCATTGAACCCCTTAGTCAGTTTTCATCATGCAAGAGAATGCGCATGTGGTCACATTTTCCTGAATTTGATTGACATGTTTACGCCTTATGCGTATTGCCACTGAGCACGATGTTGTGTGCGAGGGGGTTTCTAGGGATGTGTGGAATTTTTTTGATATTTTGTATCATGACCACATGACTAATGTGGACATGACACATGTGTTGCATGTTGTGACCGCATGGGAAATGTGGGCATGACACTATGATTAAGTTTCCTAAGAAGAACATCTACAACAATGGAGAAAAATAGTGATTCAATATAACGATTGCAAAAAATGTAACATACATTTCACAGTTGTTTCATGAAGAACAAAAAACTACAAAGATGATCTTTTATTTTCTGCCTTTGGATCTCTAAACCTATTCAGAGAACAACGCCCAATTGACCAACCCTTTATGCATCAAAAACATGTGTATATATAGTAATTCAGCTCAATGTGTAATTCCAAGTGCTGCCCTCAGTCAATGAGTACACCCATGCTTCGTTGAATTGGATTCACTATAATGTGTAATGCCCCTCAATTTTGGCTTGTGTCAGTTGATAGTTTTCCATTACTTTTAGATAATTTTGAGACATTTGAGTGGTTAGTTTTATGGTTTATGCTTATTATGTTCATGATGGACTATGGTTGACTAATATGGTTATTGACATGTGTTATGATGACATTATTGTTATTACAGTTTATGTTGTGACATGGTTAGTTGATAGTTAATTGATCATGCAGAATAATGTTACTATGCTATATGGATTTAATGTTGTCTGATTAGATATGTTTGTGTTTATTGTTATGCTTGTGAGTAGGGACAGTGTAGTATTACTCATTTCGAGCACCCTACTACGCTGTAATTCCCTAACTTTGTGTGTTTGATATATATGCGTATGTTGTATACAACCTATCATCTTGATGTAGGTTGTAGGTACCAAGCATCGACTCCACCTAACTTAGCAGGTCTGAGCATGCCCTTAGCTAATGGATACTGTTGAAAGGAGATAACATGGGGTTTTCCCTAGGTCAGTTTTAGTCTTCAGTTTGTGACCGTGAGTCGAGGTGTCACCCTTTGGTCCTTGCTTCAGGATCGTCATGTGGTATGTGGAGTTATTGTTGTGGTCAAGTGAATGGCATATGTATTGGATCAGAGTCTATTGTAATCCTTGTACTTGTGTATTTTGGTTTGGGATGATTGGTTTTAATTTTATCTGATGTAGTTATGTACCCTAGAAGTGTTAAATGTTGATTTCATTTAATGTTGTTATTAGTGCAGTTATATTTAATGTGTAATGCATTTCTTTGCTTGAGAAAAAAAATTCTGTAATATTGTCACTTGTTAGTCTAGCACTCTAGGGTTGCATGGCGGGGCATCACATTTGGTATCAGAGCCAGGTTTAAACACTGGGTACTCTGGTTAATATTAAGCCCATTATGTAACCTAGTGCTTAAACTCTGTAGATTAAAATTCTTTTTCTTTTAAGTAGTTCTTATTTTGAAGTTGTCCCTCGGAGGTATGTTTGTATATGAAGATGCCTAGGTCGAGATGCGAGATCCCTATCTTTATCTTGTTGCAGGTTTCCAAGAGTAAGCCTGATCCTAGGGGGGGATGTAATGCCTCTCAATTTTGGCTTGTGTCAGTTGATAGTTTTCCATTGCTTTTAGACAATTTTGAGAAATTTGAGTGGTTAGATTTATGGTTTATGCTTATTATGTTCATGATGGACTGTGGTTGACTAATATGGTTATTGACATGTGTTATGATGGCATTATTGTTATTACAGTTTATGTTGTGACATGGTTAGTTGATAGTTAATTGATCATGCAGAATAATGTTACTATGCTATATGGATTTAATGTTGTCTGATTAGAGATGTTTGTGTTTATTATTATGCTTGTGAGTAGGGACGGTGTAGTATTACTCATTTTGAGCACCCTACTACGCTGCAATTCCCTGACTCTATGTGTTTGATATATATGTGTATGTTGTATACAACCTATCGTCTTGATGCAGGTTGCAGGTACCGGGCATCGACTCCACTTGACTTAGCAGGTCTGAGCGTGCCCTTAGCCAATGGATACTGTTGAAAGGAGATAACATGGGGTTTTCCCTAGGTCAATTTCAGTCTTCAATTTGTGACCGTGAGTTGAGGTGTCACCCTTTGGTCCTTGCTTCAGGATGTTGGTCGTCATGTGGTATGTGGAGTTATTGTTGTGGTCAAGTGAATGGCATATGTATTGGATCAGAGTCTATTGTAACCCTTGTCCTTGCATATTTTGGTTTGGGATGATTGGTCTAAGATTGCTAGGAGAGTGGCTTTCATGGTGGGGCTAGTGCCAGAGTGGCCGCCTAGGTAACCCCATGGAAGTTGTAAGCAAGTGATAACTTAATAACTTATTTAGGAGGGTTGGGGTAGCAAATCACATAACAAGATAAGTAAGATACCTCACCCATGCCTTGAGTGCTCTCGTAGGTTGAGGATGGGATGAGAAGGCCTGGTTGGTAAGGCCGACCTCCTTTTCTTCATGAGAGGACATGTCGGCTCCGCATGTGTCACCCTATGGGGCCGGTGCCTAGAGAGAGGCTGCCAGGGTAACCATAGATGGGGGTCGGCTTCTAGTGAGAGATAGCCTGGGTAATCCATGCTAGGACCATGCGATGACACTCTCCTTATGCAGTTCAGTTACTTTCTCTTTATCTTGTGTTGTTACCTCTGGAGTGCAGACTTGTCTTTATGGTTGAACTTAGCTTGATGTTTTGATTTGTCTTGTTTTGGTGAGTACTGTCGTGTCTATACAGTCTTGTTATCCTATTTGTTTGCATGGAGTCTAGATCTTGTTATTGTGTTCATGGTTGTAACCTTGACCTAGTGGAACCTCATTGTTATCTCCTAGCTCGGAGGGGTGGACCTTAGGGTTCCACATGGTTGGGAAGCAGAGATATCCATTGGTCTTCTTGGATGTTCGGTTCGAGATCAAAGCAGAAGTGTTCCAGCTCCAGTTTGCTCTACACCTTTAAGTTGTTGTATACATTTTTAATTGTACTATTTTTAAACTGATGTAATCGGTCTTGTAACTTGGTTTAAAACTTGTAATTATTTATCTTTGTTAATGTATAATGTAATATTCTTCTATTACATTAGGATGCAGATCACTTGTATGGTTTTAATTTTATCTGATGTAGTTATGTACCCTAGAAGTGTTAGCTGTTCATTTCATTTAATGTTGTTATTAGTGCAGTTATATCTAATGTGTAATGCATTTCTTTGCTTCCAAAAAAAAATTATGTAATATTGTCACTTGTTAGTCTAGCACTCTAGGGTTGCATGGCAGGGCATCACATAATGTCAGAAAATTTGTATGTTTGGAAGCCTACCCATTCCCTGACAACTCTGAAAACTGACACTAGAAGATTTCCCACACGCCTTAGGTACTTGGAGAAATAATGAGGGAAGGCTTGAGTCCACTTCCTGACACCTGCAATATTAATTTCATCTAATTTATCCTTCATGAGTACTTGTGCATTGAAGAATTTCAATGTGCTACCCACCCGAATGTCCTTATTCTGCAGGATCATTAAATTTGGGTACAAATTTGTTTGCACTATCCTATAATCATTGAGCAATTTAAGGGAATCACCTCACAAAGCCTTTGCAACACTTTAAAAGTGTTGTCCAATTTCAACTGGCAAACCCCACCTTTTAGATTTATACCACTTGAAGAATTCAAACAATCAGCCTGGTTATCTTCAATTTTACCTTTATTAGGCCATTTGAATTCTGATTCTACCTTTCTGCATACTGGGCATCTTCTTTTCCCTTTTGTCAGCAAATCTAGTTAGGGAAGCCTCTTAGTTGGTGAACTTTCAAGTTTGTGAACTCATCCTCCATCTGACAAATGCCTATAGCCTCATTTTCTTCTTTATCTCCCTTATTGGCGAATTTATCTTTTTATGAACCATGGAAAAGTCCTTCTTTTCCTCATACTTCACCTTATCTCCATCTTCGACCTCTCTTTATCAGCAAAATTTGAAATGGTGAACTACACTTCCTCTTCTTTTTCTCTTTCTTTTCTGTCTTTTTTCATTGCTATCGGCGAGTCTTCCCTTTGCCAAACTTTCTCCTTTTGTCGCTTCTTATTTGACTATTATTTTCTTGCTTTATCCCTTTGTCGGGGAAAATTCCCATCAATGAACCTCTTGTTGGCAAAACCAAGAGTTTGTGAACTCGAGGTTTCCTTGACGAAGACTTGCCCACCACAAGTGTTCTTTTAGAAACGTTTCTTCTTGCCTTAGAAACTTTTCCCTTCGTCATTGCCTTTGTTTTCTTTTTGTTGTCGGTGAAAATGGCGTTGGTAAAACCTCCTGTCGACAAACCTAATGGTTCGCAAACCACAAATTTTCCTGACAAGGCTTTGCATTCTTCTTCAATGCCTTGGAAAACTTTCACTTGGATTTTGCTGAAGCTGCCTCGCCTTATTGGCAAATATGCCAATCAATAAACTTGGCGGTCGATGAACGTAATGGTTCATGAACTGCCAACTTTGCCGACAAAGGTACGACACCGAATCCTTGTTCCTTAGAACAATTTCCTTCGCTTGCTTAGTCACTTTATCAAGGAATCGGGGAAACCGCAAACGCGTGACCTTGAAAGTTAGTTCAAGAAATTGTCGATTTGCCGATAAAGGGCATAAATGAACAAATTTTTACAAGGAAGAACACAACAATGAGGGGAAACGTTATACTTCAATTTTTTGAAAGAAAACCCCTATAAAATATCTTGGATCAAATCTAAATGAGGGATTTTGACTGTAAAGGCACAAACTAGGAATTTTGGATTTTGGGGCAACAATTATGCATGTTTGGGAGTTGGTTTTTTAGGTCCCAATAGGGTAAAGCTCAGCTCCCTAACTGGTGTATTCCTTTTGTTCTTATTAGTCTTGGATTTGACATCTATTTTTTTTAATTCTCAAATTCATTTTTAAGCAAATTCATTTCTATAAACAAATAATCTAATTTTTTTCCTTAACATCACCAAACAGGTCAATAATTAACATTGATTTAAAATCATATATAACTATTGGTTTGGTGTTAGGGTGGTGCAAAGAAAATTTGAGGTCCTTCTTAAGGCCTTCCACGCCAGAAAAATCATTAGTGTGTAGACACTTAACAAAGGAACTTGGGGACACCCTTCATGATTTATTATTAATTCAACATAAAACATATTGACATTTTACAGAACTTATGCTTGGCAATAGAAAGTGAGGCCTTTAATGATTTTAATGTTCATGTTTGTTGGCTCTGTATTTGTGGTTGGATTGGTCTTATTTAATAAACATCTTTTTTCTAGTTATGTTGAATTTTTTTATACTAAAACATGAGAAAAGATTTTTTTAGGTTAGGTTAAATAAGTATGTTGTAAATAGTGTAGCATAAAAGCATCCATAGTTTTCTGGGTATTTATGTAGGTATATGATAACCAATTAGTGTTTATGAATTATTGTTAGTATTGAATATTTGGGTAGAGTCATGATCATTGGATTTCTTTTACGTTTCAGCATGTCCTACTAAGCTTTCAACCAAATGCAATCCATTGACTTTGAACTTTATATCATTTTCTCAATTTATTGCTTGTTTGTCCTATTGCATGTATAAAGTTTTAATTTATTTCTTAATACTTTTTTAATTTTTTTCCCTTGATCCAAATATCTTTGGAGAGCAAAAGCAAGGAATTAAAATGGTTGTATTGACATTCATGATTTTTTCCTTCATCAAATGAATTTTTACATTTTTATCTAATGTTTGTTTTGATGCTACCTTTAATTATCTTGAAGTTGAAGGTGTGTGCTTCTTGGCGTAAGCAATGGTGCAAATATTGCTGACCATGTAGCTCAAAAAATACTTTGATCTGGCAAGCTTTTAAAACCTATGAAAGTGGTTTCTCAAGTTCTCTTGTATCCATTTTCATTGGAAGCACACCTACACACTCAAAGATCAAACTAGCTAATTCATATTTCTACGACAAAGATACATGTATTATGACATGGAAATTGTTTCTACTCGAAGGAGAGTTCAATTTTGACTAGGGAGAAGATCATTTAGCAAGCATATTTCACTTATTTAGTTGGGCCTATAATGGATAATGGAATAATTAAAACTTGTATAAAATAGGAAGCAAGGACAAGGCACATGCAATTGGTAGGTGTAAAACCAAACTTTGCAACCTTTCCCAGCATCCTTGCAGCCTGTGTGAAAATGAGATCTTTGGAACAGGGTATGGGCATCCATCAAAGCATAATAGAAGGGGGATTTTTGTTAGATGATGTCATTGCAAGTGCCCTAGTGGAGATGTATGCAAAATGTAGAAGCATAGACAAGGCAGATGATCAATTTGACAAAATACCTCTTGTTAGATGATGTTATTGCAAGTGCCTTGGTGGACATGTATGCAAAATATAGAATCATAGACAAGGCATATGATCAATTTGACAAAATGCCTCAAAGAAATGCAATGTCACAAAATTAAATGAAGAATTTATGCAAAAAATCTCTCTTGAATAATTACAAATTGTGATTAATTTTCTTTGTAGCTTGTATTGTGTGCATGAGATTTGAAGTTCCTTATAGTTTCGTAAGGCTTTAGAAACTTTAATACAAATGCAATTGGTAGGTGTAAAACTAGACTCTGCAACCTTTGCCAACATCTTCTGCCCTGTGCAAAAATGGAATTGTTGGAACTGGGTATGGAGATCCATCAAAGCAAGGGGGATTTTTGTCAGATGTTGTAGTTGTTCTTGAGATATACTTTTGTATTAGAATCTACTACTAGTGTTGAGATCTTAAGTAAAACCAAAAAATTGTGGAATTCTAATCTTTATGCTTCATTTGTAATAAATGCATGATCCATCAAGCATAGCAACTCCAAGTCAATGAATTCACTTACTCCCCTACTTCCAATATAAATTTACAAACACAGACAATTTGATAAATGACAATGATATTATAGTAGACATCAATCATCGTATTACTATAAATTGTTTTGGCAGCATTACAATAATCCTTGTTTATTTCTTATTCAATCCTTCCCAATACTTTATGGTAACGTCTATCCAGCATTTTGAATTTCAAATAATTAATAAATATGGTCAAATGTGCATCCATAAATCATATTGTCTAACTAATCGTCTCTACTTTGTTGACATCATGTATATTTAAATTGTATGTATCGGTTTCAATAAATGATTAAAAATATTGCTCCAACAATTCGAGTATTCAATTCTGATTATTTTTCAATTAATGTGGTCTTAAAATTTTATTTTTTAAATCCAATCATGGATTTGATATGACAAAATCTTTTTTTTTCATGCTCTATGTTGGCAGCATTTGGCAGGGACTCATGTTGATGTGCAACTCTTGTTTAAATATATTTTCTATATAATTCACCTTATATAATTTATATTCCCAATACCTTTTTTATCATTCATTAATTATAAATTAATTTATAATAATTAGATATAATAATGAATCTTTAATAAATATTTTAAAACAATTCAATAATTATAATATCTATTAATTATACACCCATTAAGGGGTTGGAATGATGACAGTAGGCATCATTGTAATAATGATGACGAAGTGTGGGAAGTTATTATGTAGTGTAGTGGACTCCTTGGCACACTTATTCAAGTTGGTTTTGATGTGTTATGGCTTTTTACATTATGTTTTTTGGATTTGTGTGTAGGGTTCATAGCCATGGCATCTTCTGCTATAGCGAGGTGTTTGGGTGGAAGAATGAGGGGTAGCAAAAGGTGAAAGGTGAGAGTGGAGGAGAAGGCACCAAAATAGAGGAAGCAATGTATCTTTGGTGAATAATCTATGGTTGATTTCATGGCCTTTGTAGACAAGGAAATAATGGACCTCGCCCTTTAGCTTTGGATGGCAATGATATGGGATATGGCTAAAAACACGGATGAATCCCTTGGTGTCCGTACTCATTCGGCTATGGAAAAGTTACTTTAGACCTTGGTTATACTTAGGGAAGGTGGAACGTGTGATGCAACATAATCCCTTTCTATGATTTTGTGTTATCGATGGTCACCAACGCCTACCTGCTACATGATGATATTGGCAATGTAGTGCATCAGGTATAGGTACATTTTGATTATTTCTTGTAACACCTTCATGCAATTAAACATTGTCAACAATATCTACAACATGTAGTGGAATAAATTGCTAGGTGCTTGAAGGTGTCACTTCCAATAGATGTCATTCTTGTGTTCTCAGATTGCTATGACAGTGAAGAAGTGGGTAAAGACGAAGTGGAGGAGATGACTGATCTAAGTGTCTGGTGTGAAAAATGTAAATCTAAGTATTTGAGTGGTGTGATTCCTGCATAATTTGCCTCAGACCCCATCTTCTATTTTTAGACTTTTACTATGATAGTATAATATGGTTTAGCATACAGATGTGGGTGGGGTTTGGCTTTGTGGCTTAGGTCAATTTTGTTGTTGGGATAGTATTGGGTTAAGGATTGGTGGTTTATGTATATATTCTAATGGGAATGTTAATAAAAGACTAATTAGCTTTTGGTTTGATCTCTCATCAAACCTTGGTGTTTTTGGCAAGGCTTCTACTTGTTTCTTCTGGGGTTTTCCCATTTTTCATGGTTCCTAGATCTTAAACTAGGTTTTTAATCTATCTATATATATTAATTAATTATAATAATAGGCATAATATATCAATTTTGAAATTTATATCATAGTACAATGACTCCCTCGATTCCCGAACTTCTGCAAAATTTAGATCAAAAGGGAGAATTCTCCCTAATTTTCTATAATATTTCATTGTTAGCACGTGAGCAAGATTTTTACCCACTCTATGCTTAATATGGGATGATTATTAAGATTAACATGCTGATTGATAAGGAATTTGGATGCTTTAAAGGATTTGCATTTGTGAAGTTCATATTGGTGATGGAGGCTAACAAGGCCATTGTAGGTTTGGACGACACATTATGGAATGGGAGAACCATTTTAGTAAGTTATGCCTTTGTGGCAAACTCCCCCATGCATTCCTTCAGACTATGATGTAATTTTAGGGATGCAAAGGAGGTGTTCCTAACTTTGAGCGATGATGAGGATGATGTTGATGGTGAAGCTGCGAAGGATGGTTATAGCCCACAACTTTTGTTAATAGCCCTAGTGTGCTTTCCTATCGGGATGTGCTTGATAGTCATCTAACTGATTCCCTTGATGTAGTGGTTGGTGTTAGTGGGGATTGCCATGGTCTCTTGTCTACTCAAGATGTTGTTGGAAATGGTTGCTCGAATAATATTCTGAAAGTTTTTTGGATTTTTCTACCACTATTAGGGAGGATTATTTGGTTGATCATGCCCATATATGCAATTTATATAAATTTTGTTTGAAACTCTTAGAATTACATGAGTGGATTTTGAGGACCTAGAATAATGTTCTAGAAGACAAAATCCACATTTATCCCTCTACATGTGGATTCTTCATTCTGGAGTTTGATTCGTTAAAGGATAAAGAATTTATTTTGAAGTCTGGCCCTTGGTGTCTAAGAAATTACCACCTGTGTTAGATCCTGGGAGTCTTCTTTTGATCCTAGAAAGGATTATTTCTTGCTACCCATGTGTGGGTGAGATTATCCTATTTACTGCTCCAGTATTGGCAAGATTCCAGTTTAATTGCAATTATACATTCGTTAGGTAAGTTTATTTGTTTGTCTAAAGAAACCAATGAAAAACTTGTACTGCTTTCATTGGGTTCTATGTTGAGTTGGATTTGTCTAAGGATCTTCTTGTGGAAGTGTTTTTAAGAGTCAGAGATAGGAAACAGTTACATGCAGTCAATTATGAGAAATTAAACTTTAGATGTAGAAGATGTTTTAGTCACAATCACAATGTCCTTTAGTGTAGTATGAGGGTTGCTAATTCTTCAACAAAAGATGGATCGATGGTTTATCTTAAGCCCACATGGTAGAATGTGACAAAGGGTCATTGTACACCTTGCATTAAATATATTAGTTTGTCTAGTTTGTTAAATCTAGGGTGTGTCCATGGCTATTTGCAGTTGATTTTAATTAGCAGTACTCCTAACAATATTCCCAATAAACTGAAGTTCAAACTATGCTACTTAACCTTATATTTTAACCATGCATGTAAATGTTTACTGAAAGAAATAATTTATGAAATGACTTTAATCTAAAGAAATTGACGCATTGCAGTTGTTGAAATCAAATTGACTTAAACAAAGATCTAAAACTGCTACTTTAATAAAGCAATAAATCTAATTAACAAATTTAGAAGTGAACAAAACATGAATCTAATGAAGAGTCATCGGTCCTTACCATTTGGTGAGAATGGGCCCTTGCTCCACCTTTGGAAAAGAGACCAATTAAGCCTTCAAGTCACAACAAATATGCAAACTGCTTTCTTTATTTTTGAATATGAAAACCAAAGTATATGCTTCTTAAAATAATAGAGTTATGTTGATGTCAACAATAATCTATATCTATTATACACTGTGGCTCCTATATATATCACTCATCCTTTCACTGATAGATACCTTTGGAGTTATTATTTGCTAGCTAAGAGTCTTGCAAGAGATGCATAACTTGTTTTATTAGTCTACTGATTGTATAACTGCTAAATCTAAGGGAAAACATATAGTACAAAGGAAAATCATAAAGTGACACTGACTGTGCCTTTTTAAATAGAGAGTTATTTGTGGTTTAATGGTTGTGAGAATCGACCTTAGTAAAAGAAAACAACATAAAATAGAAGTTGGTGGTGTGCTTATACAATTCCTGCATGAATAGTCTTTGTGGCGCCTTCTCCTATCTGACTGGATTCGCCATCTTAGGAATGAACATAAGTTGATCTACCCCACAAGAATTCTGAAGCATGTGTTAACAATCAGGAAAAGTCCACTGCATTTCTTCAAAAATATCTTTGGAGCCCCTTTGATGACTCTGGAGTGCTAAAGACATCTTCAGAGCTTCGTAAAAAGCCCTATTGCTGACAACTCCAGAGTCTTGAAAACATCTCCGAAGCTCTATAGAGTTTATAATTTAGAAGCCCTGCAACCAAAAAGTATACTTTTGCATGCCATTTATTAGTTAAGACCTATGACATAAAACCTCTTGATTCCAGAAATTACTTTCAGTATTGCACCTATAATTAACATAATTAAAACAAGGTTTGCAACAATCTCATGTACAAATCAGGGAATGCAATGGAATTAAGGCAAGATAGAGAGGTACATTTGCAAAATTTGGCGAGCTTTCTCTGAAGCTCATTAGGATGGTGCACAACCCTTTCATCATATTTTAGATTCACGTGTTAGTTCCAAGATAATTTGTGACTCTATCCCTCTCAAAGTGGATGCGGGGGTTGTGGATCCTTATATCATCTCTCCCTCGATGGTACAGGTGGCGTGTATGAGTGCTTTCATAGGTATGGATTAGAATGAGCTTGATTAAGGTAAGTTGGAGTTGGACTATATGGATTTAAAGTATAGAGGGGCTTCTTTTGATTTGGAAAATATGTCTTCTCAAGGCAATCTTGTGCATCTAAGGGATGATGCCTTTGTTTTGCCTACTTTGGAGTAGGAATGGTCTGTGGTCAATAAGCGTGAGTCTTAGAATAAGTTGGAGCATCCAATGGTGCATAGATCCTCTTCCTCTTGGAAGAATGATTAGTCTTCTATTGGTGTATTAATGATAATATCAGGGTGGGGAAATATTATTGTTTGTGCTAAAGTAGGATTGACGTTGATGCTAGGGGAAAAGGCCTCTCATTTGTGGTCTCCTTGGCTCGGGCTAGGTTAAAATTTCTTGAGTTTACTATAAAAAAGAATTAATAGGAATAATATTTATATTTTTCTAAAATTCATACTAGATTTAATATTTACAATTTATTAATTTAATATTTTCAATAATATAAGAATTTTTGTCAAGTGGAATGTGTTCAAGCGGTTGGGCCACTTGATTCTCATGATGGAGACAAAGGTTCAATTCCCTCTAAGGACACCTTAGCACTAAATGGCATCTTGAATTAATATCTTAGCGCTTGTTTCTTCATAACTATGGATGCCTTCCCCATATATTGTGAAGATCATTCCCAATTTAAACACATCACAACCTTGAGTTCTCTAATGGCTACCTTTGTAAGTTTGGTGGGTAGCCATAGGCAAATGACTTTTCTCAGCAATTTTTTTGAAAATAAGACTGAAAAAGAGTCTTTCAAAATGAGAAGTGGTTTATTCCTTCATGTCATACAATGGGTGCTAGGCGATGAATTCATGGAATCTAATCATTGGTATATAGGGTAAATACATACATTTTGTCTATGTTTGTGGCTATTCTTCTCGACCTAGGGGAAGACAAGAAAGTGGTAAAAATAATGACAAAAAAATTAATAAGATGTCAGTTCCCAGGGGATTAAAGGATACCATTATGATAGTAGTGCAGGGGGTTGGGCTTCCCTCATTGGATGGGAAACTACTAATTATTAATAGAGTTGTTTGTAGTCCTTGGAGACCCTTTATTATAACAAGCATGCCTCGGAAGGAAGTGGGAAGCCACAAGAAGGCTGCTAGAGGAGCCACATTCTTAAAGTAGGTATTAGGCTTGGAGACATTCAAATGGATCAATTGGCTTAAGACTCTCATTACAAATAGCTTTGCTGAAGAAGATAAGTAATCTATGTTTTGTTGTTGTACATGGTATATAGTTTTTATCATAAGCTAATAAATAGTAGATTAATGTTAGAGGATAGATATTACAACAGGGTTTTTGGTATGCATCCCCTGATTGCTAAAAGTTTTAAAGGCTTTCTCCACAACCCAAAATTGTTGAAAATATAAAAACTTGTAATCTTTTTGGTTCTACAATATAAAGAGAATAGTCCCCAAGACAACAATTTATTGATAAAAAAATAATATAAGAGTTTTTGTATTATTTATAGTATTATAATTATTAATAGTAGTTTTGAAATGTCTTCCTTACTTTTTGAAAACTCAATGAAATTTTCTACGCATAAATCTTTATGCTATAAATGGGAAAATCTAGACAACCTTCATGTTTCTATAAAAAGGTAGAGAATATCTCTCCTATGTTCTTGCTAGAAGAGTCAAGCAGGGAAATTGGTCTTTGGATAATTGATTGTAGGTATCAACGTGATTATCTTGAGGTATGATCAAGCTAGATGCCCTATGCAAATATTGTGGTAGGACCTTTGAATGTAAGCTTTGATAAGGGCATAATTTTCTTTTGCCATAATACAAAGAAGATAGGGATCAATCTTGAATGATTGTGGTAACCCTACATCTTTGTGCTCCCATCTTGGGATTCTTGGTGTCCATTCTTAAAATTTGTTTAGAGGCGTCTCCTTTGATAACTTGGTTAGATCTATATATGGTTATGGTAATCAAGCGACTATGGGTTTCTCTTGATATAGATGGTTCAAGTGCAATAGTCTCTATAAACTTTTAACCTTTTGCTGACTCCTTAGATATAATAATGGACGATGAGGTGCTTTAACATGAAAATCATCTGATAAAACACATAGCGATTTGTAATTTTTGAGATTATGACTGAAATGGCCAAAATTGTGTGACTCATGCTTGGATCTCAACACAATGGAAAAAACACTTGGAGGATAATATTTTTATTTCCCCTGTGCTCAAGATTTTTTCATTTTAGAATTCAAGTTTGTAAAGGATAAATAATTTGTTCTACAAGTTGGTCCGTGGGATTTTCTCTACATTAAGGCTTAATTCCCTACCTTTGATCCCTACAGACACATTTCTTTTGCTCTACATTTTTATAGGTAAGATTGCCTTAGTTGCTATTATAATAATGGGAGACCAAGAGTCTTAAGGCTATTGGTAATTACTTTGAAAGTTTCATCATATATTGGATGTGACTTCTAATTCTTGCTCCACCGATGCCTACATCTATGTTAAAATGGATATTACCAAAGGATTGCTTGTGGAAATGTCTTTGTTGGTGGGGGATCAAAGATGGTGACAACTTGTGGCTATGAAAAAATTAATTTTAGGTGCAAGTATTGCTTCTCTTATGAACATATCACCTTCCATTGTTCCAAAAATTCTTTCAAAGGGATGACTTCTATGCATGGGAGTCATAATGCCACTTGGTTGGCAAGTGTTGAAGCCCATCATCATATGATTGCTCCAATAGAGGATGATGGTTATAATTGTTCTACAAAGACTGAGGTTGCTCCAACTTTTGATTTGGCTTTAGCACCTTCAACACCCATGACTAAAGGGAACTCCTTAGAAGCATTTAAGGACTCATGTACAATTTAAATTTTTGAGAAGATTTTATGTGGGCTTGAAATAGTGAAGTGGTTTCCTCATCCATTTGTTTCATAATGCATTAAGGCCAGGATGGATGTAGTTTTCAAAGCTTTTGAAGATGATGCCAAACATCCAAGTATTCCAGTGAAGGTCTTTGCTTTGTCACCTACAGAGCAAAATTGGACCAAGGTAATAAAGAAGAAGAAAGTACCTTGTAAAAGTACACACTCGATGACTCAAAGATCCTCCATTATGAAGTAATTCGTGTCTTGGTCAGAATTGTTCTTCTTGTTAAAAACATTAGGGATAAACCTCTTTAGCATGATTAGATTTGGTAAACCATGGGTTGTCAAAATCCTACACTTTAACACTATCTTTTGTGGCCCCTGAGTGCCTAACCTAAATTTACCAATAAAAGAATATTATAATATAATTTAAATTATTGTAGAGTTTATAATCTTTATTATTGGTAATTTTTTAACTATAACTATTATAATTAAAACATTTATAACAATGATAATTATCATAATATATTTATCACAAGAACTATCCATACAGGTATCTTAAATATATCATTTCCCCTAATAAGAATTTGAGCTTTAAGTTGCTTTCCTAAAATTTCTTTACAACTTTGACTTCAAGCTTTATATGCATGAGATTATTAAGATAGAAGATCATAATGAAACGCCACAATAAATACACCAAAGATGTTTTTGCTATTTTAGACCAAAATACAAATATTCTAACTGGGAATAATTTATAAATGCTAAGAATAAAAAATATATTTAATGGGAAATGAAACTAAAAAATAAAAACCAAAAACCAAAAAAAATTGGAAGATAATTACTGTAAATATATATTTTTAAATATAAATATACTAGTTTATTTAAATTGAAACATTTATTTTAATAACTTAATCATTCCCAACTCATTGAAACTAAAATTAACACTTATATACCCTAATTTATTAAAAAGAATCTTAAAAGTTTTTATTTTCCTCAAGTGTCCATTATATTAAAAAAAGGAAAATTACAGTGTTTACCCTAATTAGCACAATTAACGAAAACGAAAACCAGCAAAGCGGACGGTCCCGTAACAGTCAAAACTAATTCAGGAGCCTCTAAAAATCCGTAAAGCCAGGCTTGAAACTCCTTTAGGTAGGAACCTATCAACCATTCGGGGCATATACCCTTCTTCTCTTCATTCCTTTCAAGCAAGCCAATAAATATCATATCTCCTTTGCAGGGTTTCGTTTTTCAGCGTTGCTCTTCGCCATGGCCTCAAGGAAGGCTTTAACATCTCTGCTGCGCGCCGGCGCTCGCCGTGTCGCCCACAAATCGAATCCCCGGAATTGCATTCCCTCTGAAGGGGCTGCGATCGGGCACAATGCCTGCTTAAATCGGCCCTTTTTGCTTGCTAGGGCTCTTCACTTCAGCACTGCTTCTGCCGCTGCAGCGGCACCGAAATCGCCGCCGAAATCTGGGCCTCCCGCCGGCGGCAATGTTACGGATGGCAAGGTTACCGATGGAAAGATCACCGATGAGTATACCGGCGCAGGGTCCATCGGCAAGGTCTGCCAGGTAAGGAAACTCAGTTTGTAATTTGTTATGAGATCGAAAGAAGATGCATTTCGATCTCGAAACCCATTTTGGAAACGATGAACAAATGAACAAATGAACAAATTTTGGATTCTTTTCGAAACCCATTTTGTGGAGATCGAAACGATGAACAAATGTTTCGGTCTCGTGGATTTTTGGAACAAGATTTTCTTTTGTGAGATGCAAATAAATGTGATGAGTTTTGACGAGTTCTTTGAAACGAATTACCCTTAGATCGAAACAAAATAGCTTTTTTTTTAGCGAGGTTTAGGAAATAAACTCTAGGGAATTAAAACGTTTCGGTATCAGGAATTTTGATAACAATGTGCCTTGTTTTCGCGAGGGCTTGATAACATTATTTATTTTTTCTGTTCGAGGATTTTTGGGTGTATTCAATGAAATTCAGAGGGTTTTTGGGTGTATTCAATGTTATTGTATCGTGAGATGTAAATAAATGTGATTCGTTTTCACGAGTTCTTTGAAACAAATTACCCTAAGATCGAAACAACATAGTTTCTTTTTAACGAGTTCTAAGAAATTAAAAAGTTTCGGTATCAGAAATTGTGAAAACAATGTGTCTTGTTTTCGCGAGGGCTTGGTAACTTTATTTATTTATTTATTTTTTCTGTTGAAGGGTTTTTGGGTGTATTCAATGAAAATTTCTTTTCGATCCTTGCAATGGGGTGTTTAATCAGGCTTTTGAATAACTTTTTTGAGCGATCGTTTTTTTGCGTTTTGTTTTCGTTAGGTTATCGGTGCCGTTGTGGACGTCCGATTCGAGAAGGGCATGCCCCCAATTTTGACTGCCCTTGAGGTGCTTAATCATAATATACGACTGGTTCTGGAGGTATCCCAGCATCTGGGAGAGAATATGGTGCGTACGATTGCTATGGATGAGACCGAAGGGCTCGTGCGTGGTCAACCGGTTTTGAACACAGGATCACCCATTACGGTAAGGGTTTTAGGGCAGTGCTTTTTAAAGAGAGAATTTAAAATAGGTTTTTAAGGTAAATGTTTTGGTTACCTAATCTGGAAACGACTATATCACATGTACATTTTGTATTTGTTATGTTATTTTAGCCTAATCAATTCTTTTATTGGATTCTATCGGTTACTTCATCTGGATTGCCTCTTACTTTCTTAAATGTGACTGATGAGGGTTTAGCCAGTGTTTCATGGGGACGCATCCCTGTTGGTCTGGGAATGCCCCTTCCTCTGCCCCATCCCCCTTTTCTGGAAGTTTTGGGGACGTCCTCCTTTTTTTGGTTCCTGGCATCCCCTGTCTGTGTCTTTGACGTCCCAACATTCCCCGGCTGCCCCAAGGACTTCAAGGTGCCCCCCACATCAAACGCATAAAAAAAAAAACCCAAAAAAAACAAAAGAAAACATTTAAACATTAGTAAAACCCTAGGATATCATTTGTATGATGATTCCAATTTGTGAGTTTGTTGCTCAATGTACTTAAGTATTTTGCATGTTGCAGTATTTTTTTTTGGCATCTCTCAATAGAAATCATGTTTCATATTATGTTTATGATTATAGGTTTACCAGATTGATTATGGAATCCATGAATTGTTAGTGCACTCGCTCTTCAGAATTTCAGCTTCTTTTGGTTTGTTCACATTATTTTAGGTATTTATGATTTATTTTTATTTAATTATTTAAACATTAATTTTTATATATTATTTTAATAGCCATTCTCATGCCGTCCTGAAAATCTGGAATTGTTTTGCCATCCCTAAAACCTGCCCCCCTGTCTCCGAAACTTGGATAAACACTAGTTTTAGCTGCATTTTGCTGTTGTTGTGTTGTTTTGGCTGATTGAGAGGGGAATTTTGATTGTGAATCAAAAGGATCAACTTCTGTTTCTTGCTGCAATTTAGATGAAATCAATGTCGCAAATGTATTTTTGTTTTAGGCTCTTGTGGACTCTTATGCATCATAAATGGATCTATTTTTCAAAATGAGTCTCTGAGGGTTTAATATTTTCACTACTTCTTAAGCCAACTTGCAGTTAAGAGTTTTGGTTTTCCTGTTTTTCTGGGAAGCTATTTTGAATTTTCTTTTGCAGACTACTATTTGTCAGTATTATTTGCCTTGGGTTGCCCCTCTTAGAGAGTCAAATTTTCAGTTAAGTGTCTTTTGTCCCTCCCATTGGCTTCTATTTTTATCACATGTGGATTCTCTCCTTATTCATTTTCCCTACATCTTCACTCACAAGCTTGCTGTTATATTTATACTTGGATGTGTATTTGCTGTTAACAGTGAAAATTAATTATTATACTTGTTATAAGTTTTGCAGTTGATAATGCGTCTATAACATTAAGGGTTTTGCTCTCTTTGATGTACTGTTCTGATCAAAGTCTTTGCCCAATACTCCAAAATATGACCTCAATAAATTGAGTTGGGCATTTAGTCTTCAAAAAAAAAAAAAATTCTGCCGCTGTTTGTAACATCCATATTAGAAATGAATTTTACATTTGAACAAGATATTCTGATAATCTGCCTTTAGTTCTATATATCAAAGGCATAAGACTCATAGAATCTATACACCATCCTTGGGCCCAGATGAATGCATTCTTGTGTTCCATTCTGTTATTTACAACAATACTATTATTACTTTTATTTTGCTCTAAGCTTGTTATCTCACTATTATCACCCTTTCTATTTCTTGCTTGAAACATTTTCACGATTTCTCATTTCAGTGATTTTGTGATGGTGCTTCTCATGTTAAGTGCTCATTTTGAATTTATTTTCAGCAAACTATATGTTCATTGTGCTTTCTTCTCAAGACTCTGTAACCCGTTCCTTACAATGTGCAAGCATCTTGATATAATCTGCCAAGTTTGTTTGTTTGTGTTTGTTCATGACTATGGAAAGATATACTATCTTAGCATCTCTACCCACCCGATGCTTCTTTGGTTAAATTCTGAGCGTGTTTGCTTGTTCTGGTGTTTTTTGTTGGGGCTTTTAACTTACAAAAGTATTTATAGCCTATTCAATGCAGCTATTTGTCCACTTAAGAATTTATGTCTACAAATGTATTTTTCTCAATTATTACACTGGAAAAAGTGGAAATAGTAATTTTTTCCTTTTAGTTTATACACAGATAATGTGAAATGTTGCCAATTAATGGCATTGAAAGTAAGGATCCCATAATTTGAATTTCAAGCTTAGATTTTTTTAATTTAAATTGGTATTCTGTCTACATCTTACATTTTTGTTTTAACTATTTCAGATTCCCGTGGGTAGGTGCACTCTTGGTCGTATCATGAATGTGATTGGAGAGCCTATTGATGAGAAGGGCGAATTAAGTAAGCCTCTTTAGTGCATAGTGTAGATTTGTTGTTTATTAATTGTTAAGTATAAATGATGGTAGAAAGTGGCAGCTTCTTTATATTAATTTGCTTCATTTTGTGGTGGCAACAGATACCGAACACTTCCTGCCAATCCATCGTGAGGCTCCTTCTTTTGTGGAGCAGTCAACGGAGCAAGAAATTCTTGTGACTGGAATTAAGGTCAGTAACATGTTAGTGACTGGAACCAGTCAAGTTAAAATTGATCGTTAAGTATCTTAGTGCACCCCTATTGGCATTGCAATCCTTATGCGAAATTTGATGTTAAATGTTGTTTTGCATCCCTGTGGGCATTGCAATCCTTATGATTACTAACTTGTGGAGACCTTATTTGTATTCTCGTCTGTTCTTTAATTCGATTTTTTGGAATTAAGTTTTAGCCTTTGGAATAGTTGTTTTTGATATTTTCACTTCTTATGGAGCCTTGATGAGACAGACCTTTGTTATAGGTTGTGGACCTTCTTGCACCATATCAACGTGGAGGGAAAATTGGGCTCTTTGGTGGAGCTGGTGTCGGAAAGACTGTGCTTATCATGGAACTTATCAACAATGTTGCTAAGGCTCATGGTGTGTTATTTTGCTGGATTTCTTAGATTTTGATCTAAAAGATTGAATGCTTGTTATTGAATTATTTGGCTTTCATTCCAAGGCTGGTAATTAATAACAAATAGTAATGTCGTGAATAGGTGGTTTTTCTGTATTCGCTGGTGTTGGAGAGCGTACTCGAGAAGGCAATGATTTATACAGGGAAATGATTGAAAGTGGTGTTATCAAGCTTGGTGATAAGCAGGTTTGACGTTCTCACTGTATGCAGTTGTTGCTGTTGTCTATATGTATATATAGTTGAAACCTATTCAAGTTTTATTCCCTTTCAGTCTGAAAGCAAGTGTGCTCTCGTATACGGACAAATGAATGAGCCACCCGGTGCCCGAGCACGTGTTGGACTAACTGGATTGACTGTTGCCGAGCATTTTAGAGATGAAGAAGGGCAAGATGTGCTGCTTTTTATTGACAACATCTTCCGTTTCACACAGGTAAGATTTTATCAGGAAGTATGTTTACGGACAGTCATCTTGGTAAATTTTCTTTCATTAACTACACCCTGATATAAACTGGTAAACATTTTATAATTTTTGTTTACTTTATCTGGTTCATTTCACATGCAATAAATTGTTTGCAATGCTTGTATGGCAGGCAAACTCCGAAGTGTCTGCCTTGTTGGGTCGTATTCCTTCAGCTGTTGGATACCAGCCAACTTTGGCAACTGATCTAGGAGGTTTGCAAGAGCGTATTACTACAACGAAAAAGGGATCCATTACATCTGTGCAAGCAATCTATGTGCCAGCTGACGATTTAACAGATCCAGCTCCCGCGACTACATTTGCCCATCTTGATGCGACCACTGTGTTGTCTAGGCAGGTGTGTTTGGGTGACTATAGTAAGCTGCTTAACTTATTTGTTGTATTCATTTACTGGCTTTGTAATTGCATTTTGTAACCCAATGCTATCTTTCTGTTCAGATTTCAGAGCTTGGTATTTACCCTGCAGTGGATCCACTTGATTCTACATCTCGTATGCTTTCTCCCCTAATTCTAGGTGAAGAGCACTATAACACTGCTCGAGGTGTGCAGAAGGTTCTTCAGAACTACAAGAACCTTCAGGATATTATTGCTATCTTAGGTATGGATGAACTTAGTGAAGATGACAAGATGACTGTAGCCAGAGCTCGAAAGATTCAGCGATTCCTGAGTCAGCCTTTCCATGTTGCTGAGGTGTTCACTGGTGCTCCAGGGAAATATGTTGACTTAAAAGAGAACGTTGCAAGTTTCCAGGTGTGTACGAAATTAAAGTGGACTGTTTTGCATTATTATTTTTTATTTGTGTAAGGTATTCCGATTTTTCCCTCATTCCATGTCTATCGAAGTCATCGAAATACCCACCAATATAAGCACTGTTGTAACAAGCAAATTTTTAATTTTATAAATGTCTTTAACAGGTTTTTTTTCTTGAGCATTGATAATATATTGCCATTGTTTTGTACAGGGTGTTTTGGATGGCAAATATGATGATCTTCCTGAACAGTCATTTTATATGGTTGGAGGTATTGATGAGGTGATATCAAAGGCAGAGAAGATCACCAAGGAGTCAGCTACACCATCCTAAATCATTGTAGTATTTCTGCACCCTTGATTGGGATACATTTTCTTGTTTCGCATTGGAATTTCTTACGAGAGCTTTGAAATATCATTTCTGCCTTGAGGATCTGGTTCACCCATCATTTTAATTGCGACTATTTTTGATTTTGTTCTGTGAACTGTCCTCTAAAGAGATCTGCGTGCGTTGTCAGTTCTCTTAAAGGGCACTTCTTCATCAATTCCCAAATAAGAATGCATATTTTGCAATAATACTTGGTCTGTTTGTGAATCTGGGAAATCAATTGGTTTAAACTTTACATTTAAGCATTGTGAAAAGGCAGTTTTGGTATAATAAAATGGAAAATGCTTCAGGAAGAAGTGTTGATAGCCCTTATATAGTTGACTTAGTGATTCTGGTTAGTGATAGGAAACCCTATAGTGGTAAATTTATGGGCATGGCTGTGGAGTTTCAAACCCGCAATGGTTTCCTTGCCAAATTTATCTGATTTTTATCTTTTTTATTACTTGTAAGTGCGAAGCCTCAGTTTGCCTAAGTAGCGTATCCATGCTTTGAATCAGAGCAGTAGTTGTTTTTGTCAAGGGATTAAAAAAAGGAAATACCTGCACATAAATTTTACTCTTCTTCCTATATCTTTCTCCTACCTTCACTGTTTTCACTTGTTGCGGTTTATGATTATGTTGGCTGGCTTAATGTAAATACATATTTGTGGTTTAAGTTGGCTTTTTTATGTCAAATGTGATGAGAGAAGAATTTTAGAGAAATGTAGGTTTCTTGAAAGTTTGTAGGGTTTGAAACTTACTCTCCACCAGCTCAAGATCAATATCCCCCCACTTGGAACTTTCCTAGTACAGTTTCCAAGCTCAATGGTATTTCAGTGACTAGAAACTTGTCCTAATCTGACAGAATATCTTTCAGGATTCATTATGTACAGAAGACACTACATGAACTCATTTGTATAGAATCTTTTGAGTTGATGCTGGAAGCAAGCAAGTTCATATTTCTCTTCTTTGAATAGAATTGATTCTTTCTCCTTGTTTTGTTGTATCCGCTAAATGTTTTAATGGTTGAGAGGACTTAATCTTTGGTGGTTGTATATATAAAAAATGGTTTTCTTTTGTATTCTTCTTTTTGAGATCTACCTGACTTATATTACATTAAGAATCAAACAGAGGGTACATGCCTCGGTCAAGGAACTGGTAGCTTTTCTGCTGAGTGATTCACGTCAACCAAATCTAGGAGAGGTACTTAGTCTGCATTATCTATATAATCTATAATATTGATATCTTCGTAACTGCACTATTTTTAGCATTAAAATTGTCATTTAGTTTGTTTATGAAGGTATCAATTTCACCTGAATGAAGATATGACCTTCCTTCATTAAAGGACAGTAAATATGTATCGTTTTACATAAATAATACGTTATGTCATCTGATAATATTTGAAAAATCTTTTATGCATTGCTTCATCATCCACATCTGCTGAGGCATAGCTTTTACTGAAAAGATTGACCCCTGAAAATGCTTTTGCCAGGTTACATTGCTGAAAAGTGATCATTATTTCTGCTTAATAGTTATCACAAATCTCATTGGTAAATTCAGACTATTGCAATTTTAAACAGCTATCGTTTTACATAAATAATATGTTGCTTTATCTGATAATATTTGAAACATCTTTTTGGCATTTCTGTATCATCCACATCTGCTGAGGCGTAGCTTTTACTGCAAAGGTTTGATCCTTGAAAATGCTTTTGCCATGTTACATAGCTGAAAAGTGATTGTTGTTTCCGCTTAACAGTTATCACAAATCTCATATGTAATTTCAGACTATTGTGACATGGTCTTTACACCTCCAGTGAATCTTTAAGGCCCATCCATCCCAAGCAACCTGTAGCTTGTGAATTTTAATATAAAGTTTCTTTATCAATAATAAAATATTTAAATCCTCGGCTTCATTTCCAACATCTTTGCTTCTGTCCCTGAGCATCAATTTCCAAGTCACCAAGGCTTGTTGGGGAACAATATTATAAAGCTCAAGGTAGGCTTAACAACAGCAGGAAAGCAATGATCATTGTTCATGAATTTCCAATCAGTCTGATATTTCTGTTGTCCATATAGGCGGTGGGGGGACGTTTCGCAGCCGTCCCAAGTCTCCAAAACGTCCAGGTCGGGGGGACGGCTGGATTGGGGGGGGGGGGGGGGGGGAACGGGTCCCCGTGGAACACTGGTAAAAAATGGTCATCTCATTTCGATTCTTATTTTTGAGACCTTGATATCGTGTATTATATCAAGAATCAAACAGAGGGTACATACATGGATGAAGGAACTGGTAGCTTTTCTGCTGAGTGATTCTCCTCAACCCAATCTAGGAGAGGTGCTTACTCTCCGGCATCTATAAAATTTTCTGCATCATTTATTAGCATTAAAATTGCTATTTGGTTTTGTTTATGAAGGTATCAGTCTCTCCTGACTGAAGAAGATATGACCTTTCTTCATAAAAGGACATTATAATATGTTGCCTCATCTGATAATATTCGAAGCATCATTTCTGCGTTGTTGTATCATCCACATCTGCTGAGGCATAGCTCTTAACGCAAAGGCTTGACCCCTGAAATACTTTTGCCAGGTTACATTGCTGAAAAGTGATAATTGTTTCCGTTTGACACTTATCACAAATCGCATTGGTAAATTCAGACTACTGCAACATGGTCTTTACAGCCACGCTCCAGTGACCTTTAAGGCTCATCTATCCCAAATGAAACTTCATTTCTCTTTCTGGCCTTCAGCGGCCTGTAGCTTGTGCATATTAATATATTCTTTATCCATAGTAAAATATTTAGAGCTTTGGCTCCATTTCCAACATCTTGGATTCTGCCTCTGAGTATCAATTTCCATATTATCAAAACTTGTTTGGGGAATAATATTATAAAGCTCAAGGTAGGCTTAACAACAGCAGGAAAATGAACATTGTTTCTAATCAGTCCAAGTGTTTTTCCTTTTGTCCATATAGGCCTGGCACCTAGATCCTGTTGGAATGGGGTCGTTGTACTACATGCATTGCCTGCCAAATCATCGTATGGCTTATGATGCTAAAAATTCTGAAAGAAATTGCCTCTCACACAGATACGGACAAAAGCTAAAGATCCTGGTGTATCTGTAAAGGTGGTAGGTGTGACCGCCATGTATATGGCCTGTATATGGCAATGTGACTTTCTGCATGCAACTAGTTGTCTGTGTGCGGGTCACCACCTTTCTCACTGCTTTCTACAATATGTAACACAAATAATTTGTCCTTCTGTAGTGAGGGGGTGAGTTCCTAGGATAAGATAATGGTCTGTGTGATTGTTTTCCCTCTAGATTTATCTGAAAACCATCACCAATTTTTTAATGATCCTATGTGAACTGCAAGCTTTATAATTGTTATAAATATACCCAGATAAGAACAATACCAAGATCAGTAACAGTGTTAGCCAGTGGTTTTCTTAAAAAACAAATATCCAGTGTATATTCAAATTTCTTTAACTTGAACGTGATTTTCATATTGATCACCGCTTCAAAGGCATTCAAAAATTATAGAGTGAACATTGTCTTGTGCTGGTTCTGATGTTAATGGGTTTTAGTTAAATCCTCGGCAAGATGGATGCTATGAATAGTGATAGGAAAAATAATTTTGCAAGATGGATGTTGAGAATATGATAATTGACAGGAAAAATAATCTCTACTGTGTCCATGCAAATGGACCGCCTATAGCAAACAAGTCAAAGCACATTGAATTGAGAAACACAAGGCGTTCCAGCTACTTTGGAAAATAATTAAGCATGCCTAGATTAAGCACAGCAGAGAGATTAGTCAATTTTTCGGAAGGCTTCTTTTGTTATAGTTTCTTTTGCATAGGCAATACTTCCCCAAGCAGAGTGTGTATTATCCATGTAATCTGCTTTCGATTCCAGTAGAAGTATTCTTTAGATGAGGATATTTACAGAGCATTTGTTATATTGTTGAGCAAACATAGCTACATTTGCTTATTCAAATATTTGCTAGACTTCTGTAGGATTCATTTCCTAATGCTTTGATGGATTGACAAGGCTTGGTTACCATGTCAAAGGTTGAAAACCCAGTTTTGAAAACCACCCAGATTACTAGTAATGTTTTTTTTATTATTTCAACACAATACACCTCAAGTTCTAACTTATAATGAACCAAGTACCTTCTATCTGATTTAGAAGTGCCAACTTCATAGGCTTCCCAACTATAGACCTGTCAATCAACTCTAAGCCACAACTCATATAAAACCACAAAATATGGTAAACTCTCAGTGCTAAGGTCATCCCTAGATCCAGACATAAACTTCAAGGGTTCCTTCGTAATGGCCCTGCCTATGTGTCCCCTCCAGTGAATCAAAGGCTCCGTAATTCGTACACTAATAGTAGAGAGGCTTCATCCTTTACTTTTGTATGAGTTCATTGATTTCACTTTTAAATCATAGCCTTTTAAGTGAATCTTATGATTCCAATTCAGTTCATATCCAATAGTATGATGCAAATGCATTCCAATCATAGGTGATTCTTTTATTTTTTATTTTTGAAAAAATAATTTTATTGGCAATTTTTTTAGATCACTAGAAATTATTAGAAAATCCTGACGAATAATAGGTAAATGCATTAATTACCATGGCAAATCTTTCCTTAAAAAAAAAAAATTCCTATGGAAAAGGGCTTGAGAGTGGCAGTGATTGACTAGTTGAAGGTGTAGTGTTTGTTACAGGAGTTGAGGGGGCAACCCCCCCTTGCAGGGGGGTCAAGGGGACAACACACACAGATTGAATATTTTAAATCAACCATTGATTTTGTCTATAATTCCTCAATTCTTTATTTACTTAATATTTTAAATTAACCATTGAATATTTTAAATTGGCCTGAAATTCTTATTCACCACCATGTATTTTATTTATAATTTAATGGCTGGGGTTGTATTTTGCGGGCCAAAATGTATCTGCGGAGCACCAATGCCCATGGGGCTCGAAATTGCATTTGGGCCATTGATAAACAATAAATAGAATCTTTAACTAGTACCAGCATGAAATTTGGTGTAATAAACAATAAATCTATGCACTCAAAATTCGTATAATATATAACTACAAGAATAAATATTATCACCAACTCATCTCAGCACAAGGCGAACTTTGAGCAACTTGTTAGGATGATAGAATTGTTCCATACTCTTATCTCCTTCCACCCAAACAAAACAATATTCTAGCTCCTAAATTTTATCAGGAGGGAAGAAATTGATTTGTTTACCACTATTGGGGTTATTTGATGAGTGACCTGTTACAAGGAGAGAGCGATTGTTGTTCAAAAACTGTTAAGTGGCTCCTTATAGCACCAATACGCCAAGGAACAATCTCTTTGACACTCTACCACAACCAATCACCCAAAGTATAGGTTGTAAGGAGACCTCGATGGCAAATTTAAGAAGTTTCTCTCTCTTCCATTTCTAGGAGTGATGTTGAAGATATTTCTAATGTAGGTGTTGACATATGCTCTATTGTGTTTGATTTTGCTTTCTCCCTTTCCCTTTCGAAATACAATAGCTAACATAAACATGATTTAGGTGATTTCTGTAATGACAATTTCAATGGCTATGTAACTGCTTGGATGGGCTTGTGGATTCCTTATGTGACACCAGACATGGGTACTCTCGATGTGCCATCAAAGATTGAGTTCCACATTAGGATATATCTAATGTTATCGGGCTTAGACTTAGTCACCCTTTTGGTAGCAAGGATTGACCTAGTAATTTGTTAAGGCGAGAAGACCTAGAGATGAAGAATGCGATTGATCGTTGATATCACTTTCAAATTCCTCCACATATTAGACAAGTTTGGCTTTTGACTAGCCTAGTAAAGCAGTGGTATCACTAATTGAGAAAAGTTACCTTGTCATTGATGAACTACCTCCCATATCTCTTTTCCATTCCTCATCGATGTTTGGACTCTCCCTTGTCTTTCGTGCCTATCATGCTCTTGAAAATAGCATTTCAATCTTACTTGAGTAGTAGTTCCCTCCCACTCGTCCTTTGGGTTATTAATGGTTGTAGGGGAGCACCATACCTCCTTTCATGGTGTGGAAGGTGACCCCTCTTTGTCCTCTCATCTTTGCTTCAGGGTACCCCTCTTTGCCGGTCCTTTTTGGGTATTAATTGCCCCAAGAGGGAGGCCATACTTTCACAAAATCGTGGTAGGCAAATTGCTTGCATGGTAACCATGTTGTCATATTAAATTTCTCCCCTCCTTCCAATTTTCCTCAAAGACTGGAGCCCATTTAATTTTTATTCTTTATGATTTTTCCCATCCATGTGGAATACTCCTTCCATGGGAGATGTGACACTAGTGAGACACACTTTTGAACAATAAATACAAGGTAAAAGTGTAAAGTTCACTTATTCCTACAAGGTTTTATATTTTCACAAAGGGGGTTGGGTAGGCTAGGTTGTGACCTAAAAGCAAAGGTCATCCTAGTTGCATGCCTATTAACTTCGCTAGTAGAAATCCACCAAAATTACTCCTGAAATATGGTTGTAACTATCCATTTAATGTGCAATTTTAGAGAGAAACAATACAATTTGAAGTATTAGTTGTGTTCAGGGAATAGACATTGAGTGGGTGTATCTAGTTCAATTGCATCTGTGCTTTTTCTAGAATGAACTCCAAAAGCATTCAAACTACTACTACTACTACTAACCACCAACCCATGAGCTCTGCTTGCCCTCCTTGTCATGGGGGAATGTAGTCATCTTGTGATGAGTTTTGTTCTCCTTTATAGAAGATAACTTCTCCTTTTTTCAAATGTTATCCTAACATTTGCACTAACAACCATAGGATCATTTATCATACCCCTAGAAACGTGCAACAAATCCTTCATTGGAGATTTTTTTCCATTTTGGTGGCAGAAGGAAGATGAGCATTCCAATTCAAGGTGCTAGGAGAAACTCCCTTGGCCTCTGAAGTATTCTTTGAGTCATCTACAAATTATGAGGTCAATGATCTTAATTTTCTCTTGCATCATGTACTTCCTCCGTATTGATGTGCAAGCGACATGGATATTCCATTGCATAATTTTTCAATATGAATCCTTTAATTTGTTACTTTGTTTTTCACAAGATCTATCCTTTAATTGAACATGGAAGGAGTAAAATATGTGGTTATTACGCCTTATGATTTATCTTAAATATCATACTTACAAAATGAGAGAATGTTCACATTATTCACATTTGTTCGTATCTAGTTCATTAGCAACTTGTAAGAATAACATGAAGTAGATAAAAACAACACAAGCAACAAATAATACAAGATCTATACTAGAGAATCTCAAATTGTAAAAAATTTCAATAGATAATCCACCATTAAAATCAGTTGTACAAGTTTGCAAACTTTACTTGCTCCTAATTTGGTGTATTCAAATGGCAACATTCAATTCCACGATCCCAAGAAAAAAGGAAATATACTAACTTTTATTCCCAAATTCCCAATGACTAGTGTATCTAGTATGTAATTCTCAAGAGAAACTTGTTCCTCCAATCTTTTGTTGCCTTAAAAAAAAAATTCCCTCCATGAAAGAATATTCACCTAGCACATAACCCAATCCATTTATTTATCTTTTAAGGATGGGTACATGTGTTTACAAAGAGATATGGAACATCTCCTATGTGAAAAGAAGAACCAATTCAACTCCTTGGATGAGTCTTCAGTTATGTTGTTTTGACCTCCATGATATGAATTTGGTAGCATGTTAACAAATAACGACACCTTGTTCCCATCATGACAAATTTGTCCCTAATCAAAATTGTTAGATAGTTTCATATTCAATCAAAATTGCCATCTATAGATGTTCTTCCACTTTGTCATCTCATTTCCATTAGACTTTGCTTAAGAATCTCCTCATAGCGTGATTGATCTCTCAACCCCTTAACTATTGAGTTTTTATACAAACATTTTTAGATCATCTATTGCCACCACCTTCACACCCCTTCCATTGCATCTACCATTGTGTATACAACTTTTTCACAAATGATATGCTTCCTCGCTTGGATTGATTCCATTGTGCACTGGTATGTAGCTTGACAATCTTCTCTCTCTAAAATTTTGAACATTTTGGAATGGGAAAAGGTTTCTTTATCTCATTTATTTATTTTAAAATTCTATTTCAATTTTAGGTACAAAAAGAAAAGGCAATTGATTTCCCAAATTTCATAAATGCTCTAATCACACCCAACCCTATTTATTGAAATAATAGAAATGCACCCCCAAAAAACTTTATTGTAATATTTCAGTTGTTAGAAGCTAGGGTTTATATTTCCACTATAATTAATGACCAAAATAATGAATTCTTGAGTTTAAGTGGGGGAGCAAATCACAAAAGCCAACCTCACCCAGTTAAAAAAAATCATCCTATTGAATTTAAAAATAATTGCACCACCAAAATTCTTAAGTACTTGCCACTTTTTAACTATTGCTCAAAAAATGTATTGCTTCTCCTTATCAATTATTTGTTAATTATAGTTGCATCTTCATCCATGTCCTTCTGCAATCACCACCAAAAATCTTTAGTACTTGCCACTTTTTAACTATTGCTCAAAAAATGTATTGCTTCTCCTTATCAATTATTTGTTAATTATAGTTGCATCTTCATCCATGTCCTTCTGCAATTGAAATTCTAAGTACTTGCCACTTTTTAGCTATTGATCAAAAAATTTATTACTGCTTCTTATCAATTCATTTGCTAATTACATTTACCTCTTCATCCATATCCTTATACAATCACGGTTCACTATCATGCAAGATATGAGTGTAGCATATTGGAATTTCCATAATAGCTTTCCAATGTGTGCTTGAGTTGCACTATAATTCTTTGTTCCCTTGAATTATTTGGTGAAGCCTTGTAAGAATCGAGTGTGTATGGAAGGCAAAATCTTTTCCCAAAGATCTCAAAGCCATTTCTATTTTAACATGGTTCTCATGAAGCATGAAAGCCTTTGTTCCTTTTACACATGTTGACAAGAATGTGAAGTCCAAAGCCATCTTATTTATCCCTTAAATGGAGAAGAATCTGTTAATTCAAATGCTTAATAGCAACCTGAAAGTTCAATTTGATATGAAAGAAGGGTAAAAATTTTTCCTTGATAAAAACATAGTCCATACATAATAGGGTTGTAGTAAGAGGGCATGAAAATGAAGGCACACTCACATAGTTTTAAGTTTGATAATGACAAGTCACATTGAGTCAAGGATGCTCTTGACTTAGTTAACAACAATTATGTGGACATTTCTCTCAAAATTTTAACTTAACATTCAACACTTCTTATTTTCAGTATTAATTACTCCAAAAAGATATGGGTATTTTTCTTGATGAACAAATGCATAACTTTTCAACACTTCCAGACTTTCAAACTAGTTGTGTTTTTTTTCCTTGCCTAATCAACAACCTTTGCATAGGTTGGGGGAGTACATGCCAAAGGATTTTGACAATTCTTACCCTCAACAAGGCATACACTCACAATTAATTGCTTCTTGTACACTCATAACATAATAGATTTGTAGAAATAAAAAATGAAACATCTTGGAGATGATGCCATGCATGTTCAAAGGCATTAACATGGACAAATTCTCTTGGTATGAAGAAATGAGTATATATATATAAGTAATCACCAACAAAAGATTTGAATGACTAGCTACTCCTAAAGAAGCATGGTTGGGATGAAATCCCGGTGTTAATCACCATATGATACTTGGGAGCACAATTTATGTCTTGATGAAAGAAATGTGAGGTGCATATATCTTGGGTATCGTAGAAAATCTAACTCCTATTGAATAGTCGATCCTGTAATCCAAAATATATACATAAAAATAGAAATGTGGTCATTGATGAATATCCATAAATGGGGCCACTAGCGATTCTTCCTAAAGAAGATGACCAACAAAATAATAAAAAATCAAAGAATTCAATGAAAAATTTGAGGAAGAAGAAGAGTTCATGTTGGTCCAAATCTTCAAGAAAGGATAACTCCTAGAACTCATAACTCAAGAAGAGTATGATGACCAAATCGGAAGGTGTGAGAAAATTTGGAGAAGTCACCAACAAAAAATACATCCCCAAGAAGAGGTGAATTTGGTTTTAATAAACACCATACTTTATTTATCCTTACCAACTTATTAAAGAGATTTTGCATTTAAATAAATGGATTGAAGTAATGAAAATAGACTATGATGCTCTTATACATACATGGGTTAGTGCATGAAATTGGAAGCCAAAAGTTTGGAAGCAATTGTTTTTGAAAAAAATTGGTAGAATTAGATATCCAATCAACCCAAACTAGATATTCTATCCTCATTAGATATCTAGTGCAAAAAAACTTTCACATAAGTTACACATGTCATTTTCACCTTGTTTTTAGACTAGATAACCAATTGGCTTGAAATCTGATTCGTCAAGTGCTTCTTTGCTTCATTTGTCCTCCCTCTAGGTCATTTTTGGTTTTTCAATTAATATTTAAGGAAATACACATACACAAAAAAAATAAAAATAAAAATGGTCTAAGTTTTAGTTGAGCTTAACAATCAACTATTTTGATATCAGGTGGTACCATGGGGTTGGTAGTGGCACGCCATAAACCAAACCCATTGCATACATTCATCTAACTATATTGGCCTCATTCCACCTTTATCCCCCTCCCCTACACCCACCATTCCATTGCCCATTTATAATGAGGAATTGATGTCAACCCTTGGGTCACTCAACATGTGCTTTCTTGTAGAACTTTGGTAGAGTAATCCACCTAGTTTTCTCATGCCATTAAAGTAGCAAAGGAGATGGTGTTGGTCCATTCAACATAACACTAGGCTCATAGTGTGCACCTCACCTATACACAAATTGTAGGGGGATGTGTTTTGGAGCTACTCCTTCCACCTCATGAATGATTGATGACATTGTGGACCTTGTATTTTTATCATTAGGACCTTATACCTAGGTATGCCATAGTTTAGTTATTATATCTCTTTTATCTTTTTCTAAAATTTTATTTATGGGTGAACATATATATATATATATATATATTATTAGATGTTTTATGAGGATTTTGTTTCATGGCCCACACCTCATTACAATATGTTGAGAATATGGTAAATAGATATAGTGGATGTATGAACAAATAGTACTCAAATCCAATTAATTGATTAGGACATGTGATCAAATAATCAAATAGAACATAGAGAAGCATAATAAAATTAACAATAATACATAACACCAAATTTATATATGGAGAAATCCTTTCGGGAAGGAACTCCACCACCAAAGAGAGACCAAGTTTATATTGTTGTTATATGGAGCCTAATCAGATTTAGAGGTTAAATTTTCCCCACTTTTATTAGCGTGGTTTCCCCCCAAATTATTTAAAGGGGGTTTGGGTTCAGCGCCCCTGGCGTGCTCCCTGTCGCGATACAGGGCAGGGTCCAGGGGCAACGCCTTGAAACCTCAAATGACTTCTATTATTTTATAAAGGCGTCAGGAGTTATTTTTTCTATTGGCTGACATAAAAAAACCCTATTTTGTAACCGATATAAGTCTTGATAAAACAACTAAGGGTTAGGGTTTCTATTGACATTGTATTGTAGCATTTGCAGAGGTATTGAGTTGCAAGGATTGCTAGTTGTAATCAGTTTGATTTGCTAGATAATAATATTGGACTCTGTGTTGGTGGATGTAGCCTGAGTTTGGGTGAACCACGTTAAAAATTGTCTCTCACTATTATTATTTCCGTGTCATTTTCATTCCTCTGTTTAATCTTTATTTGTATTTAATTGATATCTTTTGCATGCAATTCCTAACAAGTGGTATTAGAGCGGGTTGTGTTCGATTATCGTCTGTAGGAAGGTCTCATAGTTGAGTGGGAGTCTCATGGTTAAGTGGGAGCAATGGCGGACGAGGGTAAATTAAAGGTAGATAAATTCAATTGGCAGAACTATCAGTTATGGAAGATGCAGATGTAGGATTATCTCTATCAGAAGGATTTATGGAGGCCGTTGGAAGGAATAGCTAAGAAATCGACATCAATGATTGATAAGGATTGAGAACTTCTGGACAGAAAGGCATTGGAAACCATTCGGTTGTGCTTGACACCATCTGAGGCATTCAATATAACAGAAGCGAAGACAACAAATGAACTGATGAAAACTTTGGCTAAATTGTATGAAATACCCTTAGCCTCAAATAAGGTATTTCTCATGAAGCTTTTGTTTAATTTGAAAATGGTTGAAGGTGGATCTGTGACAGATCATTTAAATGAGTTTAATATGATTACCAGTCAGTTAACTTCTGTAAAAGTAAAATTTGATGAAGAGGTGAGGGCTCTCTTAGTTTTATGTTCTTTGCCAGAAAGCTGGAATAGCTTGGTAATGGCTGTAAGTAACTCTCTTTGGTTCAAATACTTTGAAATTTGATGATGTTGTTGGTGTTATCCTTAGCGAGGAAATGCGACAGAAAAGCTCAGGAGGGTCCACATCAGGTAGTGTTTTAAATGCAAAAAGCAGGGGTAGATCAAAAGAGAGGAAAAGGTTCTAAAGGTCATGGGAAGTCACGAGGAAAATCAAAGGACAAAAGGTTCCAATCTAGAGGACAGAAGGATTGCTAGTATTGTGGAAAACCAGGTCATTTGAAGAAAGATTGCTGGTCTCAGAAGAATAAAGAAGGAGACAAACAGGAAGGCAATAAGGAGGCAAATGTGGTAAGTACTAAATTTGAAGATGATGCTTTGATTTTTTCCCTAGATAATACTGATGATTCATGGGTTTAAGATTCAGGGGCCTCATTTCATGTTACGCCCCATAGAAGTTATTTTCTTGATTATGTCCAAGGGGGATTTTGAGCTGGTTTATTTGGGAGATAATGAACCCTATCAGATTGTTGGAAAGGGAAGAATTAAGATTAAGTTGCAGAATGGGAATCATTGGCTACTACAAGAGGTAAGGCACGTTCCAAGGCTAAGTAGGAATTTAATTTTAGCACGGTAGCTAGGTGATGAAGGTTGCACAATTACTTTTAATGATAAAAATTGGAAGGTTTCAAGAGGTGCCTTACTAGTAACAAAAGGTGTGAAAGTAGGCACCTTATATCTTTGTATAGGTCATACTATTCCTTCTACTTTAGTTGTTGCAGAGAAAAAACAAATAGGTTCAGGAACAGTTGTTGCGATTTTGTAGGAAGAGACTGAAACAGTTGTTGCATGTTCTGAGACAACACAGTGGCATAACAAACTTGGGCATATGAGTGAAAAAGGTATGAAGGTAATTCATTCTAAGAAAGTTTTACTAGGTCTGAAATATATTAATATGGATTTCTGTGAAAGTTGTGTGTATGGCAAATAAAAGAGAGTTTTCTCAAGGATGGGAAGCAAAAAAAAGATGAAAAGTTGGAGCTTGTGTATATAGATGTATGGGGACTGGCTCAACTATCTTCTCTTGGTGGCTTATGGTATTATGTTATATTCATAGATGATGCAACTAGGAAGGTTTGGATTTATTTTCTTAGGCAGAAATTTGATGTATTTGAAACATTTAAGAAATGGAGAATCTTGGTTGAGAATAAGACAGGTAAAAGATTAAAATGTCTCAGATATGATAATGGTAGTGAGTATTGCAGCAAAGAATTTGAGGTTATTATTCCTTTAATGGAATTTATAGGCAGAAAATGGTTCCAGGGACTCCATAAGAAAATGGAGTGGCTGAGCGCATGGATAGGACAATAATGGAGCGTGCAAGGAGCATGAGATTGCATGCTAGGCTGCTTTTAAACATGTGGGCAGAGGCTATCAATATCGCTGTATATTTAATTAATAGAGGTCCTTCAATTCCTTTGGGCTATGGTATTCCAGAGGAAGCATGGACAGCTAAGAAGGTGAGTTATTCTTTTTTCAAAACCTTCAGATGTGAAGCATTTGCACATGTAGATTCTGAAAATAGAACTAAGCTGGATGCAAAATCAAAAAAGTATATCTTTGTTGGATATGGCATTGATGAATTTGGTTATAGGCTTTGGGATGTTGAAAATCTAAAAATCGTGAGAAGCAGGAATGTTGTATTCAATGAGAAGGTGTTGTACAAAGATCAGTTGCAACAACATGAGAAGAAAGAAAAGGATTATGTGGTGCTGGATGATACTCCAGATAATGATGTTCCAATGGTTCCCCATGCTCTGCAACAACAGCAAAAAATACCACAAACTCTAGTGAATGTTAGATGATCAACAAGGCTAAGTAGACATCCTGAAAGGTTTTCTCTCTCCTTGTATTTTATTTTGTTAACAGATGCTGGTGAACCGGGAGGGTATGATGAAGCTAGGCTGGTGGATACAAAGGTTCAGTGGGAGCTTGCAATGAAAGAAGAAATGGACTCTTTGCTGAAAAATTAGACTTGGGAATTCTGTAAGTTGCCTGCAGGTAAAAAAAACTTTATCAAACAAATGGGTTTATAGGCTAAAAGGTGAAGATGGAGGTAAGAAAAGATTTAAAGCCAGGTTAGTTGTAAAATGATTTGCACAGAAAAAGGGTATTGATTTTGATGAATTTTTTTCTCTGGTTCTTAAGATGACTTGTACTTGTACTATTTTAAGTATTGTAGCTACTGAAAATTGTTGGCAAGAGACACTATATGGATTCATGGTTGTTGTCATTGATGGCAACAAAGGTCATCCCACATATCCACAAGTCATGGTGTGTCTCTACCGGAAGTCTGAATGAAGATTGTTGTGGTCCGGTGAACAAGAACAAAGCATGTGGCAAGGTCCGACAGATTGGTCCGGATCTCTCAGAGAAAGTGTCTTAGTGCAGTGCGGTTTTGGGGAAGTCAAGAGGACTACCTCAAGTAATAGATTCCAAGGATTTAGCTTTCGGTGATGGACAAGGAAAAAGATATGAACAGTTGAATACTGGATTCCTGAGTAACAGTATGAACAGAGGAAGAACTGACTGACAGAACATCAGATTGCTTTCCGGATGTGTTTCTGATAGTGGTAAAGGTTATGAAGACATGGATTATGTTTGGCCGACATGATTAATGATATCTACAAGTATATGCTTGATCCGCATTACTTGATGAGCAAGGATTCAGCCGACAGAACAGAGGTTGTGAGAAAATAGACTGTTCCGGATGCCGACTAGAAAGGTGATGAAATTACTTGTGCAGATATATATGCACGATGGATTTAGTTGTGAAAAGTGATGAAGTATGATGTGATTGTGCGAATAAGTGCAGAGCAGAGCAGAAACAGCCAGAGAGAGATCCGGTATGTGAAAGGAAAGCAGAATAAAGAGAAGAGGAAAGATAAAGTGTAGCAGATCAGTGTACTGAGCCTAACTGGAACTGACCTCCAGCATATGTGGATGCTTCCAATTAGTTCAAGTATTATATAACATTCTTTTGTAGACAGTGTGTCTCCTTGTAGGCAGTGTGTCTCTTTGTGAGCAGTATGCTCGGGCAGTGAGCCCTAATTGGCAAGTGCCATTTTGTAATTCCTTATTCTTCTAACAGAGAATAATCTTTGGGTTAATCACCCCGTGGTTTTTTGCCTTAACAGGGTTTCCACGTCAAAAATACTGTGTCATGTGTTTCTCATTTCATGGTAATGTTTGTTTGTTTACTTCAATGGTGCATTGATTAATAAGAAAGTTCAAAATAAGAAACAATTAGGATAACTGATTCACCCCCCCTCTCAGTTATCAACAAAAATTTGCATTTGGAACAACTAGATGTGAAAACTATTTTTCTTCATGGTGATTTAGAGGAGATATATATGGAACAACCACAGGGATTTGAGGTCAAAGGTAAGGATAAATTGGTGTGTAGATTGAAGAAGAGTTTATATGGCTTGAAACAAGCACCTTGCCCAATGGTATTTGAAATTTGATAGTTTTATGGCTGAGCAAGGTTACAACCGATGTAATTCTAACCATTGTGTTTATTTTAAGAGGTTGGATAATGACAACTACATTATTTTATGTTTATATGTTGATGACATGCTTGTAGTAGGGTTTAACATGGATCACATAAGAGAGTTAAAACAATAGTTAGCACAATCATTTGCTATGAAGGATTTGGGGGTAGAAAAATAAATCCTTGGTATGAAAATTTGCAGAGATAAGAATAACAAAAAATTGACTCTATTTCAGGTTGATTATGTTGAAAAGGTGTTGTAGAGATTCCATATGAAGAATGCAAAAGCTGTCAACACACCTTTGCCTAGTTATTTGAAATTGACTAAGGAGATGTGTACTAAGACACAAGAGGAGGAAGAAAAAATGTCCAAGGTACCATATGCTTCAACTGTAGGTAGTTTAATGTATGCCATAGTATGCATGAAATTGGATATTGCACATGTTGTAGGAGTCGTAAGCAGGTATATGAGTAATCCTGGATTGGAAGATTAGAATGCATTAAAATGGATTTTTAGATATTTGAGAGGTACATCCGCTAAACACTTATGTTTTGGGGGCTCTAATACTAATTTAGCAGGCTATGTGGACTCAGATTTGGCAGGGGATATTGATACCAGGTGAAGTACTACAGGTTATGTCTTTACTGTAGGTGGGATAGCGGTGAGTTGGATCTCCAGGTTGCAAAAGGTGGTTGCTTTATCCACCACGAAGGCAGAGTATGTAGCTACAACAGAGGCAAGCAAGGAAATGATATGGCTGCAAACTTTCATGGAAGAATTGGGTGAACAACAGGCTAACAATTATTTGTTTACAGATAGTCAGAGTGCCATACATCTTGCAAAGAATTCTGCCTTGCATTCAAAGACCAAACACATACAACTAAGGTATCACTTCATCCAGTTGGTGTTGGATGATGGACAGTTACGTCTGGAAAATAGACATATAGATGAAAATTCAGTGGATATGTTTACAAAGGCAGTGACAAGGGAGAAGCTGAGTTCCTCTTCAGCTTCAGTTGGTCTTCAAGACTAAAAACAATAAAATTAGAATAGCAGGGTCCAGGGTGTTTATTTCCAGTGGGAGCTACATGGTTAGCGGTGTTATGATCAGTCTCCAAGTGGGAGATGATATGTTGTGGAGTCTGATCAGCCTCCAAGTGGGATATTGTTGTTAGATGGAGCCTAATCAGACTCAGAGGTTAAATTTTCTCCACTTTTATCAGCACAGTTTCCCCCCAAATTATTTAGTGGGGGTTTGGGGGCAGTGCCCCCAAGATGGGGTCAAGGGGTAGCACCCCTTGTGGGGTCTAGGGCAAACGCCCCTGTCACGATACAGGACGGGGGCTCGGGGGCAGCACCCGTGAAACCTCAAATAAATTTTATTATTTTATAAAGCTGTTAGGAGTTATTTTTTCTATTGGCCGACATAAAAAAACCCTATTTTGTAACTGACATAAATCTTGATAAAACGACTAAGGGTTAGGGTTTCTGTTGATATTGTATTGTAGCATTTGTAGTGGTATTAAGTTGCAAGAATTCCTGGTTGTATCGGTTTGATTTGCTGGATAATAATAGTGGACTCTCTGCTGGTGGATGTAGCTCAAGTTTGGGTGAACCATGTTAAAAATTGTCTCTCATTGTTATTATTTCTGTGTATTTTTTATTCCTCTATTTAATCTTTATTTGCATTTAATTGATATCTTCTGCATGCAATTCCTAACATATATTAATCTTAAGAACAAGATTGCACCAATATAATCATTCTTTAGCCTAACAACATTCTAGCTACATAATAGTACTTCAACTCCATAACACTATGAAGCCTCTATCTCACATACTCAATATATAAAGAAAAGGACATAGAAAATTGCCATGTGGTTTTTGTAATCTAGTGGCCACCAAAACCATGGTCCACAAGTGAAAACCCATGCCACACTATGCATTGAAACATGTACTCAAGATAGAAACCAACTAATGACAGGATTCTTTACTCTTCCCAATGTATCTCTCAAAGTTGACCTTTTACCATGACCTTCTTATTCAATGTGATTACAATTAAATCCCAAGTATCCTTAGATCTTCATTTGTAGCCCAAAGATCCAACCTCCTTAATGGTTTCCACCTCTCACCCTATTTGTTTTTCTTAGGTATCACACTATGAAACTTTGGAGCTCATTTTCTTACTCTTTGAGGGGTTTTTGAGGGTTTTAACTATGTCCAAACATATCTTTGATTGATGTGTTTGGCTCATCAAGATCATTAATTTTATTTTTTTGTTGAAATTGGAGCTCTAAATCAAAAGTTTTGCCCTATAGAAGGTATTTGAAGAGAACAACATTAGACATTGTATTGTAATTTAATAGAACACTAATCCTAACACAATACAACTATGGGGATATTATTTAACTAGTGGGAATACCATCTAGAATTGCAAGGACACCACTTCTACTATGGGGAAGCTACTTACAACTAGGAAGCTACCACTTAAAGTCATGGGGATATTGCTACAACACACAAGCCCAATGTTAAGATGCCACTTGGAGGATTCAAACTTGGATCTCGATTGTGAGAACACTATGGCATTGCCATTTAAACACAACCCTTTTGATGAACATTTTTTTATATATTGAATTAATAAATTTTATTTTACTATGCACATGGTGAATGAAGTAGTGAATTTTGATTTTACATGACAAGCTTGGGAACACCTTATAAAGTACATCAACATTCCGCTATACCTTTGCACTTACATATTTCCTATCTTTTTTCACTTATTTTACTTCTTTATGTAATTTGTATTAATTTCCAAGTTGGTGTTGAGGAGGGGGGATGAAAGTTTCTTGCACCAACTTAGGGAATTTTTTTTGTTTGTGGTAGATTGCATGATATATTTATTTTAAATTTTAAGTTTTTGAAAAAAATCAACAATCTATTTGCATATTGTTTCTATAATTCCTCATCTAAAATTTAATCACATCCATTTAAATTTTCTAACTTGAAAATAATTAAAAAATTCATAGGACCACTTGTTTGGAAAAGGCTTCTAGTTTTTCAACAATCAATATGGAAGAAATAAGAGAACCCCCATCAACCAATCTAAATACAAATATATTCACATTTAAAGCTTAAGGATCTACCTTACAATATAAACTACATAAAGGTCTCAATTTTAAATCCATTAAAAAAAATGAGTCATAGAAACATATTTGTAAGTGATAAGCATGTGAAGTTTCATTAGAAATTTCTAATCCTATTTTTAGAAAAAATCACATGAAAAATTATAAATATGTGTATATAATTTTGGGCATAAACAAAAAGCCTACTACAAGAATGTAGATAATGGAACTAATCTTTTGTAATAATACAAAATAAAATGACCAAAATCAAAGTAAAATATAAAATCTTTTCCTTATTAAATTGATTTTAATCCCTTCATTTGCCTTCATTCATATTTTCTATTGGATTTCCATTTCTCTCCTTTATTTCTCATTTTACCACCTCTTAATCGTTTTATTCCAAGTCATAGCTTCTTGAAAACTACTTCATGATAACATAAAAATAGAATTAAAAAATGTCCCCACATTATATTTAGGAGGTAAAGCATATTTTAATACATGCTTTATAAGTCAATATGGAGGTAGAATTCTTAAAACAATTAAACTATGACATTTTTTCAAAAATTAAAAAATATTTACCTAATTCCTTCTTACCCTTGTAATTCTTACTTGATGTACCTTGTTATAATATAAGATTTTATTTATAGATTGCTTCACTTAACATCCTAAAAAATATTCACATGAACATTGTACACTTGGAGATGAACTTGGTTGTAGTATTGCCATCCTACCTGATTAAAGGTTTTTCAAAACTATAATACTTTTTCAAAGGGATGTGCATAACATTATGAATGAAATTTCCAACTTATATGGTAGTGTTATCATAAATTATTCTAACCCTAGATACATTCCTGTTTGAGCTACAATCTCCAAGAAAACACATCTAAATCACATCAAGTGTCATTGGAATTTGATGATATCTTCAAGATATATAGTGCATAGGAAAGAGGGTCATTTATACAATGCAATAAGAGTTATTTAGGTGATTGTTTATAACCCTCATCCATTGAGCATGCATGTCTATTAGGATAGTCACATCTAAAACATTTGTTATAATTTACAACCCTCATCACTAATCAATTATTTGGGTTTAGGGTAGGAATAATCCAACGAGTTATTACTTTCTTTTGTACATGTCTAATAGGGTAGTCATCTCTAAAATATTTTGATATAAATTCACTTTTAATAACTTTTTGGTAAATATCCATCTCAATTTCCAAAGCTCATATCTTGCCAAATGTTTGGAGGATGCTAAAAAATATTACCATGTTTTCCTTTACACTTAACAATTACATTTTCTTAAAATCTCCAAGCCCTTTTAACTACCTCTTTTTTTGAATATGCAGTAACAATTACTATAACCTAGGAAATCACATTTCTTTCAATATTTTTTTTGAATAACATTTATGTAGTTATACTTCTACATTGTGCATACATATCTATTAGGGAATTCATTAACATCATATTTGGATTTGGTTCATTTGAGGAGTAATGAATCTATATGCATTCATTCTAGGGCCCTTGCCTATTGCCTTCAAACTTTTGTGCACATTTTCAAGAGTTGACCAAGGAGAACTTGTCTCCTTTGCAATAAAATGATAGCCCTTCCAAGGTATTTAAAAATAAGCCAGCACTCAGATTAGTAGAAGCCATAGAGTAGGTGAAGTTCAACCTAACGAGTTATAGAGTAAGATTATGCATCGTGTAGGGTCAAATCTAGAGACAAAGGACAAGTCTATGATCATAGATCTAACCCAAATGGCCAAAATTGACCCTAAATAGAGAAAAGGTCTAGCATAGGTCCCAAAGCATTCACTAACAAAGAGATCACACTTTCAAGGTAGAAATAAAGAATACTCTAGAATCTTCATCAAAGACAATGATTCTTTGGTTATACAACTAAGTATTGTCCACTATCACATTTACTTTCCCAAAATAGTTGTTGAAAATTAAATAAGAATATTAGTCCTAGTTGTCATTATTTAATCTAGGTTGAGTTATGTGTATTCATCTTATTGGATTAGCTTATATTAACCTTAAGGAAAGTTTATTTTTCTCTATAATATAAATCCTAAATAAACTAAATTTCTTTCCAATAAGGGGATCGCCTTAACTTGTTATTGTGAGATGGTGTGGGTATAAAGATAGCCAAATCCTTTAGCAACCAAAAAATAGAGAGGGTGCTAAAGGGAAACCCTTCCTAATAGATCAAAAAAGTTTGAACTATTCAAGAAAAACTATTTTACTTGGCAAAATTTCCTTTTGGGTGATGAAGCCAAATTTTCTACACAATTTTCCTAGCTATAACATGCTTTCAAATTTGAAATTATTTTTTGTATTTGGAAAGTAGAAATTGTGTTATTTTCCTCATTCTATTGTGAATTCTTATCTTTCTATTCACTCCAAGTTGCTTGTGATTTCTAATGTGCTTATGCACATTCACGTTCAAGATAACAAAGTAGCTCTAGAAGTTCAACATCTTCAAACCTTTCCCCACCACTGGGGGAATGTTCCATGCATTATGTCTAGGGTCCCATCATCTTTGTCAACTTATGCCAAATCCCCTTGTTGGAAGGAGTAGTGTGGTCATTTTGATTCCTATTGGTGTTGCTTTCTAAACTACTATAGAGGCTTTTCTCCACCTTTGACTAGTCAACCTTCAAGTTGGACCCCATCACATGGTTGCTAGGGTAGATGGTTGTTTCCTACTTACCACTCTCATATGTCCTCTCAACAATGTGGGTGGCCCCATGATTAGGCCAAATTCCCTCATATGCACTTGATATATCTCTATCGAGGATTGATCAAAATGTGCTTGATTCTTAGCCACTAAATGATCTTGAGGAAGGAGAAGAAGTTGCTCTCAATGGCTGGGAGCTCAAGGATGATGGTAAGGATTTGCTGGATGGTTGGTGGGGAAATCCTAATGAGAAATTCCCCTTGCCCAATGTTGGCCATTTTACTCTTTCTATCTAATGACTTTTCTATTTATAGTTGTTTATACTAAACTTGTGACTTAATGGTTGTTTCCTTTATGGGACTATGTTTTTCTTTTGTTGTGGTTGTTTCCATTTTTTTAGTCCACATGTTTGGTGTGTTTTCCAGCTAGGCTAGTTTGATTTTGGCCACATGATCCCATGCTACCCATATATGTTTTGACAATTGGTTGTACTTTTAAGTGACCATTTTAATATATAGCTCTTTCCATAAAAAAAAACATGTGGGATTTCCAAACATTCCAAGTTCACATAAATTATGACTTCAGAGAGCCTAAAGATGAAGAATTTTCTACCTAGTAGGAGTGGTGCATAATTAAATTTGAAGGGGTCTTCCTGGCTAACATATCTATAAATGATTTTTAAGATGTCATCTATAACTATCATCACCAAAAATATATTTTCTTAGTGCTTCCAATTTATAATATTATCAATTCTTAGTAAAAACAACTACTTTTTAGACAATCAAAGCATAAATAATATCATAATTATATTATTGAATTCAATCAAATTATATTTAAATGTAATTATAAACACATTGGCTTGAGAGGATGATTTCACTCACTCATTAGACTCTCGTTCTCCTCAAACTATTAAATGAGAGAATAAATTATCTCAATTGTGACCATGATCTTCTCATCCATCATCATAAAGCATAAATTCACTTCCATTTTTCCTTTAATTTATTAACAAGATAAATTCCTTAAAGTTTCTTATTCCTATATAAGTGCGTTTATGGACTGAATCAATAAACTAAGTTCTTAAATCTCTCCATCATGAGAGTTATTAAAGGATCATCCACTAAAGCATTTCCCAATATATTTTAGTTGGAGATAAAATTCCCTTCTTTGTAGGACATTTGATCCCATCTACTTGATGCAGTGAAAGCATAAATTCCTTTTTCATTTCTCTTTCATGGATTAAGAGGATAAATTATTTAGATGCTCTTGTGTAGATATAAGGGTATATATAGATTTCACCAAATCAATAGATTAAGGTCTTTTCTCTCCCTCTTTTAATGAAAAATATCATTAAGAAAGAATGCTTTTGGATTTCACTATGTGTAGTTCTTTGTTTCAACATTTTGGATCACACTCAGTGATCCATCATTAGTTTAATCCTCAGCTTCTCCAGAAGCTTTGTTTTGAAAACGATTTCCCTCCCATGAAGAGCTACAATAGTAGGCATGAGCTTTCCACAGTCCATAGAATTAAGAAAGAATGCTTTTTGATTTCACTGTGTGTATTTCTCCATTATCTTCTCCATCCAAACATGATTAATAGATCAAGCTTGTCCATCTCCCTCTAGTTGGGAAAGATCTTATACTAAATTAATAGACCATAGTCCTTCCTTTCCCTACTCTATCAGGATAGAGAATTCAATCACTCAAATTAATAAGAGCCTAAAGGCCCACACCTAATGAATGAGTGGGAGAAGGCCAACCAAATACACTCATTAGCATCCAAACTAAAATCCTTCATTAAAACAAACATAATTCAATTCATAGTAATAGCATCAAACATCCTCAAATTCATCCTCATCCTTGTTGTGGTTGTTTTTTGTTCTTTAGGGCCACATGTTTATTTTGTTTTCTAGCTAAGTTGGTTTGATTTTAGGGCATGATACCATACCACCTGTATATTTTTTAAGAATTGATTCTATGTTTTGACTAACCATTTTAAAAAATAACTCTTTCCATTTAAAAGAAAATCATATGAGCTTTCCAAACATTCTAGGCCCACATATATTACAACTTGAGAGAGCCTCAAGATGATGACTTTTTCTACCTAGTGGGAGTGGTGAATAATTAAATTTGAAGGAGCCTCCCTAGACAACATATCTGTGAATGATCTTGTAAATACATCATCTATAACCATCATCATGAAAACTACATTTTCTTAGTGCTTCCAATTTATATTACCAATTCTTAGTAAAACTAACTATTTTTTAGACAATCAAAGCATAAACAAGCGATGTTGTTTTGAGAAAATTATGTTTTAATAACTTCTTAAATCAGGCACATTGTGTTGGCTGCTAAAAAATACCAATGTCAAATTTAAACCACTTTACAAACAAAAGCTGTTATTAAATATCATCCACTTCAATAGTCAAAGGTCAATTTTGGCCAATTAAAATAGGACAAATATTTACCACTTTTTGTTGTGAATGAGGTGTAAAATTACTATTGGCTGTTTGACCATTGAAGTGGATGATATTTAAGTAGACTGACAAACTAACAATCAATACTAATCCAGTTACACACATAACACTAATCTAAGTTTTGTAAAATTTATTTCTACTAGAATCTCACACACAGACACACAGACACACACACACATTTATAAATAACTCACCAACCAGATAAGCTCTTCGAGTAATATATAACTTTAACCAAAATCTTTTACTCATAAAATGAAAATCTTTCTTCAAACCTGCCAAAGGCCAAAATTATAAATCTACTTATCCTTTTTAGGTGAAGTGGATGAGTTGGATTTAAACAGAATCAGTGATGCTTTCATTTAAATCACACTGGTTGCTTGTAAATATCCAGTCTTCAATATTGAGCAGCCTGTGAGGGAGTGACAATGGATTAGTGGCGAAAACTGTAGGAATAGGTGGTATTGAAAAAACTCCCTCCAACGTTGAATCAGAGTTTTATCAATACACCTACTCCCAAAGTCTTCTTCCCACTGCACATCCTTTATCATCGGCCCATTCTCATTCTCCTTATGAAACCTTTAATTCCATCTGGACATATCAAATCGTTTTCAAAACGTTTCAGTGCTCGAAATTTATAACGACAGAGCGAATTCGTCTGAGTGATAATGCCTTCAACCTTCAGGAAGGTTGTGTGACAATAGTACTGGCAAACGAATTTCATGAGTTTTCTGTGTTACAGAATATCATGTGAATGTGACCAGAAATGAACCGTTGATTAAGTGAATAATTCTTTTGTGTGGATTGTTTTGGAATGAGTTTTGAACGGTGTAGGAAGAAAATGACTCAAATGTTTGTAAGACATAGGTATAACTCAAGTGGAAAATAATGTTTTCTTTAATTAAATAAGTACAATTAGTTTAAGTTAATAAAATATAAGGTAAGTTGGTGGTCGAGAATAGTAAATTAGATAATGTGTTTTGGAAATTGAATAGGATGGACAATGATAATTAGCTTGAAATGGGGAGAATGAAAATCAATTGAACGAGGTTTTGGAATTTGTCTATTGTTCGACCTACAAACAATGCTTCTTTGTCAATGAGCTACCTTAAAGCTTCTATTGGATCATTGCTTTGTTAGAAGGCAAGTTTGTGGGTTTTGGGCACATTCATGGCCACAAATATCTACTTAAGTCCCATATTCATTCTAGCAATCAATGATATCTTGATCGGCAAATTCATTTGATGTGTGACCTACTATGCTCCTTTTGAATGCTTGGGGACTTGATAGTATTTAAAAATACCTTAAAAGATTGTTATTGCATGATGAGGAAATTTTGCATAATTGATCCCTGGAAATTGAATAATATAAAAAACAGTACGCAAGCACTTAAATATGTAGATTATTTACTGCTTTTATTACACCAAATTAAAATGTATCACTACTAATTGCTTTCTAAAATAAATGGTTGCTTGATTCTTTGATGATTGCCTTGTTGAATAGAATGAATGCACTAAACGTCTTTGAATACAAGCACATAACATCAAATTGTGTCAAATGTGCGTTTAGTCAACTCAAAGTAGATGAAGGGGGTCACTTGGCCAGAGTTTGAATAAATTTTAAAATGGAATGGGATAAGTTCATGACCATGAGGTCACCCCTACGACAATGGACTTGTCCTAGAATGTGATAATAATCAAATTTGGGAGCAAATGATTAAATGGAGGTGGGTACATAGATATGTGTGATAAATGACCAAATGTATAGAAGTGTGTGTAAATAGATAGGGTAAAGCTAAGTCTATAGGACATTACTAAGTTAATTTAGATTATAAGTCTCTGTAAGTATGAAAAAGACACACAGGCCTACATGGTAGCTCAAGGATGAGCTATAGTCCTAATCACGTACATGTAAGCGTGAAATATATACATACCTCTTAGTAGTATTCCTCTTGGTGACATGTCTTCATTTGTTTTTCACCCTTTTAATGCTTTTCTAACCTCTAGAGTAATCTTCTATGGTCCTAGACACTTTCTAGCTTGCTTTCTGACCAATCTTCAATGGATCTTTCCTATCACTTTCTTGCCCCTAAACCTCATCAATCCACTTCACAAGAGGGAAAATGTATGTTCCCTAGGGGCATTTACATCTTTTCAACCCCTTAGAATTATCCAATTAAACTACCCATCCCATCCGTAACCTCAATTTTACTATCCCACATTTTTTTTAGGTCACCTCCTATCATTGTAGGATCTCCCTAGGTGACCTTGGAACTGAAAAAGGATCTCCAGGGGTGGATTGCCCTAGTGAAAGGGGTGACCCACCCTACAGAGATATTATAGCTAGTTTCAAGGTTCCAAAACCTTCCTTAGACCTTCTAGATCATTATTCATCGGAGAAACCACTTGTACAAAACCTTCTTTGTGGATCACCCCCTCTGGCTTCAGGATCTCCCTAGGTGACCTAGCAACTTAAGAAAGATCTCCAAGGGTGACCCACTTCCTGAAAGGGGCGACCCTATAATATTTTAATATGCATTTTTTCTTTTAGTTCTAGCCCAAAATTACTCCAAATTGAGCCTTGATTGCATGAGTCTTCTTCTCTAACTGATTTCCAACTCCCCCTAACTAATTCAGCACTCTCAATCAACCCAATCTCATCTCCCAATCAATCTTAGTTATTTTGCAATCAATCAAGTTTTAACTTCATTTCCTCTCATGTGTTCTCCTTTACAGTCAGTGTTCACTCTCAATCATAGTCAAATCACTCCCCAATCTATTTCTATTGACTCCACAATCACGACCACCTTTGGTGTTGATTTTATACCTATAAATACCCCACTCCTCCATGCATTTGGGGAGGCAAATTTTAGTATTGCTACTGTTACTTTTTCTTCACTTTTCTTGTCTCTATAGCATTTTCATGCTGGTGCAATACTTTGTGATTCTTTTGATTTTACAATATCTTCCATAGCTCAAGCCATAGAGCTTATCTAGAATTCTCATGCTCAATTATTTTCATCATAGATTCCAAAGCTCCAAGCCATAGTGCTTCTTAGAAATTATCATGCTCAATTGTTTTCAAAGCTTTAAAGCTTTCATTTGCTCCCATCTTCATTCTTGTCACCAAGAGGAGGACCCTGTTGCTGTAGAGGAAGAGAACGTTGACACAAGGAATTTTGAGGGCTCAAGCCAAGCATTGACATCTTCTTCATACTAGGTTCTTCATGCTTTAAAGTAGTAATTAGCTCACATCTTGCTCTTGGAAAAGTAAATCATTGCTTTGCTTTTTCTTGATAGGTTGTTTAGTTGCTTTCATAGATTAGCATTGCATTTGATTTGATTAGATTAGATTTATTTTAATTCATTATATTATATTTACTTTCATTCATAATTTCAATTCCTTAAGTTAGATTCAAAAATCATCCCACAAAAACTCCAAAACATAGGTTAGTCTGCATTTGAAAAACACATATAGATTGCATTCATATTTCAATTCTTAGATAATTAGACAATATTTTAATTTGGGAAAAAAGAATCAAAATCATTTTGCATACATTTAGATTGCATTCATAAAAACCACAAAAACATTAGGAAAACCTATAGCAAAATAGGAACAAACCCTTGATCTCATCATGAGATAAACTTAGTTAAAATCAAAACAAAGAGAAACCCTCAGTTCCATCATAAGGTAAAATCAAATCAATGCATTCAAACAATGTGAAACACAACACTTCTCCCCATTTCCAAAGCATTCAATGTGCCCAGGAATTAGGGAGGATTAGATACAATCCATCTTCGATAAGATTGGGGAGAACCTCCCCCATCAAATTTGTCAACAAAATGTTCAACAAATAAGAGAATAATGAGAACACCATAAACACATTATAGATCAACAACCTTTGATGCAAAAAATATTATGAAATGAAGAAAGGAGACAAGAACATCTCCAAATCATCAATAAACAAAACAACCTTCATGCTAGGCTTAGGAGACTCATGACCCGTGACCCTTCAGGTCATACAATTATAACAACAAAAATGAAAGTGACACAGAAACAATCATCAAAACACACACATAACTCAAAACCCAACCACCATCTATGACATTTTGCTCCCTCAAGAAAAAGAGTAGGACAACCCCCTAGTCCTACCTCCACTCGATTGGCTCTTGCCACGTGAGTGGGAGTGATGTGGGAGGCCACACTCAACAATGAAGATGGTTCATGTGTCACATTGGAGTGAGACTCACCTGCAAATTGTTTAGGTCACATTCTAAACAACAAATTCTCAAGCATAAGGCATAAATTTAAAAAATAAAAAATATAAAAATATCACATCAATAAAACATAAATTATTGTTTTAAAATTAAACAACACATTCATTCCACACATAACAAAAAAATTGTATAAATACTAAAATCATGTGGGCTCATTAACCAACTATTGGGAGTTCTTTCCAAGAAGGGGATCCTTTTAACTTATCATTAAGAGATGGTGCTAAAGGGAAACCCTTCCTAATATATCATAAAAGTTTGAATTGTTCAAGTAAAAACTATTTACTTGGGACAATATCCTTTTGGGTGACGAAGCCAAATTTTCTACACAATTTTCCCAGCTATGCCATGCTTTCAAATTGGAAATTACTTTTTAATTTTTTTTTTTTGGAAAGATAGGAATTATGTTGTTTTTTCTCATTCTACTATGGATTCTAATATTTTTATTCACTCCAAGTTCCTTGTGATCTCTAATGTGCTCATGCATGCATTCAATTTCAAGCCAACAAAGTAGCTCTAGAAGTTCAACATCTTCAAACCTTGTCCCACCACTAGGGGAATGCCCCATGTACTATGGCTAGTGTCCCTTCCTCTTTGTTGACTCATGTGAAATCCCCTTTCTAGGAGTGGTGTAGTAATTTTGATTCCTCTTAGTATTGCTCTCCAAGTTACTATAGATGCTTTTATCTACCTTTGATTGGCCAACCTTCAAGTTGGGACCCATCACATAGCTACTAGGTTGGATAATTGTTGTCTACTTATCACTCCTCTACATCCTCTCAGTAGTGTTGACAACCCCCTATAATTTATTCAGGGTGAATTTCCTCATATGACATGTGATAAATCTCCACCAAGGACTACTCAAATTGTGCTTGATTCTCAGCCATTAAACAATCCTAAGGAAGGAGATGAAGTTGCTCTTAATGGTTGGGACTTCATAGATAATGGTAAGGATTTTCTAGATGGTGGGTGGGCTAACCCTGATGGGCAAGAATCCCCACCTAATGTTGGACATATTTCTTTTACTGTCTAGTGTCTTTTCTACTTATAGTTGTTTATGATAAACTTGTGACTTAATGGTTGTTTCTTTTTATGGGGTTGTGTTTTTATTTTGTTGTGGTTGTTTCCATTTTTGTTGGGCCACATGTTTGTTGTGTTTTCTAGCTAATCTAGTTTGAATTTTGGGCATGATCCCATGCCACCCATATATTCTTTTGACAATTGGTTCTAGATGTTTAACTAACCATTTTAATATATAACTCTTTTCATCAAAACATAATCATGTGGTCTTTCTAAACATTCCAAGCCCACATAAATTATAACTTGAGAGAGCCTAAAGATATAGAATTTTCTACCTAATAGGAGCGGTGCATAATTAAATTTGAAGGGGTCTCCCTAACTAACATATCTATACATTATTTTTAAGATGTCATCTATAACCATCATCACCAAAAATATATTTTCTTAGTTCTTTCAATTTATATTAATAATTCTTAGTAAAAATAACTATTTTCTAGATAATCAAAAGCATAAATAATATGGTAATTATATTATTGAATCCAATAAAATTATATTTAATTGCAATTGGAAACACATTGGGTTGAGAGAATAGTTTCCCTTACTCATTAGGCTCTTGATCTCCTAATCCTATTAAATGAGAGAATGAATTATCTCCATTGTGACCTTGATCTCCTCGTCCTATCATCACAAATCACAAATTATCTTGCACTTTCACTTAAATTGATTCACATGATAAATTCCTTAAAGGTTTTCATTCCTCTATAAGTGCATTAATGGACTAGAAATCAATAAACTAAGTTAGATTACATCTCTCCTCCATCATGAGAGTTATTAAAGGAACATTCACTAAAGAATTTTCCAACATATTTTAGTTGGAGAGACAAAATCCCCTTTTTTGTAGGGCATTTCATCCCCTCTACTTGATGGTTGAAAGCATAATTTCCATTTTCATTTTTGTTTCATGAAACAAGAGGATAAATTATTCAAATGCCCATGTGGATAAAAGGGTATATATAGATTTTATCAAAGCAATGTATTAAGGTCTTTGCTCTCCCTTCTTTAGTGAAGAAGATCATTATCCTCTCTATCCAAACATGATTAATAGATCTCTTTCAATGAAAAATATCATTATCATCTCTATCCAAACATGATTAATAGATCAATCTTGTCCCTCTCCCTCTTTAGTTGGAAAAGATCTTATAAAAATTCCATCATAACTTAGTTAATAGACCACAGTCTATAAAATTTAGTCATTCAAATTAATAAGAGTTAATAAGAGCCTAAAGGTTCACAACTAATGAATGAGTGGTAGAAGGTCAACCAAATACACTCATTATAATCCAAACTAAAATCCTCCATCAAAACAAAAATAATTCAATTCATAATAATGGCATCAAGCATCCTCAAACTCATCCTTGTTTTTCCTTTATTAGATTTATAAACTAATGACATCACTTCTAATAATAATGAAGCTATATTCTTTTCTATATAATAGCTTCTACTTATATTGGCGTTAAGGTTTCTACTTAAACATAAACTTTGCAAAGAAAATGGAGTTTATCATATCAAATCTTTGTACAATTATATAGGTTTTGTACTCGGAAGAGATACTGGGCTACTTCCTTTCTTTAGGCCATAATACATAGTTAAGATTTAGTTGCTCTTTGGTTGCATATAGAGGGAAGTTCCATGCCACTAAGAAAACTTTAAAATCAAAATTTCCTTGATATAGTTTCATAGATTATATTATTAGTCATCATACATTAAAATAGTAATAAAGTTACAACATTATATCTTTTTATTGTTAGAAAATTAAGGTTTATATTTTGTAATAAAGTCACCTTAGTGATTAGTGTTAGTTTTAATAATTAATTAGTTGGGAGTTAGTTTCCCAAGGTAGTTTACAGAGTTTGGGGTAGTTGTATGAGAATGCAATGCTTTATAAGTATTTGCATCCTACATTGTAAAACCCCCAAAAATTTTAATAATATATTTTACAGTTTGATATTATTGTGAGAGCAAAATGATTTAGCTTTGTTTTTCAATATTTGTGCCTGTAAATTTTTCAACATGATATCAGAGCTCATGGTAGATATGGAAGGAGGATAGTACTAATGCAGATTTATATAAACCATTTTACACCATTTGTGTACTTGCCAACAAGATAAAACAAAGTTTTTTGTTCTCAAACCAAGCAAGAAGTATTAGCAGATCTATAGAAGGAGTTTGCATAAAATTTTCCTTGCCCTCAACTTTGGTTGTCTGCTTGTGGAAAATACAGATGTTAGAGTGAGTTGAAAGGCCATCAGTGATTAATAGTTCTACTCACCAAATTGGTGATTTATGGTTTGTGTATATTACAATTTGTTCAAGAATTAGAGGTATATGCTAAGTAAATCATTTAATACAAATGTTTTTTGAAAGAAAAGCGAGGATGCTTAATATTCATGGAATTCTGGCTACACATCATGTATTGGAGAATTGGTAATTGAATTTTAGTTAAAATATTGATGTGCGAAAGTTCAAGTCTTGCACTATATTATTTATTATACTTTGAATATTGTATATTGGAAGACATAGAAGTATGTTAAGAGGTTCTTCATGGTGGAGGGTTCAAAACCCCTTAAATAATATTTTATGCAATTACATACATGGATGTATTTGGAGGTAGGTTTCATAGGCACTCTCAAGTTGATCACATTTTTCTAAAAATATTGTAAAAGGTGCATTATTGGGGGAAATTGACACCTTCAAATTTGATAATGTTTAGTTTCATTATGTTACTAAATGTTTGTGTTCTCAAAGCCATCCATGTTATGCCTAACAAAGATTTTAGAGATTGACATGCTTGCGTTATTGATGCAGTAGCATCCCTAGTTCGAGAGCAATCTTGCATCAACCAAAAACATTTACAGTTCAATTTTTTTCTTTGCATTTTCTAGTTCAGTTCAGGCAGAAGCAGTTCTTGATAGTCTCTAATAATTCGCTGAAGGAGAAGGCTTGCGAAGCATCCCTTGACTTGCGAATCTTAATGACATATCATTCTCGATTATCTTTGGTTCGTGTCTGACCCTCCCCGGAGATCTGCACGTTATTCTATTCATTTGAGGAAGTGTTCTATGCATTTAGGTCTGACCTATCTGTGAACACGTTACAACTCTTCATTAGAGTTTGTGACTTTCCTTGGCTGACGCGGAGGAATCTATTGGTCTGAAAATGATATATAATGATGTAATAGATCCTTAGGAAAGCAGTTCAGAAGTTATCAATAAGTTCATAGTTTAGATTTTGTGCGAAGGAGCTTCAAAGCTTTATCTTGCACATGTATGTAATCAGGCCTGTGAGCCCTAATTGTAAGCCCACATGTTGCCGGCCAAATTGTATTTGAATTGCATGATATACTGAATGACTGAATCTGCACTTGTTCCATTTCTTTGAGTTGTTTCCGTTGTGTTTACTCTTGCTACACGGTCTGGACAGTTCATTATGTGAACCCTCCTACTGTGACTGCACCAAGTGGTATCAGAGCGAAAGTTCAAATCTTTGGGAGCGAATTGAGCAAAGTTGGCAAAGGAATTTTGTAAGATCTTGCTGTGGATAGATCACCAAATTGAGGTAGGTTACTTGTGCTGCAATCGATCGTTAATTGAGAGGTAGTTGTCACCTTGTAGCCCGACTGCTGAACCTGAGGTAATTTGCACTTGATCCTAGGAAGAATGCCACCAAGGAGAGTTGTTGCTATTGGAACAATGGTTGGTAGAATTGATGAGATGATGGAGATGATGAAAACAATGTGAATTAGTTTAGATGCTATTGAAGAAGATAGGCAAAGAGGATTGACACCGAGACCTAATGTTGAAAGCGATGAGGAGGAAGAATTTCAATCTGTTGAACAAACTGGCGAAACCCTAGGAGGTGATGAAGAAGAAGAGTTAGATCAAGTAAAGATGTTACGAGCTATTTCAAAGATTAGAAAGAGACCTAGAGTTGATGTGCCGAACTATACTGGTAACTTGAACCCTGAAGAATTGATTGACTGGATAAATGACATGGAAGAATACTTTGAGTATGAGGAAATTAAAGATTCGGAGAAGGTAAAATTTGCAAAGACATAATTGAAAGGACATGCTGCTATATGGCGGAAAGAAGTTCAGTTGGAAAGAAACAAAAGAGGAAAAGAAAAGATCACAAAGTGGGACCGGATGGTGACAAAGTTGAAGAATCAATTTATACCTATTGACTATGAGTTGGAACTGTTGAATAGATTGCAAACCCTAAGACAAAAGGAGAAATCTATGAGGAGTACACTGAAGAATTTCATAAGATTATCATAAGGACAAGACATAGTGAAGCAAACAAGGAAAAAGTGGCTAGATATATAAATGGACTGAGATTGAACATTCAAGAGGAACTAAGCTTGGTAAGGATGACATCTTTGGAAGAATCATACCAATTTGCCCTGAAAGTTGAAGAGAAGCTAAATAAGAGACATGATCAGAGACAGAGAGGCAAAGGAGGTAAATTTTAGAGAGGTAGAACATTTTCTGGAGGAGATAGATCATATCCGAAGTAGAACAAGTTTGACAACCCATTTAAAAAGGAGGACAGAGATAATAGTGCTTACCGAAGAGATGACAAATTTTTTTACCAGAGAGGAAACCCTAGTGCATACCGAAATGAGGGATACAAGAGAGAAGGAAGAGGATTTGATAAGAGAACATTCAGAGATACTTGTTTCAAGTGTGGAGGTGAAGGACATAGAGCATTTGAACGCAATTAGGGTAGTACAAGTAAGAGGACAAAAAATAGTGGAAGAGCAACCTATGTGGACGAAGAACCTGTTGAACTAGATGATCCTTGTTCAGTTGGTAAACCTAAGAAAGGAGAATCATTGGTGGTGAGGAGAGAACTATTTCAAGCAGAGACAAATGGGAAACCATCGCAGAGGAAGAGGCTATTTAGAACCAGATGCAAATCAGGAGGTAAGTGTTGTAAAGTTGTAATTGATAGTGGTAGTTCAAATAACCTAGTTTCAGAGGAGATGGTGACTAAGCTAAACTTGGAAAGATTGAAACACCCTAAGCCCTATCAGATAGCATGGATTCAAGATGATCATAAGGTACTGGTGAGTGAACAATGTTTGGTGAAATTTCATATTCGATCATATCATGATGAAGTCTTGTGTGATATTATGCCTATGGATGTTTGCCATATCTTGTTGGGTAGAACTTGGCAGTATGATAGAAAAGCTATACATGATGGGAGAAAGAATACATATACTATAATATCAAATGGAAAGAGAATTACTTTGATTCCTTTGGAGGATGACCCTAAGAGTGAAGTATGTGGGAATGCTAGAATCTACTTGGTAGAAGGAAATAAATTTATGGATGGTTTGAGACATGAGAATATGTGTTATGCCTTGATTCCTAAGAAACCTGAAGCATTGAAGAATGAGACTGAAGAATCACAAGTGGAGGAGATAAGAGAATTGCTGACAGAATATGAAGACATCATATAAGATAATGTACCTGAAGGATTACCACCTATAAGGAGTATCAATCATCACATGGATATTATACCGAGAGCAAGTTTGCTTAACAAAGCAACACATAGAATGACACCAACAGAGAGTGAAGAATTGAATAGACAGATACAAGAGTTGTTGAGGAAAGGTTTGATCAAAGAAAGTTTGAGTCCTTGTGCAGTACCTACAGTTTTGGCACTGAAAAAGATGGAGAATGGAGAATGTGTACTGTATCTAGAGCAATAAACAAGATCATAGTTAAGTATAGATTTCCTTTACCTAGGATGGATGATATCATGGATTGTTTGAGTGGAGCAAGATATTTCATAAAGATAGATTTGAAGAGTGGATACCATCATATCATAATCAGAGAAGGAGATGAATGGAAGACTACTTTTAAGACAAATGAAGGATTGTATGAGTGGTTAGTAATGCCCTTTGGATTGACAAATGCACCGAGTACTTTCATGAGATTAACGAATAAAGTCCTAAAGAAATTCTTGGGTAAGTTTATTATTGTGTACTTGGATGATATCTTGATTTTCAGTAAGACAAAAGAGGAACATTTGTGGGATATTAGACAAGTTTTACAGAGATTGAGAGAAGAGAAATCGCTGATAAACATCAAGAAGTGTAGTTTCATGAAGGAAGAACTAGTATATTTGGGATTTGTGATTTCTGTGAAAGGATTGAAGATGGACCCTGAGAAAGTAAGAGCAATTGTTGAATGACCTACATCAGAGAGCATTGGAGAAGTTAGATCATTTCATGGATTGGCTAGTTTCTACTGGAAGTTCATCAGAAATTTCAGTTCAGTTTGTAATCCTATGACAGAGACAATGAGAGGTGACAAAAGATTTCAAGTGGACATTTGGAGCAGATAAAAGTTTTGAGTTGTTGAAGAAGAAAGTGACAGAGCAACCTGTTTTGGCATTATTGGATTTCAATAAGGTATTTCAAGTTGATTGTGATGCAAGTGGAAATGCAATTGGAGTAGTGTTAAGTCAAGAAGGTAGACCGGTAGTATATTTTAGTGAGAAGTTGAATGATGCAAGGAGAAGATATTCAGTTTATGATCAGGAGTTCTATGCCATAATTCAAGCCTTGAAGAAGTGGAGACATTATTTGTTGCCTAAGGAGTTTGTGTTGTATATAGATCATCAAGCTTTGCAATATTTGAACAGTCAAGGTAAGTTGAATCAGAGACATATGAGATGGGTAGAGTTCATGCAGAGTTATACTTTTGTGTTGAAGCATAGAAGTGGTAAATCAAACAAAGTTGTTGATGCATTGAGTAGAAGAAGAAACTTGTTGACAGAAATGAGAGTTGAAGTGTTGGGATTTGATGAATTAAAGAACATGTATGAGGGAGACACTGATTTTGTAGAACCTTGAAAAGCATGTAAGGAACCTGTTGTGACAGATAGGAGTAAGTGGTTGGACTATTTCATTCAAGAAGATATGTTGTTCAAAGGAAACTAGTTGTGCATACCTAGAAGCTCAATGAGAGATAATTTGATCAAGGAGAAACATAGTGGTGAATTGGCAGGACATTTTGGCATTGAAAAGATAGTGTCTTTGGTGAGTGAAAATTACTTTTGGCCTCAGATACATAAGGATGTTAGGAGATTTGTGTAGAGTTGTAGAGTTTGTCAAGTTGCAAAAGGGAGTAGTTAGAACACTGGATTGTACAAACCTTTGACAATACCAAAGAGACCTTGGGAAGACATAAGCATGGATTTTGTAATGGGATTGCCTAAGACACAGAGAGGACATGATTCAATATTTGTAGTGGTGGACATATTTTCAAAGATGACTCATTTCCTACCTTGTAAGAAGAAAACTGATGCAGTGCATGTAGTTGACCTATTTTTCAAGGAGATTGTGAGATTTCATGAATTGCCTAAGAGTATAGTTTCAGACAGAGACACAAAGTTCGTTGGATACTTTTGAAAGACACTTTGGAAGAAGATGAAGACATATTTGAAGTTCAGTTCAACTTTTCATCCACAGACTGATGGGCAGACAGAGGTAGTGAATAGGAGTTTGGGAAACTTGTTGAGATGTTTGGTTGGAGAGAAGATAGGAAATTGGGTTTGCATACAATAATTTAGTAAATAGGAGTACTGGAAGAACACCTTTTGAGATTGTAACCAGAGTGAATCCTAGAGGAGTAGCAGAATTAAGAGATATCAACATGGAAGACAAGAGGAGTGCAGAAGTAGAAGAATTTGCAGATCATATGAAGACAATGCATAATTAGGTGAAGAAGCATTTGGAGAACATGAACAGTAAGTACAAAGAGAAGGCAAATGAGAAGAGAAGACATAAGGAATTTGAAGTGGGAGATGAAGTGATGGTGTACTTGAGAAAAGAAAGATTTCCAGTTGGGACATATAATAAGTTGAAGATGAAGAAGTTTGGACCTTGTAAGATACTCAGAAAATTTGATTTAGGAAATGCATATGAAGTAGAGTTATCAGAGACATTGGGTATATCACCTATTTTCAACATTGCAAACTTATATTAGTATCATGAAGCAGGGTTCTGTGACAGCATGGAAGAAGACTTGAAGAAGCAATTACCACAACAAGAACTGGAGCATATTGAAGACATTTTGGATAGTAGAGTTGGATGTAGCACTAGAGGAAGACAATACAAAGAATATCTTGTGAAGTGGAAAGGCAAACCAAAAGAAGATTCATCATGGATTTCTCAGGCTGAGGTGGACCGTCTTGGTTCTCCCCTAGCCCCAGTAAAGTGAGAGACTCACTTTTTTAATAACCCTGGATGTCTGATGCAGGAGCATCCCTAGTTCAAGAGTAATCTTGCATCAACCAAAAACATTTGCAGTTCAGTTTGTTTCTTTGCATTTTCCAGTTCAGTTCAGGCAGTTCAATCAGAAGCAGTTCCTGATAGTCTCTGATAATTAGCTAAAGGAGAAGGCTTGCGAAGCATCCCTTGACTTGTGGTCTTAATGACATATCATTTGATTATCTTTGGTTTGTGGCTGACCCTCCCCAGAGATCCACACGTTATTCCATTCATTTGAGGAAGTGTTCTATGCATTTAGGTTTGACCTATCTGTGAACACGTTATAGCTCTTCATTGGAGTTTGTGACGTTCCTTGGCCGACGCAGAGGAATCTATTGGTCCAGAAATGATATATAATGATGTAATAGATCCTTAGGAAAGAAGTTTAGAAGTTATTAATAAGTTCATAATTTAGATTTTGTGCGAAGGAGCTTCAAAGCTTTATCTTGCGCATGTATGTAATCAGGCCTATGAGCCTTAATTGTAAGCTCGCATGTTGCTGGCCAAATTGTATTTGAATTGCATGATATACTGAATGACTGAATTTGCACTTGTTCCATTTCTTTGAGTTGTTTCTGTTGTGTTTACTCTTGCTGCACAGTCCGGATAGTTCATTCCGTGAACCCTCCTACCGTGACTGCACCAATTATTGAAGAGTCTAATGTAATATCAAATTGATAAAGTGTAATAGGCCTACTAGAAGATGGAGGCACCGAAGGATGGAGGACTATTATCATCTTGAGCTAGCTTCTCACTTAGAGATGATATTTTGCATGTGAAGCTCCAATTTTTTGTGTCCCTTCATGGAGCAAGGGCTTGGTAGTTTATCATGGTTTGTGGATAGTTGAGTATGTTTTGATCTAGAGTCTTATTGATTTATATCTATAGATAGTTGAGTATGTCTTGATCCATAGACTTGGATATGTGTATTTGTGGATAGTTGGGTATGTCTCAATCCACAAAGGGAGGAGTGTTATTGTGGATAGTTGAGTAAGTCTCGATTCATAGTTGGTTGATGTTTTTTCTTGTGGATAATTGAGTGTGTCCCAATTCACAAGAAGGGTGGTGTACTTGTGAATAGTTGAGTATGTCTTGATTCACAGTTATGTTGGACAATCAAGACATTTTCCCAGACACAAGTAGTTTTTGGTGTTCTAAGGAGATTTGGTGGTCATCTAGGATATTTTCCTAGACACAAGTAGTTTGGGGTGTTCTAAGGAGACTTGGTGGTCAATTAGGATATTTTCCTAGGCATGAGCATTTGGGGTGTTCTGGATGAGCAAGGAGATTTGGTGGAGATGATGCTTTCACAAATTTCCTGTTGGGTTGTTGCAGTTAGTCCATGTTGCAATGTTTCCCTTTTTTGTTTTTTGTTTTTTATAATGTGAACCTTAGGGGGGGGGAGGGGATGTTAGAAAATTAAAGTTTACATTTTGTAATAAAGTCACCTTAGTGACTTAGTGTTAGTTTTAATAATTGATTAGTTGGGAGTTAGTTTTCCATAGATAGTTTGATATTATTCTAAGACCAAAATGATTTAGTTTTATTTTTCACTACTTATTTGTCCCTACCATTTTTCCAACACTTATTATTATTATGACTTCAAAAAAATATCAGACCTTATGACACATGATAAAAAATTATATCTTTTAATTTAAATAACTTTTTAAATAATAACTATGAATATTTTAGATGTAATTGTATGATAATTTTTTAGTATCAACATTTCTAAAACACTCAAAATTATTATCATAGATTGTAAAAATAGTATATTTTAAAACTTTTTAAATAAAAAATAAAAGTAAAAAATTCTCCTCTTAATCTCTGGTCTTGACATTCTCTTGCCACACAACATTAAACAGTAATGACTGAGAAAGCATCCTTTATTCATATTAAATAAAAAGCTTTCTTCAAACCTGCCAAAGGCCAAAATTATGAATATTTGTTTTTACTTAAATCTACTTATGTTTTTAAAATTGAAGTACCACTAAATCACTGATGCTTTCATTTAAATCACACTAGTTACTTATAAATATCCATAACTGAAATCACTGATGCTTTCATTTAAATCACACTAGTTGCTTATAAGTATCCATAACTGATATCAGATATTTTTGAAGCCCACAAATTAGTCTTTAATATTGAGCAACCTGTGAGGCAGTGACAATGGATTAGTGGCGAAAACTGTAGGTATAGATGGTATTGAAAAAACTCCGTCCAACATAGAGTCAAATTTTATCAATACACCTACACCCAAACTCTTCTTCCCACTCCACATCCTTTATCACCGCCCCATTCTTATTCTCCATTAAAAAAACTTCAATTCCATATCACTCGACATGTTCAAATCATTTTCTAAACATTTCAGTGGTCTGAATTTATAATATTGGGAGTTAGTCTTGGCAATAAAAGCGTCCACTTTCAGGGAGGTTGTGTGATAGTTGTACTAGTGAAATGAATTTCACGAGTTTTCAGTGTTATAGAATATCATGTGAATGTGAAAGTATCATGACTCCACAGAATGTACCATTCATTAAGGGAACAATTCTTTTGTGTGGACGACTTGGAGTGACTTTTGAATGATGTGTCCTCTTATTTGCAGAAAAAGGGACTAAAATGTGTGTAAGGACATTCAATTCAAGTGGAAAATAATGACTCCTTATGGTCTAACTTGATTAATTAAATAGATTTAATTAAATAAGTATAATCAATTTAGGTTAATAATAAGATGAGTTGGTAGTTAAGAATAGTAAATTAGATAATATGTTTTGAAAATTGAATAGGATGGAGGAGGGTAATTAACTTGATAATCTAAGAATGAAGATCAACTGAATACAAGATTCTAGATTTTTTTAGGTCAAACTTAGGAAAAATAAAGTCATTATAATTAAATTTAAGTTAATAAAATATAAGATAAATTGGTAGTTGAAATTAATAAATTAAATACTATGTTTTGGAAAAATTGATAATGTGATTTTTTAGTACGCAATGTGCGAAAGCGATGTGTGCTGTGAGGGAGATGCTGCGGACATGCAACATAGGTGATTTGGAGATGGAGTACAGGTGTTGGAGTCTTTGCAGTGATGATCGGTTGTGGCAGGTGATTTAGAGGCGCAGAAGGGTAAAGCTAGGTCTAGGGCTTCCAAGGGATCGAAGTACATTCTTTCCCCTGTCCCTCCTAGGGTTTCAAAGGAGGATTTGTGTATGACGACCTCTGATCCTGTGCCTCCGGCTCCTCTATTCATTCAGGGCTGCAAAAACAGGCAGAACCCTTTTCATACCTGCTCAAATTTCTGCAAAACTTAGCTCATCACGAATAAGCCTAAGCCCCTGCCTGATCCTGATCCACCTTTGTCGGACCCCCTGATGTAGATGAAACTAGTAGGCATTTTTGCTTGCTGGGGGACTCCGAGGTCTATTTGGTGGATGATCTCACAGAATTTCATCTGATTGATTCTTAGATTGAGGATGTTTCAAATGAGGTTGGGAACAAATCTCTCCTTGTTCATTGTCTAAGCAAGAGGCCTCCGATTGATCAGTTTGCCGAGTGGATGAAGATTACTTGGAGTAACCTCTCTAATCCCGACATTGACATTTTTGATTTTGGGTTTTTCTTGCTTAGGTTTGGTTTTGTGGAGGACTGCACCTTTGTCAAGCAGAATGGCCCTTGGTTTTATGGCCAGTTGGGCCTTTTCTTCAATGATTGGTCTCCCTTCTTTGACCAAATTACTGCTAAGATCACCTCTGTTCCCATTTGGATTAGGTTGTATAACCTTCCACCAATTTTGCGAGTGTCTGAGATCCTTAAAAACATGATCGAGCAGGTGGGCTCCTTTGTGAAGGTAGACACTATTGCATCTCATAGCAGATTCACCAGGGTTTGTGCCATAATTGATATCTCCAAACCGGTGCATCATTCTATTTTGATCCATTCAACTCAAGGCAGTTGGACCTAATTCCTAAATTATGAAGGTCTCCCCTTTAGGTGCTTTCATTGCAACATGATTGGGCACAAGGTTGATGGTTGCTCTTCTCCTAGGGCAATCACTTCAAGGAGTTTTAGCCTCAAAAAATGGGTCAAGAAGTCAAGTACTCCTGATTCAGATTCATCTAGGGCGCAATCATGGTAAGTTTTTGGTTGCTCAGGAGAATCCTGCGCCTGCTCCTATTCTAGAGGCCCCGACGGTGACCTCTTCCCTTGGGGAGCTTCCCTCTTCCTCCCCAATGATGCCACCAAGGAGCCACCTCCTTCACAACTGGTAGCTACCCCACCTGGTTTTGTTCAACGTATTGAGGTGGATGGTTCTGGATATATTTTCGAGGGTTCTTTCCTCTTCATGGATGATCTGGATGAGGACTACTCTAATTTTTTGGATCTAGATGATGTGGTTGTTCCAAGAAAATGCACCATATCCCAAACAATGAGTTCTATTTCCAAACCAAATCTCCATTCCAAAAAGAAGGGGTGCAAGTCTGAAGCTGAGAAGCTCCGTATTGAAGGCAGAGACGCAGTTGATGATGGAACTCAATGGACCATGGATGCCCTCCTCACTAGAAGCAGGAGGAAGGCTATATGCTTTGTTCCTTCCAGGTGGCTGTTTACTTAGCCTTTGTGTTTGCAGTTGTTGGTCTCCTTGTTGCTCTCTGTTCTTTGTGATCTTCCTGGGTTTTCTAAGATCTTTAGGATCCTCTAGTCATTCTGATTTCTTCTGTACTCCCCACTCGTGGGTCTGAAGCAGCTATTATTATTTTATTTGTTCATGTTTAGGGAGTGGGCCCCAATCCCATAACTTACCAAAAAATAATAATAACATGTTTTGGCAATAGAATAGGATGGAGGATGATATTTAGCTTGATAATTAAAGAATGAAAATCAAATTAATGAGTGTCTTGAATGTAGAAACAATACCTCTCTATTAGTGAGCTAGGGACTAGCATAGATATCTTAAATACATTTATCTAAAAGACACCAAAAGATATCATTCTTGAAGAACTTATCTATATTAAATAACTTCAAGACTCATATCTTACTCCATATTTTACTACATAATCATTTTTATTACTTAATATTCTATTTATGAAGTATATTACTTATTATTATTTTATTTATTAAAGTACATAACTATTTACTATTTTATTTACCAAATTACATAATAATTTTAATAAATTTTTTTTACTTACTATTTTTACTCTTTTCTTTTATTTTGATTTTTTTGATTGGTGAATGGGGAATTTTTACCCTAGCCCTTCCAGGTTAGATGAATCACTTTTGACTAGATCTATGAACCGGTAATGCCACAACATGGGGGACCTCATCCCTCCCATGGCATTAACATTAGATGAATCACTTTTGACTGGAGCTATGAACCGGTGAGGCCACAACACAACACGAGGGACCTCGTCCCTCCCCTGGCATTAACACCTGACATGAATGCCTGTATTAACACTGTAGGTTCAAACTCGTGAGCTTGTTGGCCTAGCGAAGGGGCCTGCGAGTACAACAACCTAGCGAAGGCACAAATCATGTGAGCACATTAACGTTGCGAGCACAACAACCCAATGAAAGTGCAAATCCCGCGAACACTTTAGCCCAATGAAGGTGCAAAGCTTGCGAGCTTTTTGGCCCTATAGGGGTTTGAACCCTAGTGGCCATCACTACAATCAAACAACTTAAACACCGAACCACGCCCTTAGCGACCTTTTGTTTTTGAGTTTTTGGTAAATGTTATAATTTATATGTAACTTATTGTTTTATTTATAAAGTACATAAAATTTACTTATACTATGTACTAAAATATATTTAAAATATTAAAGATTTAGTTATCATTTTATTTCTACTTAAATCTAAGATTTTAGATTCTACTTTTATTTTTTATTTTTTTGAAAAATTAAATTTGAAATAAACTATTTATTATCTATTATTTTATTTACTAAACTTCATAGTTATTTCATTAAAATTATTTTATTGGTTATATTGTAAACTATAATAATTTTATACAATTATTAAACATTTCTATGTCAACCATACATTTTATTTGTTTTGTATTTTATTATTTTTGCAAGCTCATTAATAGTTTTTTATTAACATGCTCGCATCATTACACTCCACCCCTTATTGCCACTATAGTTACGCCTCTTGATGGAACAAGCTTTTGTTAGAAGACAAGTTTGTGGCTTTGGGATGAATTCATTAGTCACAAATTTGTACTTGAGTCCCATATTGATCCCAACAATCAGTGAGATTTTACTCTACAAATTTTTCTAATATGTAACCTTTTACTATGCTCTTTTTGAATGATTGGGGACTTGATAGCATTTTAAAACACCTTAAAGGATTGTCATTACATCACAATGAGCTTTTGCCTAGATCAATCCTTGGAAATTGAACAATATCAAAAACAATACACAAGCACTTAAATATGTAGATTCTTTGCTCATTTTATTACACCAAATTGAAATATGTCACTATTAATTGCTTTCTAGAATGAATGATTGCTTAATTCTTTGATGATTGTCTTGTTGATTAGAATGAGCATTAAATGTCTGTAGATACTAGCACATTGCATTAAATTATGTCAAACGTGTGTTTAGTTAGCTTAAAGTAGAAGGATGAAGGGGGGTTAGTTGGCCACAATTCAAATTATTTTTAAAATGGAATAGGATAAGTTCACAACCATGAGGTCACCTCTGCGACCATGGGCTTCTCCTAAAATGTGACAATGGTCAAATTAGGAGGCAAATGGTTAAATGGAGGTAGGTGAATAGATAAGTGTTATAAATGGATAGATAAGATGAATGCATACGAGTGTTAGATAGGGTAGGACTAGATGTGTAGAGATATGTGCATGTAAATGGATAAAGAGGTTAAGGAAATGAACCCAACCTTACATAAAATTGTATCATTTGTCACTATATACATATATTAAAACAATACCTAAAACAAACATAAAACTAAATGAAAATAAAATGAATATACAAATTTTACCCTTGCAATAACATTACTCCCCATACTAAACTACTAAAGTTCTAAGTTAGATTGAGATTAACATTAACATCAACACTAATATGATATTTATGATTTTTTTTGGGTATTTATCTTCTTGTGCATATAGATAAAGGATAAAGACCTAAGTATACATATAATTGTTGTTTTAAAGATTGCTTCACGCATGAAGGTGGTGAAACAACTCGTTTCGTCATCTCCTTGCAAAAGGAGGTCTACAATTTCCTAGTTTTGCGATTTCTTACTTTATATGATTTGTTATGTAAAGGTTATAATTTATTGAATAATATATGTGAGAGATACTTGTTTAAAGCATACATTCTCTCAATTCTCATATTTGGTGAAGTATAATCTTATTTAAAGATCCATGCTTGCTTCAATGCGAGTGCTTTAGCTATAAAGCATTAATCTAACATGCACTTTCATTTTCATATATATATATATATATATAGTATTTTTTTAGATTTAAAGCTAAAAGCAAATGTAGTTTATAGTCGGTTGCAAAGAAAGATATTATATATATAGAGGGGGTGTTAAATCAATGCATGGTATATATTGGTTGAGTACTTAATAGTTATAGATAGATAGTAGGTCCATCCCAATATAGTTAGAATAGGGTGGGGTCCATAATTTCATAAAGAGATTTTTTTTTATAAAAATTGTATTTATTAATAAGTGTGAGTGAATTGAAATGTTTCAAAAAAAATTGTTTAAGTTTTTGAATCAATGTTATTATTTTGTCTCTTCTTGATAATGGATTATGAAGTGTGATCTAAAATGTTGATTTAAAAAATTTACATATCTTTTTTAGAAATATTTCAATTCAATTACAACACACTAGACTTTGGAAATATAATATCTCTCGTAAAATTGAAATTAAACTAGAAAAAATATTTTATAAACCTTTTAATCTACCAAATTACATTTAATTATTGAGTTTCTTGTTAATATACATTCAGATCACACCAATAATTTCAGCACTGGGATAACTTTGGTTCACTTGACCTTTAGGTCTAGAATATTTTTGTACATTAGAACCAAATTCGGTTTTAAAATCTCATTCTTGGATTGAAGTGATTCTGAACTTGAAAATTGACCTAAATCTAGTTTTTCCTTTTAAAAATTTAGGTTTACATTACTATGACAAACCTTGGGAAATTGAAGCCTTAATGGTCACAAAATACACCATGGTTATTTCATACCTAAAATACACTTAACAAGGTTTAATAAAATATTGACTTATGCCAGGAAACACATGGCATAATCTTGCCAATCATCTTCACTTAGGCAAAAGACTTATAAATTCTAAGGGAAACGATTGATTGTCATTCCTAAAAACACCATTGACTAGTTTTGTTTCTATAGACAAGTCTTGTAACTATTTATTGTAGCCAAAATATAGTAGATTTTCATATGAAACTATTGACAAATTTGTGCTAAGTGGTTTAATTAGAACAATAAGGCACTTGTCTTGTGGTGTGTAATTGTCAGATGCAGTTTAATTTTAAAGGAGAATATAATATTGAATATCACTTAGCTTCCTAAACTAATTATGGTTCTTTTATTCTTTATTGAGATAGGGCTTAGTTTACAAGAAGAACATTATATAATGCTACATTTTGAAAAATGTTGTTTATTAAAGCATTATTTTATTATTTATAGAATGACATTAATATTTTTTGAGAATTTGGGAAATTCTTTGAGTTTGATGGTTTTACTAGAACTATGGATGCTATTTTCTAATTATGTTGAGCTAAAAAATTTAAATTCATTTAAGGGTTAGGTTATAACTCTTTTTTCTTATTGCAATAAATGTTGATAAAATAAGTCTTCTTGTTGTTATGATAACATCCACACTTTGTATGCACATGCAAGTTTACATCTAGTGTTGATTCATATTTGTGCTCTTAGTTTTCTTTACAGATCATGGCTCTATTTCCCATTGAATAGGCTCTAGTCTAAGTGGTGAATGATCAAACAAAGAAAACATTAAAATATCTTATTGTCCTTAATAGTGTAGGAGTATATTAAGCCTTGCCGCTCTTGTAATTTAGTGTTATGATTGTTATTAAATTTTATGCAAGATAGAGACTAGTAAAGATTTAGAGAATCATGAGTGTAGATTTCAAGTTCCACATGTGTATGTAAAGCACAATAGGATTCATATAAGGATATAAATGTGATTTTATCATTTGTTGCATATGTAATTGTTTGATAGAAAAGAAAGACCTAGCCCAAGAGATTAAACTAGGTCAAAACCCTCTTCTATCTAACATTAGGACACAAACCAAGCTTGGCTTCTACCCAAGAAGGAGATCCAAACTATAGGGGTTTTCTCCCTTTTTTGTATAGAGGAGAATTAGCCAAATCCAATCAATCAAGCTAGGGCAAAGTAGAAACCCTAGTTAAGCAAGATCTATGAAAATATGATTGCCATAAATAGATATTAGAAATCTAACACCACAACGGGGATTAGAGGGTAGAGTAGAACCTAGATCCAAATTTGGGAGATAGAAGGACCAGGGTGCTTGGGCACCCTAGACCTTGATTAGGGTTTTGTATAATTTTAAGTTTCCTGTGTCTTTGCTCTTCTGTGTTCCTCTTTCTTGTAACTTGTTTTCTATAGATTGTTTCGGATGCTACCTGCACACACACAAGAAGGAAAATGGTTGGGTGCTATTTAGGAGGTTGCCTAAGTCATGCTTCGTGAATGGTGTTTCCACCTCCACAATAGTAATGATGAGATCTCAAAGAGTGTGTGCCCTAGGAGGGCAGAGGCAAATTTGAAGTAGAATGGAATGCTAGAACAAAGCATGATGAAAAGAAGTCACCATGAGCATGGAAACCCTAGCATGCTTGATGTAGTGTCACAACTTGACTCAAGAAGTTGGTGTAGTCCAAAGAAGTAGAAAGATCTTCACAAAACCTACAAGAAGTTAGTGCAACAACAATAATCCACCATAGAGAGCTTTAGAGAAGAATAAAGAGCATGAGAGAGAAGAGAGAATACAAGTATGCCTAGATTGCTTTGATGACTGAGAGATGTTCAAATGGATAAACTAACATGATTTTATATGCACATTCTTTCTCACCAACAATGAATAAAACCAAATGGGGCCAACTTGCTAAAGTTCAGGAGGTGTTCTAAGTAGACACTACAAAAATAGGCTCAGGGCTAACATTTGGGACCAGGGCACTCGGGCACCTTGGTCCTTTAGCCCCACAAACTCTAGAGAGTGTCCATTTAAGTGGGCTTAGACTAGTCCTAACTTTATCTTATCAGGTTTATTCATCGAGATCAAGATTTAACCGTTTGATGTTCAAAATGGTGTTAAAATAGGTCCTAATTAACAAGGGTAAACATTTTACTCTATAAAATTTAGCCCCAAATTAACGTGGGTATAAGATTACGTTTTAACTCACACTAAAGTAAGGAGAAGACATATTTCAATCGTAACAAACATAGAAACCATAGAATGTCACCCAAAATTGATGGGTGATCAAGCCCCCAAGTTTAGGATTCTAGGAGTCTATGATTATTGGTATACACATAAGACATAATTTCTACATACATGAAGTACTTAGTAAACATGAGATAAGACAAGGTATACACAAGGCATACACAAGGCATACACTTGAGAAATCACAATGTATACATGCCATACACAAAGTATACACGCTTGACACGAAGCATACACATAAGGCATAAAGAACACATAGAATATACATGAAACACACATGGAATACACACAAAGCACTCAAAGAGAATACATAAGGAATACATAGAGAATACATGTGAAGCACACATGAGGCATAAAGAATACATAGATAATAAGAGTATATGAGGATAATACACACATCATACAACAATCACAAGAAGCACATAACATAAGACCCTGAGTCAACATGATAAAAGGACCTCAATCTAAATGTTGTCTCAATCATCATGCATCATTCCCCAAGATGCAATAAGAAGAGTGCTAAGGGGTTAGTTAGAAATAAGAAGAACAAGAGGGGTACAAACACATCATACACATAACCTTCATTAAGAAAAAGTGTTTCCACTCAAGGGAATACACAAACTACCTACCTCAAGAGGATTTACACAAAGCCTTGCAGAATAAGAAGGTGTTGCAACCATACCCAAAGGTACTCTAGCCAAACTCAAGTTGGTGGTTCCAACCCTTCTCCCAAACATACAAGGAGATCCAACTTAGGAGAACAAGATAGACTCAAGATCTTTCTTCTAAGCTTGCCATAATCCTTTTCGAGAGAGTGGAGTAACAAGAATTATCAACAAATGTTTTGATAGGAAGATGAGAGTAAGGCTCATAGAACGATATATGCCCTCACCTTAAAGTGATTTATAACACCATCAGGGAGCAATTGCCTTTAAGGTAGACTAAGTAAGAAGTGTAAAACAAGCACGAGAGTTTTCTAAAAGCACATGCCCAAATGATATGTGTTTTCAAAAGCTACATTGCAATAAGGGGTTGCCCCCAAGATGAGCAAAACAAGGCGATGCTTATAGGCATGATACACAATGGATTATTTGGTCATGATATGACACTGAGCATAGCAACAAGGTGCCACATAAATATGAATATGACTGAAGAAAGATCACATGAAAGTAGAGTACACATAAATTGAATCAACATGAAAGGATACTAAATCATCCAAGGAAAATAATAAAATTGCACATCACGACATATAGAAGAATGAAGATACATATAGTGGAATGACACAATGTGTTCTTTCTCCTTGTACCTTTGTGCTAACAAGGGTGCCAAGGGAGAACTAAAAATCAACAAAACATCACAATACGAGGATAACATTACGTACAAACATAACACAAATGAGAAGGGAACACACTTGTGAGTCGGTCTATAACAAATTTTCCTCCCCCAACTTTCTTATTATACAATGGATGGAGGACAAGGTGCTATAGGGACTACATCAAGCCTGGTGAGAAGTTCTAGAGCCATATCTTGTTCAAAGTTGTTGAATTTTGTCACCTAAGACTCATCATTCCTTAGTGGAATGGTCAAGTGCTTGATGATATGCACAATAATGAGGTGTTGAATGATTATTTTGTTTAATCTTTTTGTGTGTTAGAGGAGGAAGAGTGATTAAGTGGTCTTTGAGTAGACTCAACAACATACACTCTTGTTGAGATAGAAGAGAAGATATAGGTGGAGTAGGAAGCAATCCTCATTGTTGTGAACATGGTGGAGAGAATGTAGGAGAAGGATGGAAACCTAAACCTACTTTAGACAAGTGCAGTGTTGGTTCCACAGGTTCCTTAATTCCTTGTTCCTTGCATCCTAACCCATTTCCATTGTATCCTTGTTTTGAAAGAATTTTGAATACATGCCCATAATGCATCTCCAAGTCTATAGGAAGAGGAGAGGTCATATGGCTAGCTTTATTGAAATGAGAATTGTCATTATGTGTTGAAGAAGGATCATTCTTTTCATCATGGTGAGGAGGGTCAACCTTTGTTTCAATAAGCCCACTAGGGTTGAAAACTAAAGGGACCTCGTCATTACCAAGACATGCATTAGAAGAAGATGATTCATTAGATTGGGATGATACTTTATCATAAATGACCGCCATTTCTATAGAAGAAGGCGGATCATCATCAATATCAAAGTTCCATCATCATTACTTTTGAGTTTAAGTTTTTGAGAAGTGGGAGCTTGTGTTGAAGAAACTTCATTTACCTTCAAGATTTTAGGGTGTGAGGGTGAGATTTTATACTCACCCGCAAAGGTGGGTGTAAAATCTAACAAACCCTAATCATCACCAAAAAATGCTTTTGAAGGACCGACAGTATCCTGATCAACATTGTTGTTAGCAGTGAAGGATACTAGTTTTTCTTTTGTTAAAGAAGGGATCAAATTCTTTAGAGGAATTTGCCGTCATGCTTCTATTTGTAAGCAATTTTTCAGAACTGAATCAACTTCAATTTTGTTGGAACTTGAATCGGTAGAGGGTTTGCCAGTTCCAATGCACAGGCAGATCCGACCAACAAATACAAGAGGTTGCGTGAGTTGCCTCCCCTTCACTTCTGGTTTTGCTGCACCAAGGGGGTATCCCTATAACTAAAGATTTAACATTTGACTCACCCAATGATAGAAAGATTTAGCTTTATAATAATAGGCATAATACTCTCATTTGTGGACCAAGATTTTCATGATAGATCTCAAGGCTGGCAAAATTCTTGGACATATCTAACTAGTTGGGTATGAGAGAACGCAGGGGTCCTATTCCTACTCCTACAAACTAACAGGTTGGGATCATGAAAGGATTTGTTTTGATGTTTTGGATGCAAGACAGGGGGTTTTGGAAACATAACACAACACAAGGAGTAGACTAGTGCCTATCTCAAGGCAAGGAGTCAACTAGATGTATACAGGTGAATGGTTTGCATTGACATTCAAGTTTCAAGGGGTTAGGACTAGTATTTGCCTTACAAACACCACCCAAGACTGAGTGTTTAGCTGCCTCTACTTATGAATATCCCTGCTGACATACATTCTTCTCCATACTTAACCTAAAATAATTTAATCCACTCCTTGAATGGAAGTCACAAATCAAGCATGCAATACAGAAGGTCTATATTCAAGAATCTGAGAAACCCTTAGCAATCAGATTCAAAAGAAGCTATGCATACAACAAATGGAGACAAGCAACTAAATACATGCAAGAGTGCATTTTTCATATAAAACAACAATAAAACTGAAAAATGTGCAACCTGCATTCAAAATGCAACACATAAACTCCAAAATGAGACAGAACAACCAAGAAAGGCTTTGTTCTTTGTTATTTTCTAAGAAATTTGCCCAAGTCTTCAACAACCTCAAATGAGTGACACAGTTTGCATATAAAGCAAGAACCTGTACTCAACAATTAAGTACAATAGTCAACTCAAAATTTGCTACATACACTGCATCGTGAGAATGGCGCTCAAAATATTCAATGCGGCAGAGAAGAGAAGAGAGAAAGAGCAGGTAAAATCGGGAGCCGTGCAGCTGCCTAGAGATTTTCCTTACAAATTTGGTAGCTGGCTTGTCAATCAGACCATACCTCTGCAATTCCTTTGCCATTAATGGCATACCAACTCGTGGTCTTGGAAACACAACAGACTGCCTGCATTGCAAATTTTCCCACCAAGAATGCCACTGTAGAAGCGTGGAAAACCCTCTGTTTGAATAGAGCTGTCGATTCATTTCCTCGTCACTAAAATCTGCGGCTCCAAATTGCTTCGAAAAGTTGACAACTAGTTAAATCATGCCACGTAGGTGTCTTTTTGCTATCGCTGACTTTTCCCTTTCTTATTTTGCCTTTTTCGCCTTTTGCCACTTTCGCCCAATGTATATGCAAAAGCATATACATACAATCACAAATATACAAGGCAGACCCCAAATCATTATGAATTAAATTACAATCGCTATCAGGTCCGGGCCTTGCATCTCCCTTTTGCATGTCACTTTGTATATTGCATATGCAAACACAATATACAACTCGCGGATTTCAAATCATTATGAAACAGATTAGAATTACCTTGAAATCTGACTTATATCTATTCTCATTGCACTTTTCATTGTATATCGGCATATACAATGCACAATATACATTCTGCGGACACCAGCCACTATGTTAATTGGATTGGAAGGAATTTGAAATCTAGGCCTTGTATCTCCATTCCCTTGTATATTGACATATACAGAGCATACATACAAGCAAAATATACATACAAACAATGGACTTCATCTTTTATCAACCAGAATGTATGTTCATTTCAGATATGACTTGTATATTAGGAATGTCTGTTCAGTTGTATGTACAAACATACAATCGCAAATATATGCAATCGGTGGGCCCCATCCTTTGGTTCTTGCCTTGCATGCATCTTTTCTTTGTATGCGCCCTTTGCATATTTCTTCTTGTACATTTGCCGCCAATGCATCCACCCAATATACATTCCATTTTGTATGCTCACATTGTATGTCGAACACATACAATCTCCTTTGTATACCTACGGGTCCCACCTCTTGTATGTCGGCTCCTTTGCATGTGGCAAATGCATTGTGCCATCCTTGTATTTTTGCAATGTACATTTCCTTTGTATGTGCGCCGATGTATATTTTCTTTGCATGTTGTCATTGTACCTACCCATTGCATGTCTAAACATACAACACAAATATACATGCAAACCCTCACATACAAGTAGGGAATATTCCTAGAATCTGCGACATACAAGCAACTATTTTTGCACCTTTTGAAGTTGATTGAACATACAAACCACCTCGTATGCCCGAATGTACATTTGAACCCGCATGTATATACAAATGGCCTTGTATATACAAAGACACATGCATACAACTATTTTTTGCATTTTTCAACTGAGAAGGCTGAAAGACTTAGAATTTTTTGGATTTTTATGAAGGAGCCTACAGATTTAAATGCCTGAAACCTGAATGTTTATGCAAGCACCAACATTGGTGTTGTGATGTTCACAACACGCCCCATTATGCTCCTTAGCAAAATGGGGACCCCTGCTGATGTTTTGCTTTTTGCTTCTGCTTGTGTTTGTCTGCTTTCTGGCAGTTTGGTAAAAATGAAGGTCAGGTGCATCATCATCATGATAATTGGATGAGGTAGGTCATCATCATGAGGTCAGTTTGTCAAAGTTCATATTTTATTTCTGTGACCTCATATTTAGAAAGAGCTTGAAATTCCATGTAGGTTTGCCTTTTACTTCACTTGAAAATTCGTCCATATGTGGAAGTTATGCACGGTCAAAGTTTTGGTCAAACCTGATAATCGCAAGTGATCATCATATTTTTTCATGTTGACAAGGTCATCATGATCTTGGTCTATCACCCGATAAAAATCATGCAGTCGCAATATCCGGACGTCAATCTTAGGTGGTAGTGCCCTTTTACCCGTCAAATGGCCTTAGGCGCATCGTCAGCATCATGATTTTTTTAGGAGGGTCATATTTTATAAACTTGGTTTTGCTGTATGAAGACATCATCATCATATTTGAAACGCCCCCCCGATAATATCCTGAGGTTCAAATATCATGATGACGTCAACTTTAAGTCACGGTAAGTTTCCCCCGTCGAGCGGTCTTTGTATCGCGAGCATCATCATGATATTTTTGCATCACCTGATCTTATAATATCATGATGATATTATAAGATCACCCTGACTTAGAAAATCCACCGTTGGCATATTTGCATGCGCATGTCATAATCCTATCGGAAGGTCATCATCCTGATATTTACTGAAGTTCGCTGAGATGATGATGACGACTTCATATCCTCCTGATCTCCTTTTGCATGATCATGATGATCACCCTATCTTTTTGAAGAAGAAGGCGATATTCCATTCCTCAACAGCATGATCATATTTTACAATATCACCCTAGCGCAAATATCATGATGACCTCAACTCGTCCTTGTGCTCCGAAGACGAAATATGATGATGACGTCATCATGATAATTCGATGAGGAGCATCATCATCATATTTTTTTATCCTGTCATATTGTCAAGATCATCATGATCTTGTTTGTCCACCTGATATTTTGTAAAGTCCTCCTGCCGATGAAGTAAGACCTTTTGAAAATATCCTGATGATCATCATCATCACATTTTCCCTTCGGCAGGATATTTTCTAAAACATGATCCGGTTAGCGAAGTATCATGATGACGTCATGTTCTAAGTTTAACAAAGGCTCCGGATATCATGATGACGTCATCCCGATCTAATAAACGAAGAAGCTAGTATCCTGATGATCATCATCATCACATTTTCCCTTCGGCAGGATATTTTCCAAAGCACGATCCGGTTCCCGAATATGATGATGACGTCTTATTCTAAGTTCGACAAAAGCCCCAAATATCCTGATGATCATCATCATCCTGATCTTTCGAGAGGGTTACCTTGGCCGCAAAAGGGTCATATTACATTCATCATCCTGATCATGCTCCTTAGGTGACCCGATGTTGCATTTATCCCCTGATCTTAACGAATATGACGATGACGTCATCTTTTGCATTTTTATGAAGCCCGAATATGACGATGACGTCACCATCATATTCCTTTCCTCAGCAGCAGGATCATATTTCACATCCTCCTTTTCTCCTTCAACATCCTGATGATGATGATGATGTTATTCTTTTCCCCGATATACAAGAGCGAAACATCCTGATGACGTCATCTGGACCTTCGGAAGGGAGTGCATCATATTTCCAGAATATCATGATGATGAAGTGAATATCGGCCAGCATGTTTTTTTTTGACACGCCGATAGCGATAGTCATGCCGATGGGCGGGAAATGAAGCGGTGGAATTTTAAAGTGTTTTTTTTGGCACCTGTGGCATTTTCCCGGTCAGCGATAGTTGACCCGATGAATTTTGAGCAGTCTGAACGCATTTTGGACGCGTTTGAGGAGTATTCTGGATCCGATCTCCGCGATTTTGCGCAGTCACCTGGATTTAAACGCTTATTTTAATTTCCTGCTGTTTATGTGATAAATGAAATACTTATTGCTTGTCTTGTCTTGCAGGCTTGCAGTTGAGGAAGCAGCTGGAAAGTCAACACAGTGACCTCATGGAGGAAGGAAATCCGATCTCAGGAGCAGGAAGATAAAGATGAAGTGCTAAAAAGTCAAGGCCATTCAAGTGAAGGACAGAGTTGCAGCTGAAGGTATTACTACAACAGACAAACAGAAGTTATTACCCAGCTGCCGGAACTTCTCAGAAGGGGCAATATTTCGCCCAGATTTGACACTGCTCAGAGATATTTTTGAGAGCTGGTTCACCTGTATTTATTGCTGTAACCAGGGGTTTGAACCAGGGGTTCAGTTAGGTTTTTGCTATAGTGAGGACAATCAGAATGTCTTTATATTGTGCCTCTCTACACTGTAATACTTTACAACAGGGATTTTAGGAAAACAACAGTGGCTACAACATTTTTTTTTCTTTTAGAAGCATACAGCAAGTTAGCATAGTTTAGTGTAGAAGAAGGAGGTCGCCTGTTTGTCTGCAGTAAGGTGCGCGTGGAATGTCTGGCTGCCTTACTGTATCTGTAAAGCTTGTAAGTTCTCTGTAGTATGATCAATGAAACTAAGATTCATTCTTACATTGTAAATCATGTATGACTATTTGTTTCTGATACAATAGAATCTGGAGTTCTGCATCTATCTTCTGAGTGTTCTCCTGCTCTTCTTTGTGTTTTGAAATATTTTCTTTGAGAGCTTGCAATTTTAAATGTATGTTTGTGAAAATGCTCAGAACTTACATTTAAGGTTTTTACTGTGGATTTGATCAAATTACTGTGGTATTTACATAGTGCATAACAGAAACAATTAGATCCTTCGGTAGATTAAATGAGGTATAGATTAGATCTTTCTAACTTTTCCCAACCCATCTGAAATATTTAGCTGAAAACGTAGAAATCTAAAGGAAATTGTCTCAAATTTGAAGAAGCATGTATAACAGAGCTATAAGTAGACAGTTTTCATAAATAGATAAAGAAGAAAGCTGCAAAATTTCAAGAAAACCATCTAAAACTTGCAGCCCGGTAACACTTGTATGCAAATGAACAGAATACTTGTTGAAATCTATGACCTCTTTGCATATTCTTAGTCCAGTAAGCCACCAAACAAACCTAAACTACGTAAGGCCCCTTGAACATTACAGCTTCACATTGACCAACTGAACTTGACCAACCGAACCATTGTAGACTTGGGATTAGTTGAATCTCAAAAGATTCCTTCTTGTCTTTCAAGTATAGTTTCAGTTCATTATATGTGAATTTTAACTTATTGTTATGATTGCATCAAAACAGTCATCAACAATTGGGTCTGTTTGGGGACGCATGCCTCTTGTAGGCATGGTGAGAACCACATATCTCTGGGATGCAGACCAATCCCTTATCCACTGGGCTACAAAGTTGAATACTGCACCAACCTGCATCACAAATCACATTTGAAAATTTTATTTTGGCGGCCCCAGGCAGCCAAAAATGAAAAACCATAACCTCCTCCTGTCAAATGCCTGATTCCAATCTAAATAATCCCAACCATAGCCGAAAACATTAAAATAATCTGCCCATATGTTGATCTTGCTAATTACATGCTTTGCCATTTTTGAAAACTTGCCACTGTCAGTATTACCTCTGTCACTCTGCATCTCACAATCAGACATAATACCATACATACTAGAATATCTTTCAGCATTAGGCAACATATGTATGTTACATTCTTCAGATAGTATATCATCATATTGCATTTGGCAATACTCATTATCTACCTGGCTGTTGGACATCACCAAGCATTCATCCAGCTGATCTAGGAACTGAAGACATTCAAAATATATGAGACTATCAATACCATTTATATTACTTATTGACATTGAAAACAAAACCTGATCCACACACCCACTGTTGCATATATCTGGAACAACTGATGCTGGACATTCATCATCATTTTCAAAAAGAGGGTTAATCCTGCACCAATGAAGGTCATGACTCACAATGTCAAATGCATCTAAAGGCTCATCATAGAGGGGGTTCACACTCACTGCAAAAATCTTTGCTTCTCTTTCATGACAATCTAACTTTTCTTCAACATTACCAGGTCTAGAGTCATAAGAAGCACAAACCTAACCCATGAACTGATCATGTATATCATCTTTGTCATCTAATTGCCCCACATACAAGATCTCTGCTACTTCAATGCACTCTGAAGCTGAACTATCCATGTCACTTTCCAGCCCTCTAATGCTTCTTGATGAAATTGATATTGACTCCTAATCCATATGATCACAACTTTGCACAACTGGATCATTTAAACATGAAGGCTCTTTGCTGAGAACTGGCATGTAAATATTACTTGAAAAATCATCACAATCAGCTTCATTTGCTGGGCAAATCAGGGCATCCTCCCCTATAGCAGGGTCATCATTACCTTGGAATGATGCATAAACAAGGATAACAGGGGCGCATAAATTTTCAAAGAAATAACCCTTTTGAATTCCATATCTCCAGTTGTTTTCAATGTCCATTGCAAACTGATGTGCTTGATGCAATGTGGTGGGCTCCTTATCTCTTAATCTATAACTCATTTTCTTATCAAATGCTCCCAGATAGACCACCAGGCACAATGCATCATTAGGTCTCATGCATTCTAGGATTCTCTTCAATGCCCTCATAAACCCGAGGTTAAAGGCTGGAATTAATTCATCTTCTTCTATATGGATATACATGAAATCACTGATGACTGCATATTCAGATATTTTTTCACCAAATTGTTCTAGAAATGCAGATTTGAATTCTTGCCAAGAGCTGACAGAGTAAACTGGAAGATAGGAGAACCAATCCCTTGCATCTTCATCTAGAGATTGAACAAATAATCTCATAACTACATCTTCATGGTCAACCTCAAAGTCATCTATCACATTTACAAACTACTGCAAATGTCTCTTAGCTGATTCATCCTTTGCACCACTGAATTTGGGCAAATAGTTTCTAATCTTAGATGGAAAGGCATTTGGATAACCACAAATGCCATTGAAATTGATGGGCTTATATCTGTCAATGTTGAAACTTCTTCTATTACATGGTTGAGATTGGTTATTAGACATTGTTGCATTTGACACTTCACAAGGGTGCATGGGCTGATAATACATTTTTATGTGTTTTTTATGGAGCTTGTTTTCAAAAATGAATTTTATTAAATGATGAAGGATAGATGGGACTGCCCCCATGACATGAATCCATGGTCTACCAAGAAGAAGATTATAGAAAAGGTGATTAGGCATGACATGGATAAGGGTAGGCAATGTCACATGTCTAGCCTTAACGTTTAAGGTGATTGTAGCTAGTGATTGTTTACCAACATTATCAAAGTCACGAATGATGAGTTTATCTGGTTTGATGAAAGATGTATCAATATTGAGTTTATGTAACAAGTCTATGCCACAAACATTAAGAATTGATCCACAATCAATCATAGTGTGTCTCACCCTCATTTTATTAATAATGATGAATATCATAAGAGGTTCATATTGGTTTTGAACTTCTATGGGAGGTAATACATGTTGAAATAAGATATCTATTGTTGCCACATGCATACAACTAAATAGAGATGCTACATCATTCGGTCTAACAGAAGGTGGAACAACTACCTTTTGTAAAGCCTCTTGGAACATTATGTGGTATGATTTTTGTATTAAATCCCATAGAGAGATCTTAGTCAGAGTAGCATGGAGATGCTCGAATAGATCGTATTCTTTATCAATATGTTGAGGAAGATGAGGTGCTTGAGAAAGAATAGGTTGAGAAGGTGGGAGAGAAGTGGGTACACTCGATGCTTGCTTAATTTTCCTGTTATTATGGGTGTTGTATGTGTGAGAAACTACATGAGGTTGTTGCAATACATTTTGAACACCTTAATTTCTTTGAGTAATTTGCTTTGCTATATTGAGAAGGTAACCAGGAGGTCGAGATGGTTTGGTAACACCTCAAATCATAATCACATGTTTAGAGAAAGGAGGCAGATTAGGTGCCTCATGTACCATGATTTTAGGAGTATTTTGAACATTAATGCACTTATTCACCATCCCCTTAGCAGGCGAAATAAGTCTATAATGATGATGGAATTGACATTGTTATCTTTTTGAGAAATACAAGATTTAGGATGATGAGATGAATGCCTAGTATCTACCCATGGAGGATCCTTTGTTAGAGAAGGCTCTTCATCTACTAATGCTTCATCTTTTGAAGGGAGAGCATTGGAATGGAGAGAGGGTAGAGTGATGTTACGAAGTGTGTCAATGATTTCATTCTCTTGCGTCAAAATATCCTCATGAGTGGGAACCATTGATGGAGGGGGTAAATCACAAAACACACAACAACAGAAATTGCACATAGAAAATAGAATATTATTTTATTGATTTAGACAACTCATTACATTATAGAAGCTCAAATACAATCAGAGGATGAATCCTGCATAGGCTACAACACATTACAACTCCCTATCTCAAGACTGGAATCTTCAGCCTTTTGTAACCCTAAATCAGCTAGGGTTTCTATTTTCCCACCTATTCTTTACTCTACACTTTCCCCCTTATCTCTACTACCCCAAAGGTTCCAAAAAATGGTCATAAATAGCCCCTTTTGGCGGCCAATAGCCAAATTTCAAACTTTGCATCTCCCTCCAAAAATAGGTCAACTTCCGGGAGCCATAACTTTTGATCCGGGTATCTGATTGACGCGTCATTTGAAGCGTTGGAAAGCTTGCAGAATGCTCTACATGCTAGGAACCCGCTCTACTAGTTCTGGCCTTTTTCAAGCCCATATGGGACCATTTAGTGCCTTAAACCTGAGTTTGAATAATTTTCAAGTGTTTTTTGGGAAACAAAAACTTTAATCTTTCAGCCCACAAATGATCTTTGCGTGATTCCTTCACCAAAGGTCTTATTTTTCATTTATGAAGCTTCTTATAAATTTTTGCTTCAATCTGTGCCCAAATGCAAACTTTCCTAAAATGACAGTTTTCTATTTTTAGCAGTTTGGAAAAATTGAAAGTTCTACATCATTATTCAAGTGATTATGGAACTAGAAATACTGATTTTGAAAAGAAATGGAAACAACATCAACGATTTTGAAACACTCTTTTTTTGGGTGATGCAAGATTGCCCTTACACCATTGAATGCTCCTGCATTAGACACCCAGGGTAATTTTGAGAAGTGACCCTGTCACATCTTAGGTGTTTGAGGAAAACCCCAAACGGTCAACTTCTGCCTTAGATAACCAGGAAGAATCTTTGACATGCCTTCCTTTCCACTTCACCAGATATTCCTCATATTGCCTATTCTGAGTACTTCTTCCCACACGGCTATCCAAGATCTCTTCTATCTCCTCCTTTGAAGTAGATGCCAGAATACTCCACTGTTCTTTTGTTGGTCCATCCTCCGTTCCACCTTCATGATATTCTGATAAATCAACAATATTGAAAACATGGGAAATGTTGATCCCACTCGGCAACTCTACCTCATATGCATTTCCTGAGTCATGCTTTTTCAAAATTTCACATAGTCCAAACTTCTTCATTTTCAACTTATTATATGTTCCAACTGGGAACCTTTCTTTTTTCAAGTGAACCATGACTTCATCTCCTACATGGAATTCCTTATATCTCCTCTTCTGATCTGCCTTAGCCTTTTACTGAATATTCATCTTATTAATGTGCTTTCTCACCTCTTCATACAAATTCTTCAGGTGTTTTGCAAAGTCTTTGGCCTCGGCACTTGTCTTTTCTCCTTTGTCCAGCTTCCTTAACTCTAAAGCATTTCTTGGACTATTGCCATATACAATCTAGAATGGTGATTTACCAATACTCCTATTGACAAAATTGTTGTAAGCAAATTCTGCTTGCGGCAAAATCAAATCCCATCCCTTAGGCTTATCTCCTACTAAGCATCATAGCAGGTTACCCAAACTCCTATTCACCACTTCTATCTGTCCATCAGTTTGTGGATGGTGTGCAGAACTAAACTTCAAATTTGTCTTCAACAATGTCTTCCAGAAATAACCAACAAACTTGGTATCTTGATCTAAAACTATGCTCTTTGGTAGACCATGTAATCTCACCACCTCCTTGAAAAATAACTCATTAATATGAACAACATCATTAGTCTTCTTACAAGGAATAAAATGTGCCATCTTCGAGAATCTATCCACCACCACAAAAATAGAATCATGTCCTCTCAGTGTCCATGGTAAACCAAGAACAAAATACCTACTAATATCGTCCCATGGCTTCTTCGGTATAGGTAATAGCTGATATAGCCCTATATTCTGATTTGTTCCTTTTGCCATTTGACACACTCTACAACTCTGCACAAATTTCCTCACATCCTACTACAACTGTGGCCAATAATAATGCTCACCAACAATAGCAATGCTCTTATCTCAACCAAAGTGTCCAGCTAATCCCCCACTATGCTTCTCCTTAATCAGATTCTCCTCTTTCGGCATCTTTAGAATGCTCAGGCTGTGCATCTTCATCTACATGTGCAACTTGTGCATTACCTTCAAGACTTCTATTTGTCCTTCCTTGATGTTGCAGACACTCGTATGCTCGATGCCCTTCTTCTCCACATTGGAAACAGGGTCCTCTAAAACCTCCTCTTCTAGGTCCTTGCCCAGGTTGGCCTCTTCCTCTTCCTCTTTGCTCACCATTGTTCTGGTCACGAGGGTGGTAGGCATTATCTCCTCTCTAATTTTGACTGGTGCCAACTTCCTCACTTTTCTTTTGATCTTCATTACGGCCTCCATAGGATCATCCACCAGTCCTTCCACCTTGACCTCTTCCCCTTTACTTTCTATTGAATCTTTTATTCAGCGTCTATTCCACCTTCATGGAAAACTGGTACGCATCTTCTATGGTGGTCATTCTAACCAGGCTCAACTCCTCTTGAATACTTGGCCTCAACCCATTAATGTAATGGGCTACCTTCTCCTTGTTGGCCTCTACATGGCTTGTCCTGATAGTAATCTTGTAAAAATCTTCTGTATACTCCTTAACAAACTTGTTACCTTGCTTCAATCCTTGCAACTTCTTCAACAACTCCATCTCATAGTCCACAGGAATGAACTACTTCTTTAGTTTCTCCACCATCTGATCCCATCTGGTAATGTTTCCTTTTCCTCTCCTATTTCTCTCTAACTAGACCTCCTTCCACCAAATACTGGCATGGTCCTTCAACTTTGTTTTCACAAACTTGACCTGATTTGGGTCCTCCACATCTTCATACTCAAAATATTCTTCCATATCAATGATCCAATCAATAAGCTGTTTCGGATTCAAATCTCCAAAATAAGTAGAAACTTTGATCCCGAGCCTCTTTCTGATCTTTGAAATGCCCCTCAACAACCTAACTTTTGCAGGATCTCCTGCAACTTCTTATTTTTCCTCAGATAGATTTTCTTCAGCTTCATCTTCACTTTCTTCTCTTATTCTCAACTCAAACCCTCTTTGCAACTCCTTTTGCAATGCATTGATTTGCCTTTATAGGGCTCTAAAACCCTCTTCCATCAAAGCATTTCTCCCAACATGGTTTCTTTGTGAAGGCATTTTGATCTCCGTAGCAAACCCACAACCTCAGGTCCTAGTGCAAACTGCCTCACAGTTGGCGATCTGTCTACACACTCAGGAATCCTTGCTCTGATAGCACTTGATGGAAGGGCTAAATCACAAAACACACAATAAGAGAAATTACACACAGAAAATAGAATATTATTTTATTGATTTGGACAACTCATTACATTATAGAAGCTCAAATACAATCAGATGATAAATCCTCCATAGGCTGCAACACATTACAACTCCCTATCTCAAGACTCTAGAATCTTCAGCCTTCTGTAACCCCAAATCAGATAGGGTTTATGTTTTCCCACCTATTCTTGACTCTACACTTTTCCTCTTATCTCTACTACCTCAAAGGTTCCCAAAAATGGTCATAAATAGCCCCTTTTGGTGGCCAACAACCAAATTTTAAATTTTGCATCTCCCTCCAAAAATAGGTCAACTTCTGGGAGCCATAACTTTTGATCTAGGTGTCTGATTGATGCGCCGTTTGAAGCATTGGAAAACTCGCATAATGCTCTATGTGCTAAAAATTGGCTTTGCTTGTTCTAGTCATTTTTGGGCCCGTACGAGACCGTTTAGTGCCTCAAACCTGAGTTTGAATTATTTTTAGGTGTTTTTCAAGAAATAGAAACTTTAATATCTTTAAGCTCACAAATGATCTTTGTGTGATTCCTTTGCCAAATGACTCATTTTTCATTTACGAAGCTTCCTATAAATTTTTGCTTCAATTCGTGCCCAAATGCAAACTTTCCTAAAATGGTAGTTTTCTATTTTAGTAGTTTGGAAAAACTGAAAGTTCTACATCATTATTTAAGCGATTATGGAACTAGAAATACAGATTTTTAAAATAAATGGAAACAACATCAATGATTTTGAAACACAATCTTTTTTGGGTGATGCAAGATTGCCCTTACACCACTAGATGCTCCTGCATCAACCATTTTGGGAGAGGGATCCAAAACATAGGGTGATGTAGGTAATGCTAGGTCACCATCTCAAAATCTTAAAATCTATAATGTATGATAAAAAACATAAGGATACTTATTAATGAATTTAGAAAAAATCTCAAAATCTATAATGTATGCATACAAAGATTCGAAAGAGGAACAACAAGAAGGGTCCATAATGAAATGTCTTATCTACTATATGAGAATATGATATGGAATGATAATGTACAATTAGATTTATTCATTAATCAAGTACCACCAATATCAAAATAAGATTGCAATTCAATGACCTACCAGTTCAAGAGAAGCGGGGTCTTCCAAAAATGTGATATTCTTGGTAACCACAACAACTAAGACTTGCAAATGTAAGATGTGTAGTATGTGAAAAAGAAGTGCCTAAATGATTTATCCACTTAAATTATGAAACATAGATTTATAGAAGTTTGTCTTGATTATGATGCACTAAACACAAGACTAGCTAGGGCTTGTCAACAAAACCCTAAATCTTAAATGCTTATTTCCTAAACCAAAATTCTTTGATGAAAGAATAATTTTTGAATACAAGTTATATTTATGAAATTCTACAGAAATGCAAAATCAGATTTGTCCTCCAATTATCATCAGCAAATAATGGAACAAGAGTTTCAATCAACACACCCTAGGTGCAAGAGTAGCTAGTTTTTCTAAAACTGCCAAAATTTTGAAAAACCCTAACAATGAATAAGTGAAAATGCCAAATATATCACTAGGAAAATGATTAAATGATGTGATACCAATCAGATCTGATGCAAAAATCAGAAATTTATATCATTCTATGATGATCTAAACTTAAAAAATATAGACCATGTGACAAAAATGCTTTTTTCTACCTGTTCATCAAATTCTTGATTTTCTAATTTCAAATGCAAAGATGTAAGAATGTTCTAAACAACATGAATTATAAGGTACATCAAATGAAATCACTTTAACAAACCTAACAATGCAAGAAGATCTGAAACAACTCACTAATCTACAAACCCTAGGTTGAAGATTAGCTAGATTTTCTAGAAATGCAAGGTTTTTGTAAACCCTAACAATGCAATAATGTTAAAATAAGCTATGTAACTATGCAAAATGATGAATGAATGTAACCTAATAAGATCTAGGGCAAAAAATATATTAGATATGAAGCAAGAAGGATGAAAAAGTGCAAGATTTGTCGGGTTCACCAATATGTTTGATAGAAAAGAGAGACCTAGCCCAAGAGATTAAACCAGGTCAAAACCCTCTTCTATCTAACATTAGAGCACAAACTAAGCTTGGATTCTACCCAAGAAGGAGAGCCAAACTATAGGGTTTTGTCCCTTTTCTATATAAAGGAGAATCAACCAAATCCAACCAATCAAGCTAGGGTAAAGTAGAAACCTTAGTTAAGCAAGATCTATGAAAATACGATTGTCAAAAATAGATATCATAAATCTAATACCACGGTGGGGATCATAGGGTAGAGTAGAACCTAGATTCAAATTCATTAGCCCAAAGGACCAGGGTGCTTGGGCGCCCTAGACCCTGATTAGAGTTTTGTAGAATGTTAAGTTTCATGTGTCTTTGCTCTTCTGTGTTCTTGTTTCCTATAACTTGTTTTCTATAGATTCTTTCGGATGCTACCTGCACAACACAAGAAAGAAAATGGTTGGGTACTATTTAGGAGTTTGCCTAAGTCAAGATCCATGAATGGTGTTTCTAGCTCCACAATAGCAATGATGAGATCTCAAAGAGTGCATGACCTAGGAGGACAAAGGCATATCTGAAGTAGAATGGAATGCTAGAACAAAGCATGAAGAAAAGAAGTCACCACGAGCATGGAAACCCTAGTATGCTTGACACAACATCACAACTTGACTCAAGAAGTTGGTGTAGCTCAAAGAAGTAGAAATATCTTCACAAGACTTGCAAGAAGTTAGTGCAACAACAATAATCCACCATAGAGAGCTTGGAGAAGAATAGAGAGCATGAGAGAGAAGAAGAGAGAGTTCAAGTATGCCTAGATTGCTTCAATGACTTAGAGATGTTCAAATAGATAAACTAACTTTATTTTATATGCATTCCCGCTCACCAACAATGAATAAAACCAAATGGGGCCGACATGCTAAAGTTCAGGAGGTGTTCTAAGTCGACACCACAAAAATAGGCTTGGGGCTAACATCTAGGACTAGGGCGCTCAAGTGCCCTGGTCCTTTAGCCCCATAAATTTTGGAGAGTGTCCATTTAAGTGGGCTTAAACTAGTCCTAACTTTATTTTGTTGGGTTTATTCATTAGGATTGAGATTTAAGCGTTTAATGTTCAAAAAGGTGTTAAAATAGATCCTGATTAACAAGGGTAAACATTTTACTCTATAACAACAATCTTGTGCTTATCACCTTAATTGAGGTCTTGTAGGTTAATTTGTAGTAACAAATATACTATGAACTTAGTGACAAATCTTAGGGGTTTATTATAAACTAGATAGAGTTACTAATGGTTGAGATTTGTCTTATTATTTCTCTTTAATCATGTTGTTTAAATGCCTCTATAAATAACCTCCTAGGTTTTACAAAGCTTGAAATGAAGGGGAGTTACCCACTCTTGTTAGTTGGTTCATAACCAACCATTGTTTGATCACAAGTCTTAGCTCTCTACTTGGGGTTGACATGTTTCCCTAAGCTTGAGTTTTAATTCTAGTCTCTATAATTATGGATAAAGGTGTTGATGACCAACATTATAGTCAAATTGTTAGTATGAGTTGTATTTCAAGCTTATATTTTATGGTTCTTTCGTTGATTTTTATGTTTCATTTATGTGCATATTTTGTTGGCTCTCAAAACTATATCTCCACTTTCCTAGTGTTCATACATAACACCAATACAATGAGGATAAACTTTGAGGGTGTGCCATCTACCACCCACCTTTTTTGTGAATAGTGTATTATTCTTTTTTTAGATTCTAAAAAGTAATACAACTATTATTCATTAAAAAAATCTAAAAAATAGACCCCATAATTTTTTTCAAGCTTTCCAAAAATGTAAACAAATTAGAAAAAGCAATAAATTATGGTTTGTAGAGATAATTTATGAAAAACACTAAAATTGGAATAATTCACTCAATATCAATGATAAAAATATAAAATTTTAACTATAGTTTCCATATATGGTCCTTCAAATTCATTAAAAATTATAGAAAAATTTGCAACCATTTGTGTGATATAGGTGTTAGGATTAAGATGTCATCAACCTTGGAAATCCTATGTATTTAATTACTCCAAATATTGTTTGTAAATCATTCATAAGCGATGAAGTATTCACCAAGTAGCGATGAAGTAATCACCAAGTAGTGATCTTGTTTCAACCACATGCTTGATCCTAGTACCTGACAGATGATGGCTATTTGAGGGAGTGCAGGGGGTACCCCTGTAGGGTCCAGGGGGCTCATCCCCTTGATGAGGGGTCCAGGGGCAACGCCCCTGAAATCACATTATATATATAAATTTCCATTGTAAATCTAGACCATTCATCATTTAGTCACAGATTTAATGGTAGAGGTTATGTTGGCTTGTCTTGCCCTAGAAGACAATCCCTTTATGAGGATATTGTTTTACGGTTGTGTATGAGAAGAGTTGAGAGTGGAAAAATAGACGTTGCTAGATTGAAGACTGAAGAGGAGATTGATAGTGTTGTATTGTAAACTCTATTGAAGTTAATAGAAATTGGTGCATCTCTTCTTGTGTGGAGTTTTTTCCTAAAAGGGTTTCTCCACATAAACACTGTGTTATGTGTTTGATCTTCTGTTTCATTATTTCTTTGTGTTGATTTCATACTATTTCCATTTTGGTTTTGTATAGTTAAATTTCTATATTACAGTTGTAATCAAATTTCTATTGATAGTTGTTGTGTTGAGCTGTAGTGGGAGTTCTGGTTGAAGTTATTTTGTAAATTTGTGTAGAAGCCATGGCTGCATCCTCATCCCAATTGGACATCAAAAAATTCAATGGAATGGGTTATGAACTATGGAAGCTAAAAATGGAGGATCTCCTTGAAGAGAGAGAACAATGGTTTACCGTACCAAGAGAAAAGAAACCTGATGATATCAGTCAAGATGAGTGGGACAAATTAGATAAAAAGGAAAGAGGAACAATCTGGTTATGCCTTATAGACTCTGCCTTGTTGAATGTCTCTATTGAGAAGTCTACACATGCTTTATGGAATTAGTTGGGTGAAATCTATCAAGCCAAGAGCCTGGTAAATAAATTGAATCTCAAAAGAAAGTTATTTTCCCTTAAAATGAAGGAGGGTGATTCAATAGCTAAGCACTTTAATACATTTAATTTGATTCAGAGTCAGTTAGATTCTGTGGATGTTAAGATAGATGAGGAAGATAAGTGTATTATGCTTCTTTATTCTTTTCCTAAGTCTTGGGATAATTTCATTCTAACTATCACGGCTAACCTCAAAGATCCAAAGATGGATGCCCTTCTTGTAACTTTCTTGTCACAAGAAATGAGGAATAAGGCAATGGATAGCTTGGTGGATGCTCTTAGTGTCAGTGGGAGGTCTAAGGACAGAGGACCAAAAGGAGATCAGAAGGGGCCTAAGGAATCAAAAGGTTGGTCTAAAAATCCTGAGAAGAAGAACTGAGTTAAGTGTTGGAATTGTGGTAAGAGGGGGCATGTGAAGAAATAATGTATAAACCCAAAGAAATAGTAGGATTCCTCTACCGAAAAGTCCTCAAATGTAGGTGATGAAGATTTACTTTTTGCATGTAATGTTATGTCTAATGAATATTGGTTGATTGACTCAGGTTGCTCATATCATATGACTCCTCATGAGAAATGGTTCTTCACATACGAGAAAAATGATGGAGGTAATGTTTACCGTGGGTACAAGTTTACATATCTAATCATTAGTCAATGAAAGGTACAATTATGCTTTAGTGATGGGAGGATTAAAAGCCTCCCTAGTGTTTTACATATTCTTGAATTGGCAAGAAATCTTATCTCTGCTTCAAAGTTGAATGATTCAGGAATGAATGTAACATTTAATAAGCATGGTTGCAGATTGGTGAGAGGAAGCTTGGTGGTAGCCAGAGGAACAAGGATGGGAACTATGCTTAGGCTTAAGGCCACTGCAGTTTGTAGATCCACTAATGTAACTAAAATTGCTGAAAACATATGTATGTTGTGGCACTACAGATTGGGCCACATAAGTGAAAATGTTTTAAAAATAATTATGAATAAAAAGTTGTTGGACGATTTCTCCTATTCTGATGAGCACTTTGATTTTTGTGAGCATTTTGTGTTTGGTAAACAGAACAAAAATTCTTTTCCTTTAGGAAGCAATAGAGTGAAAGAGAAATTAGAAATTTTTAATTCAGATGTGTTTGGACCTGTGGATAAAGATTCTATTGGAAAATCTCATTATTTCATTACCTTTATTGATGATGTATCCAGATTCACATGGATTTATTTTATGAAGCATAAATATGAAGTTTTCACTAAGTTTAAGGAATTTAAAGTCTTAGTAGAGAACCAATTAGGACTTAAGATAAAAATATTAAGATTTGACAATGGAGGGGAATATTTCTCTAAGGAATTTGATGAGTTCTTTAAGCATGCAGGTATCATAAGACAAAAGATAACTCCATATACATCACAATAAAATGGTGTTGTAGAAAGGATGAACCAAACAATAATGGAAAGAGCCAGAAGTATGTTAAGTGATGCACAGTTGGATAAATGCATTTGGGAAGAAGTTGTGAGTACCACATGTTATTTGTTAAATAACTCTCCTTGTAAGGCTCTTGATTCGACGTCTTATGAAGTGTGGACATGTAAGAAACTTTTTGTTTCACATTTAAGGATTTTTGGGGCTATGAGGATTTTGTTCATGTACCTAAAGAAAAGTGATCTAAGTTGGATCCAAAAGCACATAAATGCATCTTCATTGGATATGGTGAGAATGTAAAAGGTTATAAGCTTTGGGATCCTCTAACCAGAAAAGTTATCTTGTCTAGAGATGTGATTTTTAGGGAACTTAGAGCTATTTCTGATCTTGTACAACTAGAAGAAAAAGAAAGGAAGAGGATAGTGCATTTTGATTTACAACAAGAAAATGCACATCGGGAAGAACAAAATGATTGATTAGGGGATTGAGAAGAAGAAGAAGATTCAAGTGAAAGTTTAGATGAGGAAGACTCTGTTGTTATAGAACAAGTTGAGCATATAGAAGAACATGAGGAAGAATCTCTTACTCCACCCTTGAAAATATCCACAAGACAACAAAACCTACTTGATAGGTATATCCCACCAGATTTCTATTATGTATTTACTTTATTGAGTATTGAAGATGAACCTAGATCCTACAAGGTAGCTAATCATGCAGATGATAGCGAGTCTTGGTAGTTATCCATGTAGGAGGAGATGATGTCTTTAGACTTGTGTGACACCTGGGATCTTGTACATTTTCCCAAAGGAAGAAAGGCCATAGGATGTTAGTGGGTATTCAAGAAAAAGTTTAGAGAAAATGGTTTATTATAGAAGTACAAGGTTAGACTGATAGCCAAGGGCTACTCCCAGAGAGAGGGAGTCGATTTCAAGGAAATTTTCTCTCATGTTTCTAAATTATCTTCTATTATATTTCTTTTATCCATTTTGCAGCTTATGATTTAAAAATTGAGGAAATGGATGTTAAGATTGCATTTTTACATGGAGATCTAGAAGAAAAAAATTATATGCAACTTGCCAATTTTGAGGTAAAAGGGAAGGAACACTGGGTGTACAAGATAAAAATATCTCTTTATGGTTTAAAATAGTCTCCCTAAATGTGGTATCAAAAATTTGACTCATTGTTTTTGAAATTGGGTTTTGTAAGAAGAGAAGAAGATCACTGTGTATATAATAGATGCATTGATGATCATATACTGATTGTTGCCTTGTATGTAGATGATATGTTATTTTTCAGTAACACTAAGGGTCTGATCAGTGAGTTGAAAGATTAACTTTCAGGTGCATTTAAGATGAAGGAAGTGGGAGAAACCAAGTATATTATGGCCATGTAAATCAAAAGAGATCGAGTAAACATAAAGCTTTGGTTATCACAGAGTAAGTATATTGATACTATTCTAAACAAATTTAGTATGCATGATTGTAATCCAGTTAGAATTCCTTTACTAGTTGGTATTAAGATTTCATTAGATATGTGTCCAAAGAATGAAGAAGATTTAGAGGATATGTCTAAAGTACTATATTCTAGTGTTGTAGGAAGTTTGATGTATGCAATGGTTTTCACTAGACCATATATTGCCCAAGTAGTGGGAGTTTTGAGCTGGTTTATGTCTAACCTTGGTAGACATCATTAGAATTTTATGAAAAGAGGGTGTTAAGATATTTGTGTGGTACTTCTAATTACTATTTAGTTTTTTCTGGTACTAGTAGTGTGGATAAGACATTAGACATACATGGTTTTATTGATGCAGATTGTGCAGGTGACTTGGATAGTCGAAGGTCCAGTAGTGGCTATGTGTTTACTTTATTTGGAGTTGTCAGTTGGATGAGTAAAAGGCAGCCCACCATTGCATTATCGACCATTGAAGTAGAGTATATGGCTACTACTCATATCTCTAAGGAGGTAGTTTGAGTACATAGATTCTGTACAGGTATTGGTTTTGATTGTAGGATTATTCAGATTGGTTGTGATAGCCAGAGCGCAATATGTCAAGGCCAAGAACCCCATGTATCATGCATAGACTAAGCATGTGGATGTTCAATACCATTTTAATTGTGAAATGATTGCTAATGGTTAGATTGAGTTGAAGAAGGTTGACACTTAAGAGAATGTTGTAGAATCACTTACTAAACTTGTGAGCAAAGAAAAGTTTACGTGGTGCATTAAGGCCATGGGCCTTGTTCCTAGTACTTAGTTGTTTTATGGTTTCCTATGGATGTATTTACAATGTATGATGTAAAGTGGGAGAATGTTATGATTAAAGTGCTATCAACCTTATAAATCCTATGTATTTAATTACTCCTCATATTGTTTGTAAATCATGCATAAGGGATGAAGTATTCACCAAGTAGAGATCTTGTTTCAGCTGCATGCTTGATCCCGATATCTAATAGATAATGGTTATCTGGAGGGTGCAGGGGGTACCTCCCCTATAGGGTCTAGGGAGTTCATCCTCCCTAGTGGGGGGTCTAGGGGCCACGTACCCTAGTGGGGGTTCGGGAGCAACGCCCCTGGAAGCCACATTTTATATATAAATTTCCATTGTAAATCTAGATGGTTCATCATTAGGTGTCAGATCTGACATTAGAGGTTATGTTGGCTTGACTTTCCCTAGAAGGAAACCCCTTTATGAGGATATTGTATTATGATTGTGTATGAGAAGAGTTGAGAGTGGAAAAATAGGCATTGCTGGATTGAAGACTGAAGAGGAGATTGATAGTGTTGTATTGTAAACTCTATTGAAGTTAATACAGATTGGTGCATCTCTTCTTGTGTAGAGTTTTTCCCGAAAGGGTTTCTCCATGTAAACACTATGTTATGTGTTTGATCTTCTATTCTGTTATTTTTTGTGTCGATTTCATACTATCTCCATTTTGGTTTTGCACAGTTAAATATCTATATTACAGTTGTAATCAAATTTTCATTGATAGTTGTTTACCTTCATTTGTAACAATAGGCAAATCGTTAAAAATTATGGTTTTATCATCACCTTTTCCCCAATCGTAGTTCTAATACCACTTTATAAGATCAACACATGTAATAATGGCAAAATGATAATGTACAAGAGATATCATACATAACATAAGAGATGTTTGTGCTCCAAGATGCCCTAATATCCAATATATGTAGAAATAGAATAAATCATTAATGTAGGTGAACACCTCACAATAATCCTTATGGAAGAAGCCACTCCATACTATATATCCAACACAATACCATAAGATACTTCACATCCCTTTACATTGATTTTTAGCTCCTTTATAGATATCCTCTTGATAATAGAGTGGATTGGTAAACCACTTAACCCATGTCGGCCTACTCATTACCTAATATAATAATTACACAAGATGTACACACGAATGCATATATAACTAACTTAAGGGATGTGTGTTACATGTTGGAATCTTCATTATGCATTATAATATATTATCCTTAGGTATGTATAACACAAAACACACTCAATTTATTAATCTTCTTCAAATTATTACAATGCAATCCCATACTTATCATGCTTAAATGGAGATCAACACTATGAATCCTAGAGGAATTCTAGTAGCATAAACTACATAAATAGTCCAGAAAACATCCATCTGAAGCCCTAAATTTATAGGCTAAGGATAGAAATGAACCACTAGTAGTTTCCTAAAACCACAAACTCAAAACCATGAGCCAAACCTTGGTCCAACTAGTCCTACTTAGATCCATGCACCCCTAGATCCAAAAGTAACTCCTTCGAAGTTCATTGTTTGACCCCTATTATTAAGGGGTCAAATGTAACCCCTAAGAACTCTATGGGGGTGTCATTATTCCTCTTACATGCCTCTTACCACTAAAAATATCCAATCAAAGATTCTAGTCATAACACAACTTGTAATCCCCTCTTCAATAACCTTACAACCATAATAAGATCAATGAAACATGAAAGAGAGTACCAACAAGGGAATTGTTGCAAATATGTGCCTAAGCGGTGTTGTCAGTGATGTCAACATATCCTTGTTGCCATTGGTGTCAACTGTATCCTATTTTGGTGCCTGTATAGAAGACTAGATTTTTGAGGATAGTGAGAAAATTATTGAGGTTCAATGTATGCAGACCATATGGCCAAGTAGAGGATTGTCTGAAGAATCTCCAGTTAAGTTTTGAAGGGTTCACATAAAGATTTGAAGAAGCTATGGCCATCTGAGTAGAACCAGTTTTGCAATGTTTAGAAGAGACAGAGTGACAGGAAAGAGGTTTGGATTGTTTCGGATATGTCAAATGATGATCTGCGGATCTGAAGGCATGTTTGGGAAGTCAGTATGTATCATCCATTCAAGTGGTTTTTGGTTTGGAGGTCCGAAGCAATCTTTCTAATGTGACAGTCATGGAAGATAGTGTTCTTGAGGTTTCGAAGGAAGATGCAAGTGATTCTAATGATTTAGAGGAGTGCAGATGTTTTTTTTGAATTCAATGTGCTTGTGGAAGTCTCTGGATCATGTGACTACTATGTTGGAGGTCCGCATTGAAGTTTGAGCTTGTCAATGAAGATTTCCTTCTTGGTGTTGCTGTTCTTCCCAGTCTTGGCCTACCGGATGATTCAAGCGTGTTGCAGATGATCTAAGAGCATTTCTATGGAGCATGGCATGTTGATTGAGGAAGATTTGAGTCCTAGTTATGTTTGGATGACAACTTAGTGATTTGCATTAAGTCAGATGTTTGTAGTTCTGACCTTGATGTTCATTCCAAGGTTGATGAAGCATATAAATACTTGTTGATGAGTTGTGGAAAATTATCCTTGTGCGAAAACAATAAAATCCAAAAAAAGGATCAGAGGCAGAGCAGAGCAGAGGAGAAGCAGAAGAACAAGAGCTATTTTAGATGAAGAACTAGAGAAGAAGTATTTGGAGTAGAGCAAACATTTTGTGAGCTTTCAAAGGAACTGAACCAGGCATAAAAAAGATGCTATTTCACAGTTCATTCTTTCTGTATTAAACACAATTCTGTAGGCAGTGAGCCTCTCTTGAGTAGTGAGCTCTAGGCAGTGAGCCCAAAGGCACGTGCCTTCCCTTTTCTTCTGAGTACTTTTAACAGGGTACAAATCTTGTGGGTTAACCCCCACCGTGGTTTTCCCTTAACTAGGTTTACATGTAAATTTTTTTGGTGTTATGTGTGCTCAATTTATTTATGCTCTTGTGTTATTGATTCATGCTTTAATGTTTATCTGATTGAAAGTTATTAAAGAAGATTAAAAGTAGAAAAGATTAATTATTGTGGGACAACTGATTCACCCCCCCTCTCAGTTGTCCGGACTAATTCCAACATGAATATCAATATTCCATTCATGTGTGGTTCCCTTTTCCAGAAGGTCCCAACATTAAAATATTTTACAAATCATAAATAATGGCAAGAACATTAGGATTTACATGGTTTACAACACCTAGTCTTGATAAAATTCATGAAGAATAGAAATTATAAATTGATTGATCTTCCTATATTGATTTTTTGGAGGGAAAAATAGTTGAAGATGCCATTATAGTCTATCAAATGTGAATTGGTCAAGTTGATAATTATAGTTTTATATTAAATAAAATGAAATGAATGTGTAAGTTAGATGATTCTCAAAGTTGATAGATAATTTCAAGTGCTCCATCACTCGTAATTTAGTATGATTTGATGAAAATTGAGTGACACTAACTGAATAGGGTGGTAATATTGTGAAAGATAAGGTGATTTAAACTATATATTAAAATGTTATCTTAAAACTAGGGGCAAAAACCATAAATTTCTATAAAAAATTAGTTAAATGGACATGATATTGTTTTGTGGTAAAAAGAGGGTGGATGATGTTGATGGGGTTTTAAGGGTTTATGCAAAATCCTCCTTTCATTACAAACATTTCAAGGGCTTATCAACCGAGTTGAATCTCCACTAAGTGAGAGCAATCACCTATCAGGTTGGGCTGCCACTTGGGAAGCTGTGGATTCTTGGATGTATCAAACAATGTCTGTATCTAATGCTCAATTGTACTTAGAAACCCTAAATATTCAAATATGTAAGCAAATTATCAAATTACAGTGAATCCTTTCATACTAAGATAAAGGACAAAGATATTTAACTTACTATTTTTCAAAGTTTGGAAGCCGAAAAAGTTAAGGACACAGGGACTAGTGCCCAAGTCCAAGGTACATGTTTCTTTGCGGAATCCTGATCTCCTTCCGACACTGATTTGCACTGCAACTTCCGTTTCCAAGAATTCAACTGTGGAGGACACAGGGACTATCATCCTAGTCCAAGAAAAGCACCAGTTTCCTACTTTTTTCTAGATCTTGAATCCTTAATGTCTGCTACTCCTTCCTGCAACTCTACTCCACGGGACTTGACACCTATAACCTGCAATCACAAGGAGCATGGGAGGGGGTTGTGGTGTTTAGAGGCTTGCCTTGGTCAAGCCTTGGAGGGACATTCATGTCTTTTGAACATTGTTGTTAGATGAGAGTGCGTATCCTGGCAGGATAGAGGTAAAAATTCAAATGATAAATGATTTAAAACACAATAGATATCACCTTGTAGTGAAGATCTCATGGAAGGAAGATGCTCTTCATGCCATGAGGAGATGGATGCCAAATCTACAAATACAAACACAATAACAACACAAAGTACTGCTCTGCAACACAATGAATGCCTTGAATCACTTTCACAAAAGCTTGTTAATCAAGAATGCCATCTAGTTTGCAAATGAAACCTAAAAATCATGCTTATATATGCAACTACAAGGATTCCCGCTAAGAATTTCGTAATTCAAACTTTAGATGTCAGCATAGAACCCAAATAATTGTCACTAAACTGACATTTGAAATTAGGGTAGACCCAAAATAGGACTGGACTAGGGAGATATCGCCCAAGTCCACCCTGCCATTTTTGCTCAGGATTCATCAAAGTGCAGCCCCGTAGGTCCTATTTGTCACAAGACCCAAGGGTTTTCTCATCAGGAGTCAGAAATAACATGCAAGATGCTCTAAATGCAATTACAAGACCTAGGAGCTAAACCTTAATAGGAAAAAGCCCCTAAGGTTACTTTTTTCGACATAACATTTAGCCCCCACTTTAATGTATGTATGAACGCAAGGCCAATACATGCATTAAAGTACGGTCAACAAGCACATAAAACACACCAAGCATGGAGAAGAAATGCCAATCACAGAGAAGATAGTAATAGGCATGCAAAACACAAAGAAGATAGTTATAGTCATGTAAAACATAGAGAAGACAATGTTGAAGACACACAAAACACATTGAATACAGTGAATGCAGTGATGATTTTCTTTTTCTTTTTCATTTTCACATATATGAAATGCAGATGCAAGCACAAGGAAAGTAAACACACAACCCATAGTGTAGGAGGGACTCATCGCCACCAGTCTTTAGACTGCACTTGAGAATAAACACGCCATACAAATCAAGCACACCAAACAAATCCCAAAGCATAGGAGGGACTCATTGCCACTGGTCTTTAGACTATGCTTGGGAACAAACACGCAATACACACACATGGAAGACATGGAGAAAACACAGCAGTCAAGCGATGGAGTGTACCTATTTCTAGGTTCATCACCACCTCAGGCACATTATAGGCACACATCGACGATTGGGCTTCACCACAACAATCCTCGAAGACATGCTTAAGGGTTAGGTTAGTCACATAACCACTCCCCGCCTGCTTGGAGGACTTTTGAAAATGACAGGATTGTGCACTCTCCTTGAGAAATATACCATCCCCGCCTCGCATGGAGGGCTTAAGATAAAAAGGATATGCACAATATCCCACCTCCACAGAGAGCTTAAGTGATTGCAATAGATTCAAGATTCACAAACACACATTGCTAGCATCTACAATAGACAACTTACCTTATATATGCCCCCACGTTAAGGTGGTTGATGTCATGTACCAATATCAAGCACGTTAAGGTAGGAAGAAAACACACAAGGGAACATGAACTCTCGCAAAGCCCATGCCCCTGGAGGTGACATGTACTTTACGATCGCCAAATGTTCCCACAAACACATTCTTGCAAGAAACGTGTTAGTGTCCATATAACCATGATAAACAACAATGCATATGATCAATCAGATAAAGAACCGAGGAATGCAAGATTCAAGATAGACAAAGTGCATGGAGTAGCAATATTATGTTTTATAAGTGTAATAAGGCAGAATCAAGATCACACAGAGTGATTCTACTAGCCAAGCATTGGATAATATATAACAACCTCATTGTCATGTATGGACTAGATCCATTTTTTGATTACTCGCTAAAGGGACACTAGGTTTGCATCAGTAAAAATGTTTTTCATCATCCACCTGCTAGATAGAACCACTAGAGGAATGGAAACAATGAAGCAAGAGAGGAGAAACAAGTGCCTTAGGGACAAGCACGTAGGAGGGTGCCCCCAAGTCACTAACCGCAATGCTATGTGCGTAAGACACAACACACAACACACAATAATGAAAATAGAGGAGAAGTAATATAGAAGAATGATGATACAAATGGAAGAATGGTCACAATAGAGGCGGTCTCCCAGTATCCTTGACCTTATGAGAGTATCAAGGGTCATCCTAGAAGGCCTAAACAAAAAATAACACATCATAGGGGGAAACACATCACATAGGTAAAGGGTTAGAAATACTTACCTGTAGGGATACCCAAACTAAGGGTTGTCATCGAGCAAATCATCCTCTTCCCAATCTCGGATGCTAGAGGAAAAGCTTGTCTTTTCCTCCTTTCTTTTGCTTGTCTATTCCTTCTTGTTTTAGTACTTACTTTTTCAAAGGCATCATCATGTTATTCTATAGGGTTTTGCAAATTAGAGGAGGAAGCACCATGTTCAAATTTCATTTGTCTTGGTGGAATGTTTTGTTGTCTATGAAAGCCTCCCGATCCTTGTAAGGATATCGGAGGAGGAACCTAAATGTAGATACCATATCTCCATGGATGAGGTGAGTTATGAAACTTCTCCTTATCCACATCTATCACTCCAATTATCTCATCATATCCATAGTAGTCTTGTGTTTGTTTTCTTTTTTCTCTAAGGGGATCCTCAAACACATATTGTTCATCCCTCATTGTTTGTAAAGGAGGCTTGGCCACTCTAGCTATTTGTTTTGCTTTGTATCATCTATAATTTAGGAAGGAATGGTCTCTTCATGGCTCAGGTTCTATTTCAGGTTGTGGCCAAAAGTGATCAAGGGTGAAATTCTTGCTCTTAGCCAGAGGTTGGTATGTGTTACGATAGACAGTATGGATCTCTCCACGCAAAGGGAATTTTAGACATTTGTGAATAATTGAAGGGATGACATTCATAGCCTTAAGCCACGGGTGTCCTAGTTTGACATGAAAGAGGTTGGATAAGGGGATAACATCAAATAACTGATCCACAACTTTTTCATAAACTGAGACTAACAGTTTTACCAATCCAAATGTTTTCATCAAAGATCCATTATGCGTTTTAATTCTCAGAGCCGACGGGTCATAATGATTTTGTGCCAAATCATGTTAAAGAAGGAACTCTTCTATAACCACATTAGTCATGCAATTAGGGTCTATGAGTGTTCCATGCATAGGTATTTCCATAATTTTAACTGTAATGTAAAGAGGCCCTTCAGTATCTACTATTTCTTTTTCATGAGGTGTGAATGTTATTTCATGTTCAGGGTCTCGTCTTTTCAAATGAGGCCTAGGAGGAAGCCTAGCATTATTGTTGTATTGAGAAATATGTTTTCAAATGAGTGCTAGATCATTTTTCAAAAGGTTTTCAAAACTTATGCAAGGACAAATTCAAAGTATGTATGAAAATGACCTAAAAATACTTGATTTTTCAACTTTTTTCAATGAAAAACACTAGGAGAAAAGGTGTTGTGAAAATTTTCAAGAGGGATAAAAAATAATATGGCTAATAACAGTCCAATGATGCAGAAATATATTTCACAACACTCTTTTTATGCAAACCTAGAGTGATGATAAGTCAAAACCTAGTGAAAATAGGCCAAAGTATGCAATTTTTTCACCAAATCTCAATGCAAAATGACAACGGATGTTGTGAGAAAATGATGATGGACAGAAAATTATAATAGTAATAACAACCACCTAATGCCAAAAAATCCGTCACAACACGCTTATAGTGCCACTCAAGGTCAAACCCTAGTGAAAATATAGCTAAAATATGCAAATTTTCACAAATTTTCAATGCAAAGGCCTAGTAAAAAGGGTGTTGTAAGGAATATGAGGAGGGGAAGAAGGTAATAACCCTAGTAACAACCAATTAATGTAGAAAAATCCCTTACAACACACTTGTGGCACAAATCTAGGGAGACGGTAAGGCCAAATTTAGTGAAAATGCAAGGTTTTCAAACCCTAGACATGAAATTTTGCAAGAAGACCACTATAATGCAACACTACTATTAAAATCAGTCTTAATGAGTTTTTTTAAATGGTAGGAAAATTTGAAACAAGATTTTGACTACAAACCCTAGCTAATGCAAAACTAGGTTTTTATGAAAAATGCACAATTTCAAGCAATTTTTTGTCAATTTTATCACAAAAATTCAATGCAAATGTGTTATAAATGATGAATTTATGTAATTTAAATCAGATCTAATGAAAATGATAGAAATTTGATGAAATTAAATGCCAAATAATTCAAATTATGTCAAAATGCAAGCCAAAAATGCCAATTTTTTCAAAATTTTCAAAATTCTCAAATTTTTTGTAATTTTTCGAATGCAATAAGATAAATGAATGATCTATCAACCAACACTGAACAAAGTACCAATAAGTTCAAAAATACGGGTTCACCAAAATGTTTTGTGGTAAAAAGAGGGTGGATGATGTTGATGGGGTTTTAAGGGTTTATGCAAAATCCTCCTTTCACTACAAACATTCCAAGGGCTTATCAATCGAGTTGAATCTCCACTAAGAAAGAGAAATCACCTATTAGGTTGGGCTGCCACTTGGAAAGCTGTGGATTCTTAGATGTATCAAACAATGTCTCTATCTAATGCTCAATTGTACTTAGAAACCCTAAATATTCAAATCTGTAAGCAAATGATCAAATTACAATGAATCCTTTCAGACTAAAATAAAGGACAAAGATATTTAACTTACTATTTTTTGAAGTTCGGAAGGTAGAAAAGTCAGGGACATGGGGACTAGCGCCCAAGTCCAAGGTACCTATTTTTTTGCAGAATCCTGATCTCCTTCTAACATTGATCTGCACTGCAACTTTCGTTTCTGGGAATTCAATTATAGAGGACATGGGGACTAGCGCCCTAGTCCAGGAAAAGCAGCAGTGTCATACTTCTTTCTGGATCCTAAATCCTTGATGTCTGCTACTCCTTCCTGCAACTCCACTCCATGGGACTTGACACCTATAACCTGCAATCACAAGGAGTGTGGGAGGGGGTTGTGGTGTTTAGAGGCTTGCCTCGGTCAAGCCCCAAAGAGGCATTCAAGTCTTCTGAACACCATTGTCAGATGAGAGGATAGAGGCAAAAGTCTAAATGATAAATGATTGAAAACACAATAGATATCACCTTGTAGTGAAGATCTCATGGAAGGAAGATGCTCTTCATGCCATGAGGAGATGGATGCCAAATCTACAAATACAAACACAATAACAACACAAAGTACTACTCTGCAACACAATGAATGCCTTGAATCACTTTCACAAAAGCTTGTTAATAAAAAAATGCATCTAGTTTGCAAATGAAACCTAATCATGCTTATATATGTAACTACAAAGATTCCTGCTTAGAATTTTGTAATTCAAACTTTAGATGTCAGCATAGAACCCAAATAACAATCACTATATACTGACATTTGAAATTAGGGCAGACCCAAAATAGGGCTGGACTAGGGCGTTAGCGCCCAAGTCCACCCTGCCATTTTTTCTCAGGATTCATCAAAGTGCAGCCCCCTAGGTCCTATTTGTCACAAGACCCAAGGGTTTTCTCATCGGGAGTCAGAAATAACATGCAAGATGCTCTAAATGCAATTACAAGACTTGGGAGCTAAACCTTAATAGGAAGAAGCCCCCAAGGTTACTTTTTCCAACATAACAGATACCAAAAAAATATTAAATTTTAATTTATATGGCATTCCACACTTTATAATAAAATTTATAAACAATAGCATTAAAATTGGGGTGAGTATTATAAATAAAAATTTCCTCTAATAAGTTGGGGTGATAGTACACATTTTTATAAATAATGGCATGATATGTATTTGTAATGGTGAACTTTGCATATTTGTACCATTTCCCAAGTATTTTGATGCTCGTTTTGAGGAAAAGTCTTGATGTACATGTACATATAAAAAAATAACACAATTTTGTGTGAAGTTAGGTTAATTCCCCTAGCCTTTACCATCCCCATAAACACATACATCCATTTATCCCTCACCTCATCCTTATACATATATACTCTGATACATTCATCTTATCCCTACATTTAGGATACTTATCCATACACCTACCTCCATCTAGCTATGTTTGCCCATCTAGGTTCATTTCTATGATCATAAGGTTGACCTTGTGGTCACCAACTTGACCCTTTTCTTTCCAAAATTCAAAATTCAAATTTTGGCTAGGCCCCTTTTATTTTTCCACCTTGAGATGAATAAGTACACTTTTATAAAATTTAATGTTATGTGATAGTACATTTAAAGGCATTCATTAGCATTCATTTAGGCATCTAAAAATCTCTCATCTCTCAAGCATCTTAGAACATTAAAGAAGCAATAAATAATGATGTATTTGGATTTGGTGTACTAAAAGGAGTAATGAATCTACATACATTCATTTGAGGCCCTTTCCTGCTACCTTCAAATTTTGGACACATTTTTTAGGAGTTGACCAAGGAAAACTTGTCTCCTTGAAATGAAATAACAACCCTTCCAAGGCATTTTAAAATATTGCTAGCCATCAAATTAGTAGAAGTCATGGAGTAGATAAAGACCAATCCGATAAGTTATAGAGAAAAACTATGCAATGTGTAGGGTCAAATACAAAGGCAAAGAGCAAGTTTATAATCACAAATATGACCGAAATGGCCAAATTTGACTCCAAATAGAGCAAAGGTCCAACATGGGTCCTAAGGCATTCATTGTCAAAGAGATCAGACTTTCAGGGTGCAAACAAAGAATATTCTAGAAAATAAAAGGCAACCATTCTTTGGTCATAGAGCCACCTACCATCCACTATCACATTTACTATCCCAAAGTAGTTGTTGTAAATTATTAGATTATAGTTCCTAGCTATTATTATTTAATCTAGGTTAATTTATTTTTCTATGTATGCATCTTATTAGATTATCCTATATTAACCTTAAGGAAAGTTTCTCTAATATCTATCCTAAATAAATTAAATTTCTAAGTTAAATTTTTTTAGGATCCAGGTAAACCCATCAAATAGGGTGAATGAGACACATATGAAGAACCTCATAAACACCTAAATGCAAGAGATAAATAAGTAAAAAATATCCAAATTTGGTGATATATAGTTCCACAAGTAAAAAATCTTGCTTCAAAGTTTTTAAATATCTCATTTGAAATAAGAGTCTATTTCATTGAATTATTTAACAATTGTTAATTTTCTTTTATTTGATTTTTATTCAAATGTTTCTTATAATACTTTAAATTGCTTGACCAATATATTATCCCCTAAATTACTAAATTAATTTATAAGTCTCAAGCATAAGGCATAAAATTACACAACATATTCATTACATACATGTAATAAAACAATTGTATTTACTTAAATCATGTGGGCTCATTCACCAAGTATTGAGAGTTATTTCCAAGAAGGGGGACCCCTTTATCTTGTTGTGAGATGGTGTGGGTAATAAGATAGCCAAATCCTTCAGCAACCAACAAATAGAGAAAGGGCGCTAAAGGGAAACCCTACCTGTTAGATTGAAAAGTTTGAATTGTTCAAGTAGAAACCATTTACTTGGTACAATGTCTTTTTGGGTGACAATGCCAAATTTTCTACAAAATTTTTCTAGCTATGGCACACTTTTAGATTGATTTTTTTTTGTAAATTTGGAAAGATAGGAATTGTGTTATTTTTCCTTGTACTACTATGGATTCCAACTTGTCTATTCACTCGAAGTTTCTTATGATTTCTAATGTGCTCATGTAAATTCCAGTTCCAGCCAACAAAGTCTCTCTAGAAGTTCAAAATCTTCAAATCTTGCATCACCACTAGGGGAATGCCCCATGCACTATGGCTAGGGTCTTACCGTCTTCACTGAATCATGGTAAATCCCCTTGTCGAGGGGAGTGGTGTGGCCATTTTGATTCCTCTTAGTGTTGTTGTCCAAGTTACCAGAGAGGCTTTTATCTACCTCTAATTGGTTAACCTCAAGTTAGATCCCATCACATAGTTTCTAGGGTCGATAGTTACCTAATTATCACTCTTATACATCTTCTCAATAGTGCAGGAATCCCCCATAGTTAGGATAAACTCACCATATGACATTTGATATATCTCCACCAAGGATTACTCAAAGTGTGGTTGATACTTAGCCACTAAATGATCCTAAGGAAGGAGATGAAGTTTTTCTTAATGGTTTGAAGCTCATGGATAATGGTAAGGATTTGCTAGATGGTGGGTGGGGCAACCTTGATGGGAAAGAATCCCCACCCAATGTTGGCCATATTGCTATTGCTGTCTAATGGATTTTCTACTTATAGTTGTTTATGCCAAACTTCTGACTTAATGGTTTTTTCTCTTTGTGGGTCTGTGTTTTCCCATTTGTGTGGTTATTTATATTTTTGGGCCACATATTTGTTGTGTTTTCCAACTAGGCCAGTTTGGCTTTTGTGCAAGATCCCAAGCCACCCATATATTTTTCAGATAATTAGTTGCATGCTTAACTAACCATTTTAATATATAACTCTTTTCATAAAAAAAGAATCATGTGGATTTTCTAAACATTCCAAGCTTGTGATATAAATTAGAACTTAAGAGAGCATAAAGATGAAGAATTTTCTACCTAATAGGAGTGGTGCATAATTAAATTTTGAATGGCTCTCCCTACCTATCATATCTATAAATCATTTTAAGATGTCATCTATAATCATCATCATCAAAATTATATTTTTTATGCTTCCAATTTATATTGCCAATTCTTAGTAAAAATAACTATTTTCTAGATAATTAAAGCATAAATAATATGGTAATTATTAGTAAATTCAATTAAAATATATTTAAATGTAACTGGAAACACATTGATGAGCTAAAAGGGGCTTTATAATGAATATTTCATAAGGCACAACACTTGTTGAAGGTTTTGCAAATGGGATAAGAAGTTAAGTGGGCTTGATCTTGGGGGAAACTCCATGGTTAAGCGCATTTGAGTCAGAGTAGTACTAGGATGGGTGACCTCTTGGGATGTCTTAATGCTTCCCCCTGTGAGCATCGCCTAGATGCAATGAGTGTTAAATAGAATATTCATTCTCATGAGAGATGGGTTTGTGTGAATCACTACTCGTGAAATATGGGTCAATGAGTTTGACTCAAAAACTACGCAGTTGAACTTTGATATAAAACTCATAACACATTGGGTTGAAAGAATAATTTCCATCACTCATTAAACTCTTGATTTACTTGTATTATTGTGACATTGATCTCCTTATCCTATTGAATCATAACTTGCTTAAATTCCCTTTCATTTTCTCTTTAAAATTGATTCAAAAGATAAATTCCTTAAAGGTTCTTATTGCTATATAAGTGCATTAATGGACTAAATCATTAAGCTAAGGTCTTTCATCTCTCCTTCATCATAAGAGTTATCAAAGGATCATTCACTAAAGCATTTCCTAACATATTTTAGTTAGAGAGGCAAAAGTCCCATTTTTGTAGGGTGTTTGGTCCCCTCTACTTGATGGTTGAAAGCATAAATTCCTTTTTCATTTCTATTTCATGGATTGATCAAGAATATAAATTATTTAAATGTTCATGTAGATAATAAAAGGGTATACATAGATTTTATCAGAGCAATAGATTAAAGTCTTTGCTCTCCCTCTTTTAATGAAAAAGATCACTATCCTCTCCATGCAAACATGATTAATAGATTAAGCTTGTCCCTCTCCCTTTGTAGTTGGAAAAGATGTTACAAAAAATCTACATCACTTAGTTAATAGACAATACTCTATGGTCTATAAAATTTAGTCATTCAAATTAATAAGAGTCAATAAGAATCTAAAAGCTCACACCTGAAGGCCAACCAAATGTACAGTCATTATCATCCAAACTAAAATCCTCCATCAAAACCAAAACAATTTAGTTCATAACAATGGCCTCAAACATCCTCAAACTCATCCTTGTTTTCCCTTTATGAGATTAATAAACTAATGAAATCGCTTCTAATAAGAATGATTATTTCAAGCTATATTATTTACTATATCATAGCTTCTATCAATATTAGCATTAAGGTTTCTACTTGGACATAAACTTTAGAAACTAAATGGAGTTTATCATATCGACTCTATGTTCAATATCATATAGGTTTTGTACTTGGTAGAGATACTGAGCTATTTCCTCTAGCTATTACATATAATTAGGATTTTTATTGCTCTTTGGTTGCATATAGAAGGAAGTTCCATGCCGCTGAGTAAATTTTAAAAAGAAAATTTGCCTTAATATAATTTCATAGAGTATATCATTGGTCATAGATATTCTATTAAAACAACAATAAATTTACAATATTTATGTTTTATCAACATAGATTATATCATCACCGATGTCTGGTCTTGACATTCTCTTGCCACACAAAACTAAACAGTAATGACTGACAAAGCATCCTTTGTTCATATAAAGGAAAAAGCTTTCTTCAAACCTGCCAAAGGCCAAAATTATGAATAATTTTTTTTACTTATATCTACTTATTCTTTTTTAAGTGAAGTGGGTGAGTTGGATTTAAACAGAATCACTGATGCTTTCATTTAAATCACACTGCTTGCTTGTAAATATCCATAACTGATATCAGATATTTTTGAAATCCACAAATTAGTCTTTAATATTGAGCAGCCTGTGAGGCAGTGACAATGGATTAGTGGCGAAAACTGTAGGTATAGATGGTATTGAAAAAACTCCGTCCAACATTGAGTCAGAGTTTTATCAATACACCTACACCCAAAGTCTTCTTCCCACTGCACATCCTTTATCACCACCCCATTCTTATTCTCCTTTAAAAAAAAACTTCAATTCCATATCACTGGACATGTTCAAATCGTTTTCCAAACGTTTCGGTGTTCCGAATTTATAAGATTGCTAGTCAGTCTTGGCGATAAAGACGTCCGCTTTCACGGAGGTTGCGTGACACTAGTACAAGTGAAACGAATTTCAGGAGTTTTTAGTGTTACAGAGTATCATGTGAACTCATGAAAAAATCATGAGTCCAGGGAATGTACCGTTGATTAAGGGAACAATTCTTTTTAGTGGATGATTTGGAATGAGTTTTGAATGGTGTATGTCTTGTATGTAGAAAATGGGACTGAAATGTCTTTAAGGACATATAACATAAGTGTAAAATAATGATTCCTTATGGGCTTACTTGGTCAATTAAATAAGTATAATCAACTTAAGTTAATAAAATATAGGATGAGTTGGTAGTTTAGAATAGTAATTGAATAGGATGGAGGAGGATATTTAACTTGATAATCAAAGAATGAAAATTAAATGAATGAGATTATGGATTTTATCTGAGGTTAAACTAAGAAATAACGTTTTTGTGTCAATGAGCTATGTAAGAGATTGTGTTGGATCTTTGCTTTGTCAGAAGACAAGTTTGCAAGTTTGGGACAAATTCATGGTTGCAAATTCATACTTGAGTCCAAAATTCATCCTAGCAATCAGTAATGTTTTGCTTTGCAAATTCATCTAATGTGTGACCTTTTGTTTTGCTCTTTTTGAATGCTTGGGGACTTGACAATATTTAAAAATACTCTAAAGGATTGTCATTATATCACAAGGAGCTTTTGCCTAGATCAATCCTTGGAAATTGAATAATGTCAAAGGCAATAGGCAAAGACCTAAATATGTAGTTTCTTTACTCTTTTTATTACACCAAATCAAAATGTGTCACTATTAATTACTTTCTAGATTGAATGATTGCTTGATTCTTTGATGATTGTCTTGTTGTCTAGAATGAGCATTAAATATCTTTAAATACGAGCACATAGCATCAAATTATGTCGAACACGTGTTTAGTCAACTTAGAGTAGAAGGATGAAGGGGGTAAATTGGCCACAATTTGAGTTACATGGGTAAAGACATGTAACTCAAGTGGAAAATAATGTTTACTTATGGATAGATTGGTTAATTGAGTAAATGTGATTAAATAAGTATAATCAACCTAAGTTAATAAAATATAGGATGAGTTGGTAGTCAAGAATAATACATTAGACAATTTGTTTTGGAAATGGAATAGGATGGAGGAGGATATTTAACTTGATAATCCAAGAATGAAGATCAAATGAACAAGATTCTGAAATCTATTTGATGTCAAACCTAGAAACAATGTCTCTATGTGAGCGAGCTACCTAGGAGCTTGTGTTGGATCTTTGCTTTGTGAGAGGACAAGTTTGTAGGTTTGGGACAAATTCATGATTGCAAATCTATACTTGAGTCTTGTAAGTATGAAAAAGGCACATAGATCGACATGACAATTTGATGATGATTTAGAGTTTTAATCATGGCCATGTATGCATGAATTTATATACCTCTTAGTAGCTTCTCTCTTGGTGACATGTCCCTCAATATTTTCCCCCTTTGTTCTTGCCTCCCTAAACCTTAAACTAACCTTCAAAGGTCCTTCTTACCTTCTAACCACCTACCTGGTTCATTTTGGCTAGATTGCCCTTATGACCTTTAGGATCTCTAGGGGAGATATTGCAACTTAAGTGGAATCTCTCAGGGAGATCTACACTACTAAAAGGGGTGTCCTACTTCTCGTATGTGATTTTTCCCATATTCAACCTTCAAACTCAGTTTCCAACCTTCTTGTTGTCGATTCAATCCATTTTAGTTGGATCACCCCTATAACCTATTGGATCTCTAGTGGTGATCTTGCAACTTAAGTAAGATCTCCCAAGGAGATCTGCCCTACTAAAAGGAGTGATGAGCACTTTCTGAAAGGGGTGACCTTATCATCTTTTGCCATGTGAGATTTCTTCTAGTTTATCCTAGTTTAACTCTATTTTTAGCTTTTGATTTGACTCCCCCTAATTATTCCTTGACTCTCAAGCATTTTATTGTTATCTCCCAATCATTCTATTTTTATCTTCCAATTAGTCTTATGTGATCTCCTCACCAATCTTATGTTCTCTTCCAATCAAAGATAGATCACTCTTTAACCAGTCCTTGTTAACTCCTTAATCACCACCACCTTTGGTGTGGATTTTAAGCCTATAAATATGTCACTCCCATATTCATTTAAGGAGGCAGAATTCATTATTGCATTATAAGTTCGCTCAAGCTTTTGAAAATTGTCCCATAGCATTCTTATGCTCTACATAGGACCTTGTGTGCCTTTTGTTTTGATTTTACAATAACATGCTTATTCTCAATCCATTTCATTTTGACCTTCATAGCTTATAAGCTCAATCCAATTCCTCACATCCCCATTTTTATCCATGTCACTAAGAGGAGGACCCTTTACTACAGAGGAAGAGATGGTTGCCAAAAAGGGACTCTAAGGACTTATGTCAGGCACTGCCACCTAATTCATACAAATTTTTCATGCTTTCATAGTAATTTAGAAAAACAAAACTCGCTCTTGAAGAAGTAAAACTTTGTTTGCTTTTCTCTTGATAGGTAGTTTAAATTGCTTTCTTAGAAAAGGTTTGCTTTTAAATTACTTAGATTAGCTTTATTTGCTTTCTTAGAACAAATTTATTTTCATTGTACTTGGATTAAATTACGAATTTCAATTCATTAGATTACAAGTTAAAATCGATCCACAAAAATACATAAAAACATAGATTAAATTACATACAAAAAATCATTTAGTTGCATACATTTTCCCTTCGTAGGAATTAATTCATTTCAAAAGTCAGAAAAGGAACCCAAAAAGTTGTTTGCATTCATTTAACATTAATTTCATTTAGGAATTTATAGAAAATTATACCAAAAGCATTCAAAAACATGAAAACCAAGTTATCAAGCAAACCCTTGATTTCATCATGAAGTCAATAATCAAAATACAATGTTTAACGGAAACTCCCCCCCCTTTTTTGTCTAGCATTCAATGTGCCTAGGTAGAAGGGAAGATTGGGTTAAACCCATCATTTACGAGATTAGGGAGATTGTCCCTCAACCAATTCCCACAAAGGAAACAACCCAAGAGCAAGAACTCATCTTGAGTCTCATTCAAAGAGAAACAGAACAAAGACTTGACAAGATGAAGAGCATCAAGAAAGACTCATACAACAAGTCATTCAAAACAAAGAAAGGAGGTAATACTGATGGAAACAGGTTGTCATTGATGTCAAAAAGGTTCATCAAGAATGTGCTTGATTAAGATGTCTTGATATTGTTTGCACGATGATATTGTGGACTTAGTTTCTTGATCTTCACAGATGTGGTCTTCAATCAGAATATCTCCAAGCATGACAAAGTTGAAATGATAAGATTTTATCAGGAGACTTGTATGACAGGATGCTTTGTGAGAATGTGACATTGCATGTTGCTAATGCTTGTAAGAAAGGGTTATCATCATTTTGATGGAATCAGGGATTGTTTGATGTCAATAATTGAAGTGGAGATTGTGTATTCTTCATTGGAGAACATTATGTTGAGGAATGTTATGCTTCATGCTTCAGTGTGTTCAGGACATCTTCATGTTGATAATGTGTTCTCAAGGGCACAAGAGCACAATGTTATCCATAATGAGATTGCATCAGTGATTAAATGTTATCCACAAGTGATTGGAGATCAGGGTCCTCATATCTTTATCAAGAGTTTGCTTATCATTTGAATGGACTCATTTTGATGTTATGTTAAGGCTTGCAGAAAGTGGTACTTGTAGATATATTCAGAGTTTGATAGAGATATTTCAGATATAAGTTGTTGATGTGCCTCAAAAACAAGGTTGTGAATGTGTTGTTTTGGAAAAATGATGTTGGTCTTGCTTGTCATTACAGTTCACTTGGTAGATTCATGCTCTTGTGCAGAGGAATTCCTAACATATATTTGCTCAAAATGTTTTTGAGTTTTCAAAGGGGTCATAATTCTTGAGAGTTAAAATATTCATAAATACTAACATAAGACATCCTAATCTACCCATATCTTTTGAGGTGCAATTTTGTGTTATTCAAATGTTGACTGGTGCTTGCAGGTTAAGTCACTTAAAGTGACCTTCTAATGGGCTGTTAGAACATTGTAAACCGGCCCCCTCAACCTTTACAACATGCTATGTTGGTTGTAATAAAACAAATAGTGAAAAGGCCAATGGAAGCTATTATAAAGGAGACCATTTTATGAAAAGAAACCGACCCCACCCTTATGTGTTTATGTGCTAAGATGGAATCCCAAATTTTAAGCCTTTTATGGCTTTATCTCATTTTTAGAAACTTTGTTTATTTAGCCACACTTTGGTCGGCCTCTCCTTATGTCTAAATAAAATTTCTTTTTTTTTAGATTTTTAAGGAGTTTTTTTAGTATATTAAGGGATATTTTTTACAAGGAGTATCTTTATGAGATTTCCTTCTTATCTCAGTGCATATGAAGAAGCTTTAATATTTTTTTGTGTGAGAAGATTAATTTTTTTTTTGGAGAACTGTTTCATTTCTCTTGCAGATGAAAGGGCAAATTGGTAAATTGGATGAAGACATTATTTTTTTTGAAGACACTATTTGCAGAGAAGGAGAATGATTTTTTTTGAAGGAATATGGAAAGACTTATGCAGAGAAATATTGATTTTATTTATAGATAAATTGATTGAAGATTGACAAAAAATGTGTAGAGTGTTTCTATAGATTGAAGTTGAAAAAGATTTTTTTTAAGAACACAGAACATGAAGAGTTGGAAGAAAATTAGTTGGATTTTTGTTGAAGAAATTCAACTTAATGAAGATGAAATATTTATGAAAGGGAAATTGAATAAGAATGTGAATGGTTTTGGGGATTAGATATATGTTTTTATTTTTGCAGGTGACTTAATAAGATGCATTGTTTTTGAAGACATGAAAGGAGAAGATGAAAGGACAAAATGATCTTCAATGAGAGCAAATGAAGATGACTATGCAGAATGTGAAAGATCATCTAATATTAAATGACATCACAGGTGCTTTGATGAAAAATTGTTTTTATATGCAGATCAATGATGAAATAATACAGTTGAAATAGATATGAATCCAAATGAAAATTTTAAGACAATTTGAATGACACTAACGGGATCAAATACAAATACAGAGATTGATAAGATCATCAGAAAGACAATATGCAATTGATTGCATCAAGTGAATTCTTATGCAGAAATAATCAGGTGTATTGATAATCAGGTGAATTGTTTATGCAGAGAGATAATCTAGACAAGTGTGAATTAATTGTGTATCAGGGGAATTGATTGTGCAGAGATCATGAGATTAATATGCAGATCAGATTAAGTGTAATTGAATAGAGATATGCAAAAGGGAAGACAAGTAATATAATGGTGCAAATCAGATTGAGCAGCAATCACTTCTTGCACATGAGATTTTTAGTTCTGATTGATTGAGAAATGCCAGTGAGGCACAACAGTATGCCAGTGAAGCTTGTAGGTCAGTAAGACCATTTTTCAGTGAGACACTTACATCAGCTAGTGAGGCTTGTAAAGATATTTTCAAGGTTAAGCTAGTGAGGCAGTTTTGGAGTGGTTTTTATACCCAAGGAGGGTTTTCCACTCGTGCAAATTTGTGTTATGTGTCATATTGTTTTCATCTGTATGTGTGTATGTTAATACGTTGCTTATAAGGTTTTGTTCTCCTTTTTCATTCTTAGTTTTGTGCATATGTGTTTGATAAATCAATGATATCCTTCTCTCCTTGTGCTTTGAAAGTTAAAGTTTGAAAAAGATTTGAAAATTTACACAACACTGATTCACCCCCCCCTCTCAGTGTTGTCCTGGACTCCTACAAATACCACCTCCATATCATAAACAAATAAAGTAGTCTCAGAGCTAGGCTTAGAACAAGTGACCCTTCAGGTCATATTACAATCACAACCACTACAACCATACAATGTTTACAATAACATCACAACTTCTACCAAACACATACATCCACACATTACATGATCAACCCAACCATGATTAATGATGTTTTTCTTCCTCAAGAATAGAACAAACCCTCGATTCCACCTCCACTTGACTGGCTCCTATCATGAGAGTGGGAGTGACTAGGAGGTTGCCCACTACAAGGACACAGTTCACGTGTCACATTGAAGTCTGACTCACCCACGTTATGTCTGAGTCACATTCTGACCAACACATATTTTAGTGAACTTGACATGAAAGATAAATATTTTTGGATAAGTCTTTTGCACACCTTTTCCATTTCATAAACCATTTTCATCTTCATCTTGCTATTCATTCTCATCTTCCTCTCTCTCCATTCCATTTATTTAGTGTTTATGACACCCATGAATATGATAAAATTAGACAAAACATAAGGGAGCATTGCCTCAAGTGAAATGATAACACCTTCATTTGATAGGTATGTACCGTTAGATCCTTTGACACCTATTACAAATTATTTTCATTATGAAGATTTTGAATATGAGAATAACAAGAGAAAAACTCATCACTCTTTAACGTTCAACAATCTCACATGGGAACAAGATATTATAGTACAACCCAATCATTCCAACCAATGAAAAGCATGCCAAGTGCTTGTTTGATAAATAAATACACCGAGTGGACCACCCTTCAACAAGTTACAATGGAATGGCCACTCAATTAGACAATGAAGAAAGTCATCTAGAAAGACATTTACAAGAAGCTAGGGAAGCTTGAGAAGCTTTGTATGTTGCATGTCAGGTTGAACAATTAGAAAATGCCTTAGCAAATAAAACAAGTGAAGCAATCAATAAAACCCACCGCAAGGTGGAGAAGTTCAAAGAATAGAGGATACAACCCCAATATATCTTATAGCCACCTTAGGTTGATAGGGCCAATTTTTTATATAAATAATGGCATGATATGTATTTGTAATGTTGAAATTTACATACCCATGCCATTTCCCATATAGCTCGATGCCCTTTCTAAGGAAAAGTCTTGATGTAAATGTACATATCAACAAATATCATGATCTTGTGTGAATTTAGGCCCATTCCCCTAGCCTTTTCCATCCCCATAAACACATATATCCATTTATCCCTCACCTCATCCTTATACATACATACTTTGATACATTCATCAGATTATCCCTACATTTATGACACTTATCTATACACCTAACTCCATCTAGCTGTATTTGCCCATCTAGGGTCATTTATATGATCATAAGGTTGACCCTATGGTCACCAACTTGACCCTTTTCTTTCCAAAATTCAATAATTAAATTTTTTGCTATGCCCCATTTATTTTCCCACACTAAGTTGAATAAGTACATTTTTTTAAAATTTAATGTTATATGATAGTAATTAAAGGCATTCATTAGCATTCATTTAGGCATCTACAAATCTCTTATTTCTCAAGCATCTTAGAGCATTAAAGGACCAATCAATAATGATGCATTTGTATTTGGTGTACTAAAAGTAGTAATGGATATGCACACATTCATTCTAGGCCCTTGCCTCTTCCTTCAAACTTTGTAACATTTTTCAAGAGTTGACCAAGGAGAACTTGTCTCCTTGAAATTAAATGATCCTTCCAAGGTATTTTAAAATATTGACACCCCTTAGATTACTAGGAGTCACATAATAGATGAAGATCAATCTAAAAATTTATAGAGTAAAACTATGCATTGTGTAGGGTCAAATCTAGAGGCAAAGGACAAGTATGTGATCACAGATCTAGCCTAAATGGACAAATTCGACTGCAAATAGAGAAAAGGTCCAACACAGGTCCCAAGGCATTCACTAACAAAGAGATCATACTTTCAGGGTAGAAACAAAGAATACTCTAGAAAATCAAAGGCAACTATTCTTTGGTCATAAAGCAAGGTACCATCCACTACCGTATTTAATTTACAAAATAGTTGTTGCATAAATTATTAGATTGTTAGTCCTAGTTGTCATTATTTAAGCTAGGTTAATTTATACTTATGTTTATACATCTTATTAGATTAGCCTATACTAACCTTAAGGAAAATTTATTTTTCTCTATAAAATCTATCCTAATTAAATTAAATTTCTAAATTGAAAAGATTTTGTGTTAGATCCAAGTAAACCTATCAAATATGGGTGAATGAGATAACTATGAAGAACCTTATAAATAGCTAAATGCAAGAGATAAATAAATAAAAAATGTGGACAAATTTTATGATATAAAACCACGAAAAAATTAATTTAGATTATAAGTCTCAAGCATTATATATATATCCTTCAATAGCCAACAAATAGAGAGGGTGCTAAAAGGCAACCCTATCCGATAGATTGAAAAGTTTAAATTGTTCAAGAAGAAACCATTTACTTGGCACAATGTCCTTTTGGGATGAAGCCAAATTTTCTACAAAATTTTGCTAGTTATGGCATGCTTTCAGATTGGAAATTATGTTTTTTACATTTGGAAAGATATGAATTGTGTTATTTTTTCTCATTCTACTATGGATTCTAATTTTTCTATTCACTCCAAGTTGATTGTGATTTCTAATGTACTCGTGTACATTCAACTTCAAGCCAACAAAGTCTAGAAGTTTGAAATATTCAAGCCTTTCTCCACCACTAGGGGAATGCCCCATCCACTATGGTGAGGTCCCACTCTCTTTATTGACTCATGCTAAATCCCTTTTTTGGGAGGATTCGTGTGGTCATTTTGATTCCTCTTAGTGTTACTGTCCAAATTGCCAAAGAGGTGTTTCTCTACCTCTGATTGATTAGCCTCTAAGTTAGACCTCATCACACAATCACTAGGGTGGATAGTTGTTTCCTACTTATCACTCTTGTACATCCTCTCAACAGTATGGGTGCCCCCCTTGATCATGATAAATTTGCCCATATTAAATTTGATATATCTACACTAAGGACTACTCAAAATGTGCTTGATTCTTAGCCATTGGAAAATCCTAAGGAAGGAGATGAAGTTGCTCTTAATGGTTCAAAGCTCATGGATAATGGTAAGGATTTTCTAGATGATGGGTGGGGTAACCTTGATGGGCAAGAACCCCCACCCAACAATGGCCATATTGCTCTTGCTACCTAATGACTTTTCTACTTATAGTTGTTTATACCAAACTTGTGACTTAATGGTTGTTTCTTTTGATGGGGTTTTGTTTTTCTTTTTTTGTGGTAATTTCTATTTTTTGGGCCACATGTTTGTTGTGTTTTTAAGCTAATCCAATTTGACTTTTGTGTAGGATCCCATGCCACCCATATATTTTTTGACAATTGGTTGTATGCTTAACTAACCATTTTAATATATAGCTCTTTTCATCAAAAAGAATCATGTGGCCTTTCTAAACATTCCAAGCCCACATAAATTAAAACTTGGGAGAGCCTAAAGACGAATAATTTTCTACCTAACACAAGTGGTGCATAATTATATTATTGATTCTTAGTAAAAATGACCATTTTCTAGATAATCAAAACAAGAATAATATGGTAATATTATTATTAAATTCAATCAAAATATATTTAAATGTAAATGGAAACACAATAATTCCCCACTCGTTAGACTCTTGATCTACTTGTCCTATTAAATGAGAGAACAAATTGATTCTATTACGGCATTGATCTCCCCATCCCATCATCATAAAGTTGCATAAATTCCCTTCCATTTTCCCTTTAATTGATTCAAAAGGTAAATTCCTTAACAGTTCTCATTCCTATATAAATCCATCAATAGACTAAATTAATAAAGTAAATTCTTACATCTCTCATTCATTATGAGTCCCTTTTTTGAAGGGTTACTTGATGGTTGAAAGCATAAATTCCCTTTTCATTTCTCTTTCTCTTTCATATATAAAAATATAAATTATTTAAATTTTACAAAGAAAATTTGCCTTGATATAATTTCATAGATTATATCATCACTCATATATATTCTATTAAAACGGCAATAAATTTACAGCATATATGTTTTATCAACATAGATTATATCATCACTGATGTCTGATCTTGATGATGGATCATGGAGTGTGATCCGAAACGTTGATGCAAAAAAAGCTACACAGTTTTTCCAGAAGCTTACAATTAATTCTCCTACCACACAAAATTAAACAGTAATCACTGACAAAGCATCCTTTACTCATATAAACTAAAAAGCTTTCTTCAACCCTGCCAAAGGCCAAAATTATGAATAATTTCTTTTTACTTAAATCTACTTATCTGTTTTTAAAGTGAAGTGGGTGAGTTGGATTTAAACAGAATCACTAACGCTTTCATTTAAATCACACTGGTTGCTTATAAATACCCATTAATATCAAATATTTTTGAAGCCCACAAATAAGCCTTTAAAATTGAGCAGCCTGTGAGACAGTGACAATGGATTAGTGGCGAAAACTGTAGGTAGAGATGGTATTGAAAAAACTCCGTCCAACATTGAGTCGAATTTTATCAATACACTACACCCAAACTCTTCTTCCAACGCACATCCTTTATCACCGCCCCATTCTTATTCTCCTTTAAAAAAACTTTAATTCCATATCACTGGACATGTTCAAATCGTTTTCCAAACGTTTCGTGCTCCGAATTTATAACATTGCGAGGGAGTCTTGGCGATAAAGACGTCCGCTTTGAGGGATGTTGCGTGACAGTTGTACCGATGTTCAAACGAATTTCACGAGTTTTCGGTGTTACAAAATATCATGTGAATGTGAAAATATCATGACTCCACGGAATGTACCATTGATTAAGGGAACAACTCTTTTGTGTGGATGACTTGGAATAAGTTACGAACGGTGTGTGTCTTGTACGGAGAAAATGGGACTGAAATGTGTTTTGAGGACATATAACTTAAGTGGAAAACAACACTTAAATTTGACAGTTGTATAGCTGTATTTAAAGATTTTAGCTGTAAAATACAATAAAAATAAATATTTGACTGTATTGATATACAAGTAATTTATTTTAAAAACTGTAAAAAAAACAATTAGTATGAAAATCTGATTATATATATATATATAAGATTTGTTTTTTAATAGAATATATCCTAAATTTTTAGATTTGTTTTTTATGAATTTAATTATATATTCATTTTTAAAATATATCTTTTAGATTTATTTTTTAATAGAATATATCCCAAATTTTTTAGATTTGTTTTTTTATAAATATAATTATATATTCATTCTAAATTAAATAATATATATATTTTTAAATTTTTTAATAGAAACTTTCTATTATTAAAGAAAAATTTTTCCAAATAGATTTATTTTTTATAGAATATATTCAATCTAAATTTTTAGTTTTTTGCTTTTATTTTTAAATTTTTTAATAGGTACTTCTATTATTTAAGAAATAGATTTGTTTTTTATAAAATATATTCATTCTAAATTTCTACTTTTTTTTCTTTTATTTTTAAATTTTTTAATAAGAACGTCTAAGAAATAGATTTTTTTTTCTATTTATATATTTATTTTTTATAGAATATATTCATTCTAAATTTTTTAAAAAAATTCCCTTAGATTTATTTTTTTTATAAAATATTTGATTTATCCTAGGCTTTTTCAACAGAGCTTTCTAAGCTTTTGCTGCACATCAAAAATAGTGAACCTTTTTTAAATATCTTATATATCTGTGATTCTATCCTTCAAAATAAGTTAAAGTTTTAGACTTGCATTTAAAAAAATTAATTGTCACGTGACAGACAATACTAAAGACTAAACTGTAGGGAAAAAATTCCTTGACAGGCAAGGTGGACTGTTAAATTTAAGCCCTGGTGGAAAATAATGATTCCTTATGGGCTTGGTCAATTAAATAAATTTAATTAAATAAGTATAATCAACTCAACTTAATAAAATATATGATGAGTTGGTAGTTTAGAATAGTAAATTAAATAATATGTTTGGAAGTTGAATGGGATGGAGGAGGATATTTAACTTGATAATCAAATGAATGGGATTATGGATTCTATCTAATGTCAAATCTAGAAATAGTGTCTTTGTCAATGAGCTACCTAAGAGTTTGTGTTGGATCTTTGCTTTGTCAGAGGACAAGTTTGTTGTCCAAAATTCATGGTTGCATTTCCGTACTTGAGTCCAAAATTCATCCTAGCAATCAGTAATGTTTTGCTCTATAAATTCATCTGATGTGTGACCTTTTGTTTTTCTCTTTCTAAATGCTTGGGGACTTGACATTATTTTAAAATACCTTAAAGGATTGTCATTATATCTCAAGGAGCTTTTGCCTAGATCAATCCTTGGAAATTGAATAATGTCAAAGGCAATAGGCAAAAACCTAAATATGTAGTTTCTTTACTCTATCTATTAATTGCTTTTTAGAATGAATGATTGCTTGATTCTTTGATGATTGTCTTGTTGTCTAGAATGAGCATTAAATATCTTTAAATACTATCACATAGCATCAAATTGTGTCAAACATGTGTTTAGTCAACTCAAAGTAGAAGGATGAAAGGGGTCAATTGACCACAATTTAAGTTACATGTGTAAAGAAATGTAACTCAAGTGGATAATAATTTACTTATGGATAGATTGGTTAATTGAGTAAATGTGATTACATAAGTATAATCAACTTAAGTCAATAAAATATAGGATAAGTTGGTAGTTGCGAATAATAAATTAGATAATTTGTTTTGGAAATTGAATAGAATGGAGGAGGATATTTAACATGATAATCTAAGAATGAAGATCAAATGAATAAGATTTTGAAATCTATTTGATGTCAAACCTAGAAACAATGTCTCTATGTGAGTGAGCTACCTAGGAGCTTGTGTTGGATCTTTTCTTTGTCAGAGGACAAGTCCATAGGTTTGGGACAAATTCATGATTGCAAACCTATACTTGAGTCATGTAAGTATGAAAAAGGTGCATAGATCAACATGACAGTCTGATGATGATTTAGAGTTCTAATCATGGCCATGTATGCGTGAATATATACCTCTCAGTAGCTTCTCTCTTGGTGATGTGTCCCTCAATATTTTTCCCCTATTCTTCTTGCCTCTCTAAACCTTCAACTAACCTTCAAAGATTCTTCTTACCTTCTAACCACCTACCCGGTTAATTTTGGTTAGATTGCCCTTATGACCTATAGGATCTCCAGGAGAGATACTGCAACTTAAGTGGGATCTCCCGGGGAGATCTACCCTACTAAAAGGGGTGACCTACTTCTCATATGTGTTTTTTCCCACATTCAACCTTCAAACTCACTTTCCAACCTTCTTATTGTCGATTAAATCCATTTCAGTTAGATCACCCCTATAACCAATTGGATCTCTAGGGGTGATCCTGCAACTTAAGTAGGATCTCTTGGGGAGATCTACCTTGCTAAAAGGAGCGACCCACTTCCTGAAAGGGGTGACCCTATCATCTTTTGCCATGTGAGATTTCTTCTAGCTTAGCCTAGTTTAACTCTATTTTTATCTTTTGATTGCAAGTCCCTCCATGCATAACTGACTATTGACTCCCCCTAACTATTCCTAGACTCTCAAATGCTCTATTGTTAGCTCCCAATCATTCTATTTTTATCTTCCAATTAGCCTTATGTGATCTCTCCAAGCTTATGTTCTCTTCCAATCAAAGCTAGATCATTCTTCAATCAATCCTTGTTAACTCCTCAATCACCACCACCTTTGGTGTGGATTCTAAACCTATAAACACCCCACTCCCCTATTATTTAAGAAGGAAAATTTCATTATTACATTCTTAGTTTGCTCTTGAGATTTTGAAAATTGTCCCCATAGCATTAGTATGCTCTACGTAGGACCTTGTGTGTCTTTTGTTTTGATTTTGAAATAACATGCTTGTTAGTGTGAAAAGGGTTTATTCCCTAACCAGAACTTCCCTTTTATGACCTATTCACACAGTTTTATTGTTTAAGTTTACTTAGGGCATTTACTTGTCTGTCTCAAGTCATAAGAATAAGACACTTGTCATATTCTTATGTGTTCTAGGTTTTCATTCTTGCTTTGATAAGAAAAGCCTATTGTGTCTTCATAATTATGATGAAGCATATTGAGCACTTTTGTATGCATTGTTTTTCTCTTGCATTATAGCATTCTTATTTTGCTACTCTCTTTGTGGATAGTTGTTTTAGTTTTGCAAATGATTTTGGGCTTATTGAGTTCTTTCTGTAACTCTTACATGGTTTCAAAGCACAGATCTGTAAACCCCTTCTCTTTTTTGGAGAATTTTCTATCAAGAGTTTTCATATAGTGCCTCGTGGTCTAGATCTAACATCATGGTTGAATTTAGAGCAGTTGAGAAAGTATCAAATTGGACATCGAAGGCCAGATCTACATAGATTTATTAAAGCAGATGCTTTTTTCCTTAGATCTGATAGGGAGCTCAAATTTGGAGTCTTTTTGGTCGAAATGGACTGTGCCATTGCATTCGAGATGACCAAAAAACTATGGATCCATATAAAATTTATTGAATTCAGGTTGTGCCTTTACATCCGGAGCGACCAAAAACCTACGAATCCATATACTATTGAATTCAAAGTAGTTTGCAAAAAAGGCAATTTTTTTCCCTAGGTTGCCATACGGCCTCCCTGTGCATTATTGGTACAAATTGCAAATCATTTTTAATTTTTATTGTAATCTTTATAAAAGTATTAAAAATTTTAGGGGGGCGTAGGGGTTTTAACCCCGTCCCCTTCCCACGTAAGAGGGGGTACCTGCCCCCTGCCACGACTCTATTGTGACAAGGCGACAGAACCCTCTAGCCCCTCCCCTATACTGTGGGGGGTAGGGGTACCATCCCCCTATCCACGGTTCTGTCATGGCAGGGCTGGCGGCCCCTTGGGCCCCACCCCTTCCATGGGGTGATGAGGGGGTTTCCAAACCCCTCTGCTCATTATTTTTTTAATATATTTTTTTTCTTTTTTGAATAAAAAAGTTTTTTTAAATAAAAAATCTAAAAAAATAAAACTCTACCACCAGGTGGCCACTAATCCAGCTACCTCCACTGATCCGCCACCCATGGCCAACTAGCTCACCACCAGATCAGCAAGGTGTCTTCATTTGCATTTTCAAATTTATTGTCCAACTTCGAGAGGCCTTTCTTGGTCATATGGAGGTTTTTCTTGGCACAATTGTTTTTGAAATGGGGAAAAATTTCATGCTCATCACAGTGGTGGAGATATTTTTCAGTTTAAACTTCTATTTTTTATAGAATTCAATTTCTTAGTGATTTAGTTGTGCAGTTCTTGTTTCGAGAACTTCGATGGGCCATATTTGGGAATACAAACTCCTTTTTGAGTCCTAGTTTTTTTAAAGTGCATGTTTTTCTATGTACTTTATCATGGTACTATCAGTTTCCTTTATTTCTATTGGATAATTGTATTTTTGTCATGTGGTCCTTTTTTGGACATTGTAAGCTTCCATTGTATGCACTATTTGATTTATAAATGCACTAAGATAAAGTGCCACATATTGTGATTGTATTTTTAGAGATCTTGATTATACTCACACTAATTTATAAATTACCATTGGGGGTTTGTTGTGTGTTCCTTGTCTTTGCAATCACAACCTTGTCTACCTTCATGTGTGTGTGCCTTGTGTTTGCACACCCTTTTTCAATTGTAGGTACTTCTTCATGCACCATTTGATGTTGCTAGTTCTCCTTCATGCATTATTTTATGACACCCAGTTTTAGTGGATCTACCATACCTCTCCCTTGTCAACATTATGGGGGGTACTCTATTGTTTGTACTTGTGCTAATGCTTCCTTGGTTTTGCTTTGGAGGCAACCTTCTCTCTTCTTTAGATTGATTAGTTTTCTTGAGACTATTGGTACCTTTTGGTGTGCCATATGTATCTTCAACTATCATATTGTTGCCTTGTTTTCCATATGTACATTGCTCAAGTAGTGTAATTGGGGTCACTCATGCAAATTTGTGCCTCTTTCATCCTAATTTTCATCTTGATTTTAGTGGAAGTTCTTTAGTTTCAAAAGTATAGCAATTGTTCTTCAGTAGTTGCTTTTAGTTTATTCATGCTTTAGTGGAGTTCTTCATGTTCATCTTTATGTTCCTATTCTTTTGGGACATCTATTGTGGAGTTTTATTAGTCCTTCACTTTTTATCTCTATTGTAGGAAGGTTTGTTCACTCTTTTGGGGAGGTGTTTTTCCCATATGGTTCCCTCCTTTTCTCCATTTGTGAGAGATGCTTTTGTATATGGGTACCTCATCAGGCCTAATTGATGGGACCCATCTTCGCATTGTTTGCTTCTCCCTATGTTGCACTTAAGGGGGAGTGTTGGTGTGAAAAGGGTTTATTCCCTAACTAGTTCCCTTTTAGGACCTATTCACACTTTATTGTTTAATTTTACTTAGGGCATTTACTTGTTTGTCTCAAGTCATGAGAATAAGACACTTGTCATATTCTTATGTGTTCTAGGTTTTTATTCTTGCTTTTTGTTGGCGTTTCAATTCGTACCTATGGAATGTGAGTTGGAAACAGACAGCTATGCACAAATAAACTGCTCTCCTATTGGAAGGGGGAGTTCCCTTTTTGCTGATGTTCGCTAAAAAGATAATTAAATGAAACTTCGCCTATCTTCTTTTTGATTCTCAGCTGTGAGCAAAAGGTTATAAAACTCTAAACGGTACAGAAGAGGTTTTTTCCTTTTTATAAAACTTCCACTACAACTAAGCAAAGACTAACGACACTTTTAATATCCTTAGTAAATTCAGAGCAAAGGAAATTAAAAGTGAACAAGGAATGATTGTTTTGACGCAAAGACTTAAGCAATTTTCTCCCAGATTAACATCACAAGACATATAGTTCTCCTAGATTAACATCAACAGAATCAAGTGCAATCTTCAAGTTGGAGATAATGATCTCAAACACCGGTCTATTTTCTGCCATGGTCTGCTGCAATCCTTGGATGCCTTGGCATAAATCATGAGTGTTGTACTTTAATTGATAAAGATCTGAAAGTAAAACTCTCCCTTTAGTCACAAATTCTTCCACCCAACTATTCATGTGCCTCCCATAGAGAACCAACTGACTGAAATGCTGCTGATTGACTGGTGATTCCAGATTTGGTGGAAGCAATAAATCAGCTTGTGATGTACCATGGAAAAGGATGGAAATGTACTGCTGCAATTGTCGAACTTCAGCTTTGAGAGCTGCTTTGTCTTCCCCATCTTTCAACACTCTTTCCTTCAAATTATCTATTGCAACTTCGAAGAGATTTACATCTGTATGTCGGGTACTTCTACCAAGGTTAGCTTTGACAACCATGAAGTCATCAACCTCGACATCATCAGCACTTCTATTTTCTGGCGGTGTTGTTTCAAGGATTATTTCTCCATCCGCATTCTTCTCAATGCGAACCCACTTCTTCAGCTTCTTGTTGGGTGTGTCTTGGTAGACACTTTTAAGCTCTATTAAATCCATCTGATATGAGGGCTTTCTCCTCTTCCTTCCTAGAATGTTTTCAAGCCAGGATGATCCTTCTTCTCTTGGAAACTCAGTTCTAACCTCGTCAGCTCCTGATGAATCAATGTGTGCATTAGAGTTACGAATCGATGAATCTGGCTTTGAATCTATGTGAATAGGAGAAATGATCGGTGAAGAAGGTGGAGAAACATGATCTGAAGGTAACGCTTCAACATGCAGCATTGGTTCCATAGGAACTTCTGATTCAACAGTTGGGTGTTCCTGCTAGACATGAGTTGGAGACTCATCCTTTTTCCTCTTTAACTTAGCCATTTTTGTTCCCTCTGGAAGAACACTCATGGCTTTTACCCTTTGTTTTGGTTTGGAAGTGGAAGGCTCTGATGGTTACACAACTGGTGGCTCTGCTAATGGAATATCATCTTTCCGCTTAGTCTTTAAGAATATCAAACTATTTTTAACGACTTGACTTGTTCTCTCTTCAATGGAAGTGCTCTCTTTTATTGACCAATTAACTAGTGGCAACAGTTGTTGCTCAATTTGGTCCCTGAAATACGTGGGAAGTAGAACTTCACCACTCTCTGTCAAACCCTCTATATCTTCTGATAGGATATCAGACTTCTGCTAAAGAATGAACTTGCTGTAATTGCGTTCTCGCACTTCAAACTCATCAGTACAATTAGCCTAGAAGTCTTCAACTGCATGCTTGTGTGTACAATTTTGACCAAGATGTGATGCAAAAACACCACGAGGATCATATGAAGATCTCCTGTTGAAAAACTTAAGACCATATCTGGATGATTCATTACCGATTTCCTTGGCATCTACTCTAGATTTGCATCTATAAATACTCATCCAAAGTGGAAACTTGAAAGCTGCTTTGCATCTGCTACGCAAAAATGTATGAACTTCATAAGCTTGCCTCAAAAATTCCATAAATGTTATTTCATCTGTAGGATATCTCGGCAACATGGCTGCTTCTTCTGAGAAGCCATATACTCTGATGTAGAAAAAAGTGGGAAACTGGATAAACCAATCAGCCCATTCTGCCATTGCTATTCTAGCATATGCTAAAACCTGTATATGCAACTCTTTATCCATATCTCACACTGCATGCATCAAGAATGCATCATTCACCCACCTGTAATGTTGTTCATCTTGGGAGATCTCTAACTGATGATACACATGCTGAATACCCAGAGTTCTAACAACATTCAAACCTCTGAATTGACCCTGAAAAGCTATCAAATACACAAGGTATGAAATCATGTGGAATTCATGGGCCCTTCGAAAATCAATTATTTGTTGGTGGAGACTATCATTGATGAGTGCCGACCAGCCATAGAATTCAGTTCCATCAACAATCTGGGACATAATGTAAAACATCCAAGGCTAGAACTTATTAGCATCTACTTGATCCGTGATCCAACTTAGCAGAGTAATCATTATTGTATGTTCCTCCTTGAATTCTCCACACCCAACATTCTTTGGCATGACGTTCTGCTTCTCTTTTAACGACCTTTGACCAATCTTTTTTGGTATTTTTCTTTATCATTGTTCCAAACCCTCTTGCATTCTTCAAGTGAAATAGTTAAGTTTTTTCTCCAAATTGGTATTGTAAAACACTTCTCAATGTCATTTGGGCTCAAGCTGCAAAGCATGCGTCCATCTCTTGACTAGATTTATCTTTTGACTGAATTGTAATGCGTTATGCAAGAAATTACAAAATTGATACTTTGCACTGTGATAGGAAAGGATGCCGTTACAAGCAAACTGGAGTGTCCTAGATTCATGATAGCATTATTTCCTGCATCCTCCAAGGAATGTAAATTAATTACTAGAAGTACTTTATGCAAGTCTATTTCACAAGTTCTTAGGTAATCATGAACCAATGCCATTTTGTGCCTGATTTGTGTTGGAGAGTACTGCATATTGGAAGATTTGAAAATCGACCGTGAACACACCTATGTCAGAAAAATCTTGGACAAATGGCTGAAAATTACTTGCTAATTTTTGGAAAAAAGCAGAGTGTGAGCAAAAAAGATGACACATGGGTTTTGTAGGAATTCTGTTTCGAAGCAACCTAGATCATCAGATTTTGAAAAAGCAGAGATTTTCCTGAAAAAGTAGGTGGTGCATGAGCACCCCTTCAACAAGCCAACTATACATCTGAGGGAGAAGACTAAGGTCTGGATATGTTGTTATGTTTTATGCATTTCTATGTTTGTTCATGTTGTCATGTAGTTCTTGTTGTTGTGATTTCATGTTTGTAATAAAGACCCCACCATGTGAACCAGTGTCACAAATTTGGCATCCTGATAAGCCAATTTGGACATCTTGGACAATTGGGGTATGTGGATGATCAAATAAAGTGTGTTGTGTTGTTTTAGGTGTCTTGTTGATGTTCTGGGGTATTTAAATCATGTTTTGTTCTAGACATGTGTCGTGTGATTAGTTAGTGCTTTGGCTTATAACCTTGGTTAAGCCAAAATCAGAAACATGGAAGTTGTAACGACTCCAACCTTTGGTATTCCGGATGGAACTGGATGGGAAGAGACTATAAACACATTTTTGGAGAGGAGATCATTGACAAAGTTTGAGTGAAGAAATATAAATTCTGTCAGTTTGCATTTACAAGTTCTATGTTCTGTGTATATTCTTTGTGGATCGAATTGTTCTGTGTATATCCTCTATTTCAAATTGTTCTGTACATAACCTAGTTTTTGTTGTCAAAGATGCAAGATTGAGACCATTCCACTAGTGGGTCTTTTCAAAATCAGTGGAATGGACTTTGTACATAGTTTCCTATTTTATTTTCTTTTTGTTCATGGTCATGATAGAATGGAACAGAGGATCTGAGTTGTGAAAGAGTTGTCGCAGTAGAGAGCCTAGCATCTCTATGTGCTAGGGTTCAACAGAATAGAGACTGTGAGATTCATTGCAGATGAGGTTTCGACTAAAGGATTATACAATCTGTGCATATATCACAAATGTATGTTGTGAACATTGTGTGTGTATATCACAATTGTTTCTGAGTATCATTTTGTGTTTATCCCGCAATTGTATGTCGCAGTTGTATTGTGAAGATACATTGAGAAGATACATCTCTTTAGATATAAAGGAGCGACTAGCTACAGTGGTAAAGTAGAATGTATGTTGGAATACACATTTCAGTGGATACACAAGGTGATCGGCTATAGCAGGGTAGAGTTACTTTGATCACCGGGATAGCAAGTCAAGTTTTGCATATGAAATTTGGTTGTATCGGCATAACGGGGAGACATACAAAGGGGTTGCCGAAGAGTCAAGTCACAACGAAGATAAGTGGTCCCCACCAAAGGCATATCCTGAATGCACATTGAGAACACATCTTTGGAATGCACATTAAGAATGTATATTGCGAATATACATTGAGAATATACAAGCGTCCGATACAAGGAGTGACTGGTAGAAGTGGTAAGGAGAACTGGAGATAGTAAGTAATGTCTTGCATATACAATAGTTGATGTATATCGGCCAATTGATATAATAGAGTTTGAACTTGTCGATAGTATGTATCTTGCCAATAGAGAATAATGAATGTATTTTGACATTATTTTGTGTGTATTTTGAGTTGATGGGTATTTTCACCTTGTTTTAAGTGCTTCCGTTGTGAGCTCTACATCAAGTGGTATCAGAGCGAAGGAGTGTTCTTTGGGTAGAAGAAGAAGACAAGATGTCAGATGAAGAGGGGTCACAAGAGTACCTAGTAAAGATGACCAATGTTGAGTTGGCTGTCCTAGTGAAGAAGCAAATGGCAGAGAGCAGAGAAGCTAGAGCTCAGAATTAGGCCTTGAGAGATGAGTTAGAGAAGTTGAGGGACAGAGTAGAGAAGGGAAAAGAAGATTCTGGTGAGCGAGAAGACATGGATGAAGAGGAGATCCCTAGGCAGGAAGAGATGCAGGTTCCTGCAGACCAGAGACCCCTACTCAATGCCGTCAAATCCATGGAGAGAAGGACCATGGATATGAAAGTAGACCTACTAGTGTTTGCAGGAAAAATGGATCCTGATTCAGTGATGGAGTGGATAGACTCCTTGAATAACTTCTTTGAGACCGAGGAGATACCAGACCACCAAAGGGTGAAGATGGCCCAATCCAAAATGAAAGGGGCTGCACCAACCTTGTGGAATTTCATCCAAGATGATAAGGTGAAAGAGGGAAAGAGTAGAGTTGCTACTTGGAAGAAGATGGTGGCTTTAGTGAAGGAAGCCTATGTTCCATTGGATTACAACATCCAACTACATAAGAGGAAACAAAACTTGAAGCAGAAGGAGTTAGATGTCAGTTCATACACTGAAGAGTTCATAAAATTATGTCAAGACAAAGGTAAAGGAGAGTGAGGAAGAGAAGGTGGCAAGGTACCTCAATGGATTGAGGTTTTCCATCCAAGAAGAATTAAATCTACATAACCCAGAGACAGTCCAAAAATGCTACCAATTGGCACTCAAAGTGGAAGAGAAATTAAAGAAAAGACAGGAGCAGAACAGTAGAGGAAGAGGGAGACAGCAAAGAGGGGGAAGAAGTCCTTTCAGAGGCAGAGGAAATGGATTTGGACACCAAGGTGAATCCAATCAAGAGAGCAGCAAAGGAGACAACAGTGAAACTCAATGGGGAAGTTCCAATCAAAGAGGAAACTTTAGGGGTAGAAGACCACCATTTAGAGGGAGATCTCATGGCAGAGGACCTCTCAGATGTTACAATGGCAATCAAGAAGGCTACATAGCCAGCAGATGTCCAGAAAAGGCAACAAGTTCAATGGGAGAAAGGAGGACAAATCTGATCCAAGAATCTGATTGTTAAAGTGTGACAAGCTCAAACACTTATCAAAATGTGAACGCTCCTGACAGTTATGGATATCCTGAGAAAGGAGAATCTTTGATGATTAGGAGAGAAATGACCACCATGAAGGTGCCTGACAAAGAAAGTCTCTCTTCAAAACTACTTGCAGGGCAGGAGGAAAGGTATGCAAAGTTTTGATTGACTCTGGATCCACTAAAAATTTTGTGTCCATTGAAATGGTAGAAAAGCTTAAGCTTAGAAGACTGCCACATCCTTGCCTATATAAGGTCTCATGGCTCACCCAAGTTCAGCAAATAGTTGTGGAAGAGCAAGCTTGGGTGGAGTTTCAAATTGGACCATACAAGGACAGACTATTGTTTGACATTGCTCAGATGGATGCTTGCCATCTCCTATTTGGAAGACCATGGCAATATGACTTGAAAGCACACCATGATGGAGTTGGAAACACATATTCAATCACCAAGGATGGTAAGGTGATAGAGCTGCTACCATTGATGGAGAATGAGGTGGAATCAAAGGGGAAAGAAGTCAAGGTGATGATGGTAGAAGGCAAACAATTCATGAAAGAGATAGTAGAAGAAGGTGCAGTTGCATATGCTCTAATTCCATGCCTAAGAGTGAACAAGGAGTAGTAGTAGGAAGTCAAGGGAGAAAAGAGGCAAAGGTTCACAGGTCCTGCTGTCCAATAGCTATTGGACAAGTACAAAGGCATCATCTCTGATGGAATGCCAAGGTCCCTACCACCTATAAGGGACATTAGTCATTGCATAGATATGATCCCAGGATCTACACTTCCAAACAAAGTAGCATACAAGCTTACCCTAGAGCAGAATGCAAAGGTAGCAAGGCAGATTGAGGAGTTGTTGTAGACAAGCTTAATTGGCAAGAGTTTAAGCCCATGTGCAGTACTGGTTGTCCTAGCACCAAAGAAGGAAGGCACTTAGAGACTTTGTACTGATTCAAAGGCTATCAACAAGATAACAATCAGGTATAGGTTACCAATCCCTAGGATAGAAGATTTGCTTGATTTCTTGGGGGTGCTAAATATTTCACAAAAAAAGATCTAAAGAGTGGCTATCATTAGATTAGGATTAGGCTAGGAGATGATTGGAAGACTGCATTTAAGACCAACAAGGGGTTTTATGAGTGGAAGGTCATGCCTTTTGGTTTGTCTAACACCCCTAGTACCTTTATGAGGTTGATGAATGAGGTCTTGAGGGAATTCATACGTAAATTTGTCATAGTATATCTAGATGACATCCTGATTTTCAGTAATACAAGGGAAGAACATCTCAAACATATAGACTTGGTCCTCAAAAGGTTACATGAAGAGCAACTAATGATGAACTTAGAGAAGTGTTTGTTCATGTAGGAGGAGATCATCTACTTGGGTTTTGTCATCTCACATGGCAAACTGAAAATGGATCAAGAGAAAGTAAGTGCCATATTGTCTTGGCCAACTCCTAGAACCATGAATGATGTTAGAAGTTTCCATGGGTTAGCAACCTTTTATAGGAAGTTTATAAAGGGGTTTAGTCATGTTTGTACACCCATGCTTGACACCATAAAAGGAGGATAGAAGTGCAGATTCACTTGGACAAAGGAGGTAGATGATTCATTTGAAACATTGAAGAAGAAGGTGGCAGAGCAGCTAGTCCTTGCACTTCCTGACTTCAATAAGATTTTCCAAGTAGAATGTGATGCAAGCCACATGGAAATTGGATCAGTACTCAGTCAAAAAGGTAGGCCTATTGCATTTTTTAGTGAAAAACTAAATGATGCAAAGAAGAGATACTCATCCTATGACTTGGAGATGTATGCTCTAGTACAGTCACTCAAAAAGTGGAGGCATTACTTGATGCCAAAAGAATTCATAGTATTCACAGATAATCAGACGCTTAGTTTCATAAACAGTCAAGAGAAGCTGAACCATAGGCATATGAAGTGGGAGGAGACTTTGCAAGCTTTCACCTTCACACTCAAGCACAAGGGGTCAAGAACAAGGTGGCAGATGCTTTGAGCAGGAGGGCTTTAACCATCAATCAAATCCAATTGGAGAGTGTTGGCATTGACTCCTTGAAGACCATGTATGATGCTGATGAGGACTTTGGAGAGATCTACAAGTTATGTACTTCCTTTGGTGACAAATATCATGTTGAGTTCTCTAAATTTCTGATTCAAGATGGATTACTTTTAAAGGGTGGACAGTTATGCATTCCATGGTGTTCTATGAGATTGAATATCATTAGGGAGAAACATTGTGGGGCCATGACAGGACATTTTGGTATTGATAAGACTCTTGATCTTGTGAAGAGGCATTACTATTGGCCCAAATTGCAGTCAGATGTGAGGAGATTTGTGGAGGCAAGTGTGATATGTCAAAAGGCAAAAGGGAGATCCACGAATGCAGGTTTGTATCAGCCACTACCCATTCCTTCTAGGCCATGGGAGACCATAAGCATGGACTTTGTATTGGGTTTGCCTAGGACAAGGAAGGGATATGATAGTGTTTTTGTTGTAGTAGACAGATTTAGTAAAATGGCACACTTCTTGCCATGCAAAACCACTTGTGATGCTTCATATGTTGCTAATCTATTTTTCAAAGAGATAGTAAGGATACATGGCTTGCCATTGAGCATAGTGTCAGATAGAGATGTGAGATTTATTGGCCACTTTTGGAGGACTCTTTGGAAGAAGCTTGGCACCAACTTATCCTTCTCATCAGCCTACCATCCTCAAATAGATGGGTAGACTGAAGTGGTTAACCGTTCATTGGGAAATCTGCTAAGGTGTTTGACAAGGCAGCATGGAGAGAAGTGGGATAACATCCTACCACAAGCAGAATTCTCCTATAATGACACCATCAATAGGAGTGCAGGGAAGTCACCTTTCCAAGTGGTATATGGTATTCATCCAAGGGGTATTTTGGAGTTGAGAGATCTACCTATAGGAGAGTCTATTAGTGTAGATGGGGAAGCCTTACCATCGGCCATCAAAGAGGTGCATGATCAAGTCAAGACCCAACTCCAACAAACTACATTCAAGTACAAAGCATATGCTGACAAGAAGAAGAGGGATGTACAATTTGATATTGGAGATTTAGTGTGGGTTCATCTGAAGAAGGAGAGGCTCCCAAAAGGTAAACATACCAAGCTAATGCAGAGGAAGATTGGACCATGTCAGATTTTGAAGAAGTGTGGGCATAATGCTTATGAGATCCAACTTCCTCCTGACCTTGGATTGTCACCCATATTCAATGTATGTGATTTAACTCCATACAAGCATAATGCAGATGTAGGAGAGGAACCATTGTAGATTACAACAAATGATGATATCCCTAAGCATGATCCACCACAATTGAAGAAGATCTTAGACTCAAGAGTAGCAAAGAAGACAAGGAATAAAGAGTACATGGAGTATTTGGTGGCTTGGCAGGGGAAACCTAATCCAGAGGTGGTTTGGATGATTGAAGATCAGATCACAAATTCTCGAGAAAAGCACAACTCCCAATCTTCAAGAGGATGAAATACTGAATGGACCCATCTTGATGAAAACTGAAAAAGCTTCAGTCAAAGTTCTAAAAAATGATTCCCTTGAAACAAGGACCCTGAAAAAGCGAGCCTCCCTGCTTCCTCAACTTGAAACTATGAAGAACACTGAAAAAGCACTTCGTTTGGGTCTTCGAATCTTCGTTGAAAGAAAAATAAAAATCTTTCCTCTGGATGCAACCTACAAAAGATAATGAAATAAAGAAGCCAAATACTTGTCTTTATAGATCTTTAGGGTGAAAAAGCAACTTTATTTGTGTGAGAATAAAACTTGGACCTCATCTATGAAGAAAACAACTTTTAAAGCACAAATCCAAGTGGATGTTTTCGAATAGGAATAATCCCTATTTTTTAGTTACCTATGGCTTCATGTGTAAGATGATAAAAAATATCTTCTTTTGATGATGTCATCGAACACACGAGTTGAAAGAAGTGCTAACTAATTTTACTTCGTTTTCGACACTTCAACACTTGTTTTGACTTAAATATGGCTTGTTTCTGACTTCAACAAGGTGGCAAAATATCACTGTTGACTAAAAAAGCTGACTGATCCTGACATTTTGGAGACCTATCAACTGAGATTCCATTTCCAGCCCCCGACTGACGATCTGACATCATTTGACCAAGTTTGACCTCCTGAAAATTGCCAATGGGCGAAGATTGGGAACAAAACTATCAGAAAACATTGTAGACATAGGAAAAATTCTATCTCTGAACAAGTTGGGTGCCCCAAGTCACTTGGGGCGCTTGGTTTCACCAGACTTAGCCATTTTTTCAAATTTTGCAACTTCTTTAATTTCTTGATTTATGTGCGCGTTCCGGTGGATGATGACCCCTATTCGACTGTTGATTTCTACCAGTTGGGATAAAATTGAGTCTGATGATGTGGCAGACTGGCAGGCCTTATGAAAATTGAGTTGACTATACTCTCTATCTGCCTCGGGAAAGGTGCCAAATTGATCAACTTTGAATCGGACCGGGCTGACGGAGGGAGATTCACGTTTTTCAAGGAAAACTTAAAAAATAAACTAACTCTGATGAGTTTGGGTGCCCCAAGTCACCTAGGGCACCTATCTTTCCATGCCTTAGAATTTTTTTTGAAAAACTCAGATTTTGTACCTTTTCTCGTTTTCCATGCCCACAGGTCCTGTTTGATCTTTGATTTTGGTCATTTTGATGACTTTTGAGGCGAGATGGAGGATGATATGAGTAGTCTGAACATATCTGTGATGAAATGCTAGCTTTGACTAACTTTTGACCAAGTTTGACCAACTAAAAATGACCCGACGGAAGCATTTTTGACGTTTCTCAAAAAATGTAAAAAAATATAACACTTGAAAGGTTGGGCATCCCAAGTCACCTGGGGCACTTGGATTCTCAACACTTAGTCAAATTTTTGATTTTCCAACCTTTCATTCCACCTTGGATTGATCTTGCATCATTTTGCGTGTGTTGTCGAGTCGACGACTGTTCGTTGGTTCTGCGTCGTTGGAACAACATTGAAAACTCGTCGACAAGCTTTGGCAGATGAACTTCCTCTATTGATGACTTCAAAGCTCATGCTTCACCTTCTAAAAAAGCAAAAATGATCCAGAAGAGAAAACTTGACCCTTTGAAGATTTCGTCTAGACCACGTCGATCGTGAAGCAAAAACGACCAATGAGAATCGAGCGTGACACCTGAGTTGGAGATTCTATTTTTAGAAAGTTTTGCTAGCATCCATATCTCAAGAAACCCAGAAAACCTAACTCGACGTCTATTTTTAGAAATTTTGCTTTTTTGACGAAAAATTTTCTAGACTTGTTCAAAATGCCTTAATGAAGCAAAATTTTTGGTTTTGTACAACAATTGGTTCTGTCTCGGGACCATGGCGAATACTTACGACATAGGAGAACCGAGAATCTCTGGACTTTAAGCTTGGACCAGTGCCTTATCCATTGGGAAATAGAGTCAGGTCACTTTCCTAATCACCTAGAACAAAACTTTTCCCTACATCACCTAAAATCGGACTTCCTAAAATCACCTAAAATGTTGGAACTTTCCAGAACACACAAAGAACACAACTGTCACATTATAGAAAGGGGAAAAACATTATGACATAACGATCACATTATAGAAAGGGGAAACACATTATGAGAACAAAAAGTGTTTCACGTGCTCTTTTTCCTGAGCGAGGATGTGATGAAATTAGGATTGTCACATAAAACCATCTTTTGACTCAAAAAAGTAAGAACCATCTCTCCTTAGTTGTCAAGATTGTCTTGGTAGCACAAAACTTTTCTTTCTCTACAACATCTCCTCAAAGAGCCACGATTTAGGGGAATATTCATGTTCAAGCCATGAGAAGTTCTTGAGGAACTGGTTTATATGCCAGAAATCAGGTGGAGCATCTTCCTCTAAAGCAAGCAATCTCTGCAACAGGTGAAGGTAAAGAACTTCCTTATGAAGATATACAAGAAAGTCTTGTGGCCAAAGTATATCAGTGGGAATGGTTATTACCACATATTGAATATAAGTTTCATTTATATCTTGTACACACACAACTTTATACTCAGTGAATGCATCATCCTTCGGAAAAGGTGCAAGCTGCTCATACACAACTCTCATTACTGATTCTTGGCTTATAGGGTCCACAACTGTCGTTGCCCATTTTTCAAGTGCTTCAGGAGCTTCTTCTTCTTCGTTGGTTGTGTTTTAGTCCATCCACTCTCCATAGTCTGATGAATCATCAAGATTTGAATGCTCAAACTCTTGAACATCTTCACCTGACAGCTCACTTTTCCATTCATTATCTTGAATTTCGTCTTCCCCTATAGAATACTCTTCCTCAATGCAGATATCCAACATCGTTTCATTTTCAACATTCATGTATCTCTCTTCTTCTATTAAGTAGAATCAAAGAGAGATCCATCTGAGTCATATGCTTCCTCTTCTTCTTCTTGATCAATCTCACACATGACGTATCTCACAAAATATTTATCAAGAATTTTTTACTTTTCCACATCATCCTCTTTAGTGACCAAAATTGAATATTCCATGAACTCCTCTTCTCCATAGACTTCTTGATATGTTGTGTTCCACAATGGTTGCATTGTATCAGTAAGGTCTTTTCCTTGCACAGGTTCATAGACGGATTCAACATTGTCCTCTTCACTAGTAGGTATGAAAGATTCTTGAGATGCAGGTGAAGACGAGCTATATTGTAAAGGAAAATCTGCAATATCTTCTGTTGAAGAATCACTTTCCGAGTAATGTAGAAAACTATCGATAATCTCCAACTCTTCCTCAGAATAAAGAAGAACTTGCTCTTGCTCCAATTGCAATGCTTCTTTGGTCTCTTCTTTGGATGTATCTGACATAGGTTGTTCAAACCATCCTTCAAAAGATGAGAACAACCAATCTAATTCATCATTATTTTGTTCTTGAGGAGCTTGTCACACTCCTTCCTCAAAGAAAGTTTGTAAGTTATACATTTCTTCGAATTCTTCCTCTAATTCATCAACCACATAGACATCCTCCTAATTTTCTTCGGTTATCTCAAATAGCATAACATATGTACCAGGACCCGTCTCTTGATATAACACTTGTGCTTGAGGATCCTGAGATTTCACCACCGTGAACCATGACTTGGTTCTGGTTCTAATTTGAAACTACCTTTCTTTAAAGGAATGATCGTAGATGACCAATCCAATTGTATTTCTCCTCCAAGATCTTTGCAGAAGCTTCTACTTAGCAGCATCCCATAACTAGCTGGAATGTCAGCTACCAAGATAGTCATCATTATTTTCTTTTATGGGCAAGCCACCAACCGTACTTGAGCATCCTTCAATTGTCCAACCAACGGCACTGATTTAGACTCAAGCGAATAACACTTGTCATGCGTTTTAGTGCACAAGAGTCCCAAAGCATTCATCACCTGCAAAGGCATGACATTGTCTGGGGCTCCTGAATGAATGATACAATTGCTCAATTTATAGCCTCCTATATACAGAGAGATATAGAAAGGTTTGGGCTTCTCTCCTGCCAGAACAGAAGATTCAAGCAATGTAGGCTGTACAATAGTCTCTTTCTTGACATACTTAACAATTCTATCCAGCTGATTTGGATGGTCTTGAAGATATTACAGTTGAGAAATCTACACCTTTGTCTTCGTCATGGAATCCACTATGTCAAAATTTGCCGAAGACGAATCTTGAGCAGCCTGGACATTTTCATATGGTGGCTTAGCATTAGAAGTGGAAGCCTTTTCCTTCTCCTTTTCTTTTGATATTTGTCTATCCTCTCCTTCCTTCTGTGCTTTAAAATGCTAAGTTTGTGTAAACACAGGAGTCAAAAGATTTTCATGATTTACTGCAAGAGAATATTGACGAAAATCCTCTTGTTCTTCCTTTATTATAACAGGTTCATTTTGGAAGTATCTCGTAGTAGAGTCGCCATCGAAGTTGTCCATCTGTGGTAAGACAACATTCGCACTTGGGGAAGGGACAATGCTTGAAATAGGTGTAGCATCAGCATATCCCATGATTTGATTCATTCTTAAATTTTCAGGACATGTGGCTCTAGTATGTGCATCAGTCTCATGAAAGGAACAAAATACTGCATTTTGAGCAGCATCAATTGCTTGTCTTGGTGGTGGTGCTAACAACCTGGGCCTGTAATTATTGAAAGGCTAAAAATTATTCCTCTCAGGCTGATATGGTTGCTGTGGTTGGTATTGTTGTTGTGGTGACTGATATGGCTGTTGTGCAGGTTGCCCCTGAGTAGGCAACTGTCTCTTCATGATAGTCACCTCATTTGCTACCTTACGTAGCAGTGGATCCGTAGAACTCTAAACAAGAGGCCTAATTGAATCTGTCTTCATCTTGCCAGAGGTAATCATCTCATCCTCTAACTTGATGGCATTTTCTTGTGCATTGGATAATTCTGTTTCATTAGCTGATCTAAAAAAGAAGGCTATCTTAGAAGAGTGTTGATGAAACTGCTCAACAGTATTTGTGGAGATGGATTAAGAGTATGAGAAAGGCGTGTAACCAGGTGATTAAACCTTGCCACAAAATCCCTCATTGGTTCATTGTTTTCCATCTTTGAATTTGAAAGTTGGGCGAACAATTTATAACCGTCTTTGGCAGGCTTGAACCTTGCCAAGAATTTCTCGCTCATAGTTGCCCAACTTGTAATGATGCCTGGTTCTAGATGATTGAACCAGTCGGAAGCATTTCCCATGAGAGTCTCAATGAAGAGACGCACAACAACATCTTCATGTGATACATGCAAAACAGCACATGACGTTTTGAATGCAGAGATGTGTTCATCGGGATGTTGAGTTCCATCACCGTGGAACAGGGGAAGGTGCTTCCTTGACCCCATTGGTAACTCATGATGTGCTTGCAGCGCCAAAGGTCCAATGTTATTACCCCAAGGCAATGGTGGTGGTTGCCTCTGATTTGCATCATTGTGATTGTTATTATATGCATCCCCTATTGCTCTAGGCTGGATTACTGGTTCTTCTTGTGGTTCTTCCTACTTGACTTTAGGAACTATGTTGGATGCCTCTCCAACTTCTGTAGAATAAAGATCTTGAAAGAAAGGATTCGTAGCACCACCTTTGCCCCTTCTTGAATAAACCTTGTGAGCCAGGATTATCTACTGCCATGCAGGAGGTGGTAATACTGGTCTTCCTGCTGCAAGATCTGCTTTGTGTTCTTCTTCGTCAAGGATAGCAGCCACATTTCTCCACTGATCAGGACTTTCCTTTTGCAAAAATATGAAACACCTTAGGCTGCTAATGATGTCCATTTGCTCTCTTCCACTCGTACAAGATTTGGTTGAATATCAGGTGGTGTAAGATTTGGTTGTTGAACTGGAGAAAAAGGATGCCAGAGAGTCATTCCTGTGACATAAGCCTAAGCTTGCTTGAAGTTTTATGCCTCGTGCCCCATGGTGGACACCAGAAAATTGTTGGCATTTCAATTCGCACCTCTGGAATGCGAGTTGGAAACAGACAGCTATGCACAAATAAACTACTCTCCTATTGGAAGGGGGAGTTCCCTTTTTGATGATGTTCGCTGAAAAGATAATTAAATGAAACTTTGCCTATCTTATTTTTGATTCTCAGCTGCGAGCATAAGGTTATAAAACTCTAAACGTTGCAGAAGAGGTTTTTTCCTTTTTATAAAACTTCTACTACAACTAAGCAAAGACTAACGACACTTTTAATATCTTGAGTAAATTCAGAGCAAAGGAAATTAAAAGTGAACAAGGAATGATTGTTTTGACACAAAGACTTAAGCAATTTTCTCCCAGATTAACATCACAAGACTTATAATTCTTTAATTATGAAAGCTGAAATAAAATTTACATAAGCCACACATCTGACGATGAAAACTTGATGAATTAAGATAGAATATCAGAACAAAATAGGCATGAGACTTCTATTCAATATCACAAATTTGGCCCAACTCTAGGACAACAATGCTGCAACAAAAGGTAGGCATACAACAAGCGATCAAACACTGGAGAACAGATTACACAAAGTGAACAGACACTTGGAATATCAAGATTTGTAGGCTAGAATAGGCACAACAAATTTGCTATCACAATTACCATTACAAACAATGGGCAAAGATACCCTTATTTATACTAAAATCAAAGGAGTAGGGAACCCTAAAATCTCCTTGATTAACCCTAACTTGCCAACTCACAAGCTTTATTACTATTCTAAGACAAAGATACAATAAACAAATGCTTTAAAGCAATCTGCTTTAAAGCAAAGAAGATTCCAACTATCACAAAGTGATTTCTTTTCTAAATATAGAATGGATGAACTTAGGATGAAAGCAAATGCTTTAAAACAAAAAGCATCTGTTTTAAAACTGCTTTCTTGTGAAATGCATCCTCATCAACATTCTAGCTTTTTGGTGATGTCATCCGTTGATATTCTAGGAAATAATATCTTCTAAAAAGTGAGTGACTGCATCTCTACCAGGAACACTAATACACTCTAGAATGATATTCTGGTTCTCTAACATTTCTTCACCATTTGCAACCATCTGAAGAAATTCGTGAAATTCACCTGCAGCCTTGTCGAACTTCACTGTCATTGCAACAAAATGACCCATCTTATCGGCATTGATATCATCATTAAAATTGCTGCGGACGAGAGTCTGGAACTCTGCTTGCACTTCCCTAAGATCATACAGGGTGCCATCTTCTCTTTCATACGAACACGGGATCTGAGAAACAAAATATCTGACGAACTTGAGGATGTTGACTACCTTTTCTTTCCATTCTGTCAAATCTGAAATCATACTGTCATAAGTTTTTACTGTGAAAAGATATTGTGCTTTCCAAGTAGAAACTGTCTTCTTATCATCGGCTGAATCAACAGACTCAAGTGCAATCTTCAAGTTGAAGATAATGATCTCAAACACCGGTCTATTTTCTGCCATGGTCTGTTGCAATCCCTAGATGCCTTGGCGTAAATCATGAGTGTTGTACTTTAATTGATAAAGCTCTGAAAGTACAACTCTCCCTTTAGTCACAAATTCTTCCACCCAAATATTCATGTGCCTCCCATAGAGAACCAACTGACTGAAATGCTGCTGATTGGCTAGTGATTCCAGATTTGGTGGAAGCAATAAATCAGCTTGTGATGTACCATGGAAAAGGCTGGAAATGTACTGTCGCAGTTGCCGAACTTCAACTTTGAGAGCTGCTTTCTCTTCTCCATTTTTCAACACTCTTTCCTTCAAATTATACGCTGCAACTTCGAAGAGATTTAAATTTGTATGTTGGGTACTTCTACCAAGGTTAGCTTTGACAACCATGAAGTCATCAACCTCGACATCATCATCACTTCTATTTTCTGGCGGTGTTGCAGTTTCAAGGATTATTTCTCCATCCTCATTTTTCTTAATGCGAACCTGCTTCTTCAGCTTCTTGTCTGGTGTGTCTTGGTAGATGTTTTTAATCTCTATTAAATCCATCTGATATGAGGGCTTTCTCCTCTTCCTTCCCAGAATGTTTTCAATCCAGGATGAGCCTTCTTCTCTTGGAAACTCAGTTCTAACCTCGTCAGCTCCTGATGAATCAATGTGTGCATTAGAGTTACGAACCGGCAAATCTGGGTCTAAATCTATGTGAATAGGAGAAGTGATCAGTGAAGAAGGTGGAGAAACATGATCTGAAGGTAACGCTTCAACATGCAACGTTGGTTCAATAGGAACTTCTGATTCAACAGCTGGGTGTTCCTGCTAGACATGAGTTGGAGACTCATCCTTTTTCCTCTTTAACTTAGCCATTTTTGTTCCCTCTGGAAGTACACTCATGGCTTTTACCCTTTGTTTTGGTTTGGAAGTGGAAGGCTCTGATGGTTGCACAACTGGCGGCTCCGCTAACGAAATATCATCCTTCTACTTAGTCTTCAAGAATATCAAACTATTTTTAATGACTCAACTCATTCTCTCTTCAATGGAAGTGCTCTCTTTTACTGACCAATTAACTGGTGGCAATGATTGTTGTTCAATTTGGTCCCTGAAATACGTGGGAAGTAGAACTTCACCACTCTCTATCAAAAGCACTATATCTTCTGATAGGATATTAGACATCTACTGAAGAGTGAACCTGCTGTAACTACATTCTCGTACTTCAAACTCATCAGCACAATTAGCCTAGAAGTCTTCAACTGCATGCTTGTGTGTACAATTTTGACTAAGATGTGATGCAAAAACACCACAAGGATCATATGAAGACCTCCTGTCGAAAAATTTAAGACCATAACTGGATGATTCATTACCGATTGCCTTGGCATCTGCTCTAGATCTGCATCTGTAAATACTCATCCCAAGTGGAAAATTGAAATCTGCTTTGTGTCTGCTATGCAAAAATGTATGAACTTCATAAGCTTGCCTCAAAATTCCATAAATGCTATTTCATTTGTAGGATATTTCAGCAACATGGCTGGCTCTCCTAAGAAGCCATATACTTTGATGTAGGAAAAAGTGGGAAATTGGATAAACCAATCAGCCCATTCTGCCATTGCTATTCTAGCATCTGCTGAAAATCGTATATGCAACTCTTTATCCATATCTCGCACTGCATGTATCAGTAATGCATCATTCACTTGCTTGTAATGTCATTCAGCTTGGGAGATCTCTAACTGCGGAAAATGATGATACACATGCTGAATACCTAGAGTTCCAACAACATTCAAACCTCTAAATTGACCCTGAAAAGCCATCAAATACACAAGGTATGAAATCAAGTGGAATTCATGGACCCTTTGAAAATCAATTATTTGTTGGTGGAGACTATCACTGGTAAGTGCCGACTAGTCATAGAATTCGGTTCCATCAACAATTTGGGACATAATGTAAAACATCCAAGGCTGGAACTTGTTAGCATTTTCTTGACCTGTTATCTGGCTTAGCAGAGTAATCATTATTGCATGTTCCTCCTTGAATTCTCTATGCCCAACATTCTTTGGCATGACTCTACTTCTCTTTTAACCACCTCTGACCAATCTTTTTCTGGTATTTTTCTTTATCATTGTTCCAAACCCTCTTGCATTCTTCAAGTGAAACAGTTAAGTTTTCTCTCCAAATTGGTATTGGAAAACTCTTCTCAATGTTGTTTGGCCTCAAGCTGCAGAGCACGTGTCCATCTCTTGACTGGATTTATCTTGTGATCAAATTGTAATGCGTTATGCAAGCAATTACAAACTTGATACTTTACACTGTGATAGGAAAGGATGTCGCTGCAAGAAAACCAGAGTGTCCTAGATTCATGATAGCATTATTTCCTGCATCCTCCAAGGAATGTAAATTAATTACTAGAAGTACTTTATGCAAGTCTATTTCACAAGTTCTCAAGTAATCATGAACCAATGTCATTTTGTGCCTAATTTGTGTTAGAGAGTGCTGCATATTGGAAGATTTGAAAATCGACTGTGAACGTGCCTATGTCAGAAAAATCTTGGACAAATGGCTGAAAATTACTTGTTGATTTTTGGAAAAAAGTAGAGTGTAAGCAAAAAAGCTAGCACATGGGTTTTGTAGGCAATTCTGTTTCGAAGCAACCCAGATCGTCAGATTTTGAAAAAGTAGGAAAAAAATAGATTCTCAAAAAAGCCACAACTCCCAATCTTCAAGAAGATGAAATATTGAATGGACCCATCTCGACGAAAACTGAAAAAGCTTCGGTTGAAATTCTAAAAAATGATCCCCTTGAAACAAGGACCCTGAAAAAGTGAGCCTCCCTGCTTCCTCAACCCGAAACTATGAAGAACACTGAAAAAACACTTCGTTTGGGTCTTCGAATCTTCGTTGAAAGATAATAAAATAAAGAAGCCAAATGCGTGTCTTTATAGATCTTTAGGGTGAAAAAGCAGCTTTATTTGTGTGAGAATAAAACTTGGACCTCATCCATGAAGAAAGCAACTTTTAAAGCACAAATCCAAGTGGATGTTTTTGAATAGGAAGAATCCCTATTTTGTAGCTACCTTTGGCTTCATGTGTAAGATGACAAAAAATATCTTCTTTTGATGATGTCATCTAACACACGAGTTGAAAGAAGTGCTAACCAGTTTTACTTCATTTTCGACACTTTAACACTCGTTTTGACTTAAATATGGCCCATTTCTGACTTCAACAAGGTGGCAAAATGTCACTGTTGACTGAGAAAGCTGACTGATCCTGACATTTTGGAGACCTATCAAGTGAGCTTCCATTTTCGGCCCTCGATTGATGATCTGACATCGTTTGACCAAGTTTGACCTCCTACAAACTGCCAACGAGTGAAGATTGGGAAGAAAACTATCAGAAAACACTGTAGACACAGGAAAAATTCTATCTTTGAACAAGTTGGGTGCCCCAAGTCACTTGGGGCACCTGGTTTCACTAGACTTAGCCATTTTTTCAAATTTTGCAACTTCCATTTCTCGATTTACGTGTGCGTTCTGGTGGATGATGACCCCTGTTTGACTATCAATTTCTCCTAGCTGGGATAAAATTGAGTCTGATGATTTGGTAGATAGGCAGGCCTTATGAAAATTGAGTTGACTGTACTCTCTATCTACCTCGAGAGACGTGCCAAACTGATCAACTCTGAACTAGACCGGGCTAACGGAGGGAGATTCACATTTTTTGAGGAAAACTTCAAAAATAAACTAACTCTGATGAGTTTGGGCACCCCAAGTCACCTGGGGTGCCTATCTTGCCATGCCTTAGAAAATTTTCTGAAAAACTCAAATTTTGTACCTTTTCTCATTTTCTGTGCCCACAGGGCCTGTTCGATCTTTGATTTCAGTCGTTTTGACGACTGCCGAGGTGAGACAGAGGGTGATCTAAGAAGGCTAAACATATCTATGATGAAATCCCATCTTTGACTAACTTTTGACCAAGTTTGACCAACTGAAAATGAGTCGACGGAAGCATTTTTGACGTTTCTTGAAAAACGTAAAAAAAATCTAACACTTGAAAGGTTGGGTGCCCCAAGTCACCTGGGGCATCTGGATTCTCAACACTTAGTCAAATTTCTGATTTTCCAACCTTTCATTCCACCTTGGATCCATCTTGCATTATTTTGCGTGCGTTATTGAGTTGACGACTGTTCGTTGGTTCTATGTCGTTGGAACAACGTTGAAAACTCATTGACAAGATCTAGCAGATGAACTTCCTCTGTTGATGACTTCAAAGCTCACGCTTCACCTTCTGAAAAAGCAAAAATGACCCAGAAGAGAAAACTTGACCTTTTGAAGATTCTGTCTAGACCACGCCAATCGTGAAGCAAAAACGACCAATGAGAATGGAGAGCGACACCTGAGTTGGAGATTCTATTTTTAGAAACTTTCTATTTTTAGAAACTTTCTATTTTTATAAATTTTTCTTTTTTGACTTTTTGACAAAAAAATTTCTAGACTTGTGCAAAATGCCTTATTGAAGCAAAAAATTTTGTTGGGTACAACACTTTTATAAGCAAAGCCTCTTATGTCTTCATAATTATGATGGAGCATATTGAGCACTTTTGTATGCATTATTTTTCTCTTGCAATATAACATTCTTATTTTTCTACTCTCTTTTTGGAAGGTTGTTTTGGATTTGTAGATGATTTTGGGCTTATCAAGTTCTTTTTGTAACTCTTACAATGCTTATTTTCAATCCATTTCCATTTGACCTTCATAGCTTATAAGCTCAATCCAATTCCCTCACATCTCAGTTTTTATCCCTATCACTAAGAGGAGGACCCTTTACTGCAGAGAAAGAGACGGTTGCCAAAAAGGAACTCTAAGGACTTATGTCAGGAATTGCCACCTAATTCATACAATTTTTTTATGCTTTCATAGTAATTTAGAAAAACAAAACTTGCTCTTGAAGAAGTAAAACTTTGTTTGCTTTTCTCTTGATAGGTAGTTTAAATTTCTTTTTTAGAATAGGTTTTCTTTTAAATTGCTTAGATTAGCTTTATTTTCTTTCTTGGAACAAATTTATTTTCATTGTACTTGGGTTAAATTACAAATTTCAATTTATTAGACTACAAGTTTAAATTAATCCACGAAAATACACAAAAACATATATTAAATTACATAAAAAAAATCATTTAGTGCTTCATAGTAATTAATTCATTTCAAAAGTCAGAAAGGGAACCCAAAAAGTTGTTTGCATTCATTTAACATTAATTACATTTAGGAATTTATAGAAAATACTGAAAACATTTAAACACAAAAACCAAGTTAGCAAGCAAACTCCCGATTTCATCATGAGATCAAAAATCAAAACACAGTTTTTAACAAAAAATCTCCCCCTTTTTATCTAGCATTCAATGTGTCCGGGTATAAGGGAAGATTGGGTTAAACCCATCATTGATGAGATTAGGGAGATTGTCCCTCAACTAATTCCCACAAAGGAAACAACCCAAGAGCAAGAAATCATCAAAGAGAAACAGAACAAAGAAGACAAGATGAAGTGCATCAAGAAAGACTCATACAACAAGTCATTTAAAGCAAAGAAAGGAGGTTAGATCACCTCCATATCATAAACAAATAAATTCATCTCGGAGCTAGGCTTAGAACAAGTGACCATTTAGGTCATATTATAATCACAACTGCTACAACCATACAATTTTTACGATAACATCACAACTTCTACCTAACACATACATCTACACATCACACAATAAACCCAACCATGATCAATGTTGTTTTTCTTCGTCAAGAATAGAACAACCCCTTGATTTGACCTCCACTTGACTGGATTCTATCATGAGAGTAGGAGTGACTAGGAGGTTGCCCACTACAAGGACACAATTCATGTGTCACATTAAAGTCTGACTCACCCACCTTATGTCTAAGTCACATTTTGAACAACACATATTTTGGTGAACTTGACATGAAAGATAAATATTTCTAGATAAGTCTTCTGTGCACCTCTTCAATTTCATACACCATTTTCATCTTCATATCACTATTCATTCTCATCTTCCTCTCTCTCCATTCCATTTATTCAATGATGTTTATGACACCCATGAATATGACAAAATTAGACAAAACATAAGGGAGCATTCCCTCAAGAGAACCAATAACACTTTCATTTGATTGGTATGTACTGCTAGATCCTTTGGCACCTATCACAAATTATTTCATTACGAAGATTTTGACTATGAGAATTTAAAGCAAAAAACTCATCACTCTTTAACGTTCAACAATTTCACATGGGAACAAGATATTGTAGTACAACCCAATCATTCCAACCAAGGAAAAGCACTCCAAGTTCTTGTTCAATAAAAAATACACCAAGTGGACCACCCTTCAAGAAGTTATACTGGAATGGCCACTCAATTAGATAATGAAGAAATTCATCTAGAAAGGCAGTTTCAAGAAGCTAGAGAATCTTGAGAATCTTTGTATGTTGCATGTCAGGGTAAACAATTAGAAAATGCCTTAGCAAAGAAAATAAGTGAAGAAAATCAATAAAACCCACCACAAGGTGGAGAAGTTCAAAGAATAGAGGCTACAACCCCAATAGATCTTATAGCCACCTTAGTCCAATGGATTAGGACACTAGAAGTTGGAGGATCATAACAACCACCTTAGAATAAAATTGAAACAAGAACTAGAGCATAATTCAATCCATTAGGTGCTAGAGTTCAACAAAACTAGGGGGTAACTCACCTCATACTTGAACTTTTATTCACATAATGCTAGAAATGACACAATGCAACAACTATAACAACCTAGTAGAGCCTATGCAATGCAAAATTATCAAGCTCCTCAAAACATCAACAAGTTCAACTGATATATCTAGCCATGCTTGGATATTAGATAAGCATGTCAAACCAACAAGTCCCATGCATGGGACTCATGCTTTCAACGCCAACATCTCAAAGTGCATTTTCAATAACTTACCTTGAGTACCAAAAGGAACCTCTTGACGATAGCAGTTGCAACCTTTTATTACCATGTCCTCTCCCCAACTTTCCAAAATTCAAAGGGGGAGGGAGAGCCTAACTTGCACATCAAGGCCTACACCATAGGAGTAAGCGAAATCCTCCCTTGGGATGGAGTTGTAGTAAGAATATTCCCTAAGACACTCAAACAAATCACCTTAGATTGATACTATCACCTCCTATAGGTTTCATTTCATTCCATCCATCAGCTCATTGGTGGGTTCGTAATAACATTTGACATAAACAAATTGATTAGAACATGAATACAAGAGTTTCTAACAATGAAAACAAGATGCGAATAAATTAGTGGCCCACTTTGTCACATGGTGGAGGCAAGTACTTTACTTGTTGATTAGTGCCCCAAACATGGATCACAAAGAGTTGTGTGACCTCTTTTTGCATTCCCTTAACAAGGATACTAGAGAGGAAGTGCAAAAGTTACCATATCAATCTTATGAAGAAGTGTTAGAGAGCACGTTGAGAATTGATCAAGCCATAATTGACAATGGATGAATGACATATGGTTCAAATGGACAATTGACAACTCAAGAAAATGATAACAAAAGAAGCAACTCTTCTACTATGAAAATCTTGGTTCAAGAAATTACAACACAACTACAGACGGGGTAACTAATCAACCCCCTATGAGGAATAGGGTAAAAGATGATTACAATGGAAGGGACTATTTCCCTCAAAATTTTAATGCCATAGATTATCCTCAAAATAACAATTATCAACAAAGGGATAATAACAATCAAGGAATCATAATTGGAATGAAAATAGATATGATTCATGTTGTCAACCCTTTCAATACAATCAATTTTTCTTCTTCCATAAAATGAGAGGGCATATTACTCAATCATGTCGTAAATACAATAGCATCATAGAAAGATTTCTGGAATATGAACAACACCTATTCATTGAGATGTTCCTCAACCCATAGGAAGTAATGGTGAATAACAATAACAACACTAGGCAAACATCTATTGTAGAACTACTTACTAAACTTCAGTCGTATCTTGGTCATGTCATAGCTCTAAAAGACTATCAGTCTATCTTCGACTAGTGTTTGGTTAGTCAATTATTTGTTAGTTCAGTATGGATATGGAATAGTTTTAGGGTAGGTTTTATTTCCTTTTTCTTTAGGTTTTTTCTACACTTTTATTAAGCTTGCTTAGGTTAATAAAGTGAGTTTAATTAGGTGAATGGGTAGTTTGAGGTGTCACCATCCTACGTGGGAGTTATATTTACTATGTTTAGACTGTTTTGTGGTCTCTCCCTATTGGTTGTTTTTTCCACCTCCACCCCTCTCCCTAGTCTATATAAACTCACTACCTAGCTTGTATTTGGTAATTCTTTTGCCAAACCTTTTCAGCAGCTTCTTCTTTGTGAGTTCATAATTCAATTATGTCATCTTGACATTTGCATATCTCTCAGAATCACTGGTCTATTTTTGTTTATGCATTTACAACTTTTGTAGCTTAAAATCTCTCTTAAAAAGTTCTTGAGTTATACATCTATTTTAGATTTCTAACATGGTATCATAGCTTTTGTTTTGAGAGTTTTGAGTTCTAGAATTCCTGGTTGAGAGATAAGAGTTTACTTTTTGTGAGATTTTGTAAAATTTTGCATTCTCTTCTCTTACATTTTCTAACGATCTAGAGAATTTAAAAAGGATTTATGAAGATCCAATAACCTCTATATTTTACATATGTGTTTTGTGAGATATGGGTGATTGTAGCTATTCTGGTTATACTAGCAGTATTTTTGGCTATTCCAACATGTCCAGGAGGCTCGAGAAAGTCAAGATTGGTTGTCCTTTCATCTAATTTGAAGATCATTTAACATAATTGCAAATGGGGGTTTGAAGCTTGAATGTGGCAAATAGCTATTTTTTGGGCATTTAGGTCAAAAGGACCTCACCATTGCGTCCAAAAGGCTGGAAAAACCCCTATTTTGATATAAAATTTACCTAATTTTAGTGCTAGGAGAATCTATGGAAAAAAATTGCCACGAAGGTCATACAGCCTCCCCAACACATAGACCGAGGTATAATTTTTCAAAAAAAATCAAAAAAATAATATAGCGCTTATTGAAGTGTTGATGCTTAGCATTGGTTATATAGTGCTTTAAGCACTATAAACTAAGCACTCACAACATTTTTTTTAAAAACGGGCTTTGTCCCATATAAAAGGGATCAACCCTAAGGGCTTCAACCCTCCTACTTAACCCTACAGGTTTTATACCCATTAACGGGCCTTGAACCCCTTGCAGCTAGTTCTAAGCCACCAACAATCTCTTTGACCACTGCACTACCACCCAAGAAATTGATACAATTGCTCGGCCCACACTCCATTGGTCCATTGCCCTTGCAACCACCAACATTGGCATCACTACCCAAGGGCCACCAGGGCCTAGTTTGTAAGCCTTATTGGGCATTTTTTTCATTTTGGCATACCTTATGCTCATAGAGGCAATTTTTTGCAATGAGCTCTTTCTAGACAAGGTGGTTGTGATTAGAATTTTTGTAAATTTTCTCCAAAAATTGTAGGTTGAAGCTGGTAGTTGAATTCTTCTTCAACATGTCATATCTTGCACCCTGGATCTCTATTTTTTGCCAAAAAATAGGTGTTGGAAAGTTGTTGGAGAGCACTACATAGCCACATAAGTATTTTTAATTTTGTAATAGGTCCATTTCAAGGATCACAAGTCATTTTTTGTCATTTTTGTGCCCTATGATTTTTGAATCTGGCAAAGGCATTGTAAATGCACTGATCTATAAAGTGCCGAACTTGTAATCTCTAGGGGTCATTTCTAATATGGTGAAAAGGGGGTGTTTTGTGTGCTTTCTTTGAGTTTTTGCATTCTTTTTTTTCACACAACTACAAACTAAAATATTCTTTTCTACATAAAATGGATCAAACAACAGTTTATGTTCTAACTCTATATAACTATTTTGATTGGAAATAAAAAATGACAATCTATCTCAAGAAGCAAGGGTTGTATAGGGTAACAATGGGGCTTAAAAAAAAACCAAATTTAATTACATAAAAGTCAAAATGGTTTAATAAGTGTGATGAAGCATTTGGAATCTTATGTATATTTGTATCTCCATATTTTTTTTTCATGTTGAATCTACTAAAACTCTAAATAAGGTCCGGATAATATGGGAAAACCTCTTTGGTATGCAAGATGAAATAAGAGGACATCTACTATAGAATGAGCTCATAGGATTAAGTCCTTCCAATTTTTATATTATTTAGCACTTCTTGTAAGATAAAATCCATAATATTGCAATTAAAAGAGTGTGGAATTGAGAAGAAAGATTGTTAGTTGATCTTAAGTATGCTTTCAAAACTTGGTCCAAACTATTTAGTGTTTGTTTCTACATTTCATGCTACCAAAAGTGCCTTAGGAACCACTTATAAAATGCCTTTTCTTGATGATTTTGTAAATGAAATCACAGTAGAGAAAGATAAACTAGTTCAAATGGGTACAATTAAACCCTTTAAATTGCAAAAGATTGTCAATTGATCTTAAGTATGCTTTCAAAACTTGGTCCAAACTATTCAGTGTTTGTTTCTACATTTCATGCTACTAAAAGTGCCTTAGGAACCACTTATAAAATGCCTTTTCTTGATGATTTTGTAAATGAACTCACAGTAGAGAAAGATAAATAAATTCAAATGGGTACAATTAAACCCTTTAAATTGCATGCCTTGGTTACATTTTAGGACACTAAAGATTAGAAAGGGTTTGGAAAGAAAAATAAGAAACAAAAGGACCAAGGAGAGAAGAAACAAGATCATAAACTAGCCACCTCTAATGAAAATAATGAGGCCTTTTCTTCCAAAGGTGACAAGCCTAAGAAGGATAAGGTAAATTATTCCTTTTGCAACAAATATGGTCATGATGAGCATAAATGCCTAAAAAAGCAAATACCTCATCTCACTAATCTTCTTGAAAAGAACAACATCAAAGTGCTAGATTCAGCTAAGCAAGATTCATGATGAGAATCTTCAAAGAACACATCAACCAATAAGGGGAAAGGAAAGTGCAAGGCCCTTTTTGCAGTAGCTTCACAACTTGACACTTGGGTAGTTGACTCTGGTGCTTCTCACCATATAGCCAATTCACAGGAAAGTTTATCATCCTTGGAGTCATGTTTGTGCCTAATATTATTATGGGTAATGATACACCAAAAGAGGTTCTTGGGAGAGGGTCCATTGATGTTGGTGATGGAACATTTCATGATGTTCTCTGTGTGCCTTCTTTGTCAATTAATCTCCTATCTGTCTATTAGATCACCCATATAGGTTTGGCAAGCATGTTGAGTTCACACCAGATAGTGGTAATCAGTGAGTTACATAGTGGGTCTATAGTTGCCATGGGTAAAGATGATCATCAATCCAGATTGTATCACTTTTCTCACTTTGTTCCTAATTCTCCTTCACTCACATTACCCACTCACTCAAATTAGGCGAGTCGATTGTGGCATCAGTGATGTGGCCACTTAAACTATCGCTACTTGTAGTATCTCAGTCAACATGACATAGTTTTAGGGTTGCCTTCTATTTAATTTTTTGAAAGAGTTTTCTAGGGGTGCATTCTTGGTAAGCATCTTGAGAAGAAATATGATAAAAGAAAAGCATTGAGGACCATATAAGATTTTGAGTTAGTACATAGTGGCTTGGCAGGGCCATTTTCACATCCTTCTTTCAGTAGGGCTAGATATGTTTTAAATTTCATTGATGATCTTTCCAGATACATGGGTATATTTTCTCAAACAAAATTTTCAGTTCTTTGATTCTTTTCAATATTTCAAGGCTTTTGCAAAGAAACAATCAATGAAGGCCATCAAGATTATGTTTACAAATAATGGGGGGAATATGTCAACCAAAGGTTTGAGAAGTTTTGTGCTTTAGAGGGTATTGATATTTAGTGTAGTTCCCTACAATCCACAGTAAAATGGTGTCATAGAATGTAATAATAGGTCCTTGAAAGAGATGGCCAACTGTATGATTCACTCTAGGTCAATGGAACCTTAGTACTGGGTGAAGGCCATCAACTGTGTGTGCTACATCCAAAATTGAGTTCCTCATAACTTGTGAAGTGGTCACTCCTTTTTAAGCTTCAACTAGCTAAAAACCCATAGTAAAGCACTTATGAGTGTTTGGTTCTCCTACATGGGCCCACATTCTAGCATAGAAATGCAAGGCTATGGATCTACAGAGCAAGCCTTGCATATTTGTTGGGTACCCAGATCATGTCAAAGGCTACAAGCTTCTTCACCCCACAACTCATGAGTTGTTCATTGAAAGGAGTGTTCATTTCAAGGAGTGTAAGGTACACATTCCATAACAAAAGTTACATAAGTAAACAATCCACTTATTTACATCCACTCAAGTAAAAAGATAGATCTCATAAACATTAATTAATAATATCATTTAAATCTTACAAATCACGTGCTTAATCCAAGTATTAGCACTATAAAGAATATACAATGTCCATTGGATTTCTGCCATAAATCATCCATCAAGGTACAATAATCATGTACAATATAATAATAAATCAAACAAACTCTCTAGTCCCCATGAACCCACATGGTCCTCTTGCGAGCTGAGAGATGAGAACATGGCTCAAGTGCTTTTTTGCCTAACCATGAAGCAATTACACTTCCCCAGATCCCTTCATGACATGAAGGAAACCCAGCCCTGCACAAAATGTCTAGCTACCTGGAAACAACTGGCAGGAGGGAACACTCGATGCAACCTGAAGTCTAATGTGTATATCTAAATAATGATATGCAAATTGTCTCATGACAAGATGTGGCAGATATATATATATATATATATAAATAAAGTTTGCTTCTTAAATATCCATCCTTTTCAATGAATTCCCAACTTAGGCTTGAGCATTTAAAATAGTTTCAGGTTCAATTCCCAAAAAGGGGCAAAGCCATCTCTAACATTCCACATTCGACATCCTAGCCCAGAAAGCAACCCCAAACACACATAAGAGATAAAATACTTCTTTTTCAAAGCAAAAACAACCCATATTCACCTAAAAACTATTCTAATCCCATTCCTTGCACAATCAACGGAATTACAATTCAAGCAATAAAATCAATAATGATGTATGCTTACTCTACTTTTAACAATGAGCTTCCATGCATGATTATTTCAAATATCATTACTATCTTTTCTTCGTTTTACTATCTATTTCTTGATTCATGCAACCAAGATGAGAGAAAAAATCATTTAAAATAGAATAGATGCTAGTAATGTTTAAGATGGCATTTACGTAGATATCCATATGGTAAATATGTTCACTGATTTCAAAGGTTTAAGCTTGATCTATGTTTTCATAACCAAATCAATAACACATACTTTTGCCTAAATACAATTTATTAATTCTTTTCTTCGCTCAACCAATGAGAGTGCATGTTCACGCAAGTAATTTATCAAAGAGACATCTATATAGGCTTTATTAAATTGATTTTATTTCATAGTCCATATTTCATTCAAATATTCATAATATGATAATTTTTCTATTTCCAACCAAGTATATCATTTCACTTCAAGAAAGATTATAAATAAGACAATGGTCTATCCACATCATAACTTACTCCATTCACAACAAACATAAAAGGAAAAGATAATTTAACCTATAATCTAATTCATTCAAAGACCTTGTTGACCGCTACAGGAAGAATTCACTAGCTGTGACAGGAAGGTTGATAGTAATAACTGTGACAGGAAGTTAAAATAAAAGCAACAAAATTCCTAGAAGTCTGCTACAAAGGCAATATACAATCATTAAACAACTTGTGATAGGAACTATAAGCTACAGAAACTCATAAACAAGCTACTATCTAACTAGCGACAAGAACTATATAGGTTTGAAACAATAATAAAAATTGATAAAAAGACAGCTACAACATGAACTTAAATTTGAGATAGGAAGGTTTAAACTTGCTGAGACAGGAATGTTATACTTCAGACTACAAGAACTTTATAGTTCAGATTACATGAACCCTTTTAAGAGTATTTATATAGAATTAAATGATGGCGACAAGAACCTTAACTACACAAAGTAAAATAAGAGACTGCGACAGTAACAACTACAGGGGAAGTAAAACAGGTCTGCAAGGCTGATACCATCTTATTACAGAGAATAGAAAAAGTAGCTATGGTTTCAGATGGTTGAGACAACGGCCAAGGAAAGGGCCGATCTACTTAGCATATACCAAGAAAACAAAGAATAGTAGAGACAAAACAAGAACAGGCGGCAAGATAATAAACATAAGCGACAAGATGATAAGCATAATCACCCAACTTCATAGCAGCAATAAGAATAAGGTCAAACCATGATAGGAAAAAACCACTGCGACAATGGTCTAGCATCCCCATAAGAGATAAACATAGTCATGATAATAAATCCATTTTCATGCACGTTTGACAAGCCGAACCAACATCAAACACCGAGGGTTAAAGATGACTGGCGACAAGGATGAATTCTAAGGTAGGTTGAGAAAAAATAAAAGAGGCCAAACACCTACAAATAGAAGGTTGATCCCCAACAACAAGAGGAAAAGAACACAGGCAATCAAACTAATGGTCGATTCAAAATCTGATCGTAGAGAATAAGACAGCTAGCAGTAGGAAGTTTTAAATAATAAACAAGGAAAACATAAAATACTAGCTTCCCATAGGTGTAATGTAGACCAGAGAATAATAGTTCATAGGCCAGATTTACTGTGATTTTAACAGTCATATACAACCATAATTTATTGCAATTAAAACAAGGAACATACCCAGTTTCTTAGATGGGAAAGAGGGGTCGATTCTGCCTCTGTTGATGCCCTTCATTGTTGCCTCCTGTCGCTGGCTACAGGTCTCCTTTCTGCTTTATGTCGCTCCCCAAAAGAATGATCTCCTTCCTTCTTTTTACTGCTAAAAATGGTGTGTGGATTTCTCTGCCTTCCTTCTTTTTATTCCCTAGCTCCCCTAATCTTGGCATCCCAAATTTTTAGGTTTTGGAATTCTTTTTATTAACTGTTGTTTTCTTATGTTTTGCATGAGATTTGCTTTTCAAATCTGTCATTTCTTTTTGAAAAAAATAGAATAAGCTTCTATATTTCTATCACTTGCATGACAGTAGCTTTTTTAATTCTCTTATTTAGATTTCTAAATATAATAATATAATCTCTCTTTTAAATAAAACATAATTGCTTTTATGTCTAACCAAGATATTATTTTTCATACAATAATATTTATATAAATAAGAAAACACTTATTATTATTTATTATTAAATAATATAATATAAACTATTTTAAATATAAATTGAAAGAACAATAATAGTTTCATGACTATTTCATATATTCAAACAATAATTAAAACACATATTTATCTACTCCCAAATCATCAATCGCATTTATCGACTAATTAATAATGCTTAATAAGATCATTTAGAAAATGCAATATGACATGAGACTATGTGAGTGTGTGAGTGCATCAGGGTTGTCCAACCCAACAGTTCTTGTCAAGCAGCTAGAACGTCTCTACCTCAACCATGTTCTCATCTTCGACATTTCTCTTGCACTCAGTTGTACTTAGATTTTCATTAATAGGTTAGTTCCCCAAAATCATAGCTGAAGCAAAACAAAATGTATGTCCATAATTGTACTAGTAATATTCAATTATTAAATCGACTTTCAAAATCACGCATTTATAACATTCACGACAATTACTTTCACACACGTGGAATCACTCATAGTAAATCAATCATAGTAAAAAGTACAAAGATCTAATATATAATAAAGCCATAAAAAACAAGATGTGACAAGGAGGATGCTTCCAGTTTTTCTCCTACCACTTCTCCATCTACCGTCACATTAAAGACACTATGGTATGATGATAGATATTTAGAGGATCTTAATCCTCTTAATCTTGATGAGGAGTCTTCTTCCTCCACTTCAAATGGTGATGATGATGGTGAGGATTCATCTTCCTCCTCTCCTAGCCATCATTCAAAAGGTAATGATTCTCCTATAAATTCTTCTAATTCTTTAGCTATTGGGCCTCTTTGGGCTCAACAGACATTATAGTCAGCAGGAAATTTGGTTGGTGATCCTTCAGATGCTAGAAGAATAAGGTCATAGTTTTAGTAGGCTATGTATCTCTTCATTACTTTAGCTTCTGATCCATAGTCCTTTCGAGAAGCTTTTAGTGTCCTCGAGTGGCATGTTGCTATGCAGGAGGAGTTCAATTCCTTGGAGAGGAACCATACTTGGGATTTAGTCCTTCTTCCTAAGGGAAGGAAACTTGTTCAATGCAAGTGGATCTACCAAACAAAATTTATCACATATGGGTCAGTTGATAATCATAAGGCTCACTTGGTCACCAAAGGATTTTCCCAGGTTCTTGGGATTGACTACTCTAAGACTTTTGTGTTAGTTGTCAAAATAAATTCCATCTTACTTGTCCTTGCTATTGCTACAACCCATCATTGGGAAGTTCATCAAATGGATGTGAAGAGTACTTTTCTTCATAGTGACCTTTAAGAGGAGATATGCATGGAGCAGTCACTGTAAGCACAAAAATCACACACTACCTCCATGAGGACCCCTATGATGATTCAAATCCTTGTCACATACATGTAAGCGTGAAAATAAATCCTTTGGGTAGTAGGCCTCTTGATGACGTGTCCTCCTTTCTTGTCTTGTGTCATTTCTGCTTTGTCGATTTCTCTTCCTCCCTGTTTGCGACACTTTTTGACACTTGTTGCAACACTTGTCGACTTGCATTTTCTAGATTTCAACCTTGATCCTAAGCCTTGTGAGAGTCTTGTAGGTGATTTTTCACCTCTCCCCTTTGTTTCTCCTCTAGTGGATCTCATAGAAGCCTTCTAGAGGTTCCTCGATCCATCTCCCACTGACGGTTTTCATTTTCAACGAACCAATCCAAATCTCCCCCTAGTATTTCTAGATCTCCCCTAGAGATCCTGCAGACACAAGTGGAGATTTGGATTCTTCCACATGACTAAACTGTTTCTTGATGCAAAACCCACCTTTTTCCTCTCTTCTACCATCTCCCAACCCGAATTTCTGCATTTGACCTTGTCTAGCCCAGATCTCCCCGGGCAACCCTACTGGCAAAAGGGGCGATCCTGTCATTTTTGGACCCACAGAAAAACTTGAGTTTTTCTCTCATTTTTGCTCTATTTTCACCTATTTTTCTTTCTGTTTGCATGATTTTTGACCCTTGATATAGAGTTAACTATTTCATGCACCCACACATGCATAATTAGCTCTATTTGATCTCAAATTAACTCTCCAATCAATCTCATGCATTCCCTCTCCTCCATTCCCTCTCCAATGATAAGCTATGATTGCTTCATCACTCTCTAATCAATTGAGTTCACTAGGTAATCAATCCATTGAACTCCCCAATCAATCCTTGTTAACTCATCAATCAAATGAGTTAACTTCTCAATCAATTCCACCTCTCATCCCTTCTTCTAACCTATAAATACCCCTCACCTCCTCATTATTTTCCAAGTGGAGAAAGTTGGAGAATACTCTTCTCATCTTCACAAGCTTTTTCAAGCTTCTTCACAGGCCTTTGAGCCTTTTTCTTCATTTCTTTCTTTAGTTTTCCAAAGCTTCAAATCTTTCATTGTTGCATAGCTTCAAAGCTCTTCTAGGGAGGCAAATTCATTGTGCACATAGCTCTTACCAAATTTTTATCTCCAACTTAGCATTTAAATGCTCTTATAGGACGAAGGTGGCTTTTGCTTTTCTTGTTCAACCAAGTAGTGCCACCCTGCTTCATTCAATGCCATTATTCTCTATCCAAGCTATCATCAGGCTCATACAAGCTTCATCGAAGCTTCTTTTTGCTTCTTCGAGTCATTTTGTTGTCAAGAGGATCACCTACTGCCACAAAAGGATTTGAGGTTGCCAATTACAAGGATTATTAAGGGTAGTGGAGTAAACAAATCTTCATTTCTCTTAGGTTCCTTCATTGTTTTCTTTCAATTCATAGTAATTTGAAAATCAAACTTGCTCTTGGGAACAGTAAAACATTGCTTTTTCCTTGATAGTTAGATCTTGCATGTTAGATTAATTGCTTTCATATTTCTAGATCTACATTGTTAGAAGAATCATTTTCCCTTTTCTTAGATTAAATTGCATTCAAAACATCGAAAACACAAACAAAACATAGGTTTACATTGCATTGAAAAATGCATATAGGATTGCATACATATTTCCCTTTCTTAGATTAGAAGCACTTTTATTTCCAAAATACTCTAAAAAATACCAAAAAGAATGTTTTGCATATCATTTAGTTTGCATACATTTAGATACCTAGAATATACAACATTGCAAACCATCGATTCCATCACAAGGTAACCACAATTCAAACGATCCAACAAAACCCTTGATCCCATCACAAGGTAAAAATGAAGTTAAAACACAAGTCAAATCCTAGGTCAAAACCCTAGATCTGGTTAAGGTTAGAATTCACACAATTACCTCCATCCTGATTCACAAATGTGCTTAGGAGTGAGAGGAGAGTGGGTGAAGGCTATCCGTGACAAGATAGAGGAGATCCATCCAAGACCTCAACAACAAACATTTATCTTACCACAAGGAGACCCATTCCTCCTCTTGTTGTTAGAAGAAACCAGACAACGACAAAAACAACAAGACCTCTTACAATGCATACAAAGACAAGAGGACATCAACGAAAACAACTGCTTACCCACACAAAGGTGGAACTTAAGGAATCCAAACATAAGAAGAGAAATAGTGACCCTTTGGGTCATAGGGTTATTTCAACTACAATAACAATCAAGCAAAACATACAAGAAAACACACAACAACAAAGGCCACAGAACTTGGCGACCCCTCTCCACAAAGTCTGGCTCTCAAATGAGCCAAACCCCCACCGTGTCTTGCCTCCTCTCGACTGGCGACTTCCACGTGAGCGAGAGTGATATGTTGGATCATGTCGTGGCAAGGAGGGAAGGGTCCGTGTGTGTGCCGAAATCTGACCTGACAACCCTCAGGCAATTAGAGTCACGATTTCGAGCGTACATATTTTGGTGATCCTGATGTGAAGAACAAATCCTTTTAAGATGGATCCTTTCACATTTTTATGCATTTCACAATGTTTCATGCAAAAATTCTAAGGGAGTGTCCCCTCAAGAAAAATTACAAATCCAAAAGGGATCCAAAAAATCCCAATAACTTTGACCAAATCAAAATACAACATGTAAACATGCAATCTAAGATCCATCAAGATTATCAACCCATAACAAGCCATAGAAAAATGGTAATCGACATGGACAATGAAGTATATTGTCAAGAAAAGAACATACAAGAAGGTCAGGAGGTTCAAAAACCACTCCACATAGTACATCAAGATAAAAAGTCCATAACATGTGAAATGTCATCAGGAAGAACAAATAGGGTCACTCAAACCCCAATGCAAATCCATCCATCTCAAGGTGGAAAAATTCAAAGGACAGACAAAGCCTCACTCACAGATCTTATAGAAAGTTTGTTCCAATGAATCGAGACCCTCAAGGCTAGGAGTGTTGAGCAATCTCGCCAAAACAACATTTCAGAAAAACCTAGGGCACAGGGAAATCATTCCATTGATGAAATTAAATCAAACCAGGGGGCAACACAAAATACCCCTCATCTACACTCCCATTCGTATGACACATGTAGCAAAGCATTCAGGCCACCCTTGCTCTCACAATCCAACATGAAAAGTCTCAATCAAATAGGTGGAATTCCTATGATGCAAGATCAACCACAAATGATCCCACCCAATCTTCAAAACATAAACATGATGCCATCTGGTCATCCAAAATTTTCAGGATATCAACAATCTAGCATACCCTTTCAACAAACACAACAAGCTCCACTTGAAGGGCTAATCTTTGGAGGAATAGAATCCTCTACACATAACTCCCTCCTAGGAACATACCTCGAGTATTTAAAGGAGCCTCTTGACTACAACATTCGTCAGGTTATACTACCATGGCCTCTCCCTGAGCTTCCAAAATTTAAAGGAGAGGGTGATCCCAACTCTCATTTCAAGGCTTACATCATGGTAGTGTGAGAACTCCTTCCTTGGGATGGGGTGGTAGTAAAGCTTTTTCCAAAAACTTTAGAGGGTATCGCTCTAGAATGGTACTATCAACTTCCAGAAGCATCGATCCACTCTTTTAGGAAACTCATTGATCAATTTGTGGCTGCCTTTGACATAAACAAATTGGTCAAGATAGGAATATAATAATTTTTAACAATCAAACAAGAAGCCAATGATTCGGTTGCACATTTTATCACACGATGGAGGAAAGTTCTCTATTCTTCAACTAGCGCATCAAACATGGATTATAGAGAACTTTGTGATCTCTTCTTAAATGCTCTCAACAATGGCATACAAGAACAAGTCCAAAAACTCCCTTACAAATCATATGAAGAATCACTTGAAAGTGCCCTTAGAATTGACCAAGTTGCTATTGATAGCAGAAGAAGGGAGTATGATTCTAATGGAAGGTTCATAAACCATGATAGAAATAACAAATCCTAGACAAATTATCAAGACATAGATGGATCAACAAACACCTCACCATCAGGGAACTACAATTGTGACTATGATAGTCATAGAAATTTGGGAAATGAAAATTCCAACTATCCCTTGAGAATCAACCATCATTCATACAACAATCGTCATAAACCTCAATATCACAATCATGATAAATATTGCTCATTTCACAAGAGAAGGGGGCATGATATCAAGTCATGTCGAGGGTACCATATCTTCATATCAAACCTCCCAAAACATAAAAAAAAGCATTCATGGACACATTCTCACAAGATGAAAACTTAGTTTCAAAATCCATCAAAACACCTTTGATCAAAACACCTTAGGCCTTGTGGAATTAGATGAAGATCAAGAAATTTGTGTCATACAAGGACCAGAACAACTAGATGACACCAACAATTCAAAATTTTCTCACATGCTAGAGCTTATCAAGCATTCTCCTACACACAAAAACACTCTCCTCAAAGCCCTAGATCTAGGCCATATAATTCAAAACACTCCAAGTGAAAAGTGTTGTTCTTCAACATTTGATTTTGAAAAGTTACCCTTAGACAATGACATAGCTAAACAAGGTGACCTCCCACTCCATCTAATAGTCCAATTCCAAGATTGTTCCATTAAACGTGTAATGATTGATGATGGGTCTGCAATCAACATAGTCTCCTTTTCACTTCTTTAAAGAATGGGTTATGATGAGACACAAATCACAAAACAAACTTCCATCCTTAGAATTCATGATAACCCAAACATTCAAACCATGGGTAAGGTCAATATTCAAATCACATTGGGTCCCAAAACCCTCCCAATTGAATTTTATTTCATCAATGAAGAAACCACTTACAACATGATCCTAGGAAGGCCTTGGATCCATATGATGAGAGCCATTCCCTCCACATTATTTCAAGAAATACACTTCTCCTACATGGGACAAACCCATGTCATCAAAGTGATGCAGAGGAAATAGGAAAACTCAACTCCTTATGGGTATATTTCACAACAATGGATTTAAAGTCCCATAAGCTCATCAACTTCACAAGAGATCTTCATAAATCAATGGCACAAACAAGGTCTCTGACCCAAAAACTAAGTTCTATACTTAGAAGGACAGAGGACATCAAATGACAGTTTGGCTGCACTTTGACAGTGTTTGAGAGAGGCTTGTTCCTTGTAGCCCTGCCTATCACAACTGTCATTGATATCTTTCAGGTTAAACTTCATCCCAAGACTGTAAAGGCATATTTGGACACCCTTTATGTCATTTTAAAACTTATCCAAAATAGAGTTACCTTTGTTTTGTAACAACATTCTAAACTAATGACTGTACTGCTCCAATTAGGCCTAAATAGGCTTCTAAACTGTCACTCTTGTGTCCTTCTTGGTGTTCTTCCAATACATGGATCCTACAACCTTTACCATGGATTAAAGACATTAAAAAATTCTTATTTAACCCCCTCCTAGGGTTTCTAAATATCATTAAGACACACTATTGGCTCATACTCAGTCATGACAGTGACTGCTACACTTAGTCCTGACAGGACAGTCTTCCTTAAGGATGTGAACCTCCATTCTTTGCCAAATACAACTTGAATATCATGAAAATATTTCACATTCTACCCTTCCCAATGAAAACCACCTAGGGGAATGTTAAATCCACACTAAGAACATCAAAAATCACAAGTTTCTGCCCTTTGCTAGTATGAAACAAGGTTAGAACAGTCCTAGGGCATCACATAAATAGGATCAAACTCCATCAAATAACTCTGCACTCTTGGAATCAGTGAACACACACTTAGGAGTATCATTTCACCCATTTTCAGCATTTTCTATCTGTTGAATATAGAGAAACATAATTTACAATGCACACTGTTTACCCTAACAGAGGGTTTTGACAGTTTTGACAAAATTTGCAATATCTTATTCAAAACTCCACCAATTTGCATGAAACAAAAAGGAAATGGAGGGTGATTAATCAAACTATCACTTACAATCAACTTGGCACCAGTCCTTGCCTGTACAGGGCTGTACAACAATTGAAAACAACAAATTTCTGATGAAATATGCAGGAAACAATAGTTTTCTTTATTAAACTTTCATTCCTTCAATCACCCACGAATTCTCAAAAGGTTACGAGGCCTTTTTAAAGGCATTAAAACATGTCTTTTCAGTTTCAACTAACTTGGAACGACCTAAGGGCCAACTGACCCTTCATCTTCCCTCATTTTACATCTTTAGAGATTTTACATTTTGTATGACAACTTGTCAAAAATGGACATAAGACTTAAACATTAAACCCCTCCTAGGACCTTAACACATGAAAGATGACTCAAATAATCTTATTAAAATGTTGAATCAAACTCCTATTGAAGCATCAATTTGTCAAGGTGCTCCTGCACCACAAAGGAGATGTTGATCCTTTCAGCCTTTATAGAGTTGAACAAGTAAAAAAGAAGGGAAAGTCCATGGAAACCACTAGTGACCCAAAAATCAACAATTTTGAAAAAGGAGAGACATCAAAACAAATTGCAAACATATACAAGACCTCAAAATGTATAGGAAAGGGGGCAACAAGAGAATTCTACTTGGATCCCAACTTAACAAAGTATTATGCTCCATTCAACTTAGTGGCCATTCCAATTGAACCAGACATAGACATCCCTATGGTTGAAATCATGACTGAAGAAGAAGAACCAGAATCCACACAAAAACTAGGAGAGTCAACACCAACTCCAATTGCCCCTCAAAAGTTCAAAAAAAATAGCAAAACTATACAAGAACATAAAATGGGAAAGCTAGGGGAAAATCATCAAACAATGAAACATGTGAATACACAAAATTCCTCACTAAATACCAAGACATTTTCACACCAAGTCTTCGAGTGTCGTTGCAAAGACTTCCAAGTAAAGTTTAGACCAAACTAGATAGGTCCACACATAGCTAAGGAAGATGTCAAAAACGATGCTACCTCTTGTGCATTATAGAAAGAGAAGATTTTAGAATCTCAAAACATCATAAAACATAAAAACACAAAAAATTAAAAAAATCAAAAATGTCAAAAACAATTTGTTTCTTGCATTTCTACATCATTTTGTTCATCTTGCATTACAGTTTGTGACTTTCTCTTATACTATTTTCCCTTTAGTAAGGAGTCTAATGTTTCCTAGATATACGTTATCCTCTCAGGACCTAGAGATCCCCATTTTTCACAATTGCCATTATCCCCCTTCATTCCCAGTGATTCTAATCAAAACCTAGCTCTTAGCTTTACACTGATCCCAGTCTTAATGAGTCAAGATGTTAGGTCTAAACAAAGTCAGTATTCAAACCTACAGTGTTCAAAGGAAGCTTGGAAGTAAACCTTCCCAATTCTTCCCTAGTAGTAGAGAAGTCCAACCAGATTACAAAGACTTTAGATGGCGCTCAGTCCCTTATCTTTCTTGGCCAAAAATGTCAGGAAGATCAAAACTCTAAATGAAGCAATCTAAGATACGAGTGAAAAAAAATGAGTGGTCAAAATAAGAGTGTCAAAAGTGAGAATTGAGAGATCAAAGCATTGCATAGCAAAAGTCCCAAAAGCATTCATTTCTTGAAAAGTCAAAAAATCCAAAAAAATGAGAAAAATCAAGTGAGGAAAATGCAAAAAAAAAGTGAAAAGCAAAAAAAAGAGAGATACAAAAAAAAGAGTGAAAGAGATAAGATTGTTGAGTGTCTGTACCCTTGGGTGGAGATCAGTCTAAGCTCAAAGCCTCAAGGGTGACATTCTAACAGAGAAAGAGAGGTACAAAGCACACATACACTAGCTGAGCAAAATCAAAGAGTCTAGTAGTCTCTAGGATCATATTCTATGTAGGGACTCTTGTTCTTTCCCTATTGTCCTTTACCCCAGGTCTACTTTGATTGCCATCTATGATCTAAGTCTAGCGAACACCTATAAAATTTGTTGTTCCTCTAAGTTGAAAGCTTATCAATCTGTCTTATCTAGATAAGGATCAGTGTTTAGCCTTTAGCAAAGCCCAAATTTAGAAACACTCCATTTCACTCCCATTCCTCACTTGAGTTTTTCTAAAACTCCCATCTCACAGCCTTGAATAGATCTCTTATATCAGGACAACTTGCAATCCCCTGGATCAAAAATTGTATTTAAGAGCAATCACATTGTTTGTTCCACATTGTATTCATGCCAAAATCAAAAAAAGAGTCTCAAAGCAATAAAGTCAAATGTCATAACTCATGGCATTTGGTAGAAGTAAATGTTTCATTTCGGCATCACTTGTGTTCTTGCATCTACATATCGTTGCCTACATCCGTATATATATGCTCAAAAAGACAAAAACAAATCACATCATCCATATATGATCATCCTAGGTATGCATTCTCCTAAGAAAAATAAAATCTCTATCCAACCATATGCACAAAAGTGAAAGTGAAATACAAGATTTCAACTAAAGCTATGTATGGATCTCATCAAATTAGGTCTTGTCACAATAAGTGTAAAACAATGTCTGAGCATAAGTCACTCCTCTAACAAGTCAAAAGAGCAAACCTGTGTAATCAAGTATGCGAGTCTCCCCCTGCAAGGGGTAAAGGGTAGAAATTTCTTGAATATAGGTCTCTCAAAAACCTCAAGGAGTGTCAAATAACACCTTTGCAAAATCTTCACAAAAACCATAAAAATTAGAAAAATTGAAAAAACCTAAAAAAAAAATTGTAAAACATCAAAATCCTTAAAAATCAAATATGTTCTTCAAAATCTAGAATAAAAAGGAGAATCTATTCTCCTCTCTAGCTTAGCATGTGTTCTTTTGCTCTTATGCATCTGTTTTGTGCATCGTTTTGTGTGCTTTCATCCCTACAGGTCCAAATTGATAAAGGAAAACAACTAGTCGAGCTTGAACTATCCATGGTAAGTTTGTCATTTCAATTTTCATTATTCATTTTGATATATTTAAATGCCAGACTAATACTAGTTATTGTAGGTACAAATTGCGAGAAAATCGACAATAGGTAAGGCCTAGTTCTGGAACGGTACCTATCTTTCATGTAGACTACCGTCCCTGAGGGGGCAAATATGTAAGCACAAAAATCACGCATTGCCTCCATGAGGACTCCTATGATGATTCAAATCCTTGTCACATACATGTAAGCATGAAAATAAATCCTTTGGGCAACAGGCCTCTTAATGATGTGTCCTCCTTTCTTGTCTCGTGTTATTTTTGCTTTGTCGATTTCTCTTCCTCCCCATTTAAGACACTTTTTGACACTTGTTGCGACACTTGTTGACTTGCATTTTTTGGCTTTTGACCTTGATCCTAAGTCTTGTGAGAGTCTTGTAGGTGAGTTTTCATCTCTCCCCTTTGTTTCTCCTCTAGTGCACCTCATAGAAGCCTTCTAGAGGTCCCTCGATCCATCTCCCACTGATGGTTTTTGTTTTCAACCAACCAATCCAAATCTCCCCCTATTATTTCCAAATCTCCCTTGGAGATCCTATAGACGCAAGTGGAGATTTGGATTCTTCCACATGACTGACTTGTTTCTTGATGCAGAACCCATCCTTTTCCTCTCTTCTACCATCTCCCAACCTGATTTTCTGCATCTGACCCTGTCCATCCTAGATCTCCTTGGGAGACCTAGGGTTGCCCTTGGACCCTACTGGCAAAAGGGGCGACCCTACTATTTTTGGACCCGCAGAAAAACTCGAGTTTCTCTCTCATTTTTGCTTTGTTTTCGCCCGTTTTTCTTTCTGTTTGCATGATTTTTGACCCTTGATATAGATTTAACTATTTCATGCACCCACACATGCATAATTATCTCTATTTGATCTCAAATTAACTCTCTAATCAATCTCATGCATTCCCTCTTCTCCATTTCCTCTCCAGTGATAAGCTATCATTACTTCATCACTCTCTAATCAATTGAGTTCACTAGGTAATCAATCCAGTGAACTCCCCAATCAATCCTTGTTAACTCATCAATCAAATGAGTTAACTTCTCAATAAATTCCACCTCTCATTCCTTCTTCTAACCTATAAATACCCCTCACCTCCTCATTATTTTCCAAGTGGATCAAGTTGGAGAATACTCTTCTCATCTTCACAAGCTTTTTCAAGCTTCTTCACAGGCCTTTGAGCCTTTTACTTCATTTCTTTCTTTAGTTTTCCAAAGCTTCAAATATTTCATTATTGCATAGCTTCAAAGCTCTTCTAGGGAGGCAAATTCATTGTGCACACAGCTCTTGCCAAATTTTGCTCTCCAACTTAGCATTCAAATGCTCTTATAGGACGAAGGTGCCTTTTGCTTTTATTGTTCAACCAAGTAGTGTCACGCTACTTCATTCTATGCCATTGTGCTCTATCCAAGCTCTCATCAAGCTCATACAAGTTTCATCAAAGCTTCTTTTTGCTTCTTTGGGTCATTTTGTTGTCAAGAGGATCACCTGTTGCCACAAAAGGATTCGAGGTTGCCAATTACAAGGATTATTAAGGGTAGTGGAGTCAACAAATCTTCGTTTCTCTCAGGTTCCTTCTTTGTTTTCTTTCAATTCATAGTAATTAGAAAATCAAACTTGCTCTTGGGAATAGTAAAACATTGCTTTTTCCTTGATAGTTAGATCTTGCATGTTAGATTAATCACTTTCATATTTCTAGATCTACATTGTTAGAAGAAGCATTTTCCCTTTTCATAGATTAAATTGCATTCAAAACATCGAAAACACAAAAAAACATAGGTTTACATGGCATTGAAAAATTCATATAGGATTGCATACATATTTCCCTTTCTTAGAATAGAAGCTCTTTTATTTCCAAAATACTCTAAAAAATACCAAAAAGAATGTTTTGCATATCATTTAGTTTGCATACATTTAGATACCCTAGGATTGACAACATTGCAAACCCTCGATTCTACCATGAGGTAACCACAGTTCAAATGATCCAACCAAACCCTCAATCCCATCACGTGGTAAAAATGAAGTCAAAACATAATTCAAACCATAGGTCAACAAAACCCTAGGTCAAAACCCTAGATCTAGTTAAGGTTAACAATCACATGATTACCTCCATCCTGATTCATGAATGTGCTTAGGACTAAGAGGAGAGTGGGTGAAAGCCATTCATGATGAGATCGAGGAGATCCATCCAAGACCTCAACAACAAACATTTATCTTACCACAAGGAGACCCATTTGTCCTCTTGTTGTTAGAAGAAACCAAACAATGACAGATACAACCAGACCTCTTACAATGCATACAAAGAGAAGAGGACATCAACAAAAATAACTACTTACCCACAGAAAGGTGGAACTTAAGGAATTCAAATAGAAGAAGAGAAACCAGTGACCCTTCAGGTCATAGGGTTATTTCAACTACAACAACAATCGAGTAAAACACACAACAAAGGTCACAAAACTTGCTGACCCCTCTTTACGAAGTCCAGCTCTCAAACGAGCTAGACCCCTGCCATGTCTCGCCTCCTCTCGACTGGCTACTTCCACGTGAGTGAGACTGATGTGGCGGATCACCCCATGGCAAGGATGGAAGGGTCCGTGTGCGTGCCAAAATCTGACCCGACAACCCTCAGGCAACTGGAATCATGATTTTGAGTGCATAGTCACATGGGTTTGTATAGGATCCTTCACTTGTTTTCCATATTTGAAAATCTCTCTATGGCCTCAAATAGGCCCCTCATACTTGTTATGCCAAGATGGACTCATTACTTATGTCAGTTAGGTTCACTGAATGCCATTCTGATCCAAACATTTATATTCTATAGAAAGATGATACTCTCACCTTCACTATTTTCTATGTTTCAATGACTTGTGGCTCACAAGGAGTCACTCATCCACCATTAAGGTGGTGAAAATTGCTCTTCATGATCATTTCTTGATGTCAAACTTGGGCCTTGTATGCTACTTCTTGGGGATTGAGATCACTTATTATTCTTCTAGCATCTTCATTTCACAACCCAAGTATGCTGTTGATATGCTCTCTAGATTTTGTATGGTTGACTATAAGCCTACACTAATTCCATTTCTGTTAAGGGTCAAACTTGAGGCTCTTTGTTCTTCACCTTTGGTGGATGCTACTTTATATCGCTAATTAGTTGGGAGTCTCAAATACTTGACTCACACGAGGCCTGATCTTTCATATGCCATGGACCTAATCTCTAGGTACATGTAGGAGCAACATGAGATGCATTGGAAAGCAACTAAGTGGATTCTCCACTATGTGCAGGGTGCTCATAGTTATGGGATTCACTATGCAATGAACATGGATATTGAATCAAGGTGGGACACACAGATTTGAACTAGGTATATGATTCTCAGGATCACAAGTCTACTTCAAGGTATTACTTCTCACTTGGTTTTGGTCCAATTTCTTGGTCAAGCAAGAAGCAGTCAACAATTGTTATTTAATATACATAGGTTGAGTATCAAGGAGTAGTCAATTCTTCTATTGAGGCCATCTAACTTTAGAACATTCTCGCTAAATTTAGCATTCCCTTCTGGAAGCCTACAGTCATATTTTGTGACAACCACAGTGTGATGTAGATCTCTTGGAATCCTTTCCATCACTAGTAGACTAAACACATTGAGATCCACATGCACTACATTTGTGAGTTGATTCATGAGTATATCATTGATCTTTAGTACTATCCAACATCAGAGCAAATCATAAACATCTTCACCAAACCCTTCATTGAGAGAAACTTCCTTCATTTGTCAGCTTTGCTAGGGGTGTGGCAGGTGTCCACTTTGGGGGCTTCTTAATTCCTTCTCTCTTCTCTCTCTATTTGAGGCAGTGTTCTCTCTTTATTTGGGAGGCTTCTATTCCTTTGTTGAGGGGCTTCATCTCTTTGGGAAGGAATCTTTGTACATGGGTACCTCATCAGACTTCATTTGTTGGGACCCATATTGTCACCCACCTAATCTATGCTTAATGGGGGTGTTAGTGTAAGTTTTCATTTCTTTTTTCCTAAGGTTTTTCCTACACTTTTATTAAGATTTCTTAGGTTAATAAAGTGAGTTTAATTAGGTGAGTGGGTAGTCTGAGGTGTTTCCATCCTACATGGGACTTACTTTACTATGTTTAGACCATTTGGTGGTCTCTCCCTATTGGTTGGTATTGCCATCTCCACCCCTCTCCCTGGTCTATATAATCTCACTACCTAGCTTTTATTTGGTAATCCTTTTGCCATTATTTTTTAGTAGCTTCTTTGTGAGCTCATAATGTAATTATGTCATCTTGACATTTTCATATCTCTCAAAATTGTTGGTCTATTTTTTTTATGCATTTACAACTTTTGTAGCTTAAAATATCTCTTGCAAAGTTCTTGGATTATACATATGTTTTAGATTTCTAACAAATAGAGTAGATTTAGATTATATTCTAGCTACATATGTCATCTAGTGTTTGGCCACCTTGAACATCCCTTCCTTTCCCATCATGGAAGTGAATAGACAAATAAAATCTAACAAATTTAGGATCCACTAGTGCTACTAAGCTAAACATCCCTGTTCAATTACGACCAAAAGGAGAAATAGGAATATTTGGGCTAGTGGAAATAATTCATGATGAAGAAAACATAGAACCCAACATTGAACAAGAGGTCAAGTTCCATGGGAAGGTAATCTTGATGGTGGAACCTAGACTACCCCTTGTTGGACCATATGATCTAAGACAAGATCTCAAGAAGACATATGCCAAAATCTTTTTCATAGATCTTAGAAATTTCCATCACATCGTTCCTACCTTCTATAGGCAATAAGATTGAAATACCTTGACTAAATTATTTCTCCACTAAATGAAAAAGCAATCAAGCAGATCTTGACATGAACCCTCCTAACACAAAACTTCAATATCCTAGCTACTTTTTTACTTGAAGAAGATTCCTACAAAAGTTGAATTGACTAATAGAAAATATCCAACCTTGTTTTGCAAGTATGGATCTATGATACCTACATCAAAAGAACACTAATTGATGATGGTGTGACAATAAACATTGTCCCATTTTCCCTCCTTGAAAGGATAGGATATAGGCATACCAACATAACAACATGTCAAGATACCTTGAGAGGGTATGATAAATTAAAAGTATAAATAATAAAAAATCATGCTCTTGGTCTCCAAGTAGGATCTAAGATGATCCCTACAGTGTTTTATGTCATCAACAAAGACACTAGTTACAACTTATTGCTATGAAGGCCATGGATTCATAGAATGAAGGTAGTGTCTTCAACCTTATTTAGGAAGTTCTCTTTCTACACCTCGAAAAGGTGTACGCTACAAAAGAAGACCTTGATCCATTTAATATGCTCAAAACTGATATGACTAAGAAAAATATAGGCATTCCAATCGACTATGAATTATCTACAAACAAAATATCCATACTTGATCTGACCTCTCAATCCATATGTCTAAAAAAGAAATAAGATATAATTCAAACCATAAACATCTTGGAAATAAAGACAATAGAAAAAGGGGATTTGTCAAAACAAGGGCTAGTTGTTTTGAAAGAGGTGGCAACTAAAATAATGGAGCTATTAGAGATGGAAAGTCTCATACAATTTCCCCTTGATTTGTGTACCATCAATGTGTTTGTTGATCTAGAAGAAGAAGAAATGATTAAACAAAATGAGATGAACAAATAAACAAAATTTCAATTTCAAATGAGATGATTGGTCTAAATGAGATAGATCTAGGTGCCTTTGTTGATGTCGAGGAGGAATTGTTAGAGAGTTACACTATGTTCATACCAGCATGGGAAACCTCATCAAGTGAATCCTATACACCTCTAACCCCTACATCACATGATTCTTACACATCCATTTCACCCCCTAAAGAAACTTACACTCCTTGGAAACCTTCAACACAAATGGACTCTACCTACTCAATTGGTAACGAGTCCACAAATGATCTTGAAATCTCATCTAAATCTTTTAAACTCTTAATTTGCATGAATCATTTTTTTCTTCAACTTTAATACAATAAAGTGATACATGGGAAGCCCTCACAAGTCCAAATTAAAATAATAAAAATATTTCTAGTTGAAGATGAGATGAGTGTAGGAGAATTTTGGAAAGAAAGGAGGTTACAAATAACCATTAAGATAGAAGACCCTACCATCCTTGACTTATCATAAAAATAGATAGGTTATTCCATGGACCTTCGACTAGAACCAAATATAAAAAAGCATGAGCTTTGTCCCTCCATAAGGACAAAGGGAGCCTCAAACTCCCTTCAAATTATTCCAATTCTTACAAAGTAATCAAGAGCTAGTTGAAGTAAAAGTCTACATGCAAGATGATTTTGACTTACTGATGGAATTATTAAATAGCAATGGGGCCTTGTACTATACCCCCTCTCACCAATAAGCGTACTATTCCTTAGCTCATATAACCTTAGCTCAAGTTACCACAAAAATACCTAAAGAACAAGAAACCACAATTGGACCTTTTAGGATGGGAGAGATAGTCCTCAAAAAACATAGCACTAAAAATAAAAGGCATAGAAAGAGGTGAGAATTTAAAGAAAATTGGAAAGGCCCATATGTTCACCAAAACCATATTGAAAATCAAAACCATGCATTCTCATTATGTTCACCATGCACCTTTTTCATGATATACTCTTATATGAATTTTGTATTAGCAAGGATTCTAAGGTTGTCTAGTATAGGTTGTCCCTTCTAGGCCTAAAAGATTCCCAAAATCATCATCACCATCTATCATTCCTCTTTACATTCCTAAGAAGTTCAAAATAAAGTCAAGCTCTTAGCTTTATACTAATCCTAGTCTTCACAATTCATGATTTAAAGTCTAAACAAAGTAAGTATTCATAGTACTTAATACAAGCTTGCAAGTAGACCTTCCATAATCCTCCTTAGTGAAGGGAAAGTCCTACAGGATAGCAAAAGATCTTGGTGACACCCAACACCTTATTCATCCTGGAAAAAAACATCAAGGGGATCAAAACTCCACAAAACAATCAAAAAAAGAAAGAGTACAAAGAGAGAGAGATCCTAAAAAGAGTTAAAAGCAAAAGGAGATACAAAAAAAGAGTGCAAAAACATGAAAGAATCAAGAAAAATTACAGTAAAATATGAGAGAGAGAGAGAGTTGTTGATGTCCACTCTTATGTGGAGATAAATCTAAGCTCAAAGCTACACAGGTGGCATCTATCAAAGAAATAAAAGAGAGGTACAAAGCACACACATGGACTAGCTAGGCAAAGGCAAGAGTCTAGTTGTCTTTTAGGGCAATATTTTTCTTTGGGATCTTTCCTTTACCCCAAGTCTATCTTGTTGGCCATCTCTGATCTAATTCTAAAAGGTGCTAATAAATTTTTTTTCTTGTCTATTTTGAAAATGGATCAATTTGTTTTGTCTAGATAAGGATTAGTATTTAGCCTTTGGTAAAAATAAGTTCATAAATTGTTCCATATCCTTCCCATTCCCACTTGATTCCCTAATAAAATTCCATCTAAAAAGTCTAAGTAGGTCACCCTATGCTAGGTAAACTTGAAATGCCCTAGGTCAAAAATCCTACTAAAGAGAAATCATGTTTTTTAGTTCCATATGCATAACATTCAAAACAAGTAATAATTCATGTCATAATTCATGACATCTGTAGAAAAAAATAGAAAGATCTACTACATCGATATATGTTTTGCATCCATACATATTTATATTACATCTCATTCATATCAGAAAAGAAAAAACATTCCATAATCATAATGTTATCATCCATATGTGAGTCATAGAGCATAACAATAAACAAACCATCCATGTGCACAAGAGATAAATGAAGTACAAGATATCCACTACAAATATACACATAACTTAACCAATCAAAGTCATAACATAAAAGTGCATATCAATGTCTGAGTACACATGTCACTCCACCAACAAAGTTCGAAAAGCAAAAACAAGTGCACTCACATGTGTGAATCTCCCCATGTAAGGTGGCAAGTAAAAACTCACTAAAAATATAGCTCTCTCTAAGACCTCAAGGATGACATTGACCTACAAAACCCTCTAGGCTCTTACTCTAAGGTATCCTCTAGCTATCATCTATATTTGAAACTCTATGAGATCTATAAGCACGAGAAGGGACATGACTGTGAACTTGTGAATGTGATGGTCCTACAATTATAGCCCATGAAAGAGAAGAAGTTTTTCTATGGACCCCTAGACTAGCCATCTCCTAAAGCAAGGCATTTTCAGCCTCTAGTGTGGAAATTATAACTTTCTCAAAACCAACCTCCTAGCCAACATAGTAAGTAAGATCCATAATATCCATATGATGACTTGTTAAAGAGGGAACATGAGCATCAACTTAAGAACCTCTCTAGTCCATCTAGTAAAAGGGATCAACACATCTAATGAAGTATTTTGAAAAAGATCCCTCTATCCATCAGTAGTACCTATGTGAAAACCATGAAGAGAAAAGAATATTAGTTCAAAGAGTTAGATCCAAACCATTTTCAAAGAAGCAAGTGTGATAAAGAAAAAGAGTGGGTTAGTGTAGCACTGATGAGGATCTCCTAGTTTCCATGAGGGATCACCAAGTCTCATGTCCTCCTTTGCTATCTCTAAGAAAGGAGCCTATCCATGTCTAGGTGGGGCCTTTGTTGGAGCCACCTCCTCATCCTCAAGAATCTCCTCCTCACCTCTTGATGCTACCTTTCCATGCTCCTCCTCAAGATCATAGTCCTCATCTATAGAGTCATCAATCTCTTCCTCAACTATGAAAAGTCTTTTGGATTGACATGCTCTCATCCTCCTACAAATTGACTCTTAGAAAGGTCTCCTAATCAAAACTCCAAGAACCAATAGAACCCATAGGAGAGCCCTATGTTGAGAATCAACCATCTCCTACACTAATCTATAACAAGTAGGCATTGGGGGGACAAGTCCTTTGGAAAATCCTCTCCCAGCTACTAGAGTACTCATGTAATATGGTGAGTCTCAAATAAGCCATTTATGTCAATCAAATGGCTCGCCTCTCAACAATAGGCTCAAACTATGTGGTCTAACCATAACCCCTCCATCTCTATATAAGGGTCTAAAATAATGTCTACATCTGTAAGCATAGCCACAACTCATGTAGAAGCATCAAAGAGACCAAGTCATCCCCATCACATAGCTCTCAATAACTTGGGATCCAAAGGGGGCATCCATGAGAGGTTGTTTGGAAGCCATGTTGATCTCCCCATCATTAGTTTTCCATTGACTATTTATTTGCATAATTCCTTCATCGTTTTCTCACTTTCTCTCGATCTTCTATTTTCTTCTCCTCTTTCTTTCTTAGCTTAGCTTGCATTAATGAAGTTTGTTTGCCTAGTTTATCTTTTGTAGCGCTGGCCATGTCTTCATTTTGTGTGTCTTCATCATTTCAAGTCTTCTCGGTGAGATAAGGTGACTTAGGTATTCTCTAAAATCATGGATAAACAATATGTTTCCTCATCCTCTTTTTAGTACTTAAAATTAATCATAAAGTCAAACTAATATTATTCATTTTAGGTCCAAATGTGGGACAACGACAAAGGTAAAATCCAAGTTCAGGAACGGGTACCTACCTTTCATGTAGACTACCATACCCAAGGGGCTAAATAAGTATGAAAAAGGTACACAAAATAACATGGAAATGATGATTTAGAGTCCTAATCATGGCCACGTAGGGATGAATATATATACCTCTCATTAGCTTATCTCTTGGTGATATGACCCTTAATATTTTCCCCCTTTGTTCTTGCCTCCCTAACCCTTCAACTAACCTTCCAAGGTCCTACTTACCTTCTAACCACCTGCTTGGTTCATTTTGCCTGGATACCCCTATGACTTGTAGGATCTCCAAGGGAGATCCTACAAGTTAAGCGGGATCTCCTAAGGAGATATGCCTTGATAAAAGGGGTGACCACTTCCCGTATGTGCTTTTTTTGTGTTCAACCTTCAAACTCACTTTCCAACATTCTTGTTGCCTACTCAACTATTTTGGTTGGATTGCCCCCATAACCTATAGGATCTCCAAGGGTGCCCCTATAACTTTAGTAGGATCTCTTAGGGAGATTTGCCTTGCTAAAAGGGGTAACCCACTTCCTCAAAGGGGCAACCCTATCATCTTTTTATATCAGAGATTTCTTTTAGTTTAGACAATTTTAACTCCAGTTTAGCTTTTGATTGTGCGTCCCTCCATGCATAACTGACTGTTGAATCCCCCTAACTATTCCTAGACTCTTTATCAGTCTATTGTTTGCTCTCAATCATTCTATTATTATCTTCTAATTAGTCTTCTATGATCTCTCTAAATTTTGGTTCTCTAATTAGAGCTAGATCACTCTTCAATCAATTCTTGTTAACTCCCCATTCACCACAACCTTGTAGATTGTTTATCATTGATGTCAAAGTGTCAAAGAACCAAGATTTTGAGGATTCCTTCATTAAGCATGGTGTTCAAGATACCTTCATGATTCTCATAGTATTCATAGTCTCAGGTGTTCAAGTTGCCTTCATGATTCTCACAGTGTTCATGCCTCAGGATGCCTTCTTGATATGGTTGCTTCATGTTTTAGTGTTAATGTTCATGTCAACATAGCAAGGTGATATATTTCACAGTGGGAGCTTTCTGTTTGGTGTTGATGCATTTGCTGCACTTTATTGGAATAATGAGATTTGTCTTTGATGTCGAAAGTCATTGGTGTTTGGTGCTTGGTAATTATGTTCTCTTATTAAAGAGTTCCCACTTGAGATATCAGAGTTTGGAAAAGAGTTGTTTGTTGCTTCATGTCATGCTTTAATTCATTCACCATGCTTCATGTTGTGATGTCATTAATGGTTCAGGAGTTTGGGTCATTAGTCTTCATTATAGTCATTGATGTCTCAGGAGTCGTCTTAGGATTCAATATTGTCTCAGGATGATCTCAGAATCCTCATAATGATCATGATGTTCATTGTCAATGTTCTTGGTATATGTTTCAAGGAAGGTCATCTCTCATGTTGGTATTCATGATCATCAAAAGGAGTTGTGTTATAAGAGCTCACAATGTTGATGTTCAGTTGTGTTCTCTGCAGAGATTAAGGTTCATGGTTATTTCATTTGTGACAACAAATTAGGGTTTTGTATTCTTTAAATGATCTAATTCCTATCCTTTAAACCCTAATGTTTCATTGAATAAACCCTTTACTGCCCGTCATTTGGTTAATGCACTTTTTGTTTTAAGAATAAAAGTTAACCTGCTACTATAGGTCAGTGTCACTTAAGTGACAACCTTAAGGGTGTCGGTGTCATGGGGCAAATTGGCCCCTCCACCTTGCAAGACCGATACTCCTGGTCACATCATATGAGCGGTGGTGCCAAAAAGGTAAATCAACAGATTGTTTTTAAACTTTGATGGGTGCGATCTTTCACATCTATGGTCAACATTTAAATTCGATGCCCTCGCTGCCCTATTTCTAATTTGACGGGTCTATGGCCATCAAGAGCTTTGTGACTGCTATGAATAAGGTTTTTTTAAGGCTTTTTAAGGCTATTTTTAGCCAGTCTGCAAGGTACTTTCTTTTGGGATTTAAAAGCTTTATCTCTTAAGGAGATTTTTCTATTTTAAAACTCCACTCGTGGCATTGAAGACAAAAAGGTGGAGTCTGTTTGTTTTTTCCAAAGAGGGAAAATATTTAAGTGGTATATAGGGGTTTCAGTAATTCTTTTGAAGGCTTCATGTAGATGGATTGAGGAGTGGGATCCGAATATGAAAATGTTTTTTATTTTTTCTCTAACAAGGCAAATTGTTTAAAAATATTATTGAATATTATTTTTTGCAGGTGAATGGTGATTAGAGATTATTGAAGATTTGTTTTTGAAAGGGGAAAATGAATATGCAGAGAGAAGAGGAATATGAAATGTTTTTCTTTATTTTATTTTATTGTAGGTGCATTATGAAATTGATTTGAGGACTGATATATGAAGCATTGAAGACATTTTTTTGAGAGGTTTTTGAAGAGAAAATGCAGGTGAATCAGGTGATTAAAAAGGTGAATATTTTGTCTGAGAATTGAGAGATGTATGAGATGTTTTTGCAAGTGACATATGCACAGGATGAAGACATTATGCAACAATGACATAGAGTATGAATGCAGATAAACTATTTATTAGGTTGAAGAAGAATGATATGATAATGTTACATCCCTAATTTTTGCCTTGCTATACTTTTTACTTTTACTTGGACATAAGTAAATTTATTATGATGATTAGATTGATGACAAAGAAAGACATGGATTATATTGAACATTTGTCATTTATGAAATTATAGAAAAGATTATATTATTATCGATTTAATAATTGCATTATGAGATTTGATTTATTATTTGAATTATTTGAATAATGATGCACTGATCATATATTGTTTGGTTACAAGTTGAAACAGGAATATAGATTCTCAGATGACTCTCAGAGAAGAGAGAGAGAGTATCTTTCGAGGAGAGAGATATAGACCTCAGGTTACGAGTGGTTTATTTGCCAAATCGAGTATAAGTGTTTAATGAAAACACGAACCAATGTGTCGTAAGAGGTAAGTCTTGTCTTGTTGTATTACTTTTAAACAAAATCGATAGGTAGTCAATATTATAAAATCTTTTTAAGTCATAGTAAGTCATCTTAGTCGTTGATAACATTAACGACGTTTGTGTATGAATTGTGACTATTTACATTTAACGTAAATATTATGTTGTTATTGTCATAAAATAGTCATCTTATTATTATTAAGTCACTTGTAGTTTTATAATAGATTCTTAATGTTAAGACTTTATCGTTAAGTTAAGATGAATTGTTTTTGTCAACGGAACGTGATGGGGAGACTAGCTCAACCCTATCACATTTTCCATAATCATTTATTTAGTATTATTCTTTTATTGATTATATCATAATAATCAAATAGAGATAATGATATGAAAATAATATTTGATATAATCAAATATAATATGTTTATGAGTCGAATGAGGTAATACCTCATGATTAATCACTATGGTTTTTAATTATGCAATCATAGGCATCTATTGAGGAGAGCCTTTAATGTTAAACCATGATGGATCAAACTACTCTTTAAGAGTAATCAATTTCTCTCTTTCTGTTATTGAGTTGGTGGCCTCATTGATGAGGAGTGGCATATAACCAGCCACATTCACTCACTCATCTCAGCAAATTTTGCAAAGATCGACATATGGTGTCAATTGTACCTTTATAGGTGGTGGTTGAGTCTTCACTAGAGACTAAAAACTATTGTTATGAATGAGTTTCTAACTGTCTTGAGTTGAGCACTTAGTGGCACAACTCATTAATGAGTCAGTTTGGAGCTCTTAAGTAACCATGATTTTGATAGTCGTTGGATTCTTTGAGAGTAGAGTCTGGTAACTGAGGATAGAAGAGGGACTGCACGTAGCGGAGAACGATTCTTAGGAAGATTACAATGTATTCAATCTGCTATCCTTGTTGTGTAAAGCGCTGCTTTAGGTAAATGCTTTTGCATTTCTATGCATGTAGAAAACAATGAAAGATTTAATGTATTCTTGTCTTGGACAATCATCTATTTTCCTTTTGATAATCCTCAAGTTTATACTGTAAATGTTTTGATGAAGATGAGCCAACTGTGTCTCTCTTCTTAGTATCGATGCAGTTCGATGAGATGAGTCAACTGTATATGGAGGGTATAGTGAGTCATTGTATAACTCTTATTCTATTTTAGTTTAAAGATTGGGAGTGGATGTAGCCTGGTAAGGCCAATTCTTATGTTGATAATATAATCTATCTAATGATTTAATTAGGCCGACCCCGTGCCTTTGTATAAAACTATGATGCTTGTCATAATATGAGTTTAGGAACCAGATGATTCTTTTAGTATCTATTTCACGAAGAATAACGTAGTTATTATGAAACTAGTGAACCAGTCTCATACTTGATTGAGTCTCTTTTTTAGGACAACCAACTGTGTAGATATAAGTTAGTCTTGAAAAGTAATTCAAAAGAATTAGTAGAGGCTAATTATTAAGGGAAAACTTACCAAACTGTTAGTAGTGTGGTCTTGAATATTAAATATAAAATAATATATTTTGAAGCCATTCTTAGTTAAATACATGGTCAAGAATGATTCCTTACCAATAGAAACTATAGTCTAAGTGACTGTGTCAATTATGGTAAACCTATGGAGTTATCAATTAACTAAGGATAGTTTAGAAAATTTACTAATGTTGCAAGATCTTCTATATTATTGTTGACCTATTTTCCTCTGTCCAGAGTTAAATAATTCACCTTGTATATTCCTTGAATATCCTTTAGAAATGACCCTACAAAGCTTAAATTCTTAAAAAGACCATGCTCTGCATTGCCAAAAAATCTCAAAATCTTGCTTGGAGAATCCTTGCAGAAAACCCAAAAAAACCTAGAAATCTTTTGTCTTGAAGTACTTTCCATTGCAGATAATCCTTAGTTTTATAGTTGCTCATTTTTGTATGCACCTTTGGATGTATCGTTGTATGTACATCTTCCTTTGTATATACAATCGCATATACAAGGCACTGTATGAGGGGGAGATACTAAAGGTGGGGCCCACCTATTGTATGTATATGCGATTGTATCTTTGCATATACAAATCCTATATACAATGGCATATACAATCCTGAGATACAATCCCGAACCCGATGGAATATGCAATTTGGTTTATAAAGGCAGATGCGACTGTATGCATCTTTGCATGTATGTTCGCATTGTATATTTGCAGATACAAAGGGTAGATGCAAAGGTCAGGTACAAAGGTCAGATGCAACGTTTGTAGGTATAAATGATTGTATGTAGTTTTGTTTGTATATTTCGCATTGTATATGTGATATACAAAAGGTTAGATACAACAAGGATATACAATGCGGACCCGAATGGGAAATTAAATTTGGCAAAACTCAGCGGTGGGGTCCACAGTTGTATGTTGAAGCGCATGTATATGCCGATATGTAAGAGGGAAAAGATACTAGGCCGGACTTGTTTCAAAGTTTCATTCTAGTTGATAATCCTTTAGGTTCCACATTGTATGTACATGCGATTATATCTCCTATATACAATTGCAATGTACAAGGACACATACATGGAGGTTGCAAATGTTCAGCGATGGGTCCCAGGTTCAGTACAACGATCAATGGAGTGATGACATGTGGCAAGGGCATACATACAAAAAGGTGATACAGAAGGTAAAGGTACGCTTTTGTACGTTGGCCATTGTATTGTATATACAATTGCACATACAAAAGCATATACAAGGGAGATTCAAAGACATGCAAGGCGATTTGAATATGCAAAACGTGAAAGGAAATAAATTGCATAAATGTATAAAGTGCATGTACAATTGCAGATGTAAAGAGATATACAAGTGCAGGGTGCAGTTGACCGCAAATTTGACCATGGATATCTCCCTCATTCTGGCAAATTTCAACATGCTTCAAAAGGCAAAAGTGCTTATTTTTGCCTCCTCTTTCATCTGGCGAACTTTCAAGGGGAATATTCTCACTTTCAAAGTATGATCTAGATTTGCATGCTTGGCTGATAGGACGTCTCAGTGACCATTTTGGCATGTGCAGAGGCTAATATTTTCACAGTAACTCCGATTGGTGAGCGTTGTGGGTGCATTCATGGTGGATGGTCAAATTCTTCAATGCACATGGGTTCCTCTAGCTTGCTGGCAGATATCCTCATGGCATGCAATGACTTTTGTGCTCCTCACTTCATATTTTGCCCTCTTTTGCATATGGGCAACCGTTTCTCAGGTTGCAGATCTGCCAGCGACATGTTTCCTGTCCTTTCACCATGCCCCTGTCTCTGCGCCCCTATTCCTGCATTGATGACCTCAGATCCTGTGGAGTGACTTCAATGCCTTCTGCGCAAGAGCTTGACCTATAAAATGCAATGTAACCTCATTATGCAGTGGGAGGATGTTGTTATTTTGGGCTGTTATGCTGCCAATTTTTCTATAGTCAAACCTCTTAGTGTAATTGTAGGATATGGGAATGTGACTCACTGTGCCTAAATCTGGCCTCTGTTGTCTTCCTTTTATCCACCAATGAATGTGATTAGCTATGTTGTGTCTACTTCTTCTACTGAATATTTTGTAATGTAATGGTTTTCGACCTTGATGATCAATACATGCATGATTTCTTGCCTCTCTTATGTCCTGATTTTTGTGTTTTACTTGAAGTTATAATCCATTCTGAGTAAAAGACTCCTCTATAGGTTAGATCTTCATATCGAAGCCTCAATTAGCCCTAGAAGTCTGTGTGAACTCCCTTCATGATTGATATCATTGTTGTGTCTCTCTTCCAGAATCACTATTGCTCACTAAATCTGGTATATCACCCTTTTTATTTCAGTTTCCTTCTAACCCTTTTCCCCTGCAAGCATTAGCACTAGGTTTAGATAGTTCTTCTCTAAGCATTAGGCTTAGAAATAGGAAGTTGGCTTTCTTCGAAGGTCTGATCTCAATTCGCAAGGTCCCACACTTTGAGATCATTCCCATTGTGTCATTAGAATGCTTGGACTCTCTCCAAGCACTATGCAATTCTATGTGACAACAATTATCTATACAAATAATCTTGGCGAGTATAGTTTTATAGTATAGCTATTTTTTGTTGAAAGACAATGTCTACAAACTTTACATAGAATTCCTTTATGAGTATATGAGAAGTGAAGGTAATGGCACCACTTAGTAGTGATTTGAATAGTATTTATGTTCTTGAAATAGGAGTTATTATCTTTTCAAGAGTTAAATTATTTCTAACCATGGATGAGTTAAACCATTGGTCGAATAAGAACCTAAATCTCCTAGGGATGTTATATGATTATTTAGTGAAATTGTATTTTCTAAGGGTGATAGGTTAACCCTAAGAATGATTATGAACCAACTAAATAGTTATGATATTTAAACTTATCTTTGTCAAAAAATCCAATATAATGGCTCAGTGATTAGACTATTTACGTAAGTATTGTCAGTATGAATAAACTGTGAGAATACGACAATATCCTAGTCGAGTAGGGGTGGGTGAACACAACGACCACGTTCATTATGAGCGTTATTGATATTAAAGCTTTGGCCAAAGTAATGCAAGTGTCTTTTGCATGCATTGTTGGTTCACTATATCTGGAATGCACAATCTATCAGAAATCATACTTAGCTAGAGGGTATCTAGGGTTGTATGATTGATGGATAGGTGTAGGATACAACACTATGTACTTGGGATAGGCAAATTACCACTGGTCACCTTTGGTCTATATCCCTTGTGAAGGGTAGGGCCACTTCCTATGTGGAAGATGTGTGGGAGACGGCCAGTCTATGGATGGAGGTAAATCACTGGAAAGATACTCTCTCTCCAAGCAGAATATATGCCATGACTTGTGATAAAGATGTCAGATATTCAGCGGCAGTATTTATTCCAAATTATCTATGTAATTGATTTACATTGTAAACTTTGTCTTTGAGAAATACTTCATGATGTATTGTTCTTTATAAAGGAAAAACCTTGTAATAATTGATATTTGTTTATGAGTTAAATAAAAGAATTTTTTTTTCTCTATCTCATTTTTATCTTGTTGAATTACTCTATGGTAATTTTTACGGTTTTACTATGTTTTTAGAACTTGGATGTTACATATGGTATCAGAGCTACCAGGTTCAACACTAGGACTTATGAGACCACTATGCTTGCCTATAGCCAACATTATGCGGTTAGCTAATGTTTGAAAAAAAATTGTGCCAAGATGGTACGTCTTAAAAAGATAGCAAGAAAGTATGTTAATACGGGTCAATGTTTCCTTAAAGCAAAAAGAGAACGTGAGGCCATTATCAAAATTTTTTGAGGGAACCAATGATGAGAGTGACATTTGGTTAAGTGATATGGAAAGTCTAGCGATTGCCTTAACTCGAATCAAACGAGTGAGAAGGGAGTACTTGGAAAGAGTTAAAGATGAGGAAACAATTATGGTTAGGCGAGATCCCCGCATACCCCCAATTGTTGAAATCATAGAAGTTAGGTCCAATAGTGAGTCAGAGGGTTATATACCTCGAGATTATGTTTCAGAAAATGAGTCTGAAGGATATACTCCTCTTGAGCATGACTTTTGAAGTCATATCTTGTAAAAATGAAGAATACTCTTAACTTTTGGAATGAAATAAATAAAAAAGAGTTGTTTTTGTGCCAAACTATTGTTTAAATTGAGTTTATTATGTTTTGATTCAATGGGATACATTATAATCAAGAACTAATGGACAACTCAATATTCTTAGGTGTGAGAAATTGATAAACATGGTTTGGACAAGAATTAACCAAGGAGAAAGTGAAGAGGAAAACCACCGCCAAATAATAAGCTGGACCAAATCATAACCATGCTTGAGGAAACCAAGAAAAGACTGGGTGATTTGGAAAAGAAGGTGGATGATAAAGGAAATTTTGAGGGAGGAGGTGAAAACTCTCATGGTGAAAGTGGAGAAAATCATGAAGAGGGTAGTAAGAGTACATAACCTAATAAAGAGGCAAGAGTTAGACTGACCTCGAAGCTCTCTAAAGACATGAAGAAAGTCACTCCACCAAAATTTGATGGGACAGTGACAGGAGATGCTGCAAAAGTTTGGTTAACAGAAATGGAAAAATATTTCAAGATAAGAAATTACTCAGAAGTGACCAAGGTAGTTTGGGGAGCATACCAACTGGTAGGAGAAGCATCCACTTGGTGGATGAATAAGAAGATGGAATTAAATTTAAGCTCTATAAGGGTAACTTGGGATGAGTTCATGGAACTCTTTCGCAAGAGATGGTTACCACAACTCTATTTTGATCAGAAATTGACTGCTTTTTAGAATCTTCAACAAGGAGATATGACAATGGTGGAATATGGAGAAAAATTCACCTGAATCTTGAAATACGTTCCACAGTATCAAAAGGATGAGAGATTCAGGATCAAAAAATTCATCATGGGCGTAAATAATCAAATCGGTGGAGAAGTAGATGTACATGGTCCCACAACAATGGATCAAGTGTATGAGAAAGCAATCAAGCAAGAGCAAAAGTTGAAATCCATTTCAGCTTATCATGATAGAAACTGCAAGAGGTTTAATGGAACTCCTAACAACGAACCATACAAGAAGAGATATGAAAAGAGCTACGATAACAAGATGAAGGATAAAGGATCTCAGAAGAACAAGGGTGGATCTGGTAATGAGAAGAATGGCAATTACAAAAGAAACGAGGATAACAATGGTAAGACTTCAAACAAGAAAGGACCCATTGGAGGATGCTTTACTTGTGGGGGTGACCATTATGCAAATGGTTGCCCTAACAAGAATCAAAATGGTCAAAAAAGAGGTATTGCACTACCTACTCAACAAGAAGCATTCCAACAAAGGATACATGCAGCGCTTGACAATCGTCAAGCAAAGTATCAAATCACACCTATTGAGATGACATGTACTTTGTTTAGAGTCCCTATATCTATTTTGATTGATACAGGAGCCACTAAAATTTTTGTTTCTCCTAGAATTTTGAATAAGTTTCCTAGAAAAGCTAGATACATGTCTAAACCTTGGTCAGTAGAATATGCTAACCAATCTAAGGCTCAGGTAGAGCAATGTTTGTTTGAAGCCAAAATTGACCTCCCTAGTTTCTTAATTGAAGTAAACATGTATGTAGCTCCCCTAGGTTCCTATGATCTAATCCTAAGAATGAGTTGGTTATGGAAGCATAGAGCTAAGGTTGCCTATTTTTCAAAAATAATTGAATGCTTAGATTATTTGGGAAATCAAACCCAAGTCCAAGGGATTCTAAGAGAAGTTAGAATCAGACCTATCTCTGCCAAGCAATTGAATAGGGTTAGACGAAAAGGTTGTCAGTTGTTTGCAGTCCAAATGGAACAAGTGGAGGAAGGGATATAAAACCCTAGTTCATCTTTTGGAGAAAAATATCCTTTTCTTTGGGAATTTCAGGATGTGTTCCCTGAAGAACTTCTAGGATTGCCTCCCAAGAGGGTTTTTGATTTTGCAATTGATATTAAACCAGGATCTAAGCCTATATAAAAAGCACCCTACCATATGAAAACTATGGAGTTAATGGAATTCAAAGTACAATTACAAGAATTGTTGACAAAAGGTTTGATCAGACCCAGTGTTTCACCTTGGGGTGTTTCAGTTATTTTTGTTAAGAAGAAGGATGGAACCCTTCAATTGTGTATAGATTATCGTATACTTAATAAAGCAACAGTAAAGAACAAATATCCTTTGCCACGTATTGATGATCTTTTTGATCAGATGTGTGAAGTTGCTATGTTTTCAAAGATTGATTTGCGATTAGGATATCATCAATTAAGATTGAAGGATGAAGATATTCATAAGATATCTTTTAGAACCAGATATGGGCACTATGAGTTCACGGTGTTGCCATTTGGTTTGACAAATGCACCTTCTGCATTCATGAATCTCATGAATAGTATATTCAGAGATTGTTTGCACAAGTTTGTTTTAGTCTTTCTAGATGAGATACTCATTTATTCTAAGAATGAAGAACATCAACGACACTTGCAAATTGTTCTACAACAATTAAGAGAACATATGTTATATGGAAAACTATCAAAGTGTACATTCTTTCTGAAGGAGATTCAATATCTAGGTCATATTATTTCTGCTAATGGAATATCTATTGATCCTGCAAAATCACAGCTATTTTGGATTGGCTTGTACCAATAAATCTGCATGAGGTGCATAGTTTCATGGGCCTGCCTAGCTCTTATAGGAATTTTGTTTTAAATTTCTCTAGTATTGCTAGTCCAATCACTTTCCTACAAAGGAAAGGAAAGAGATTTCAATGGATAGACAAATGTCAGGATGCATTTGATCTCTTAAAAGAAAAGTTAACTACAACTCCAATTTTGAAAGTCCCTGATCCTGAAGGACAATTTGAGGTAATTACAGATGCCTCGGGAGAAGGATTAGGAGGAGTGCTTATGCAAGATGGAAGAGTGATAGCATATGAATCAAGGAAATTAAAATCCTATAAGAAGAATTATGCACTGCATGATCTGGAATTGGAAGTAGTAACTCATGCTTTGCAGATGTGGAGACACTATTTGTTGGGGAAGACTTTTGTACTTAAGTCAGACCATCAAAGTCTTAAGTATATTTTCTTTCAAACGTACTTGAATGCTCGACAAAGGAGATGGTTAGAATTGATATCTGACTATGACTTTGAGATAAATTATATCAAAGGAAAAGAGAATAGAGTAGCCAATGCTTTGAGTCATAGAAGACATATAGCTTCTATTGTTTTTATTCATGGAAATTTCAAGGATTTGGTGTTACAAAATTTGTCTGGTGATGAGTATTATGAGAAGGTTAAGCAGGCTCTAAAATATAATCCTAGAGATCCAAGATATGATGGTTATCTAATAGAGTCTGATAGACTATTAATGTACAAGGGTAGAATGTATGTTCCTGTTTCAGCTGGCTTAAGGGATCTAGTATGGAAAGAAGTTCATACTGCACCATATTCGGGACATCCAAGAGTGACCAAACTCCTAGCGGATGTTAAACCTCTTTATTTCTGGAAAGGAATGAAGAATGATGTTGCAAGATTTGTGGCAAGCTGTTTAGAATGTTAGAGGGTAAAAGCAGAGCATCAACACCCTGTAGGATTGTTGTACCCACATGATGTGCCAGAGTGGAAATGGCAAGTTATTAGCATGGATTTTGTTCAAGGTCTTCCTATGTCAAGGAATAGACATGATGCCATTTTAGTTGTGGTTGATAAGCTCACAAAGGTAGCTCATTTTATACCAGGGAATTTGATTTATGGAGCACCTATGTTAGCTCACAAATTTGTGCAAGAAGTGTTTAGATTGCATGGTTTCCCTGAAAAGATTATCTCAGATAGAGATGCGCGTGTAACATCAAGGTTTTGGAAAACTTTGTTTTCTACTCTAGGGACTAAATTCAATGTGAGTACAACTTACCATCCTAAAACCAATGGGCAAACTGAGAGAGTTAACCAAGTCTTGGAAGACTTGTTGCGAATGTATTGCATGGATCAACAATATAAGTGGGAAGAATACTTACTGCTTATGGAATTTGCTTATAACAATTCCTATCATTCTGCTATTAAGATTGCACCATTTGAAGCATTGTATGGAAGAAGATGTCAAACTCCTATAAGTTGGGAGAAGCTAGAAGATAGGATTAGCGTCAGACCAGAAATGCTAGTTGAAATGGAAGAGGAAGTTAAGCTGATCAGAAAAATATTGGCAGAAGCCAATGATAGGCAAAAGAGTTATACGGATGCAAAGCGTGTTCCAAGGCAATTCTCTTTTGGAGAAAAAGTTCTTTTGAGGGTCAAACCTCAGAAAACTTCTATTAAGTTTGGGAAGTCTTCTAAGCTAGCCCCTTGATATGTGGGACCCTTTGAAGTGCTTGAAGTAGTCAATCCGGTTGCCTACAGAATTACTTTACCACCGGCCTTGTCTAGAATGCACAATATTTTTCATGTGTCTTATTTGAAGAAATATATTGCAGTTGATAACCATATTTTGAATTGGAATTCTTTACAGATGCAGGATCCAGGGGTGGTCATGATCGAGCCACTCAAGGTGTTAGAAATGCGCAAGCTCTGCTTGCATAATAGGGAGGTCTTGCAATGCAAGGTTTAATGGGACCAATATGTTGAGGAAAATGCTACATGGGAGGATTATCATGAATTCTATCAAAAGTTTCCTCATTTATTTAATGTTGTTATCAGTTGAAAACAATGAACTTGCTTTTTAGTTACTTTTGATTCTTTATATCATCGGGGACGATGAATCTTTAGGGGAAGGATATGTTACATCCCCAATTTTTGCCTTGCTATACTTTTTAATTTTACTTAGACATAAGTAAATTTATTATGATGATTAGATTAATGACAAGGAAAGACATGGATTATATTGAATGTCATTAATGAAATTATAGAAAAGATTATATTATTATCGATTTAATAATTGCATTATGAGATTTGATTTATTATTTGAATTATTTGAATAATGATGCATTGATCATATATTGTTTGGTTACAAGTTGAAATAGGAATACAGATTCTCAGATGACTCTTAGAGAAGAGAGAGAGTATCTTTCGAGGAGAGAGATATAGACCTCGGGTTACGAGTGGTTTATTTGCCAAATCAAGTATAAGTGCTTAACGAAAATGTGAACCAATGTGTCGTAAGAGGTAAGTCTTGTCTTATTGTATTACTTTTGAACCAAATCGACAAGTAGTCGATATTATACAATCTTTTTAAGTCATAGTAAGTCATCTTAGTCGTTGATAATGTTAACGATGTTGTTTGTGTATGAATTGTGACTATTTACGTTTAATGTAAATATTACGACGTTATTGTCGTAAAATAGTCATCTTATTATTATTAAGTCACTTGTAGTGTTATAATAGATTCTTAATGTTAAGACTTTATCGTCAAGTTAAGATGACATGTTTTTGTCAACGGAACGTGATGGGGAGACTAGCTCAACTTGATCACATTTTTTGTAATCTTTTATTTAGTATCATTCTTTTATTGATTATATCATAATAATCAAATAGAGATAATGATATGAAAATAATATTTGATATAATCAAATATAATATGTTTATGATTCGAATGAGGTAATACCTCATGATTAATTAGTATGGTTTTTAATTATGCAATCATAGGCATCTATTGAGGAGAGCCTTTAATGTTAAACCATGATGGATCAAACTACTCTTTAAGAGTAATCGATTGCTCTCTTTCTGTTATTGAGTTGGCAGCCTCATTAATGAGGAGTGGCATATAAGTAGCCACATTCACTCACTCATCTCAGCAAATTTTACAAAGATTGACATATGGTGTCGATTACACCTTTATAGCTGGCGGTTGAGTCTTCACTGGAGACTAAAAACCATTGTTATGAATGAGTTTCTAACTGTCTTGAGTGGAGTGCTTAGTGGCACGATTCATTAATGAGTCAGTTTGGAGCTCTTAAGTAACCACAACTTTGATAGTCATTGGATTCTTTGAGAGTAGAGTTTGGTAACTGAGGATAGAAGAGGGATTGCATGTAGCAGAGAATGATTCTTAGGAAGATTGCATTGTATTTAATCTGCCATCCTTGCTATGTAAAGCAACACTTCAGGTAAATGCTTTTGCATTTCTATGCATGTAGAAAACAATGAAAGATTTAATGTATTCTTGTCTTGGACAATCATCCATTTTCCTTTTGATAATACTCAAGTTTATACTATAAATGTTTTGATGAAGATGAGCCGACTATGTCTCTCTTCTTAGTATCGATGCAATTCGATGAGATGAGTCGATTGTATATGGAGGGTATAGTGAGTCATTATATAACTATTATTCTATTTTAGTTTAAAGCTTGGGAGTCGATGTAGCCTGGTAAGGCCGCTTCTTATGTTGATAATGTAATCTATCTAATGATTTAATTAGGCCGACCCCATGCCTTTGTATAAAACTATGATGCTTGTCATAATATGAGTTTAGGAACCAGATGATTCTATTTCATGAAAAGTAATTCGAAAGAATTCTTAGAGGCTAACTATTAAGGGAAAACTTACCAAACTGTGAGTAGTGTGGTCTTGAATATCAAATAGAAAATAATTTCTTTTGAAGCCATTCTTGGTTAAATACATGGTCAAGAATGATTCCTTACCAATAGAAACTAGAGTCTAAGTGACTTATGTCAATTATGGTAAACCTATGGAGTTATCGATTAACTAAGGATAGTTTAGAAAATTTACTAATGTCACAAGATCTTCTATATTATCTATACAAATAATCTTGGCGAGTATAGTTCTATAGTATACCTATTTTTTGTCGAAAGACAATGTCTACAAACTTTACATAGAATTCCTTTATGAGTATATGAGAATTGAAGGTAATGGCATCACTTAGTAGTGATTTGAATATTATTTATGTTCTTGAAATAGGAGTTATTATCTTTGCAAGAGTTAAATTTTTTCTAACAATGGATGAGTTAAACCATTGGTCAAATAAGAACCTAAATCTCCTAGGGTTGTTATATGATTATTTAGTGAAATTGTTTTTTCCAAGGGTAATAGGTTAACCCTAAGAACGATTATGAACCACCTAAATAGTTATGATATTTAAACTTATCTTTATCAAGAAAGCCAATATCATGGCTCGATGATTAGACTATTTATGTAAATATTGTTAGTATGAATAAACTGCGAGAATACGACAACATCCGAGTCGAGTAGGGGTGGGTGAACACAATTACCACGTTCATTATGAGCATTATTGATATTAAAGCTTTGGCCAAAGTAATGCAAGTGTCTTCTGCATGCATTGTCGGTTCACTGTATCTGAAATGCACAATCTATCATAAATCATACTTGGCTAGAGGGTATCTAGGGTTGTATGATTGATGGATAGGTGTAGGATACAACACTATGTACTTGGGATAGACAAATTACCACTGGTCACCTTTGGTCTATATCCCTCGTGAAGGGTAGGGCCACTTCCTATGTGGAAGATGTGTGGGAGACCACCGGTTTGTGGATGGAGGTAAATCACTAGAAATATACTCTCTCTCCAAGCAGAAGATATGCCAGGACTTGTGATAAAGATGTCAGATATTCAGCAATAGTATTTATTCCAAATTGTCTATGTAATTGATTTACATTGTAAACTTTGTCTTTGAGAAAGACTTCATGATGTATTATTCTTTGTAAAGGGAAAACCTTGTAATTATTGATATTTGTTTATGAGTTAAATAAAAGAATTTTTTTGTCTCTATCTCATTTTTATCTTATTGAATTACTCTATGGTAATATTTCCAGTTTTATTATGTTTTTAAAACTTGGATGTTACAGATAATATGAGTATTATAGTGAAACAGAGAAACCCTCTGTAACCTTTTGTTTTTCCTTTTGACATTGTATGTATTGCTAGTGAGGCACATTGTAGCCAGTGAGGCTTGTATGATCAGTGAGACCTATTTGTAGCCAGTGAGGATTGCTTGGTCAGTGAGACTTGATTGTAGCCAGTGAAGCTTGAATGTAACCAGTGAGGTTTTGATTTGTCAGTGAAGAATAATAAAGTGGAAGAATTCAAGAGTGGTTTTTTATCCTTATGAGGGTTTTCCACTCATCAAAAACATGTGTTATGTTTCATGTTGTTTATCTTTATGTGTGTGCCCTAATGTTTTGTCTTTGAGGTCTTGCTCATACTGATTATCATCATATTTATGCATATGTGTTTGATAAATCTTTAAAGTCTCTCTCATTGTCTATCTAGTAGATTAAAAGGTGCAAATTTTTTTAAAGTTTATAGACCACTGATTCACCCCCCCTCTCAGTGGTCTTATACTCCAACAAGTGGTATCAGAGCCTTGGGTTCCTTATTCAAAGTTTAATCAACTTGGGTAGGTCTTGGTTGTGGAGTACCATTGGAAAGTGTAAAAGAAATAGAGAAAAGAAAAATGCCAAGCCACATACTAATCAAAAGGTACCATCTATACCAAACTCAAATGGTAATCTAGAATTGGTTGATAGAAATGTCTCACAAGTTGAGTCAGGTATAAAATTAGAGGAAGGGTTTTCTAGGATTCCTTTCTTTGATGGTTTAGATTTCTCTATTTGGTATATTAGAATGCAAGTCTATTTATCTTCTTTAGGGTATGGTATGTGGATGTCGGTTGAGAATGGGTATTTTATTTCCTCTCAATCACCTAATACTACAAGTAACAAAGAGGCTTATGAATGTAATCATATAGCAAAGAAGGCTATTCTGTTCGGATTATCTAATGAAGTTTCTTGTGAAGTTATGCATTGTGAAATTGCTTAGGATGTGTGGAAGGAGTTGATTAGAATCTATCAAGGTGATGCACTTGAAGGAGAGGACAACTTGGTGTCTAAGGAAACTAACGATGCAAGGAGACATTCACATGAAGGAGATGAGATCCAATATGATCTAGAAGAAGGAGATCACATTATGAGTGACTATGAATAGGAGTATGATGAATAAGAGTGTGAGGTTGATGTTGAAGGAGAACTCATGTGTGCCCTAGGTGAGATCAAGAAATTCAAAAAGAAGAACTAGAGATTAGAGTTGCAGCTACAACAAGAAAAGGACTCCAAGGACAAAGCACTTTCAGACCTTGAAAGAGTATCTTTAGATCTTAAAGAGGCAAGAAATCAGATTGTGAATTTAAGGAGTCAAGTTGATGAATCAAACAAATTGGTTATCAGTCTAAAGATTGAGATTGAAGAGGCCAAGAGGATAATAGATTTTACTAAGTTTGAATCTGAAGTGAAATCACTTGAATGTCTAAAACTAGAGGCTGAAATTGTCACCTTGAAAAAGGATATTGAAAATCTCAAGAGTCAATCAAAGAGAATTCAAGAGTTTGAAGAGAGCACCAACAAGTTGTATGATATGTTAGGAAAACAAAAACTTTACAAGGACACTACTAGCCTAGGATATGAAGAAGGATAGACTTCTAAAATCAGAGAGACTCCTAGAAAGAAAGTTGATCTAAGTCATCATGTTGCTGCTCCTGAAGGCAAAAAGAAGATTAAAGCTAAGATGAAAACCAAAGATGAGTTTGTCAAAATGCACAACCAAAGGAGAAATCTCAGAAGAACTACTTTAGCAAGGCAAGCATATATGTACAGGTATAATTATTCATTTTTTGGTAATTGTTTTACCTGTAATCATTTTGGACACAAAGCAATTGATTGTAGAAGGAGTCAATCTGCTTCAATAAGGAATGATAATCTTGTATGTTATAAGTGTAACTCTCTTGGTCACAAAGCACATGGTTGTAGAAAAGCATCACTTGGTTTGAAAGGTTGGAAAAGGAAAGAGGTTGAAAAGGTTTGGAAGAAGAAAACTGAACAGAAGAAAGAACCTATGAAAGTTTGGAGATTGAAACAAAGCAAAGAGAAGATAGATTCTAAACCTGTGCATATTACACAAGATACTTCACCAATTGCATGAAATACAACATGAGGTTAGGGGGAGTTGTCCAATGTCCTATCTTTTACCCCCAAGGAGTTTTAGGAGGTTTGTTGATGGATATTTATACTTGATTGTTTTGGTGCATGAGATCTCAAAGGATATCAGGGTGTACTCAAGGAGTTCACATCAGATGTTAGCATATTTTGGCTTAGGATGTTGCAAATGGAAGAGGTCAATTCATAGTGCATATCTCTACATTTGGTTATGTTCTCTTAATATGTGCTGAAGTTCAAATCCTAAATGTATAGAAGATGTAAAGAACACACATGTTATTGAAAAGGCCTTTAATTTTTTAAGATGACCATGCATGATGAGAAAGTCAAGAAGCATTCAAGAGGACAGTCATAGAGCCTATTAAGGAGCTGAGATAGCTATGTGCCTATTAATTTTGTATTTGATTTTGATCATCTCAGTGATATGTTGGAAACCTCACAAACATCTTTATAATGCCAATGATAATGTAATGAATAACAACTTGATGATATGGAAGAGGCCTGAACTATATTAGGTTGATGATGAAAAACATTCATTGGTACTAGACTGTCTTTATAGTCTAGACGCTCACATAGGACAGCGTCTGTTGACAGTTTAGTGCAGTGATACAGTTCTCTGATTACAAGGACAGTGACAGGATTTATTCATGCTTCAATATGGTTCTTATGATATAAAGTTCATATTTAAGTCCATCTCAATCATTTAGGAGTTATTGATCATCCTTGTAGATGTTAATAATCATCTAATGCTTATGATGCTTATTAGTCAAAGGATGTAATGGCAGTGTCAAAAGTTACAGTTGATGGCAGTCAGAGGTTACACGATGAAGATGGCAATCAAAAAGCTGATATAGTGCAGGTGATATGACATCATGGATATGGAATATAAGTGATATCTTGTCATATGGGTGTGGACAGTGGTGAAATGCAGTGTATAGTGTTTCCTTCTTTGTGGAACTCTATTAGTTGAGTATGACAGTGTTGCCTGTTGATATACATATTGATGTAGGTGATGACATTTCATCAAAAATGAAAGGATGATAGTGATTCATTGATCTTTGATAGTCTTGATGCTTTTGATGACACTAAATTTTTTGATCTTGTTGGCATACAATGATAGTGTACAAAATGACAGATGATAGTCCTCTTTGATAGTGACAGTAGGCTTTGATAATATCTTTGACATCTGACAGTGAAATTCCTGCTGTAGGTGTAGTGTGTTGAAGATCTCTGTGAGTCATCATTATGATATTTAACAAGTGTAGTCTTAGTTTTAGTCTTTTTGCAGATGGTGACAGTTATATCTTCTGATTGATAGTGTTGTTAGTCGTATTTCCGTGTAATTAGGACCCTGCTGACTCTAATGACAATATGTACTATTTCTCTTATCAAGTAAAAACTGTGTGTTCAATCAGGATAGGTCTTTTTGTGGCTGCAATATGAAAGACTCATGACATTTTTTCAGAATACAGTCTTTATATGTAGATGTTTTTGAGTTTTCAGTCTGACAGTCTCATTTTGTGCAAATGTATTCTAATTTTTTTCTATGTGATATTGCATATAATCCTAGTCTTGCAATTTTTTTATGCACTCATGCAGGGGGAGTATGTTTTAGTTTAATAGACAGGTAAAAACCATTGGAAAGCTAAGAGGATAGTTTGGTACAGAGGTGAGTATATGCTAAGGTCATAGCAGTTTGATCAATGGAGTTATAGGACAGGGGGAGCTTCATGCAAACAAGAGGTATGGTGTCCTGCCTTTGTCATTTGATGTCAAAGGGGGAGAGAGAAATTGGAGTGGTTTTTACCATCAATGACAAATGGGGAGATTGTAGATTGTTTGTCATTGATGTCAAAGTGTCAAAGAACCAGGATGTTGAGGATGCCTTCATTAAGCATGGTGTTCAATATGCCTTCATGATTCTCATAGTATTCATAGTCTCAGGTGTTCAAGTTGCCTTCATGATTCTCATAGCGTTAATGCCTCAGGATGACTTCTTGATATGGTTGCTTCATGTTTCAGTGTTAATGTTCATGTCAACATAGCAAGGTGATATCTTTCACAGTGGGAGCTTTCTGTTCGGTGTTTATGCATCTGTTGCACTTTGTTGGAATAATGAGATCTGTCTTTGATGTTGAAAGTCATTGGTGTTTGGTGCTTGGTAATTATGTTCTCTTTGTAAAGATTTCCCTCTTCAGATATCAGAGTTTGGAAAAGAGTTGTTTGTTGCTTCATGTCATGCTTCATGTTGTGATGTCATTGATGGTTTTATTATAGTCATTGATGTCTCAGGAGTCGTCTCAGGATTCAATGTTGTCTCAGGATGATCTTAGATCCTCATAATGCTCATGATGTTCATTGTCAATGTTCTTGGTATATGTTTCAAGGAAGGTCATCTCTCATGTTTGTATTCATGATCATCAAAAGGAGTTGTGTTATAAGAGCTCAGGATGTTGATGTTCAGTTGTGTTCTCTACAGAGATTAAGGTTCATGGTTATTTCATCTGTGATAACAAATTAGGGTTCTATATTCTTTAAATGATCTAATTCCTATCCTTTAAACCCTAATGTTTCATTGAATAAACCCTTTATTACCTGTCATTTGGTTAATGCACTTTTTGTTTTAAAATAGAGTTAACCTACTACTACAGGTCGGTGTCACTTTAGTGACAACCTTAAGGGTGTCGGCACCGTGGGGCAACTGGCCCCTCCACCTTGCAAGACTGATACTCCCAGTCTCATCATATGAGCAGTGGCGCCAAAAAGGTAAATCGATAGATTGTTTTTAAACTTTGATGGGTGTGTTCTTTCATATATGTGGTCGACATTTAAATTCGATACCCCCGCTACCTTGTTTCTGATTTGATGGGTCTGTGGCCGTCAAGAGCTTTGTGACTGCTATGAATAAGGTTTTTTTAAGGCTATTTTTAGCTAGTCTGCAAGGCAGTTTCTTTTGGGATTTAAAAGCTTTATCTCTTAAGGAGATTTTTTCTTATTTAAAACTCCACTCATGGCATTGAAGACAAAAAGGTGGAGTCTATTTGTTTTTTCCAAAGAGGGTAGATATTTAAGTGGTGTATAGGGGTTTCATGAATTCTTTTGAAGGCTTCATGTAGATGGATTGAGGAGTGGGGTCCGAATATGAAAATGTTTCTTATTTTTTCTCTGACAGGGTAGATTGTTTAAAAATATTATTGAAGATTATTTTTGCAGGTGAATGGTGATTGGAGATTATTGAAGATTTGTTTTTGGAAGGGGAAAATGAATATGTAGAGAGAGGAGGAATATGAAAAGTTTTTCTTTATTTTATTTTATTGCAGGTGCATTATGAAATTGATTTGAGGACTGATATATGAAGCATTGAAGACATTTTTTTGAGAGGTTTTTAAAGAGAAAATGTAGGTGAATTAGGTGAATATTTTGTCTGAGAATTGAGAGATGTATGAGATGTTTTTGCAGGTGACATATGCATAGGATGAAGACATTATGTAGCAGTGACATAGAGTATGAATGCAGATAAAATATTTTTCAGGTTGAAGAAGAATGATATGATAATATGAGCATTATAGTGAAACAGAGAAACCCTGTGTAAGCTTTTATTTTTCCTTCTGAGATTGTATGTATTGCTAGTGAGGCTTGTATGGTCAGTGAGACCTGTTTGTAGCTAGTGAGGCTTGCTTGGTCAGTGAGACCTGTTTGTAGCAAGTGAGGCTTGCTTAGTCAGTGAGACCTATTTGTAGCCAGTGAGGCTTGAATGTAACTAGTGAGGTTTTGATTTGCCAGTGAAGCATAATAAAGTGGAAGGATTCAAGAGTGGTTTTTTATACTTATGAGGGTTTTCCACTCATCAAAAACATGTGTTATGGTTCATGTTGTTTATATTTATGTGTGTGCCCTAATGTTTTGTCTTTGAGGTCTTGATCATACTGATTATCATCATATTTGTGCATATGTGTTTGATAAATCTTTAAAGTCTCTCTCATTGTCTATCTAGTAGATGAAAAGGTGCAAAATGTTTTAAAGTTTATAGACCATTGATTCACCCCCCAGTGGTCTTGTACTCCCACACACCTTTGGTGTGGATTCTAAACCTATAAATACCCCACTCCTCTATTCTTTTTAGGAGGGAATGTTCATTATTTCATTCTTGGTTTGCTCAAGTTTTTGCAAAATTTCCCCATAGCATTCTTATGCTCCATACAAGACCTTGTTTGCCTTTCATTTTGGTTTTGCAATAGCATGCTTATGCTCAATCCATTTCCATTTGACCTTCATAGCTTCTAATCTCAATTCAATTCCCTCACATCCATGTTGTTATCCTTGTCACCAAGAGGAGGACCTTGCTATTGTAGTGGAAGAGACGGTTGCCAAAAGGGACCTTTGAGGATTTACACCAGGCACTACCCCCTAATTCATATAGGCTTTTCATTTTTTCATAGTAATTTAGAAAAATAAATCTTGCTCTTGATGAAGTAAATATTTCTTTTCTTTTCTCTCAAAATAGGTAGTTTAAATTGCTTTCTTAGGTTTTCTTTCAAATTTCTTAGATTAGCTTTATTTTCTTTCTTAGAACAAAATTATTTTCATTGTACTTAGATTAAATTGAAATTTTTAATTCATTAGATTACAAGTTAAAATCAATCCAAAAAAATACACAAAAACATAGATTAAATTGCATGCAAAAAAAACATTTAATTGCATACATTCATAGTAATTAATTCATTTCAAAAGTCAAAAAGAAACCCAAAAAGTTGTTTGCATTCATTTAGCATTAATTGCATTTACAAATTTATATAAAATACAAAAAACATTCCTTCACAGTAACCATCAAAATCAAAATTATAACGAATTATTTTAATTGTATCCACGATCTTGATTTTTTTAATTGCAAAATCAAAATTATAAAGAATTATTTATATACCACACTAACCATACTTTAACTTTCACCTGAAAATATCATATACTAGCACTTGCACCCTTTGGAGGTTCAAGGGATATGCTGATAGGATATTCATGGGAAGAGTCAATGAATGTAATAATACACAAATAGATGTATAACAATAAATTTATACATGCTTTAAGTACAAATAAAGACTTAATTCAACAAGATTTTAGATTCATTTGTAATAGGTACAGTAGTGCTATGAACATAAACAATCCCATGTCATTGCATGATCAAAGATTAGTATCGATGTTGCATCAAGCTAAATTTCATAAGTGTTTCTTTTCATCTTCGTAACAAAATTCTCTTTTGCACTTGTTGTGATTCCTGTGTAAAAAAACATAATGTTGTCAGTCCAAAATCACAATTTGTATTCATTTTCTTATGAATGAAAACCAAGCAATTAAAAATAAATTCTAATAGGAGGATAATTCTTGAGGTTTTACTTTTTTTGGTCATCAATAGTTGACCTGTGTAAGATAAACAATGTAATTGGTTAGTTTTTGTATTTGTATGTTTTTTAGAAGAGGATATTCAAAGATTAGAAAAAAATTCATTGTTTCTTATTTGAGTAATCTTGCAAGTAATTGTACATACTTGGAATTATCATTGTGAGAGTAGTTGTAGGCAGGCTGCTTCTTTCTTTCTAATGCAATCCATCTTTAAAGGGTTATAATCTCTTAAATCCATTCTTCATCATTATTCCTCTATGGCCCTACATTCCTTTTGCCTCTTCTTTCCTAGTTCAGGGAAACTCCTCTCTAAGCCATCTTTGTTTGCTTTGATACCAAAATTATACACTCATTTATTCTCTATTTTTCAAACTATTGACTTACACTAAATAAATAATCAATCACAATGAACAAAAGAAGAATATAACAACCAAACATACAATAAATAATCACCTTTTAACAACAAATAGAAAAACATAATGAATATCCCTTTAATTTAGAAAAGTAAAAAAATTACATATCATCTAAAATCTACCTTGATTTTAACCAAATAAACCCCTATATAACTAAACAACTTTGTATAGAAGTGCACTAATTCAACTCTTTTAGATCCCAAATATCATGTTCATCCATCAGATGACACTTGTTTTCCCTTTCCCACAAAAATTAAACAATTACAAACAACTGCTATTATTAGAAAATACAATCCCTCTCATCAATTTCCCAACCACTCTACTTAAATATCATCCACTTCAATACCAGTGAAACAATCCATAGTAATTTAACACCTCATTCACAACAAAAAGTGGTAAATATTTGTTCTATTTTTTTGGCAAAAAATTGACTTTTGACTATTGAAATGGATGGTATTTACGAATAGTCTTTCCCAATTGTGTTGCACAAATAAGAAGCTTTTTGGTAGGGGATTCCTTCTTTCAAAAGACCTTGAACACAATATAATCAAGATTCTTTAGGTTTTTGAGAGAATCGACTGCCATGGGAGGGAAAATAATTCTAGTAAGTTGCCTTTGTCTCCATGTATACTTGCAACATAATCTAGCAACATTATAGTAGTGTGAGCTTGACCTCAAGATCAATGTTGTGAGTGAGGATTGTTAAAGCACGCTTAATGTCAAGAGGAGATAGAACCGTGACCCTTACAATGAGAGTTGAAGTCTAGGGGAGCCCTAGTAGTAGTACATCGCAAGGATGAGCAATGTCTCATTGATTTGCCCCTCTCTATGCATGAATCAATAGCATGCAAAGGGCATTTAATAGCTCTAACATCTATGAGTGGCTGAAAAGAAGTAATCAATCATAATTTTGAAGTAAACAAAGACAAAAATTTCTATAGAATGTGCACAAAGCAATATATTTATCAAAACTTCTAAATTCTCAAAGTAAATTTTATACATTTATAATGTATAGTCAATTCCATAAATTCTTCTAAATAAATGTCGTGTGTGTGTTTTATTTTGAAGGACACACTTGTTGAACCATTTTCAAGGTCTATAGATGGCTAAAGAAATGTGAAATTTCCTTTGGAGGAGGCTTAAAAAGTATGACCACAAATTACAAAAGAACTATGCAATTCTATGCTTTCTTCACATATCAGTCCACACACTCACGCACGCACGCATCCCTTGACATGTTCATAGTTTAGAAATCTCCTTCAGTGTTGATGATTCCTAAAAATTTAAAAATAACATTAATTTCACAGTTCAGAAATCTCCTTTAGTGTTGAGGATTCCTAAAAATTTAAAAATAACATTAATTTCACAGTTCAGAAATCTCCTTCAGTGTTGAGGATTCCTAAAAATTTAAAAATAGCATTAATTTTAGTCGAATCCCAAGGATAGAACAAAATTAATACAACATTCCAGTGGAATCCTGAAGGATAGAACAAAATTAATACAACAAAATAATACCTTGATTTGCTTGAGTAAGTCATAGCCTGTCATTCCAGGCATACGGTAATCTGTGATGATCATGCATCAGAAAGAGATGAATAGAAATTCCCATCAGATCATGTGTTGCTATAGAAATTAAATTCAAAATGACAATGAAATATAAAACCAAATTGAGGTTAATTGAAGGCATCTTATTGCTGGGGTCCAGTGCGAAGAGAAACTATTTTTCTGTTTCCAAGAGTAGCATGTCGTAGTTGTAGCTGCTGGTTTTGTCTGAAATGGCGAAGTGCAGTACCTTTTTGGCCATGGCGGGGGCAAGCACAGTGTAAAAAATTGATATGTTAAAAATCTAGAATCATTAGACAGTGAAGACTCATCAATCCTACTCTCAATCTTGATGTGGGTATTGGAATCCGACACGTTTTGCTTAATGGGTTTCTTCCTTTTTTGATTAAAACCTTCTCAATTGGTAGGGCATCTTCATCTTCTGATCAAATAAATGCTAAAGACAAATTAAGATGTAGGCATAGTTTCAGTCAGATTTTGGAAGCTTGGGAAGTGTATACCTTCCATCCTTTGGGGACATTAAAACCACCGTAGGAGATGTCTACAATGGCATTGTGCCACGTTGCTTCCATGATGAAGTCTGAGCGCCTCTTGAGTGACACTACATAGTTCAGGATTTTATGTTTTGACCTTTCCAAAATTTTATTAGTCACGTTTTTCCTTTTGGAATTAGATGGCTAAATTTTGCCAATAAAATTGACCTTGCATATTTCAGAGATATGCTCACAATTTAGGAAATTGCAGATGTGGGCATATTTGAATTTTGTTTGCTAATTGATATATTTCAACACCATTTATGCTCAATCCTTGATCTGTTACTTCTAAATGCAACCATTAGATATATTAAATTAACTAACATTTTAACCCCATTCTTGAGCTCTAATATATTTCAAACTTACTAGTTCAAGTGTTCTATTAACTGTTGATTGTAAACAACGCATTTAGATAACTGGTTACCTGAACATTGCATTGCTCTTCTTAACACATGTATAGATCCAGAAAAAAGATGGATGACTTGTATTTTATCCACATCTAAAGGCAGAAGAGCATTTTGAAGGGCTCTGAATGTCACAAATTTGAAACTACCTGCAATTAAAGTTTACCTGCTATATGCCCAAACAAAAAAAATTGCTGATTAGATTTGAAACAGACATTTCTTTCCACAACTCACTTTACAATTTCACACAGGGGACTAAATTGCCTTGCATCTCTTAGTTTATTTATTTACCCCAAGATTTTTATTATTTTTCAATAACATGCATTTTTCATTTTTCCCCTACTTTTTTTGGACTTTTTCGTCTCTTGAGATTGCCAAACTTTCACCATTTTCAGCTTTTGGTTAATCTTTAAACAAAGCCTTATCAATTTAGTCTTTGTTTGGAGAATACAAATAATTATGTCTCTACCAGCAGCCTATAGGTCAACAGGAAATAAGTAGGATAAGATACAACAGAGAATGCTAACACCATTCTTGAGGTCCATTTTTATGGTCTAATGTTTAATTCCATCTTTATTTAGAATTTTCACATACATGGGTATTTTTCTTAAACTCAAGTTTGCCTCTCAAGAGAACACATTTTATTAAAGTTGTGCATCTTATAACCTTTCAATTTTAAAGAAATGTATAATTAAACTAAAATATTTCAACTAAATCTCTGTGGCAAATAAAGCTGAAATTGTTTGTGCTTTCTTTGGCTTGCTTCAAGTACTTCAGGAGAAAACATTTTTAATATTTTATTAAAGTAGTGCATGTAGTACTAGTTTTCAAGCATGAGAGAACACTGCAAATAAATAAATTGAAATATCTCTGCCCAATAATTGGCAGCTTGAAAATAAATATGGGATGCATAAATTTGAAAACTAACAGAGAGAGAGAGACGCCAAATAGAGTTGTAATGACAAAAATACCTGTAATCAGGTAGTATCTTCATATAACACATTCACATAATATAAAATCAGTACAACCCAAAGGCAAACGTCATAGTTGCTACTATGTACATAATAAGCAAATAGTTGGTCATGCAGACCAACCTGGTGGCCATTTATTCTAAGCAGCTGATAAGTGTAAATAAAGCATATAGCATACCCTGTAGTAAGAGCAGAATCTTAATTATGAGGGGGAGGCACAAGCACAGGCACAACCCCACCCATTGGGTGAGTGGAGAAGTGTTGGTAACCATGTCAGCAGCAGTGTCCAAGGTGCCTCTGCTTCATATAATGATGATGAGAATGACCACGAGGTTGAGGACGAGGACCATGGTGATGAGGACCATGGTGATGGAATCTATAGCCAAGGGATGCTTCAAAATTCATATGGGGGTAGTGGGGGAACTTGTGCTTTTCTTTCTCTCCTCCATGCTTGTGCTCATGATGTTCGCATCTAATTTTGAGATGCTCATGGTGTTTGTGCTTGATTTTGAGATGCCCATAATGCTTGTGCTTGATTTTGAGATGGCATTTCAATTTGTGCTTGTGATGGGGAGATGGAAAGCCTTTAAAAGGAGGATGCCCACCAACGTGCGGTTCCCATGTCACGTGTAAGAGTAATGAAGGACATACACTTGACTCTCAGCTATTACAACAATTAATGGAAGAAGTAAATGAAATCCTGAATAGAAAGTGCCATTTCCAACTGGAATGTGTGAGTAGGAACTGTTAATAGACTTCACCTTGTATATTGCTCTGAATTTGGATCCAAGTTGTGCTATGGCACCCATGGGTAAGACCATGGCCATGGTAGCTGCTTTCTTACTTTAGTTTTTTGAATAAATTATGTGGTTGACAACCTGTGTGCTTATGACTCTACCCCTTTTCTATGAGTAGAGGGATCCTTACATAAACCCTTACTTATCAATAGTAAAAAAACATATTTTAACTTAAATATTTCTTATCACATGTTTGCTGTGAATATTGCAAAAAGTATTGCCCACACTCCAGAGAGACTAGGGGCCAGATCTCCTTGTCCATTTGAATTCCAATCAAAATCGCATGCCAAATGATTAAAACCCCAAAAACATATATCCCAACTTTGAATATAATGCAGGCATTATACTAACTCTGACACTAATTACCCCAAAAATGAAACGTAGGCCAAAACTACTTTTTGAAAATTTGTTGTGCACACAGGCTCTTAAAAAATTATCTAAAAAGTTTTCCAAAGTTAGCAATTTCAGTGTAGATCATTTGTATGCCCCACCTGAACCTTAGATAATATAAACTAGTGCTAGTTCCCTAAATCTATCAGCTCTGAGCAGTCAAACTCACAAGTCTTCTTCTCTAATCTCCAAAAAAAAACAAAAAGATAAAAAACTTCGAATGTAAAGTAGTTTGTATACCAGCATAAACAATTACCACAAGAAAACAAAATTCAACTCAAAATCTCACTGAGGCAAATCATTGTGTACATGATAGCTTTAAGTAGCATATACCTACTTTTCCACAGATGGGCATTCATCAACAATTTATCTAAAGGTTATGTACACTCACTTTGTCAAAGATGGGTATCTGAAAGCAGAATTTTTGGAAGCTATTGTATGCCCACTTTTTCAAAAATAGGAGCATTACAAAGCAAAAAAATTTTAACGCCTTCCCTAAATTTTAAATGATCTAAATTGCTATAGTCCCTGGATATTATTGATACCGAACAATATAAATCACAAACCCACCTGTTTTGAATACCAAAAACATGGGTCACGGCTTTGCATCTAATGCATGTTCAAAAAACACCGCAAGTGATTTTCATGCCGTTGAAGCATCCGCCCTTGCCATCTATGTACCAGTAGCGCTTCGTCTCATTCAGCTCCATTAACCATCGAGTGCCCTTCAAAGGTCAAATCCAGCAAATGAAGCACAATCTTAAATTAATCTATCAAATTACAAGTAACCTTCTGAAATTGCCCTGCTGTGCTCAAGTAACAAACAAATAAAAATGTCCATTTGAATTTTGAGGGGCCGCTTTGGAACTTCGAATTAACAAAAACGAAAACAAATTATTGAAACAATATTAAATTCAGAAGAAAAGAAAAAACATCTATGCAACATTAGAGGAAAAAAACATCTATGCAATATCTATGCAACATCTACACAACCTTGTCGGTGATCAAAGGCAATATAGTAAAACCTTGGTTGTGATCAAAGGCAGTATAGTAAATGGCCGCTAGCATATGCATTTACTACAAAGAATTTGGATTTTATATGTAAATGCATTTACTGCAAAGACAACTATCCTATCTACCAAGCCAATTGAATAAATAGACCCAGATTTTGTGCATTTAGTGCAAGATATTGGATTACCCCGGTGATAGAGAGTTTTCAGAGCACCAGAGAGAAAAAAGCCCATCGGCGTAATTTTTTTTTGACAGCGTGAGACAATTCCGAGCACTATAATGCTCACGACAAGAGAACAACCGACGAGTTAAAGAAATTTTTCGGCTGTGAATTCTTTTTTTTACGGCGTGAGACAATTCCATGCACAATAATGCTCACAATTAAAAGCCTATCGGCTAATTAAGAAATCAGAAAGAACTTGTCCTTAGAATCTCCAATCATGATAAAGCGTGTGGCTTCCATAGAGTGTCTTTTCTAACCACTGAACGATCATAACCAAGGCTTAAATTTGACAGTTGTATAGCTGTTTTTTAGCATTTTTGCTGTAAAATACAATCAAAATTTAAAAAAGACTGTATAATATGAAAGGAGAGATTTTGGACAAACTGTCAAAATTTATATAAGATTATGATGATTTATATATTTGATTTTTATATGAATTACTTAAACTAAGGCATGTAATAGTATTTGAAGGGCACCATTGAATAGATAACTGTCATAAAAAAATTGCTTGACAGGCAAGGTCGACTGTCAAATTTAAGACCGGATCATAACAAACAACTTTTTTTATAGACCCTAACAAACCCAACAAATACATTGTAATCTGAACATACAAAGGTCACGCTATCTAGGGTTATAGGAACTCACATAGAAACATTATAAATAGGCGAGCCAGGTCTCACTTCTTCATTGTATTTTTTCAGGCTGATATGAGCCTCGAGAAACAAATATGTTGGCTGTGTTGTGGGAAGAAGTATGTGAGCTGGTGGTAACAGATGTGTTGTGGGAAGGAGACTTTTGGTATAGGGGTAATGGACAAACTCTGTAATACAATGTTTTAATGAGTTTTTCCAATACCTCCTATACCTATTGTCTTCACCACTCATCTCTTACCACAGCTTGGACGTTTCTGATTTGTCTAAAATTTTCAGAGTTTTGTGAGTAAATTCCCGACACTTGTATTCTCTGAGAGTATACTCAGTTTAGTTAGTAGATTCTGGAAGTTTAACTGATGTTTTCATAAGATTAGGTATTATCCTGAATTTGATCATTTTTAGTTTCTCATGTTAGTACAGTTTGTGTACTGTTGTCGGAACACTTATGGTGTTAAACATCCTTATAAATTCCTCTGTATTTCCTTCTCGCAAGACTGTAGATAAGTTATTTGAATATTTGTGTGAATGGTGTGAAATTTTTTCGTCTGAAACTAATGTTTTCGCGATAGCCAATACTTACGTGATCTTTTTTCCTCTGAAAGTAATGTTTGGCTATAAATTTCATGGCCGACCGCGCTCCTCAGGGCTTTTAAATAAAGAAAACAACATTGATAAGATACTTTCTTTTTCTTTTCATTCTTGAAGAGGCACTTACGAAAAGGAAATGCGCAGGAATTTATGAGCATACATATTGTACAAACATTTATTATCTCTAAAAAAACAGGCCGCGCGTCAAACCCTAAGCTATCAATTAATTTTTTATTTTTCAATTTCTTGTTTTTGTTGGCCTATAGGCCATCAATTTGTCTTGATTTCACGAGTGTTTGTGAAACGTGTAGATTTTAAGCTGATCAAGGAAAACCTGGGCTAAAAATTTTCTTTGGTCAGAGCGTGTATTTTTTAGGGTTTGAGCATCGAGGCTTTAATAAATATAAGGCTTAAAACCAAGAATTTTTAAGTATTTGGGGTTGGATTACTATTGGGGTAGGGCAACATGGACGATCGGTTCAGGGATCCGCGCAGTGGCAGGGCTTATTCGCGTGCTCAGCGTCAACGGTATTACAATAATCATAATTGCGGGGTTTCTGCTACCAAGGTTAATAAGTCTGTTGTATAGAATTGGAAGCCTGAAAACCGAACTTGTTATGAAAATAAATGCCGGAGTGTAACTTGGTTAGATGGCTTCCCGGAGTCCACAACTACAACTTTCCTTGCACAATATTTGCTGAAGGTATTTAATCTGGAAAAGTTTCTCCTCTTTTCAACATCTGCAATGAAGTGGTTTGGGAATTTTGTTGAATTTTGATCCTTTTTCTTAATGTGATCTATTCGTTATCTTCACAAGTTTAGAATCACTTACTAAATATAGTTCTTTATGGCATCTCTGAGTTAGCTCCTGCTATTCTGTGGTTCTTTTAAACCCCTTTTTCCCTTTGTCTGATTATGGGCTTCAATTTGACAGTCGACTTTGCCTGTCAAGCAATTTTTTAATGATAATGGTGCCTTTAAAATACTATGACATACCTCAGTATAAATAAATTATTTATATATATAAATAAGCATAATCCTATATAAACTTTGACTGTTTGTCTAAAATCTCTCTTTCATATGATACAGTCTTTTTAAAATTTAGATTGTAGTTTACAGCAAAAATGGCTAAAACAGCTAGACAATTGTCAAATTTAGGCCCTGGGACTCTGGTAGTCTATAGATTTGTAGGTTAAGAGGCTCTCAACTCTAGTATATCGGTTTTGGATTTTTGTTCTTTTTGTATACTCGACTCTTCTTTGAAGGAGCTCTTAAATCTGCAAAGTGCATTTTTCCGAATTAGTTATTTAGATGAAGAAGTCCTCGTTTTTCTATTTTGTCCCCTGTTATTCTTCTATGGTTTCTTTTACACATTTCTGGTTATTTTTACAAGTCCTAAAGTTGCTTTTCTGGGACTGTTACCTCACTCATTGTTTGTAAGGCGTACAGAGCATTTAAAGTTACTATTTGAATTTTTGGCAAGTGATTTTTCTAGTAAAGAACTCCAGAGTTTTCTGGTCTTTATCTTGTAATTATTGTAACATTTTAACTTCATTTTGAAAACTCTCAAGGCTATAGTTGTTTTATTTTTTTTAGAATTTTCTCTAGGCTTGCAATTGTGTTCCTCATGGATCTTGTTTACTCTCACTGCTCTATTTTTCTGGTTCTTCATTTGTTAAGATTTATATAGAAAATTAGACAAAACTAAGCCCATAAGCAAGGGCTGAAGTAGGTCACTTATAGCAAGACAGAAGCCAAAAGTCACATCAATCATATGGTCCTCTTAATAAAAAAAACTTAACAGACATTCCAAGTTTATACAACCTATCCTTTGTCAAATTACGAAAGCTTTGCAAAACTCAAGACACAATTAATATAGATATTCAAGAGTGTCAGAAGGCTCTGCAAAAACTTGTCACTATATTTTAGGGAAAATACATTTTGCTTAAAGTCTTTACATTCAGCAGAAGATGACTTCATCTCAACTGTAATGTTTGTGTTTTTGATGAGAAGTTTCCATTTATTAGTGAGAAGATAAAGTTCTTCTATCATCAGTTGATTTGAAGAGCTTTGGTACACATTTACACTGCAAGGAGTTTAGCTCATGAATGGTTGAAGTTTTTCCCTTCTCTCAATGCAATGAACTATCAGATGTCCAGGTTAGACTTTCAATAAGATGATACCCTATTTCAACTCATTTTGAAGATTCTGTTCAATTCTCTTTTATTTTGTTCTTACATCCTGCATGAAGAAAGAGTTTGTAAGAATTTGTTTTACTTAAGATACCAAATCTATCTGGTTTTACACTGCCAAACCTCTTTGGTTTTATTGAGTAAAACAGTCAACATTAACAGATCTCCTAGTAATGAGCACTGTAGTAAACATCCATGCCTAAGTGTGTAGCTAACAATGGTTATCTATGGAGATTTGGTTGGGGTGCATTCATAGACAGATTCAGAGGCTGGAATAATTGAGATTGGATGGTTCTGATCATAATGGGTCTTATTAGGTTTTCATCCCTGTTTCTATGAATTACAAAATATTTTATTATATAATATATTATATCAAAATATAACTTATTATTTTATAATAATATATTATAATTATTAATAAATATTAAACTTATTAAATTTAAATACTAATATATATAATTATAATACATATTAAAATTTAAATACGTTTAAATATAATTATATAATATTATAATATATATAGAAAATTAAAAAATATATTATAAAAATATAATTTAGCCCTGAATATTATAATTTTATTATGTCATGTCCCCTTTCTAAAATAATTAATTAATGGTCAATATTAACTCATCTTATTCTTCCATGGGTTAATTGGGCAAGCATAGGAAGATTAAATATTTAATATTTAATATTGTCCAACTAATATCTAGTTCAAGAGGACAATTAAATATTAAATTAAATATTTTGAGACTCAAAAAGGGGCATTGGGTTTGGTGAGATGTCCATTTGCATGAAGATTTAAAATTTTTTGGTAAATCACAAGTGGCGAGGGACTTTATGACAATGTATGATAGCTTATGACAACTGCCATAACCCAAAATAGTAAGGAATCAACGAAAAACGTGGGAATCTTGGATTTCTCTTTCTCCCACGAAATATTGATACAAAATATGTAATTTTGGTGATTTGAGGGCTATTGTTGATTTGATATTTTCTCTTAAACTTATAGATTTGCAGATTGTGGCTTCAATGGATGAAAACCCATTTTGTATAGAGGCTTGTGGACAAAAATCCATGAGTTTCAGGGGGCCAGAGGATGCAAACCCTTTGATGATAAGGAGTAGCTTCATCTAGAGGTTGCACAGAGCTTCAAGGATTAAGTAGTTTCCGGCAGTTTCCACTGTTTGTGTGTACAGGTCTTCTTGTGTTGCCGTGGTAGTTCTAGAAGTGCTGGGAAGAGTTGCTGTTGTTATTTCCTTTGGTTTGCTGTGTAGTAGTTGTAGATTTCCATTTTCTAATGTTAGAGATCAGTATTGGAAGTTGTGGGTAGTGTTGTGTTGATTTTGGCATTGTGGGTCAGAATACCCAATGTGTATTTTAGCTTGTGAAGATTTGGTTGTGTAGTTTGTTGCTGAGTGTTGTAGGTGTTTGCTGCTGTTACTTTAATGGTATCAGATCATATTTCATGTACTTTCCATCTGAAAATCAAACAATATCAGTTTTGGGTGTTTTTGGTGTATTTCGGTGATTGATGGTGTTGACAGTTTTTGTGGGTTTTGCCCAAATCTTGTTGTTCGAAGTTGTATTATTTGTTGCTGTTACAGATCAATATTATAGATTTGATAACATATTATTTACATTAGAAATCAATCAAAAAATATTTTGGGTGTTAATCCTGAGTAAGACTAGCTAGCTAGTTTCATAAAATTTGATGCAAAATTGGTGAAGATATTTAACTTCATTTTCAGACCTGATGTGAAATGTTATTTTTAAGTTTGGCTCATTACATATTAATAATTAGTATTAAACTTATTAAGCTATTTTCGTTCATCGTAACACCAATCCTTCCTCTACTCAATTGGGATCATAAACAATAAAGGGTAGTAGAGGATCCATGTATTTCATATTCTACAATAAAGGATCAAAACTCAACCAAGATCTAGAGTCTATTGATCAAGACCCAAAACCATAAAAAAAGAGCTAAAACAAAAGAGCTAAGCTGAGATAGACAAAGCTGAGCCATTTGAGCGAAGCTAGTCCACAACACTAATATGACAAAGGTAGAAGCAACACTTGTTGGAAGAAATTGAAGCAATTTTTGTTGACGTTTTAGGTTTTTTTCCTTCTTTTTTTTAAATATTAGACTTGGATATGACAGTCTACTAGGTCACCGAATCTAGACATATCTGGGGCACCTCCAAGTTTGGTCATATTTTGGGCATGGGTAGGCACAATACCCAAGCCATATTGTTCCCAAATTCATACCTGGTACATTGATATGCGTACCAAGGGAAGGGAGGTGCCATATCTGGTAACTCTGTGAAAACCTTGAACAATAGTTTGTTCATAGATCTACAAAACCATATATTTTGATCAACTTGTAAAACTTGTAAAACCATACATATTAGAGACATCTATGCAAATTTGAATCCATTTAAACATTTTGAAATTGACAAATATGAAACACACCAAATCTGTAAATTGAAACAATGGAATATCATAGATAAGCATAGCCATAGAGTTTAAATAGGAGATTTGCAAAACCCATAGATCTAGAAAAACATGAATATGCAACATGTAAGTACAAGCATCCATAAGAATTAGAGGTTCAAAAACTTTAGGCCACCAAGAAACCAATTCCACAACCATCATCAAGAACATGCACATAGAGGAATTAGGTTGTCTAGAAGCTCCAAGTCATCCACAAACCAACTCCACAATGTGCATGCAACTAAGGGCTAATCATCCAATGCTTCCATGTAACTAGGGATTGACACAATAGTACCAACATAAGTGTTCCATATAATAGTCAACACAACTAGTTCTTTTCCATGTGACCAAGGGGCCAAAAGCAAGCACCCAACATGAACAATCATCTATCGCACATGACCACAAGATAAATGAACACAACCACCATGCTATAGGGTAGTCAATACTACCAAATAGGAGCTCTAGGTCACACTTGTGCAACATACAAACACATGATCAACTCCAAAATCCACCACCTTGAGCTTTCACAAGCCAACATAGGTTCCATTGAACCTCTTTGCTAGTCCACTAGTACTTGCAATATTGTTTCATGAGATAATAAACCACATAAGAATTGATAAACAACCAATTCCTTCCAAGTTCCCACAGATTCCCTCAAGTTTGCCAAGCTAAGAAATCAATGAAGAAGTACCCAAAACTAAATCACCATGGATCTATCAGATGCAATGACATGCAAGCACATGCAACCCACATGAAAGTATATGCAACCCACATGCAAGTATATGCAACTCATATGCAAACATACACAAACCATAGATGCTCTGATACCAAATGTAAACATAATTGTTAAGTATGCAAGTATTTTGACATTAACTCTGAGGAGAATATCATAGTAATTGATCTATAAAAAAATTAGTAGCATTCTCGCATGTAAACAACACTTTAGAAAAGAAAGAATGAGAGATAGAATAAAAGCAACCATAAGAACAAGAGTGACATATATATACCATTGGAAAGCCCTTTCAAAAAAATTCAACCTCTAAAGCACACTCACTATATTATTCAACAACAATCAATGGTTACTATACATTCTCAAAGTCCATTGTTCTAATAGGTGAAATAGGAGATCAACACTCTTCCTCGAGGAAAATCTATAGCATAACCTTGCAAAAAATAATGCATAACGCCTCAATTTCAAGCCCTCAATATATAGACTCATAGAGGCCCAAAAAACCACCAAAAGACAATACATGGGCCTAAACAAGGTCCCAAAATACCATGGTAAAAATTCTTCTAACCCACTCAAGAAAGTGCTCCAAAATAGAATGTAACTCTCCACAAAAGCATCTTTGACTTTCATTATGCAAGTTATCATATGCAACTCCCAAACACTCTCCCATGAAGCACTAATTACATCATATGCCCAACTAATAATATAAAATATTCTTAGAAGCCCACTATGCAACCCCCTATTCAATTACATATGTCCCTATCTTGAGATGGGTGCTTTATTTGCCCACTTGATGAACTATGGAGATACATACATAATTAATTATCTATAAACAGTTAGAACTTAGGATATGCAAGGTGAATAGCACACCTAATCTTAACACACCAAATTGGGAAATTACTTTATAACCCTCAATTTTGACATTTTCAATGTAAACTTCTTATTTAATGTCCTTTTATACAATATCCCAAGCATCTTGGAGAACTTATTTAATGTCCTTTTATACAATATCCCAAGCATCTTGGAGAATAAATAATAAATAAATAATATCGATACACCTTATTGTAACAACCATAAAACTTGTATTAGGTAACTCATAAGACTAGTGCATGGTTTTGTGAGGTGCTAAGTAAATGCTATTAATTTGATTGACTATTGATTTGCCACGGTTAATTAGAGTGTATGGATTGTATCACAAGCTTCTAAAGAGTGTTAAGAACTTAAATACTAAAGCTCTGTAAAATTTCCAAATTTCCAAAGTATTGCAAGTCTTATAGTCATGAACAAAGACCTTCATGTTAGATATTTCCAATTACCCTTAACAAGTTTGATGGTTCTCTAAGTTACATATAATGTTGGGTTGTTTTTGTCCTTTAGTGATGTTTTATGCCCAAGTTCATGAGAAAGGTTTTGAATCTTCTAGAAAGATGTTTGTAACTCTTGGATACATGTCATGAGGTCTATTTCTTTGTTAACTACTTAGATCATGGTTTTAGCTAATGGTTTTGAAAAACCATTTATGGTTTTCTTGGATGCCTTTGCCGTTGTATTGGAGTTAGAGGTGAGGATAGGTGAGGAGGTTTTCATTCCAGGGTTATGTTGTCAGATTTTCTCCAAAGGAGTATGATGTAGATCTCCATGTTAAGGCTCTGAGCATACAAGTGTATTGTAACATGTTTATTATTGCTACATAATACATTGGTTCAGTGCTTTTGAAGGGCAGGGTTTTTTACCCAAAAGAGTTTTCCTCACATATATCAAGGTTCATTCTCTTTTGTCTATGCTTCTATTCTTCTTCATTCTTGTTCTTAGAAGTGTTAATTTACATGTCATTATGTTGCTAAATTTTACTTACATACGAGATTTGCATTGCTTTCCTCTAAGGATTAATGTGGGAAATAAAAGTGTGCCTGATTTTGCTTTACGGGCATAGTTGTGTGCACCTGTATCAAGCATTTTGTTTAGTAAATCTTTCGGTACTGGAGCTACATACTAGGTATTTTTCCTTTTAGATTCAAACAATCTTTAGTACAAATGTTTAAACTAGATCCATTATCCACTAGAGATCTCTTAATAATTTTCCACATTTGACCAAGATCTATGAAGGTAAAAGTTTCTTAACCATATCATTTTGTGGAATTATCATATCATCAAAAGATATGTCATTATTATCCTTATGTCCAAGAGATTTAATCAAAGATCCTCTTAAGTATGGATTAGAATTAGATGCAACGTGAATCGTTCTAAAGATTTCTTCATTGTTTCCTTATAAAAAGGTGATGTACATATTAAGTCCCATAAATAAATCTTAGCTCAAGAGTGTTTTTCATTTGTTGAATGACATCATATTCCTTATATCCATCTAGAGGCGCAAAAGGAAGGTTAGTGTTAGGTGAATTAACTTTTTGTCCTCTTGCTAACCTTCAATGTGTATGCCCTATAAAGTAAAATGATTTAGGCCTACCAATAAAATAAATCATATTAATTAATGGGGTTTGATCAAAAGGTGTAACACGAGGAATCATATCCAAATCAATGCTATCATCTCTAGGTCTAGAAAAGTATTTAAGTAAAGCATTGACTAGAGAGTTAAAACAAGAATAGAACATGCAAGACTTATCAAATCAATTCAAAGCTCTATCCTTTAGATACAATCTAAACTCACTAATTAAGAGAATATCATCATCAAGAAGTTTATCATTAGCAAGCAAATAGTTTTAACAAAAAATGAAGCATTAATATCTAAACATCATAATTATTATTTAATTCTTCTTTACAAGGATCTATAATATCATTATGTGAAGCTAATGAAGCATCATTAATATACTCAATGTGGTCATCTAATAAATCATCAATCCACAAGCAATCAAGAGGAGTGAAAGAATTATCATCACAAAGGTCATCATCATCATCATCTACAAATTTAAGCAATACATCAAGATCACATGATTATGGGATATCATGACATAGTAAAGACAAGTCATCATATGACATGCTAATGCCATGAATGGGTAAGGCACATGATGGATCCTTGTTAGAAGAATGATCATTGATGTCATGAGGTAGATGATCATCATGGAAAGAATGAACAAATGAACCAAGGATCTTTAATAGTATAGGATTTGCATTCATTAACTCTATGAAGGAGGAGAAATATTAGACATGATTAAACAAAACCTCCATAGAGATGGCATTCATGTCTAAAGCATAGAATTGAACAAGTAAATCAAGGACATCTAGGTGTCATGTGAAACGAATGAAAGTAACATGTTAAAATCTAAAATAAATGCATGCAAATAAGTGAAAGAATAAACCCTAATAGGTGTCATGATGCAATGTAAAGTTAGGGTACGAGGGTTAGAAAACTAAGTTTCACAGTGCAACCCTAAACCTTAAACATGAAATAAAAGGACAATTAATATTAAGATTTATGACAAATGTAGAAAAATCAAAGTTATATCAAGTCTAAAAACATGCTAAAAATGTAAACTCTAGGTCAGGGTGAGCATAAGGATAGGCAACTAATTCAATCACCAAACCCTAGAAAAAGGATAAATCAATGAAATTCTAAAGGCCATTAACAAATTAGATTTGGAAAATTAGAATTAAATAAATTTGAAAAATTTAATTAGGGTTGTAAGGTTGGGTAAGTCTTTTGGCTTCATCAGAATAAATAGGAAAAATAAGGTTCCTTAGGCTAATTAGGTACATAAACACAATTAAGTACAAATTAACCTAAGGATTAAACATAGTGTAGTTGTTGGAGTGGAGTGGATCAAATCAAGTAATATCAAACAAGTATAATCATGCCAAAAATAATAATTAATGAAGAGAGAGATTGCTTAGCTTCATGACCAAAGAATGTATGTGGATCGATGAAGACAACAAGATCTATCCATCTTGAAATCGAGAGATGCCCTAGATAGTCATGTATATGGACTAGAATCATAATATTCTTTTTTGCTCTATACTGGGTTGACTTCGCAATTCTACTTCCAATTCATGCCTACAAACTCACTTTGTATCTCTAACTTGATCTCTAATGATCTCTAGATTCTGCCTTGTGAACTTTCAAAAAATAAGTTGCTAAGCAATAAGGATCTCTCACTCTCAAGGTTTTTCTATCAAGCTAGCAATATTTAAAAATACCTTGACAACAAGCTTCAGACATGCACATGAATTCTAGAATGATTGCTAGATGATTCACATGTGCTAGGATGAGTGTGATTAAATACAACAAAATGTGAATGATTGTTCCCTTGAATGTTCTTGTATTGAGAGATGTGTGATCGATTTCTAGATTATTTGATGATTATAATGATTGCAATGAAGGCCTTTCAGACATGCACATGAATTCTAGAATGATTGCTAGATGATTCACATGTGCTAGGATGAGTGTGATTAAATACAACAAAATGTGAATGATTGTTCCCTTGAATGTACTTGTATTGAGAGATGTGTGATCGATTTCTAGATTATTTGATGATTATAATGATTGCAATGAAGGCCTTTTTATACATAAACATAACACTGAATTATGAAGATTTGTACAAAGTTAGAATGGCAGCAAAGTGTAAAATGGGGCTAGTCAACTAAATGTTTTATTTTGATTTTACAATTAAAAAGATCCAAGATAATGGTTGCAAGGACAACCTCACACCTACAAACACAACCTAGGTTAAGCAGTCGGGTTGGATCTATACCCAATAGGATTAGATTATGGACAAAGATTGGATTAATGATTAGAATTAGATAGATAAACCAATTAGATTGGGATTGAGTACACATAAAGATATGGATAAACAATGAGTATAGAGCTAAGTGTAAACAAGGCTAAATACACAAACCCAACATACCATTTATAGATATATAAATGTATCAAAATATTGCCTCAAATTAAGCACAAAACCAAATATGAAAATACATCAAGAATACTTTTTCCACCATTACAAATTCAACAAAACTTAACATTCCATTGAAAATATCATTTATTATAAAGAATTATTTATATACCACACTACCAATACTTTAAACTTTCACTTGAAAATATCATTTATCACGAAATCACTATGTATATGAAGAACTTGTCTCTAGAATCTGCTATCATGATAAAGTGTGTTTATAAAGAACTTGTCTCTAGAATCTGCTATCATGATAAAGTGTGGCTTCCATTTATAAAGACTTGTCTCTAGAATTGCTACCATGATAAAGTGTGGCTTCCACATAGTGTCTTTTCCTAACCACTAAACGATCATAACAAATTATTATTTTTTTTTGAGACCGTAACAAACCCAACAAATACATTGCATTCTGAACATACAAAGATCATGCTATCTACGTTTATAGGAACTCACATGGAAAACATTATATATAGGCGAGCCAGGTCTCATTTCTTTAGTGTATTTGTTCATGGCTGATATGAGCCTCGAGATACAAATATGTTAGCTGTGGTAACAGATGTGTGGGAAGAAGTATGGAAGCTGGTGGTAACAGATGTGTTGTGGGAAGGAGACTTTTGGTATAGGGGTAATGGACAAACTCTGTAATGTAAGGTTTTAATGAGTTTTTCCAATACCTCCTATACCTATTGTCTTCACCACTCATCTCTTACCACAGCTTGGGCGTTTCTGACTTCGTCTAAAATATTGATAGCTTTAGTGAGTAAATTCTTGTCACTTGTATTCTCTGGTATACATAGTTTTAGGTAGTAGATTCTGGAAGTTTAACTGATGTTTTCATAAAATCAGGTATTATACTGGGTTTGATCATTTTTAGTCTCTCATGTTAGTACAGTTTGTGTACTGTTGTCGGAACACTTATGGGGTTAAACATCCTCATAAATTCCTCTGGATTTGCTTCTCCCAAGACTGTTTATAAGTTATTTGAATATTTCTGTGAATGGTGTGAAAATTTTTCGTCTGAAACTAATGTTTTCGCGATAGCCGATTTTTATGTGATCTTTTTCCCTCTGAAAATAATGTTTGGCTATAAATTTCACGGCCGACCGCGCCCCTCGGGGCTTTTGAATAAAGAAAACAACATTGATAAGCTGCTTTTTTTTTTTTTTTTTTTTTTTTTCATTCTTCAAGAGGCACTTACGATAAGGAAACGAGGAGGAATTTGGATAACTATTGCACTAACATTTATCATCTCGAAAAAAACAGGCCGCGCGTCAAACCCTAAGCTATCAATTAATTTTTTATTTTTCATTTGTTTTTGCTTTTTTCTTTGGCCTATAGGCCATCAAATCGTCTTGATTTCATTAGTGCTTGCGAAGCGTGTAGACTTTAAGCTTAATAGGAAAACCTGGGCTGAAAATTTGCTTTGGTCAGACTCTGTATTTTTTAGGGTTTGAGCATAAGGCTTAAAACCGAGAATTTTCAAGTATTTGGGGCTGGATTGCTATTGGGGCAGGGCAACATGGACGATCGGTTCAGGGATCCGCGCAGTGGTAGGCCTTATTCGCGTGCTCAGCGTCCACGGTATTACAGTAATCATAATGGCGGGGTTTCTGCTAGCAAGGTTAATAAGTCTGTCGTAGGGAATTTGGAACCTGAAAACCGAACTTGTTCTGAAGAGAAATGCCGAAGTGTAACTTCATCTGTTTCTTCTAGAAGATCTAATTATGGGAACTTAGTTAGAGCGCTTCCTGGAGTCCAGAACAACTACTTTCTTTACACATTATTTGCTCAATGTATTTATTCTGGCAAAGTTTCTCCTCTTTTCAACGTCTGCAATGAAGTGGTTTAGGAATTTTATTGAATTTTGATCCTTTTTCTTAATGTGATCTATTCGTTATCTTCACAAATTTAGTATTACTTTCTAAATATAGTTCTCTCTGGCATCTCTGAGTTAGCTCCTGCTATTCTGTGGTTCTTTTAAACCCTTTTTACCTTATGTTTGGCAGCCTATAGATTTATATGTTAAGAGGCTCTTAACTATAGCATATCGGCGTTTCAGATTTTTGTTCTTTTTGTATACTCGACTTTTTCTTTTAAGGAGCTCTTAAATCTGCAAAGTGCATTTTTCCGAATTTAGTTATTTAGCTGAAGAAATTCTTGTTTTTCTATTTTGTCCCCTGTTATTCTTCTATGGTTTCTTTTTCACATTTCTGGTTATTTTTACAAGTCCTAAAGTTGCTTTTCTGGGACTGTTACCTCACACATTGTTTGTAAATTGTGAGTAAAGAGTACTTAAATTTGCAATTTGAATTTTTGGCAAGTGATTTTTCTAGTAAAGAACTCTAGGTTTAGAGCTCTTTATGTTGTAATTATTGTAACATTTTATGTACATTTTGAATTCTCTCAAGGGCTATAGTTGTTTCATTTATATAAGAATTCTCTAAAGGCTTACAATTGTGTTCCTCATGCTGGTATAGCTTATCACACTCTTGGGATCTTGTTTACTCTCACTGCTCTGTTTCTCTGGTTCTCTATTTGTTAACATTGATAGAGAAAATTAGACAAAAGCTAAGTCCATAAGCTAGGTCACTTATAGCAAGCTAAAAGCCAAAAGTTACATCAATGGTAGGCTTACACCATGGGGAATTTTAAATTATTTTAATTTGTAGTTTTTTATTATATAAAAGAAACAAAAATAAATTATCTTAATTTAGAAGAAAATTAAAAAAGGAGGGAAGTAAATATATGCAGTCACATGGTATAATTTCCAGTCTTTTTTTTTTTCCACAACCTGGCTGCTCCACAAAAGTAGGAAAAAATTCTATATTATCCTTTTCCCATGCCATCATAATTGTAAATTTTAACTCTTAAAAATGTTGAGCAGTGGCTGCTATGCTGAAATATTTTAGCAGCATTTAAAAACAAGCCCTCTAGGTTGGCTTAAAACTTTAAGCTCTGAATCATGAGGTTTTAGTTTAATGCTAAATTCTATAAATAAGAAGATTCCAAAAGAAGCAATTTTTTTGGTTTCATGGAACCCTTCATTCCACAAAAATAGATCCTTTTAACAGCTACATAGGACCCCTTCCTAATATAGCATATAATGTTTTGTGTTTTTGAATAGAAGTTTCCATTTAGTTGTCGTCTATCAGTCAATTGATTTGAAGAACTTTGGTACATTTACACTGCAAGGAGTTTAGCTGAATGGCTAAAGTTCTTCGCTTCTATCAATGCAATGAGCTATCAGATTTTCCAGGTTAGACTTTGGATAAGATGATACCCTATTATTAACTCTCATTTTGTAGGATCTGTTCAATTCTCTGTTATTTTGCTCTTACATCCTGCATGGAGAGAGAGTTTGTAAGAATTTGTTTTGCTCAAGGTACCAAATCTATCTGGTTTTACACTGCCAAATCTCTTTGGTTTTTTACTGTGTAATAACAGTCAACATAAGCAAATCTCCTAGTAATGAGCACTATAGTAAACATCCATGCCTAAGTGAGTAGCTAACAATGGTTATCTTTGGAGATTTGGTTGGGGTGCATTCATAGACAGATTCAGAGGCTGGAATCATTGAGATTGGAAGGTTCTGATCATAATGGGTCTTATTAGATTTTCATCCCTGTTATAATGAAATTATTATTCTATGAAATCGATTGATATGATAGGATTCAATGAATTGGAAACATGCAAGTGAATGATCTTTGCATTAACTGGCAGATAAAATCCTGCACTTTTTAAAAAATAAGCTTACATTCGTATAGAAAAGCTTGCCAGAGTTTCATGCAGAAGCATCAACACCCTTTCTTGGGACACCTCTTGAGCTGGGCATATATAACCGCAGTATAAGTGATCTTCTTTCATGGTGCAGTAGCCGATCAAAATTGGGCAAATATAATCTGTAGTATAAGGATGTCTGATGCATTAATAGATAATGGAGACTATTTTAGGGCTGGCGGCTCGTGGAGATATGTCAGATTGGCGTTTTATTTCCATGATGGATTTTCAATAGCAAAGATAATTGTATTGAAAAAAGCGGCTGGTATTGAATTAAAAAAAAAACATAGCTTCCTTGGCAGCAGCACTGGCATTTTCTTTATTCGTTCCTGGTGGCGGCCAAGGTGATTTATTTCAAGTAGTGGTATTAAAATCTGAAAATTCTTGCCTTTAACCTGTCCCTGACAGGCATTTCCCTTTATTATTTATTCCCGAGTTTGTTGGTGGCGGTTAATATCCATGTGGGCTGGTGGCAGTTATCATTCTTAATTTTAGCGCATTGAGTCTGTGTGACAGCGATTGGGTCAACAGAGGTCAGCGATTTCAACATAGAAGGAAGTTACGAAGCCTTGGTGGGGAATTTTCATAAGGGCAATTCAGAGTAATATAAGGAGAATTGTGAAGGACGTGAAGTTGGGGGGGGAGTTGTAGCGCTAGAAGATCAGTAGGTAGGGAAAAGGATGAAGCTTGAATAAGTGTAAGGTCCATTGAAAGTCTGCTGTCTTGAACAGAACTGTGAGCTGTAAATTCTTGTTTTAGTAGTACGTCAAGAGGCTGTTCACTAATATCCATGTAATTTGAAAGTCTAAGTAAAGACTCTAACCACTTTTTATGTATGAGAGGTAGTATCTAAGTGATGAAGTCTGCATATGTAAGGGGTAGGTCGTTGATAAGAGTTCGATAATTGTTTGCTGTTAACAGATCTCATGGGACTGTCAGCTGTGAAGGTTGTGGTTGGACCAGTGTTACAGATGTTTAGAATAAATATTAAATTCAGTTGAGGTTTACATTATTTTTATATCGTGTTAGGATCCTTTGGGCTACATGCTTGCAATATTTCTAATGGGTATTGCTTTGTCAAGCTGTTAGACCATTTTATGTTTGATATTTATGAGAAATGGTTGTTCTCGCAAGTGTTCTGGTTATTCAAGCTGCAGGCCTTGGCTGCCTGTCAATGGGTACCCAGGTCCTGACTGCATCAGAGTTGCAAGAGTAAGAACCAGACCCACACAATTCATGTTACTTGCAATTCCCTTGGACGTCAGGAAAATGATTAGACCTAGCACTTAATGGAATGCATGATTTACATTGGGTTATGTTTCAGCTTTGGTTAGTAGCGAATAAAAGTTTGACATTGGTGCAACTTTCTGGGCAAACCCAATTTTGGATATTGTAAGTTCATAGGTTCTATGTAAATTGGATACATGCTTCATAGTGCTCATAGTGCACAAACACACATTTATGAAAAAAATATTAATGGCAGGAAAGCTATTACCCAATATCTAGCAAAATTAACAGAGTAAAATATATGGAAAAGTTTTAGGGAACCATATGTTTTCCTAATTTTAAAAGTTGTGGCAAATCCTTTTCAGTTTGATTTCTCAAATTTTAAAATTTATAAAAAATTTTACATTTTCTAATTTCCATAAGACTTAATGTTCTTATACAAAAAGTTTGGAAATTCTTGAAGTTTAAAAAATATTGCCCTATAGAAATAGGCAAATCATCATTTTCAGTTGGAATTTCCTTCACATACCAAAATTTTCATTCCTATCCTTTTATCATGTAATGTTCTCAACTTTGTTTTTAATGCATCTTCTTCTAGATCCAATGGATTAGTTCAAGGATATCCTAATCTAGAAGGGAGATCACCATCTATTCATGGAATGCTGTCAGGTTTTACTCGATCAATGTCAAAGCCTTTACACAACGGGCAGAACTCTTTGACTCGTCTGAGGCAGCAGTCATCACAGGCATTCCAGCAACATTTTAAACAACAGTATCATCCTCCATCATAGTTGAATCCTGACAAGCGGTTGCTTCCTAATCAGATTTTACCATCTATTCATGGAATGCTGTCAGGTTATACTCGATCAATGTCAAAGCCTTTACACAATGGGGAGAACTCATCTGGGGCAGCAGTCATCACAGGCATTCCAGCAACATTTTCAACAACAGCATCATCCTCTATCATAGTTAAATCCTGATCAGCAGTTGCTTCCTAATCAGATTTCAAGTTGGGAAATAAATTCGTTTATTCGGTGTCCTATGTTAGAGAATGTGTTAAGTTGGTTATCTAGAATGCCATGTGCTCAACCACAGAGCATTTTAGCACATGAAGTTTCTTGCGGTACTAATTCACGATGGCTTCAAGAAACTTATTATATGCCTTAATTAGAGTCCTCATCTATGCCATTCTTTGAAGTGTGTGACATACAAAATGAAGAAATGGCTTGACATTGCTATGTTCACCTGTAATGTTCTCTTTGTAATTAATTTTCTTTCATAATGCAGGGAAAAGAACTGCTCATTCATTTACCACTTTTTCTCCCTCCATCCATGACCGAAGAGATTAAAGGAGGATTAGTTGATTTTATAAGCTGGCTTATTTTGGGTTTTGGAAATCAATTTTTTTTTGGCCCACTTTGAGTCATCCCCCAACTCTATACGAGACTTTAGAGTGGCATCTCTATAGTTTGTACTGCTTTAGGTGTCTCCTTCTAGGCTTGTTTGCCAACCAGAACAAATTTTTTTGATTAGAACTCCCCAAAAATTGCCACATTGATAGGAGGATGTGAGGTTTTAGTATAGTACGAGTAGGAAAATGTCACTCTTTCTTCATTTTCTTTGTGCTTGTAGCTAGGAAAGTCATGTATATTTTGTGTTCTATGCTTTGTGCTATCTCGTTTTAAGTTGCTGTTAATTTAAAACCACCTGATTCTTGGATTTTCATTAATAATTTAATTGTCATCTCATGTTATTTTCTTTATTATTTTATATTCATCCAAACTGTAAAATGTCATATTTTTAGGATCTTCCATTAAAGATGATTAAAGCTCAAGAGAAGGTTTCTTAGTCAAGATAGCTTTTATGGGATAACAATCTTCATTTTCTCAATCTCTGTTGAAGTGTTTTTCTGTACAGATGAAAAATGAAGAAGAATATGACACGATCCTTTGCACTGTTCGTAGGAATGGCTGCAACTGAATCAGTTGTGGCTGCCAGGATTGTGCTGTGCTTTTGGTACTAGCATAGAAAGACAAAAATCTCCTTTCTGCTTTTCCCAGAAGTAAAATATTTGTAAGTTAGATTCTAAAGAATAAAAATTAGAACTTGGAACAAAGTCAAAGAGGCACGAAAATGTGTTTATATCAATATTGGCAACTCAACATTGGAAACATTACTATTAAAAATGTCTGTGGAAGCATTCAATTACTAGACATTTTCATGCTTACACGTTGGTGATATGTGGTGAATTGTCTCACTGAGCTGTTATTTCAATCTCTACTCTAGTTATAGGATTTAGAATCAGAGAATGAATACTTTCATAGAAGTAGAGCCATGTCTACTAAAATTAGAAAAGGTATTGATGAATGTTGTAAAAAATCTCACATAAATTCTATGATGTAGATTTATGATACCATTCTTGCATCCTACAAAATTTGAGGTATCTGGTTTATATTCAACATATCTGGAAGCCTAATCTAAATTCATCTACCTTTGAGGTTTCTTTTCAACATATCTGACAGCCTAATCTAAATTCATCTACCTTTGAGGTTTCTTTTCACAGGTGCTGAGCACTGGACTAGAGCCATTAGAAACATTGTATCTCAAAAGGCTGTTTTCCAAATTCTGACAAGAACGTGATAAGTGTAAGATACCATCCTCCTTTTCAGTTGAAGGTCCTAAATCTTGGTTGGACGTTTGCCAGGGTCGGAATAAAAAAAAACCAAGTGGTTATATTCAAACTGCAAGAATTATGAACGCCCAATTGAAAAAGAGGATTTTGATCACATTTACAAAGAATGTGATAACATCAAGTCTTGGTCCTTGGTTTGAGTTTGAAGTACTGTACTTGTGTGCCAACACTACAATATATCTAAAGTGAATCAAAATAAATGTTGGTTTCTGAAATTGGAAATGACTGTATATGTTAAATATTGTTTACATGTATTCTAGACATAAATTCTGCCTGATTATCTCTCTAGAGATTTGGAGGCATGTTGATTTGAAGGAAAGATGTGATCAATTATTTGTGTTTTGATTTCTGTTATGACCAGGCACAGCTCAGACACATGAAGAATTTTGCATGTCAACTGATGGTAAGTAATTTATATTTGCCTTTATTAAACAAAGAATTCATATGAGCTTTGAATGCTATGTAGGGGTAGAAAATGTATTGTGAGTTCTTGTTTTGCTAAACCTTATACTATTTGTTGAGAATTTTGATCAGTCTTAACATAACTGCTACAACATTATATTTGTCATAAAACCACAATTTTATATTGAAGGGGAGATTAACAGAAAAAGCAGGATTCAACTTCCAATTAGTGATAGTACTTACTGACAATGATTCCTGTATTTAAATTATTACCATTTTGTCTCAGTGAGGAATGTTTTTAATTGGATATATACATGTTCCTCCTTGTTGATGATGTTTTCTTGACAACAACAACATTAGAATAAAACATCATGTGCTCTATCCTCTCTTGAACAAAGCGTCTCGATTGTTAAACTACGTGATCAAACAAGAACGCTCCAAGGTTCCTTGTACGTGATTTGCAACGGATAGTCTCGGTGGGGTGATGTGATCTGCTGTGTCACAAAGGGACTTATGTAGAACTGTCACCTTACTCCATTGAAACATGTTACTTCCTCCTTATGAAATGGAACTTCTTCTTCATGAAATGGAACTTCTTGCGACTGGCTACGAAAAGAAAATGCAAAAGACAAAGGTTGAGAAAGCTAATCTAAGGACAATGAAGTGATGGATCATGTTAAGATAGACAAATTCCTCATATAACCTAACTCCGCTTCGCCATGAGGACCAACAACTATACAAAGTTCGATGCAATCTTCTAAGGTAACTCAAAGATTTTCAAATTGCAAAGTATTCATCCAAACACCCATAGCTGACGCAGCTTGAACAATCTTCACAACCGAACTAAAGCATGTAAAGGTTCAGGGTAACTTTGTAAAGTGAGTTGCCATCGACAATCCACAAGAAGTATGAACCATTAAGGAATTCATCAAATATCTTAACATATGGGCATCACATCAATGAACTTCTAATCTAACTCTATTTGGAAACATTTCTCAATCATCCGCAAGAATTTGAAACTATGCCAACATCCCACAATCACACAAATCACCATGAAAAATCAACAATGAGCTTGTATTGATCTAGGAAGTGTTTTTACAACAATTTCACAATATCTCTTCAATGACATCGAAGGGTTTCCTCTACTCTACTTGCTATTCTACTCTCCTACAGCAACTCTACTCCTAATCTCCTCTCTATTGATCCCCCCTTTACAAATGAGAGAAATGAGCCTTATATAGAACACCAGAATTACAATGAATGACTCAGATTGATTTAGCAATCAACAGCCGAGATTGAGACAACAAAACAATTTGTTACAAAATTTACTATTTTTAGAACATGAAAGAGGCAATGAAGGCACAATTTCCAATGTGATAAGCATCTTTGGAGTATCTTTATGGCGGGCCCTCTTACATGGCAGAATGTGATTAGTTTGATGATGTGTACATGCCACCTCAGCATCTTTTAATGAACTAGTCTAATTCACTTCATGTTCACTTTACTTAGAATATTTTCTTCTTGTTGTCTTGATGTAACTCATGGATCGCTTTGATGATCATGCTCATCTCTTATCTTGTGATGTTGTTGTGCTTGTGCAGGGTCATGCCTCTGGACAATTGCATGGACTCATGGAGTAGACTAGTGCCTGATGAGATTTCTTCTTGTCTAACACATGATATGTGAGCTTCTGGATGATGACCTCCTTCAAAGTATGCATGGTGAAGTGACAACCTTCCACTGATCCTCGCCTCGAACGGATGATGCTCTTGATGATGAACTACACTTGTAACCTTGTTCATCTTAGACTAGCTCTCTTTCACATGGCATTGATGTCTTCCTCATCCAAACATACGAAGTCTTTGAACTAGATGAACTTGATGTTGGAGCTCTCTTCCATGTGGTGATGATGACAAGTTTGAGCAACGTTCCCCCACCTTCAAAGCTTCTTATGTATGAGCTCACGCCATTCACCTCCTTGGATCCTTCATCACCTACAAGAAGAAACACACCAAATTAAAACAAATTACATTCACCTTATGTATATGGGATTAAAACAATAAATTTTAAGCAAAAATCAGAATTTTGGAAAATTTGATCTTGAAAGATACTTTAATTTTTAACTTTTTTTTCCCTTTGAAAGTTGCTACTCCTTGCTGCAGATCAGGATTATGATTGTATTTGTTTTGATGTAGATTTAAACCTTCCTTTATACCAAATACTGCCCTTTACTCAAAGCAGGTCGGCCTTTGAACATTTTCCATGCTCACATGTCAGTAGCGCCCAGCTTGGGCGGGTTTGGAGGGTGTAGCTGGATAGTGTCATGTGGAGATGATGTTGTCCACATGAAAGGGCTAAAGCCACCCAGGAAGGGTGGGACTAGGAGGCTAGTAAGGATTTTCAGAACTTAAGCATTTTCTAGCTTAGTTTTAGCAACTTCAAGGCTCCTCACTTACTTCCATGATAATTTAGTTTCCTTTGAATTCTATAGAAGCTTGGGCGGATTTAGAGAAGGTGTATGGAGAATTTCATGTGAAAGAGATGTATGATAGTGGAAGTCTCTTAACAAGGTGGTCCTGAGAATGCATGCATGGAGTTTATAGCTTGCAACACTTTTCTAGACTTGATTGCTTCATTCATGAAATGCCTCATTTTCATCCATTCATTGATTTCACTTTGCAAATTCTATGGTTTTTACTCTGAGCGGCTTTAGGAGAATTATATGGAATGTTTGCTGTGGAACAAGATACAGTCCATGACTTCTTCTTGAGACTGCCTATGCAGGGCGGGTTGGAGAGGTAGGTGTGGAATGTCCTTGTTTTGACAACTCTCACTTGGACTTTTACTTAAAATCCTTCATGTGTGATCTAAATTTGCAAGTTATCCATGTGTTTGTGCCATCTTCTCTCCCAGGCGGGTTTGAGGTTGATGTGTGGAGGATGTCATATGAAGACATGAGATTGTCCGAATGGAGGGTCTAAAGCCGCCTCGGAAGGGCGGGTTTCAAGGGTAGGCTTGGATTTTTCATGACTTAGTGATTTTTGCTTAGTTTTGATAGTCTAAAACCTTTTACACTTGTTTCATTGATAACTTGACCTCTTTGAATGCAATGGAGAGCCATGAGAGGATGGGCGGATTTCAAGGGTCTAGGCGGAGTATTTCATGTGAAGGAGATGACTCTGTCCAAGTGAAGGTCCTAAAGCCACCTAGGAAGGGCGGGATTCAAGGAGGTACATGGATTTTATCACTTAAGCTTCATTTTGATGGTCATTTCCTCCTTTGAAGTTGAATGACACACTTAGAATGTTCAATGCCCTTGCCCATGAGACATGATGAAAACCATTTGAGAAGGGCAACTTTGGAGATGATAGGTGGATGATATGGTGTGAAGGACTTGGTATTGTCCTCTTGGAAAGCTCAGGGCCGCCTTGCATGGGCGGGTTGAAAGGTAGAGTGAGGATTTGATGTTCATTCCTCCCATTTGATAAGTCTTCCCTATCAACCTAAACACTTAGTGAAATCTTGGGATGCTAATGAATTGGAAGACATGTCCTTGATGTTGGGTGGTGATCTTGTCCACCTATCATAGTGAGAACCACCTAGGAAGGGCAGCTTTGGAAGGGTTGTGAGGATTATTCAATGTGAACACTCTCTTCCTTAACCTTGACACTCTCTCCTCCTCCATTTGTATGACTTAATGATTTTCCTTGTTTTTCAATTAATTCATCATTGTTAGGAGTTTAGGAATGATCCTGAGTACAACACTCTCGATGTTCTTCTTGAGTGATCTTGCATGAGTATGAAGCATGATAGTGAGTTTGGAGGCTCTGAATGGAGTAACTGCAGTGTTTAGACATCAAATTCGAGACTTGCCTCTCTAGGCCACCCAGGTAGGGCGGGTTTGAGAGCGAGACTTGGATTTTAGTACTTAGAAACTTTTCACTCATCTCAACCTGGTCATCTCATCTCCCAGGTGTTCGTCTTCATCATTTCCATTGATTTTACTTGTAAATTGTATTATCTACATACCTAGGCGGTTCTGGAGGTGTTGTCTGGGGAGTGCATTGTGTTAGATGATATAGTCCACAAGGACCTCTTGAGGCCGCCCAGGTAGGGTGGGTTTAGAGGTGACCCTTGGATTTTTCCTCAAAATGCCTCAAAAAAACATTCAAACTTATGAACTTGCATCAAATCTTCATGATCTCATTGTACTTCAACTCAAAACATTGCAAATTTGATAGGTTTTCTCCTTGAGTGGGTTTAAGGTTGATGTCTGGAGAGTGTGTTGTGCAAGAGGTGAAGTTGTCCAAGCATAGAGGTCAAGGCCGCCCAGGAAGGGCAGGTTTGGAGTATATCATATGCCAGGAGACAGTCCACAAGGTCTCCTTGAGGCCGCTAGGAAGGGCGGGTTTAAGGGTGACCTTTGGATTTTCATTCCAAACTCACTTAATGCCTTCAAAAACCTTCAAATCTCCATCCAACTTTATCACCCTCTAATGTTTTGTGTCAAAACACTTTGAAATTTGCACAATCTTACCTAGGGCGGGATTGGAGGGACTGTCTGGAGTGAATGATGTGAAAGGAGATGAAATCATCCAAGCACAAAGCTCAAGGCCGCCTAGCATGGGCGGGTTTGAAGATGTAGTGTGGATTTTCAACATTTAACAACTTCTCACCCTTGAACTCGACTCTAACCTCTCCTTGGCATCATCTTGATCAAACAAACTTAGTCGTTTATGTTATCCCTCATCCTGAGCGGCTTTGGAGAGGGTGCTTGGAGATCTTCATGTGTTAGGTGGTTCAGTCCACAAAGACCTCTTGAGGCCGCCCAGGTAGGGCGGATTTGAGAGTGACCCTTGGACTTTGACTTCAAACTCACTTAAACTCAAACTTTGCCTACAAGCCATCACATCTCAGTGTTTTATGCATGCAAAAACTTCAACACTCAACCATTTTCCTCCTAGGGCGGTTTTGAGAGCAGTGTGTGGAGAGATTGATATGCAGGAGACAGTGTCCATCAACACCCATGCCCCTTGGATTCTCACACTTAAGACATTTCATTCATGTCAAACTAGGTCATTCCACCTCTTGAATGTTTATCTTCTTCATTCTTCCTCAAGCAAACTTTGCAAATCATGTCATCTATACCCCTTAAGCGGTCCTGGAGGTGTCATATGGAGAAATTCATGTGACAGGGGACATTGTCCAAGACCCCTTCCTGAGGCCGCCCAGGTAGGGCGGGTTTGGACATGAAGCATGGATTTGCACTTGAAACTATATTCAAACTCTTCCAAATGGACTCTCCTTATAATTTGATCATCCAAGCACTTGGAGCTCAAAACACTTAACAATTTATTCCTAGGGCGGATTTGGAGGTACTGTCTGGACAATGTCATCTGGAACAAGGCAAAGTCCATGAGTGCAACTTGAAACGGCCCAAGTTGGGCGGGTTTACAAGTGAGGCATGGATTCTTCTTTGAAATACACTTGATTCTATCTAACTTGCAAACTTCCATTGGAATTTCATCATATCCTAGTGTCTTGTGCAAGAAAACCTTGAAAACTTAACCATTTTTTTTGCTTGGGCGGATTTGAGAGTTTTGTTTGGACAAGTGCATGTGCATGATGTTGAATCCATGGCCTTGTGCCAAGGCCGCTCAGTCTGGGCGGGTTTGGAGGTGAGGCATGGAATTTCTTGCCTTAGTCAAATTTTGGATTTCATGAATGGAAGTATATTGAAAATATGTTTAAGTCAGATATTGAGTTTCTTATACTTCAAATATTTATCAATATACTTCCAGGATGTTTGAGATAGGTCCTGGATCCATAGGATTTAGCATGCAGATTCTAGATTTCTGAGGATCCACTAGATTTCAGACTTAGTCATTTTTTCAGGATTTTCAGGATATCAGACTTAGTCATTTTCAGGGTCTCAGTGACATGCATCAGGATGAAGGCATATAGACCTCTTGGCAAGAAATTGTCGAGACATGGGCAAATCTACACTTCCAAATCTACAAACTCAAGAAAAACCTAAACCCTAAAGCAAGCAAAAGCCAGAAAGTGAAAAAAAATAGGGGGTCCCCATTTGCAATGGGGCGATGTGTGATTACATCACAAGACTCCTCTCCTAGGTCCATCACAGGGTAAACAAAAACCAAGATGCACTTTATCAAAATTCAAAGAGCTATGAGCAAATAAGATACCTTTTAGTATTGTATATATATCTACCTGGGATCATGTCTTCCTATTTGTATATATATTTGATGGATTAACAGGTGGTTTTCACTGATAAACAAAAAAGGAAACACCCACCAAGGCAAGGAAAGCATTTACAAACATTCAGGTAGAAGCACCCAAGCCAATCTGGGGAAACAATCAAATAATTTTGTTACACATTGCTTTCTTCAAATAACAGCAGTGCATAAACAAAATTGTGTACTTCCTTTAGAAAGTACAATTCTATGGAAGCTACAGCAATAGATGACTTGTGGGTAAGCCAAAAAGAACGTCACCAAAGTAATCCTGTTTGAATGATGAAAGTATTTTGCTTCTCTTAGGCATTTTTGTTGAAACAATTTTGGATGAAAGGTTACAAAATGGAAGACCTGAGATATTTAAAAAGAATTTTGACACATCTGCAAGTTGTTCCAGGGGACCTTTTTACAAAATTATAGCTTTTGAGTAGACCTGCACATTTGTGTCATAAAGTGGTAGATAATGAATCAATCCAAAACATCTAGATAATGAACCAATGTTAGTTCCAACTAAATGTCAAGTTAAGAAATTCCCATCTAGAAAAACAATCCCCTATATTTGCCTAGATAAATAACCACAAATATCACCTTTGTCTAAAGACATTTCAAAATGTCTACATTACATATTAAGGTTTTGAGCTCAATGTTGCTTTCATACTGGCATGAATCTCTTCATGTAAAGTGTCTCCAAAACCTCAAGTTGTCTACTACAAAGAGACTCATCTCATTTTCAGCTGGGATGGTCATTATTTCTGTTATCAATTGCAAGTTATGATCATGTATTCAATGATCTGTCATGTTGTGATCTGATATTTTTTCTTTGAAAAATATTGTTCAATTAGAACAAGTGATACTTACGTGTTTTATGTACTTTTTGATATTTATTTTTAAAACAAAAGTATGCTCTGATATTTTTTCTTTGAAAACTATTGTTCAATTAGAACAAGTGATACTTAAGTGTTTTATGTCCTCTTTATATTTATTTTAAAAAACAAAAGTATAAGCTACAGAGATGGACTAAAGAAAATTAGACGAGAAACAATTTGAAATAATAAAAATTAGCATTATATAAGAAACAAGTGCACTCACTACTACACACTATTCAACAATATGCCTCTTAATCATTCTATAAACCCCGTTATATTATGACACAGATATAAATTAGTTAATTGAAACCAAAAGAACTACATATATTTCATTGAACAAGTAGCTTACAAATGAGACATTTAAATTAGTGCAACAACAAACATGGTTAGAAATATAAAATATATATGGCACATGAATAAAACACTTGCTCCATAATTTCTTGGAGACACCATTTGTATTGATGAAGGCAAGTGCCCCCACAATAGCCAATACACAATCACATCATCATATCACTGAAGGAAAAATTGTTAAGATATATTTATGATCACGGAATTCCAGAACTTGAAAGAAAATGCAATTGACCAACATCTTTTGATTTTGTGAAAGCAAATCCCTAAAGATCACATGATGTCTATAGTGTCAACATAGAAAATGGAAACTAATTAAGGAAGCAAATACAAGGAACCTCTTGGGTTCTCAAAAAAATATGAACCATCATCAAGTTGACATGTAAGTTTGTTAAGGTGGAAAAGAGATGCCTAATCAATTATGAACTAATTAGGTCAAACCCCTTTCACATCTAACATTAGGACACGAGCCACCAACGACTCAAGGCAAGGTTGTTGTCCCTTATGAAGAGCCTTGTTAGGGTTGGTGGGGACTCTGTCCTTTTGTTGTAATGGAAAAGGTTGAGGCTAGTGAGCTAGATCTAGGGTTTGAGTGATGAAATAGACTAAAATAGAAGTTGCATACCTACTAGAGCAGAAAACCTAGAAAGCAGAACTTGTAATATACAAAGTAGATTTGTCGGGGATTCCTGTTGGAAACAGAGGCCAAATCTGGAGGACTAGGGCGTTGGGCACCCAGTGATGGGGAGCTCAGTCGGTAAAACTTAGATCATCAGCGAACTCCTTGTTTGTTCTCCCAATATACCAACTAGTATATGCTTGGTGTGACTTGCCATTGCCGGTGGACTATAATTTCTATGCCTTGATTCACCGTTATGACCGGTCACCATTTGTATCCAACAAAAGATACATTCTCCACATACATTCTCAACATGCTTTTGCAATATGCATTCACAATATACATTCGGTGAGACTCTTGTATTCGGAAAATGCTCACACACTTAGGCCGATGCGCCGATGGACCAACTACTCATCGGTGTGATGAATGCCTTCAGCCAAACCCTAAGATCTCTTGTCGCCAGCCGATTCCTCCCGATGGATCTCCTGTCAATGGCTCGATCCTCTCTTCGGCCAGACCACCCTTGTTGCTCTGAGCGAGGAATGCTTTTTCGATAGCCTCTGTCTCACTGATAGCGTCTTCAACTCCTTTGATCAAATCCTAGAACATGGAGATGTTAGGCCGCCTACTATGCATCTCGCACTGTCCAGATCTTCTGCACCGCAAAATAATGAAACAAAATAGGAAACAAACGAATATGATACAATGAAGCCATTCCATTGATTTCGACAAAAATCTTATCAGTGGAATGCTTCATATCGACATATTTCAACAACGAAAAGCACAAAACGGAAAGGAAATCTACAACTATACAATTGGTAGTTACGAGGAATGGAAAACAATTTGACAACACAAAAAATAGTTTGATTTCTCCTTAACACAATGCACGATTACATTCAATCCTTCTCTTGCTTCAATCTGATTACAATATCTAATCTATCTATATGCATTTGATTCATTTCTCTGGGGTTTATAAGCTTGCCAGAGGAACACCAACCCTATTCCAAGCGGCTGGGAGATTGATTCCAAGCTGCTGGGAGAAAACTAATTGATTCCAACCGTCCAAGACTAACAACTTGACAAAAGTAACCTAAGCCACTAGGGACTTACAAACAAAAAGGAAAAATACATTGGTTGTATAGACCTTATTACAACACAAAACCTATTTTAAAACAGAACATGAATTTAAATGCCTCACGGAGGCCACCTTGTATTAGGTGCTCCTACACCATACACCCCACCTAGAAAATAACTCATGTACCATGAGTTGAGTCTGTGTCTTGCACCATCGTTATCCTCTGCTGCCTCATGCCTTCCCCACGATCTCTGGACTGTAACTTGCTTCCATGGAATCAAAAACTCATGCCTAGCATTGTAGGCTCTACTCACAACTTGCCATGAGTGAGTGCTTGCAAACAAAACCATACTTTGCTCGCCATTCTTCCTTACTGTCATCTCTGCCTGAACACCTGCATTCAAAACCTTGATTGATGCTTCTTGTACTGTTGTTATAGTAGAATATGTTTGCCTTTCAACTCTTGTTGGCTTTAGAGGACAAACAATGGTCCTTACTATGATAGCATCTCTTTCTTTCTAATCAACTTGTGGCTGCTTGTAGACTTGCTCATTTATCTTCTGCTAATCCATCTCAGACATTACCACCTGATCCCTATCATTTAAAACTGAAATCACCTTCAAACTGTGATCTTTGGCAACCTCACTCCTTGAGGTATCCTCAACTGTCATTGTCTCTTCTTCAGTAATCTTCACAAACTCTTTCTTACCCACCAAAATAATCTTTGCTACCTTCTTTGCTTCAACATCCTCCTGCAATGGTGTCATCACAAAAGTCTTTCCATCCTTCTTGATGGTGTATGTGTTGGCATATCCATCATCTAATGCTTGACCATCAAATTGCCATGGTCTACCTAAAAGTAGGTGACAACACTCCATGGGCAAAATGTCACATAAAATTCTCTCCTTATATTCTCCAATCTGAAAATCAACATATGTCTGTTCATCTACCAAAAGTGATTTGCTATCACTTACCCAAGACACTTTGTAAGGAGTTTGATGAGGAATCCTTTCTATGTTCAATTTATCCACCATTTCCCTAGACACCATATTATCTGTTGAACCAGAATCTATGACTACCTTGCATATTTTACCGTTGCTTTTGCAATTGATCCTGAAAAGTGCTCTCCTTTGTGATGGTTCAGTTTGCACTGGTTCTTTGAGCAGTGTCCTCTTGATCATCAGATTTTCTCCCACTTCTGATGTCAAATTCACTTTAGGAGATGTCACACTCCCTACATCCTCTTGAGTCAATGCGGTTCTTCTCTCATTGCCATGAGAAGTTGAGGCCTTCTCTGGACACTTATAAGCTAGGTGCCCTATCTGAATGCAATTATAACATCTCATGTTGGAGAACTTGGATTCTCTACCTGATCCATTTGTCCCACCTCTTTCATTTGACCTTCTTCCTCAGTAGCTTCCTCTGCTACTTGAGTCTCCAACTTGCTCTTCTTGGCTAGACTCACCACTAGGCCTCTGGTTAGGACTTCTACCTCCAAAACTGCCTCTAAAATTTCTCACCTTTTCCTTTACTTTGTTGCTCACCTTTCCTTTGCAGCTTCTTTTCAATGCTTAATGCTACTTGAAAACATTTTTCTACAGTTTCAGGTGTAAATAGACTTATCTCATCTTGAATATTGATTCTCAGACCATTTAGATACCTTGCTGCCTTGGCTTTTTCATCCTCCATGTACCCACAATGAAGAGTGTACTTGTGAAACTTCTCGGTGTAAGTAGCCACATCCATATCTTTTTGCTTAAGGTTCTGCATTTTCCTGTAAATCTGCCCTCGTAGTCAAATGGAAGGAACTGGGACTTGATCTTCTCCAGCATTCTGCTCCACGAAGATATCATACTCTCTCATTCTTTACCCTTTCTCCTTGGGTGTAATTCCACCATGTAAGGGCAGCACCTTTGAGTTTAGTTTTTGCAAACTTAACCCTCTTACTTTTAGGAACTTCCTTGTATTCGAAGTAGTTGTTTAGAGCCTCAATCCACTCCATGACTTCATCAGCATTCATCTTTCCACTGAACATGGGGATATCTATCCGAGCCTCCGAAGAGTCCTTACCAATTGCCTTGATGGCTTTCAGGAATTGCTTTTGTTCAGCCGGTATCACTGCCTCTTCTTGTTCCTCTGCTTCTTCCTCTTTCTCTTCTTCTTCATCTGAACCTTCCTCTATCCTTTTTCCTATCTTCATTGCCTTCAATTTAGCCTAGAGTGCTTCCCTGACTCTAGTCTTGATTATCTCCTCCATCTCCTTGAAGTTCTTGGCCACTTCAGTGGTCATCCCCTTTGGAGGCATATCGCTAGCCTCTCCTTCGCTTTCTCTGTCTGACATAAACATTCATAGACAACGCCAACACTTCTGCAAATCCTCAATTCGACTACAACACAGTGTGCAATCAGATGTCCATCCTACACGCTGCTACAGACCCATTCCTCTCGTCCAATAGCAGATCCTATAGATGCACTACCACTCTCTCTCGCAGTGGCCTTACTCTGCACCCTCTTCCAGCCAAATCTCTATTGGTGAATGGTCTTGACAGACCTCATCATTGTCTGCCCACACACTACAGGAATCCTATTCCTTCTTGCAACTAGATGGCATGAGCAACTCGTCATCTGCCTTCTCAGTGACAAATCAAATACACAACAGCCTAGACCTTTCGCCAGCTCTGATACCAATATGATGGGGAGCTCAGTCGGTAAAACTTAGATCATCGGCGAACTCCTTGTTTGTTCTCCTGATATGCCGATATACCAACTAGTATATGCTTGGCGTGACTTGCTATTATCAGTGGACTATAATTTCTATGCCCTGATTCATCGTTACGGTCGGTCACCATTCGTATCCGACGAAAGATACATTCTCCACATACATTCTCAACATGCTTTTGCGATATGCATTCACAATATACATTCGGTGAGACTCTTGTCTTTGGCGAACACTCACACACTTAGGCCGATGCGCCGATGGACCAACTACTCATCGGTGTGACGAATGCCTTCAGCCAAACCCTAAGATCTCTTGTCACCAGCTGATTCCTCCCGATGGATCTTCTGTCAATGGCTTAATCCTCTCTTTGGCCAGACCACCCTCGTCGCTCTGAGCGAGGAATGCTTTCCGATGGCCTTTGTCTCACCGATAGCGTCTTGAATCCTCCGATCAAATCCTAGCACATGGAGATGCTATGCCGCCTACTATGCATCTCATACTGTCCAGATCCTCTGCGCCGCAAAACGATGAAACACAATGGGAAACAAACGAATATGGTACAATGAAGCCATTCCATTGATTTCGACAAAAATCTTATTAGTGGAATGCTTCATATCGACATATTACAGGGAATGGAAAACAATTTGACAACACATAAAATAGTTTGATTTCTACTTAACACAATGCACGATTACATTCAACCCTTCTCTTGCTTCGATCTGATTACAATATCTAATCTATCTGTATGCATTTGATTCATTTCTCTGGGGTTTATAAGCTTGTCAGAGGAACACAAACCCTATTCCAAGTAGCTAGGAGACTGATTCCAAGCAGCTGGGAGAAAACTAACTGATTCCAACCGTCTAAGACTAACAACTTGACTAAAGTGACCTAAGTCACTAGGAACTTACAAACAGGAAGGAAAAATACATTAGTCGTATAGACCTTATTACAACACAACTTGTTTTAAAACAAAACATGAACTTAAATGCCTCATGGAGGCCACCTTGTGTTAGGTGCTCTTGCACCACCTAGGTCCCAGGGTTTCAGGGCAGATGAAATCTGTGTGCGACTGTATCTATTGCTTCCGTCTTTCAGTTGTTCATCAGATATCAGAAACTCCTGATGTGACCTGTACACACGAAAGAGGGAAAAATGTTCGTACAGTATAGAGGCTTGTCTCAGTCAAACCTCATGTAAATGTTCCCACTTCGACAACAACATAGATAAGTGTGATACATAGTGGGTGCCCTAGGTAGGCAGAGGTAAAACATGTAACAAATTGTTGTAATCAAATGAAATGACAAGAATTACCATAAGCATGAAACCCTAATTGGATGTATGTCGCAACATGGATCATCCACAAGGTGTTTGATGAATGAAGGAAGCTTCTTTACTTGCAACAAGGATTAATGCCTGCAACATTAACCTACAAAAATTTAGATCTTGTAGATAGAGCAATTTCATAGAGAGTTGTTAATATTCAAACATTAAAAACCTTAGGAGAGTTTCACTCTATTATGAGTGTTCAAGACTTGTTTATATATGATCCCTGATTACTTTCTGAGGGCCCAATAGAGTTGAGGCCGACAAGGTGTATTACTTAAGTCATAAGACCGACAACAAGATATAAGTTGTTGGAGCCAAATTGCTAGGACTCTAGCACTAGGTGCCCTAGTCCTAGTGATTTGTGCCATCCAAAAGCCAAATTTTAGAGGACTTAACCTTAATTATTACATAAGTACTGGATATTGCATACTATAAACATGGGTGAATATTTATGTAAAAAAGGGTGCCAAATGTAGTGTGAAATTGTAAAGGGTATACAATTTCCGACAATACATTTAGCCCCCACTTTAGTGAGATTATGATCTTATGCTCATACTCTCACTAAAGTATGGAGAAGACAAAGATCTCTTTACCAAGATGTTGAAGCCGTAGAATGTCATCAAGTTGAGAGTTGTGCTAGCCCCCAAGCTTAGGATCCTACAAGTCTACACTATTTAGATGAAGAGGCTTATGAAAATATATAGCATAGATCACACATAAAGCATACAAAACATACACAAAGTATTCATGGAAGACACAAGGCATACACATGAAAAACATGAAGCAAGCATGGAATGCACGAAGCAAATATGGAATACATGAAGCATACAAAAGCATTCATGAAAATACGAAGCATACATAGAGCATAAAGTATACATAGAAAACAAGAGCATCAGGGATAACTTTAAGGAACCCCCCCTAAAAAAACTTATAAAATTCTAGCGAATCTTAGCTAAGTGCTATAATTTTTCTAGCAAATCTTGCTTTTTTTCCGAAAATAATATTAATTTTTTTGGCGAATCTACACATTTTAAAAATTGTTAAAAAATCCTGGTGAATCCTAATGAATAATTAGTAAAAAAAAATAATTACAATGGCGAATCCTAGCGAATAACCACTAAAGAAAATAATGAGAATGTCAAATCTTTCCTTTAAAAATTTGTATAGTTGATCCATGCAGTCCCCATATATATATTTTTGTTTTTGTAATGTTGAAGTAGGGGCCTCAGGGTGGTAGCCACCGGCAAGATCAAGGGACAACGCCCCTTGCAGAGGTCAACAACCGGGTCTAACCATAAAAATTTAAATATTTAAAATTCTAACTTAATTAATTAATTATAAATAAACTCTATATTTAACTCATCTCTCTAAGGCAATTTAAAATTATAAACTAATTCAATAGAATAATAATAAAAAAAATTCATTACACTAGCCCTTAAAACAATTAAGGGAATAAAATATAAGTCCCTTCATATTTGAAAATAATAAATATTTAAAATTGCATGGACTAATAAAATCCAAAAATAAATAATTATTTATTTCTAAATCTTAGTCAAATTCTATCATGATTACAAGCACTAATAAAATATAAAAAAATAATAAAGCACAAGACTCCATTAAAAGTTCAAGTTAGCTAACATTTTAAAACCATGGAATAATAAAATCCAAAAATAAATAATTATTTATTTCTAAGTATTAGTCAAATACTATCATGATTACAAGCACTAATAAAATATAAAAAATAATAAAACACAATACTCCTTAAAAGTTCAAGTTAGCTACATTTTAAAACAATAATAAAGCACAATACTCCATTAAAAACTCAAGTTATTTACATTTTAGGAGTGAAATATGAAACTTCTATTATATTTAAAACTTGCTAAAATAATAAACTAGTGTACAAATACTTTTCTTTCTACCTAATCCTTTCATTTTTCCTAATTGTTTTTTATTTTGTTTATCTCTATTATTGATTTTGTTTATTTGTAAAATGTTAACATTATTTTTAAATGGTTTATTTATTTGAACTGATGTTGGCATTATTACATGTTGCAGGTTAAATATGAGTGGGGAGATTTAAAAGTTTCATATTATTTGCATGGCCATGCATAGTTCCAGATGAAAGAGGAGAAATTATTATTATTTTTTATTATAAAGATTTTATTTTAATATTTTTAAAAAAAATTAAAGAGAAGCATTTTAATTTTTTTAAAAAATGCAACATAAAGAATACATGTTTTTGCATTTTCTCTTAAAAATTTTAAGAGATAAAAAAAACATAGATGTTTTTCTTTTAAAAAAAGTTAAAACATATTTTTTGTTTTAAATATGATGATAAGAGGGATTAGGGCCAATAGGCCATAACCAAAATGCTACAATTTTTTTTAATTTATTTAATCTTGTTCTCTATTTTTTTTCTTTATTTTCATAAAACTAAGTTTTTTTAATCATAAATTTAATTTCAATCTAAAACTAGTAATGAAAAATGTAAAAACAATTCTGTGTATAAATAACAATATGTTTATCAAACTAAACTAAACACTAAATCAAATTAAAAAAGAGTAAAATTTGCACCTTATATTTTGTCTGTGTAGGGGCCTTTGTGAGATCTGGATCAACAAACTGGTATTGGATTTGGAACTATGCCTGAATCTGCGAGCAAGATCAACTCCAACTAATCCCTATCCTATCCTCTACTGGTGTGGTTGGATTTTTCTTTTCGTGCCTGGTACCTTAGCTTAGGGTTTATTATAACTTTCATTTTACTTAGGCAGGAAAGAAATTCCGGGCCTCACCAGGAATTTTAAAAAGCATGTGCTTATGGCCCTCAGAATTAAATAAGCGCCATGAGATCAAATTCATAATCAATGGTAATAAACAAAAGTCATACTAAAAGTGAAAATAACCCTAAACCTACATAATAATTTATTAGTAAAAGCGAATATTGTCCCAAAATTAATGGCTAGAATATAATATTATTTGGCAAATATGATTAAGATGTATAATTATATATAAATGTTTAATCACGCATCATTTACATGGCAAAATAATTTAACTTATTAGTTTAAAATAATAATGCTTTGGCGAATTAATTAATACTAATTATTTTTTTATAAAAATGGGGCGATTTAGTCCCCTTTGTAGCCTAAACTATTCGCCATTTTTGGAGGCCTCTATTTCAATTGGCGAAGATTTGCCACTAAAAAAATCCGTGAAGAGCATGTAATCATGAAGTGAATGAGCACATAAGCAAACGAAAAAGAAAACTTTGGGTTAGCAAAGTAGAAGACCTATGTTGAAAGGATGTATCAATAATTTGTATCATCCTCAAAAGAAAACCAAGAATAGAGGAATTATAAAAAAGAGATAGAAGAATGTGATGAGCCAATCGATTGCTACAAGGAGAGAAGACAAATAAATAGATGGGGAGCAATTGAACAAAGAGTACATGACTGTTGCTAGCTTGCTTTGTCGCTAGGGGTCATGTACATCAAGATACCCTCATGGATCATGGGCTAGCAAGTTGTGTTATGCTAAGTGACCATGGGTTAAGGTCGTATGAAGCACACATGCTAGAAAGTTGCGTTATGCTAGGTGACCATAAGTTTAGGGTCGTATGAAATACACAAGATGGCAAGTTGTGTTATGCTAGGTGACCATATACTACCAATGCTTTAAGGAGCATAAATAAACAACGCCTCAAGGGGTGCTATGAAAAAAATACCGCCACAAGGAGCACATCAATAGGCTAAAGCTCAAGAGGAATGAATGAGTGAGGGTGCATGTATAGATGCACAAGTGAATAGGGAATATATATGCCCCCCTTAAAATGTTTGCATGTATAATATGCAAATGTTTTAAGGTAAAGAAAAGGGGAAAGTGTAAGAAGAGGGGAGATCCTTGAGAATGATTGGCTACCCCTTTAATAGGTTGTCCCACTGCCCCTAGAGTATGAGTGATGACAACCATAAGATAATAATTGTTTTATTATTAAGGAAGAAGCGAGATTGCATCATCATTCATAGCAATGAGCTAATTAGGAAAAAGCTACAATTGCCATGTCAATGGTGAAGTGATTAATGAGGTCTCACAAGGAGAGGAAGATGTATCTCCAAGAGTAGAGTGTGAAGCATAAAAGATATAGTAATGTCACCATCAATGGACAAAAACAACTTCTTACCACCAAAAAAGGGGAGAAGTGTAGCATCACAATTGAGGTAACTAATGTTAATAAATAAGTATGAAGACTTAGATGAGCAAGGCAAAGGTACATCTTGATGTTTCTTCAAAGTGTGCCTAGCCAAGAAGAGTAGAGAGACACATTTTGTGAAGATATGACTTGCTTTTAGTAAATGTTTTAGATAGAAGAGGAACATCAGGTAGGGTTCGAAACATCAATCCCCTAGAAGAGGTACCTCTTGATTTGTTTCTAGAGGGTTTATTGTAAGTAGGAGGGGAAAGAGAAGTGAGAGTTGGTGTATGTTTACTTTGATTATTATTGTTATACGTGTGAGCAATTGCATGATAATGAGGTTGTTGCGACACTTTTTGATCAATCTTGTTGTTTTGTTTTGCATAGTTAAGAATGTAGCTAGGAAGTCAATATGAATTTGAAATAGGAGTAGATGGTTGTTGCGGGGCATTGAGATAAAGATGTATGACAATTTTTGGTTTCATGGGTTCTTGTTGGGAACTAGAAACATAAATTGTGTTGATTTGATTATTGAGATTATGTATTTGTGTAGAAGCCTATGTGAGCTTTGATTCTTCCTCACAAAAGTTTCATTGCTACAAAAGAAGATCATCGGAATGAAGATTAGGTAAGGTGATATTGAGAAAAGTATCTATGATTGAATTATGAATGACATCCAAGGGAAAGCATTCTGCCCAAGGAGAAAGACACGAAGTATTCGCATCCTTCGTGATACCCAAGGAACTTGAACATGCAACCAAAGGAGGAAGAGAAGAGTTCTTCATATCCTTCATGATATCCAAGGAATTTGAACATGCAATCAAAGGAGGAAGAGAAGAGGTCTTCATATCCTTTGTGATCTCCAAGGAACTTGAACATGCAACAGAAGGAGGAAGAGAAGAGTTCTTCATATCCTTCATGATATCCAAGGAATTTGAACATGCAATCAAAGGAGGAAGAGAAGAGGTCTTCATATCCTTTGTGATCTCCAAGGAACTTGAACATGCAACAGAAGGAGGAAGAGAAGAGGGTCTAACCTCTTTTGTGATACCCAAGGAGCTTGAATATGCCACCAAAGGAGGAAGAGAATAAGGTCTAACCTCCTTTGTGATACCCAAGGAGATTGAATATGCCACCAAAGGAGGATGAGAAGAAGATCTAACCTCCTTTGTGATACCCAAGGAGCTTGAATATGCCACCAAAGGAGGACAATTATCATGAATTAAGGAAGAAGTAGAAGTGATATGCTCAATATGTACTAATGCCTCATCTTTAGGAGAAAGATCATCCAAATGAAAAGAAGGTAGAGTAATGTCTTCACCCAATGTGAGGTGGGACCCTTCGTCCACGAATGCTTCATCTTTTGGAAAGAGAGCATTAGAATGAAGGCAATGTTGAGATGTATTGAGAATTGTATTTATGATTTCATCTTCTTGCACTAAGATTTCCCCCTTGTTAGGAGGAATCTTAGGAGAGGGATCAAAGGAATACAAAGGCATAGGAAACTCTTTGATATTTAAGGAATATAACATCAAATTCACAAACTTTTTGAGTAAAGTTGGAAAGTGATGTAAGAAAAGAAGAAGACATGTTTGTCTTAGAGAGTTTTGTTTATGTTTTTGCTTTCACATCACAAAGGAATGATAAATGTATGAATGTTGTTTCTTTCTAAATTAAACACAAATGACAACTAACAACTAACTAACATGGCAAAGATCTGAAACAAGGTTGCTATTATGATCATTAAGTGTAAGACTAGTAGGGTTTACCAAAATGGGAGATTTTTTGGTAACCATAACAATGAAGAAGTATAATGTAAGATGTGTGAATATGAAATGTTTAATCACTTCAATACTAATTAGGTTTGATACAGAAAAATAGAAAATTTCAAATGTAAGATGCATTGGAGGCACCAAAATGTAGGATTTTGCTAACCACAACAATAAAGATCTAAAAGTGTGTTTCTTTCTAAATGAGATAAAAGAAGATATGCAACGTAAATGTGTAATTAGATTTATCAACTAATTAAACACATCTACAAATATGATAATGAAATTAGTAAGTGCAAGTGTAGAATATGTTGGGTTCACCAAAATGTTAAGGTTTTGGTAACCATGACAATGAACTATGCATATGCAAAAACAAGTGTCTAATTAACTTATCAACTAATTAAACACAACAAAGATAAATAAAGTGCAATGAGGCTAAGGAAAGTACAACAATGCTAGAATAAATCTAAAGAAAGTGCAAGCACGTCGGGTTCACCAAAATGTTAAGGTGGAAAAGAGATTCCTAAACAATTATGAACTAACTAGGTCAAACCCTTTTCACATCTAACATTAGGACACAAACCACCAAGGGCTCAAGACAAGGCTGATATCCCTTAGGAAGAGCCTTGTTAGGATTGGTGGGGACTCTGTCCTTTTGTTGTAATAGAAAAATGTTGAGGCTAGTGATCTAGATCTAGGGATTTAGTGATGAAATAGACTAACACTGAAGTTGCAAATTTGACAGAGTAGAAAACCTAGAAAACATAATCTGAATACACATAGAAGAGTTGTTGGGGATTCCTTCCAGAAATAGACGCCAGATCTAGAGGACTAGGGCATTGGGTACTTAGGTCCTAGGGTTTTGAGGTTTTGACTGTATCTCTTGCTTCCATCTTTTAGTCATCCGTCAGATGTCAGAAACTCCCGATGCGACCTGTACACACGAATCACAATCTATGTTATACGTGTGAGCAATCGCATGATAATGAGGTTGTTGCAGCACTTTTTGATCAATCTTGTTGTTTTGTTTTGCATAGTTAAGAATGTAGCTAGGAATTCAATATGAATTTGGAATAGGAGTAGATGGTTGTTGCGGGACATCGAGACGAAGATGCATGACAATTTTTGGTTTCATGGGTTCTTGTTGGGAACTAGAAACATAAATTGTGTTGATTTGATTATTGAGATTATGTATTTGTGTAGAAGCCTATGTGAGCTTTGATTCTTCCTCACAAAAGTTTCATTGCTACAAAAGAAGATCATCGGAATGAAGATTAGGTAAGGTGATATTGAGAAAAGTATCTATGATTGAATTATGAATGACATCCAAGGGAAAGCATTCTGCCTAAGGAGAAAGAAAAGAAGTATTCGCATCCTTCGTGATACCCAAAGAACTTGAACATGCAACCGAAGGAGGAAGAGAAGAGGTCTTCATATCCTTCGTGATATCCAAGGAATTTGAACATGCAACCAAAGGAGGAAGAGAAGAGGTCTTCATATCCTTTGTGATATCCAAGGAACTTGAACATGCAACAGAAGGAGGAAGAGAAGAGGGTCTAACCTCCTTTGTGATACCCAAGGAGCTTGAATATGCCACCAAAGGAGGAAGGGAATAAGGTCTAACCTCCTTTGTGATACCCAAGAAGCTTGAATATGCCACCAAAGGAGGATGAGAAGAAGGTCTAAACTCCTTTGTGATACCCAAGGAGCTTGAATATGCCACCAAAGGAGGACAATTATCATGATTTAAGGAAGAAGTAGAAGTGATATGCTCAATATGTACTAATGCCTCATCTTTAGGAGAAAGATCATCCAAATGAAAGAAGGTAGAGTAATGTCTTCACCTAATGTGAGGTGGAACCCTTCATCCACGAATGCTTCATCTTTTGGAAAGAGAGCATTAGAATGAAGGTAGTGTTGAGATGTATTGAGAATTGTATTTATGATTTCATCTTCTTGCACTACGATTTCCCCACTGTTAGGAGGAATCTTAGGAGAGGGATCAAAGGAATACAAAGGCATAGGAAACTCTTTCATATTTAAGGAATATAACATCAAATTCACAATTTTTTTGAGTAAAGTTGGAAAGTGATATAAGAAAAGAAGACATGTTTGTTTTAGAGAGTTTTTTTTATGTTTTTGCTTTCACATCACAAAGGAATGATAAATGTATGAATGCTGTTTCTTTCTAAATTAAACACAAATGACAACTAACAACTAACTAACATGGCAAAGATTTGAAACAAGGTTGCTATTATGATCATTAAGTGTAAGACTAGTAGTGTTTAAAAAAATGGGAGATTTTTGGTAACCATAACAATGAAGAAGTATAAATGCAAGATGTGTGAATATGAAATGTTTAATCACTTCAATACTAATTAGGTTTGATACAGAACAATAGAAAATTTCAAATGTAAGATGCGTTGGAGCCACCAAAATGTAGGATTTTGCTAACCACAACAATAAAGATCTAAAAGTGTGTTGCTTTCTAAATGAGATAAAAGAAGATATACAACGTAAATGTGTAATTAGATTTATCCACTAATTAAAAACATCTACAAATATGATAAATGAAATCAATAAGTGCAACTATAGAATACGTCGGGTTCACCAAAATGTTAAGGTTTTGGTAACCATGACAATGAACTATGTATATGCAAAAACAAGTGTCTAATTAACTTATCAATTAATTAAACACAACAAAGTTAAATAAAGTGCAATGAGGCTAAAGAAAGTACAACAATGCTACAACAAATCTAAAGAAAGTGCAAGCACATCGGGTTCACCAAAATGTTAAGGTGGAAAAGAGATTCCTAATCAATTATGAACTAACTAGGTCAAACCCTTTTCACATCTAACATTAGGACACAAACCACCAACGACTCAAGACAAGGCTGACATCCCTTAGGAAGAGCCTTGTTAGGATTGGTGGGGACTCTGCCCTTTTGTTGTAATAGAAAAATGTTGAGGCCAGTGATCTAGATCTAGGGATTTAGTGATGAAATAGACTAACACTAAAGTTGCAAATTTGACAGAGTAGAAAACCTAGAAAACATAATCTAGAATACACATAGAAGAGTTGTTGGGGATTCCTTCCAGAAATAGAGGCTAGATCTAGAGGACTAGGGTGCTGGGTACTTGGGTCCTAGGGTTTTGAGGTAGACAAAATCTATGTTCGACTGTATCTCCTGCTTCCATCTTTCAGTCGTCCGTTAGATGTCAGAAACTCCCGGTGCGACCTGTACACATGAAAGAGGGAAAAATGTTTGTGTTGTATAGAGGCTTGCCTCAATTAAACCTTGTGTAAGTGTTCCCACTTCCACAACAACAAAGATATGTGATAGAGAGTACGTGTCCTAGGTAGGCAGAGGCAAAACATGTAACGAAGTATTGTAATCAAATCAAATGGCAAGAGAAACTATTATCACTTGAAATTGCACCCTTTTGTTGGAGCTTTGATAATTCCAACAATTTTAGAATAACATGGGATTGGTCTCAAGGTGTGGGACCTTTGCAGTTGAGACCAAACCTCTAGAGAAGACTGGTTCCTCTTTCTAAACTTAAGGTTTAAAGTAATTGACTAAACCTATGCTAATGATCACTAGGCAAAAGGGAGAGGAGACTGAAAATTAAAAGGGAGGCGATGTACCAAGATTTAGTATGTTTAGTTGGAACTAACATAACACAACAATGACCTCAAATAATAAAAAAAACTCACACAAACTTACAGCTTTAGCAGAGGTTCGAATTAGAAATCTATAACTACAGGAGGGACCGTTTTATCCACAGAATAAGCTTACAGGTTTCAAGTAAACACAAAACAAAAGCATAAGAGAGGCAAAATATTAGTGATTGTAGTGATTATGAAAGCTAAATAGCCATTACAATGGAAAAATAATTTGTTACCGATAGGTGGACACAAAATAACCATTCACATTCATTGGTGAACCACTATCAGAGACACAAAGACTTAGCTTCAAGCACAATGCATCGGATCTGACTGGCTCTTGTAAATGCGCTACAAGGTTTGTGAAAACAAATTATCTAACTAGTGTAACAACCCCAAAGAGAAGCTAACAACAAACTTTTTTACATCTTTGAATCATTTATATATATCATTTTCCAATCGTTGTAGTAGTCCTGGGAGTTGGATTTTGGTCAATCGACTTGATGTATGCACCCATGTTGCATTAATTTTGGCTTAGAAACACTACCAAAAGAGGGATGACAACCATGCCTCTTGAAGTCTGCAAAGTTGCAGAGAAGATTGCCTGCATGCATGGGTGCTAAACACATTTATGAGAGAAGGTCCCAAAATACCTCTAGGTACATGCAAATCCATTTTGTTTCTCATTTGTATAGAAGCATTGAAGATTTTCAATATTTTAATTACCTGCAATTGACTTTGGCATCTGAAATTTAATGCTGGGACCTTCACCTTGTAACAATGGAGTGATTTTAGGGACTAAACAAGCTTTTACAACACTTTAAAATATTTAAATTTCTTTAATTATTCTAAAGATTACACTTTATTGATTTTCCCTTTTTCTGGTTCTCTATTTTGCCTTTGTCCCAGTTCTTCTTTATCACCTTATTGGTGATATCTGAAAATCATGAACTTGTTGGCAAGTTCCCTCTTTCTCCAATTCTCCAACTGGTTGCTCCTCATAGCTTTTCATCTTATTGGTGAATCCTGCTTTCTGCAAACCTCCCGTGCCTTAGCCAATTTCTCCTTTCTTTTCCTTGATTTTCTCCTTTTTAAAACTCAACCATCTCCCTTTACTTAGTTGATAAGAAAACGATGGAGTTCAGGCATCAGACCATCCACCTTACTCCTTCCCAGAGAAAGAAGAAGAGAGAAAGTCTGAGCCCTGCAAGTTTGAAGACTTCTAAGTCGCTTTTACAAAGGTTTGACAGAGTTCGGGGTTCAGGCCTTCGACCTTCCTCCTTCCAAAAGAGAGGAAGAGGGAAGAAGAAAAGCCAGAAGCCCAACTTCCTGAAACACAGAGAAATTTTGAAGGAAAAGAAGCGAAACTTGGACCCTGAGCCTTCCTCCTTGACATCTATCCTTTGTCCACATGGCAGTCTCCCACGCTTCCATGGTCATGAGATTAGGCTACAGATGAGGGCCTGTGGAATGACATAAACACTTTAGACCATGCCACATGTCTTCTTCTCGTGATTTTGCAAGCCCACTATGGGTCCACCAAAAGGCTCGGTTGAATGGCGGGATGCCTTAGAATTTTCATGACTGCCATGTGTCCCGTCGAGAGTTGGCTGTCAGGCCTTCCACCTTACGCCTTCTATGAAGAAGATAGAAATCATGAAGCTTGAACTCTGACCTCCGACATACATAGAGCATTGTAAATAAGTGCTTCAAGATTAAACTATGTTTAAGTTTATGCTACTCAACGTTTTGGATCATACTCCATCATCCATCATCAGGAGCTCAGAGAAGAAGAGAAATAGAATGATGGATCATGCAGTATGATTCAAAACGTTGAGTAACATAAACTTAAACACAATTCAATCCTGAAGCACTTATTTACAATACTATGGACTGTGGAAATCTGATGTCTTTAATACATAGAGCATTTACTTGTCGAGCTTCGACAAGTGGACCTCCAACCTTTGACCTTCCTTAAGGGAGTGCGGAAGAGAGAACTCCCAACCTTCGAAGAATGAAACACTTAGCTAAATCTACAAAGGAAAAAAGCGGAGTTCAGAGTTGATTAAGATGGCATGATGAAGGGGATAATCCCAAACTCTGAAACTCTAAAAAGGTAAAAAACACAAGGAAAACTTAGGATTTTTGGACGTAGTCATTTTTGGATGGTTTTCTCTTGCATTTCAAAAGGGTGAAAACATTGGGATCTCGTGGATCTTTAGGCTATTCAACTAGAAGGAAAAATAGGATAACATTTTGTTGACTATGCAGGGGTGTTTGCCTGCTAAACACTGGGATCTAGAGGCCTTATACAATCCATTGGGCACAGTGTCAAAAGAAAAACAACCACATGAATAGACAGAACTGAAAATGCCTCTCGAAAACACAAAAAAAACACACAAGGAAAATAATCTCTTAATCAGAAAGCTACCTTTACAAAAACACTTATTGAAGGGAAACCTAAAATAGAAATAAAACTAACCTAAACCTAAACCTAAACTAACAAGAAGGAAATGTTTTAAAACAAATCCATTAACTAGTTCTTCAAAATAACTTCCCTTTTTCAACAATTTACAGTGTTTTACATGCTTATGGGTAGTTAAGAGGAGGTGGGGAAGGGATGGGCATACAACAAAATGGTGGAACACTTCCTCAAGAATGGGAACAAACTCACTTACCCACTTGAATTGATTAGGAATACAGTTGCCTGGAAGTGGATAAATGGGATGATCCCATTTATCTGGATGCTCAACTTCATGCTTAAGAGTGAGCATGATGAGTGGTGACTCCTCATAATTTGTCTCCAACTGGGCTAGATGCCTAATAGGGCATCTCCTTGAAATGACATGTAAATCAACAGAGTTGATCTGATGCCTCTACTCTATTTCTTTCTCTTCTTGTTGGTGGTCTAAATGCTCTGATCCTTGTATCTCACTAGAAATATAGCTGCCTCCACCTTGTGATCATGATGCTCATGATTTTATAAATTACGCTCAAGAAATGAGCCTTGTACATACTCAATGGTGAAATCTTCTCCACCAAGGATCTAATATCCCTGTTGGATAATCAAGAATAAATCTTCAATTTGTTCTTGTCCATGCTCGATCTTCACATTGCTATCTTCTATGAAGGATGGGAGCTCCTTGAATAGGTTTGCATCTTCAACCTCTACACTTTCCACCATAGAGCGATTTTCATGCCTCTCTTCATGAGCTGGAACCTCACTATTTTGCTAGGCCTCAACCTGCAACAACCTACCATCATTTCCAATGTCCCTATGCTGCTCTAGGATTGCGACTACTATTGGCATTTGCATGCCTTCTTCATTTTCAATATAGCTGGGTAGTTCATCAAATAGAGAAATTCCATCCACTTTTGGAGCAATTGGAGCATTCTCCTCCACTATGTCTTCATCCATCAGCTACAACTCCACCACATTTTGCTTGAGCTGCCTCTATGATTGGACTTCCTCACCATGCTTTCTTTGCATTTTGGTTTCATTCATCTTGTTCACAGCATGGGAAAATTCTTCAAATGATCTAAAGTCTAGGGGACTCAACCCTATACCTGAATCAACACTAACCTCATGCTTGATGCGTTGCCGCTCCAACTAACTGGACTTATTTTTTTCTTGTGGCAAGTCTAAATTTTTAGTTTCAATAGTGCATGAGGGCTCATAAATAGTAGGTTGCTCCACAGTTGCCTCCAACAGTTCCTTTTCTAGCTCATAAAACCCAGTATCCCACCAAAAGACTGGCTTGTCCTCCACCTTTGGGCTAGTGCCAGGATAAGAGGGCTGACATGGAATGGGGACTGGAAGGGATTCTTGGGAGGGTCATTCCTAAGAAATAATAGGTTGGATTTGCATAGGAACAGGCTTCTGTGAAGGTTGGGGGCCTTTGAAACTGGAAATTAGTTTCAGAGGTTCAGAGGGTTTTTACTGCCTACAGGTTGGGATCTTGAATTTAGGGGTTATTTATGCTACAGGCTGAACTTGTGTAGAAGGGAGGGATTGCTTAAAATTGGGAATGGAGGGAACTAATTGGGCTTCCAACCTCTGGACTTTGGCAAGTAGCTGCCTCATCTATTCCTCTTTAGCTGCAATATGCAAAGCTAAGTTTTCCTGATAGGCTCTTTCCTCCGCCTCCATTTTCTATTGTTGAAGATGAGCTTGATAAGAAAGCTCTTCTTGCTGCTAATTACACATTCGCTCTCTGTCAATGCCATCCAACATCCTATTAATGTGCAACAAGAGGTTTTTGCCACTCATGTTGTCAAAATCATAGTGCAATTGAGGTGGGTTGGGAGGATAACTATATTGAGTGAACTTGCCAACAAGTTCATGATTTTTAGATGTCATTGATAAGGCGATAAAGAAGAGCAAGGACAAAGACAAAATAGAGAGCCAGGAAAATGGAAAATTAATAAAGTGTAATCTTTAGAATATTTAAAGATAAGACCAAAGGTATTTTGAGTCTGATATTGTTGGTATTGGGGCCAATAACTTGTGTTTTCATGATTTTTAGATATCGCTGATAATTTCACTACCCCCTTATTCATAGGCTCATATTCTATGCCTATCTTATCTGCTATATTTTTAGGCATAATAGAAGTACCCACCCTCGTATCATAGTCCAAAATCATAGTCCAATTGAGGTGGGTTGGGAGGATAACTATATTGAGGGAACTTGCCAACAAGTTCATGATTTTTAGATATTGTCGATAAGGCGATAAAGCAGAGCCATGACAAAGGTAAAATAGAGAGCCAGAAAAAGGGAAAATCAATAAAGTGTAATCTTTAGAATATTTAACTATAAGACTAGAGGTATTTTGACTATGATATTGCTGATATTGGGGCCAATAACTTGTGTTTTGATTAGGAGGGGGAGAATAGCCATAATTCCCATAAAAATTTGACATTTTAAAGCATCAAAATGCTAGATAATCATAGAAAACGTCTGAATTAGAGCAAAACATGTCTGATATCAATAGAAAATTGGATACATACCCAGAAGAGAGTTGCCTGATGATTTTATAATCTTGAAGGTTAGAAAAGACCAGGAGCATCACTGAACTCTAATCTTTGATGGATTTTTAAACACTTGAACTGGCTGCACCAGTAGATTTGTTTAGCATAGTCACTATGGTGTTGCAGAAGATTGCCCTGAATGACAAAATGCATTGAAAAACACACCAACTCCTTTAATGGATGATAAAGCTCATCAAACTGGTCCCATCGGGTGTGCCAGAAATTGGACTATGTGGCTAAAGATGAACTAAAGCATAAAAGCTTGTTCAGTCCCTAAAATCATGCCATTATTGTAAGGTGAAGGTACCCAACATTAAATTTTGTAGGCCAAAGTCAATTGTAGGTAGCTGAAATAGTGAAAATCTTCAATGCTCATGTACAAATGAGAAACTAAATGGATTTGCAGGTACCTTAAGATATTTTGGGACCTTCTCTCATAAATGCACCTAGCACCCATGTGTGCATGCAATCTCTTCTGTAATTTTGCAAACTTTAAGGGGCATGGCCACTGTCCCTCTTCTAGTAGTGTTTCTGAGCCAAAATTAATATAGCATGGGCACATACATCAAGTTGGTCTATAGACCAAAATCCAATGCCCAAGGTTGCTACAACGATTGGAAAATGATATATATACATGATTCGAAGATGTGAAAAAGGTTGTTATTAGCTGTTCTTCTGGGCTGTTATGTTGGGAAAATTATTTGTTGTCACGCGCATTTATGAGAGAAGGCCCCAAAATGGATTTGTAGGTACTTGGAGGTATTTTGGGACCTGAGTGGCAAAATGCACTGAAGAACACACCAAATCCTTCAATGGATGATAAAGCTCATAAAAAAGTTCCCACCAAGCATACCAAAAACTAGACTATGCAGCTAAAGATGAACTAAAGGATAAAATCTTGTTCAATCTCTAAAATCATGCCATTGTTACAGGGTGAAGGTACCCAACATTAAATTTCACAGGCTAAGTCATCTATAGGTAGCTGAAACTAAAAATATTTAATGCTCCTATACAAATGAGCAACAAAATGGATTTGTACATGATACCCTATTACTAAAGGATAAAATCTTGTTCAATCCCTAAATTTGTGCCATTTTTTCTAGGGTGAAGGTACCCAACATTAAATTTCACAGGCCAAAGTCAATTGCAGGTAGCTGAAATAGTGAACTAAAGAAATCAATAAAGTGTAATCTTTAGAATATTTAAAGAAACTTAAATATTTTAAAGTGTTGTAAAAGTTTGTCCAGTCACTAAAATCTTGCCATTGTTACATGTGAAGGTACCCAACATTAAATTTTGCAGGCCAAAGTCAGCGGACCAAAATTTAACATCAAACTATAGAAGCTTGTATATTCTAGGCTAAAGAATATACATGATTCAAAGATGTAAAAATGGTTGTTAGTTGTTCTTCTAGGATGTTATGTTGGGCAAATTATTTGTTATTTTTAGACCTTGTAATGCACCTACAAAACCAACTATTACTGATAATTGCACTAGCCCCTTATTCAAAGGTTTTGATGAATAAGATTTTATCCTTTAGTAACATGGTAGTGATGTACAAATCCATTTTGTTTCTCATTTGTACAAAAGCATTGAAGATTTTCACTATTTCAACTGCTTGCAATTGACTTTGGCCTATGAAATTTAATGCTGATTACCTTTACCCTATAACAATGGTGTGATTTTAGGGACTGAACAAGCTTTTATCCTTTAGTTCATCTTTAGCTACATAGTCCAATTTTTGGCACGCCTAGTGGGACCAATTTGATGAGCTTTATCATCCATTGAAGGATTTGGTTTGTTCTGCAGTGCATTTTGCCATTTAGGTCCCAAAATACCTCCAGGTACCTGCAAATCAATTTTGGGACCTTCTCTCATAACAGACTCATTGTTACCTCATGAACTAAAGGATAAAATCTTGTTCAGTCCCAAAAATTGTGCCATTGTTACAGGATGAAGGTACCCAACATTAAATTTTGCAGGCCACAGTCAATTTCAGGTAGATAAAATAGTGAAAATCTTCAATGCTACTATACAAATGAGAAACAAAATGGATTTGTAGGTACCTAGAAGTATTTTGGGACCTCTCATAAATGCGCTTGGCACCCATGCGTGCAAGCAATCTCTTCTGTAGTTTTACAAAATTCAAGGGGCATGGCCACCATCCCTCTTCTGACAGTGTTTTTGAGCCAAAATTAATGCAGCATGGGCACATACATCAAGTCGATTGACCAAAATCCAACGTCCATGATTGCTACAATAATTGGAAAATGATATATACTTGATTCGAAGACGTAGAAAAGGTTGTTGTTAGCCGCTCTTCTAGGCTGTTATGTTGGGCAGATTATTTGTTTTTTTTAGACCTTGTAATGCACCCTACAGAACCAACTACTACCGATAATTGCACTACCCCCTTATTCATAGGCTCATATTTTATGCCTAGCTTATCTGCTATATTTTTAGGTATAACAAAAGTACCCACCCTTGAATCATAGTCCAAAATCATAGTTTAATTGAGGTGGGTTGGGAGGATAACTATATTGACGGAACTTGCCAACAAGTTCATGAGTTTTCAAATATCACTGGTAAGGTGATAAAGTAGAGCCAAGAAAAAGACAAAATAGAGAGCCAGAAAATGGGAAAATCAATAAAGTATAAACTTTAGAATATTTAACTATAAGACTAGAAGTATTTTGAGTCTGATATTGTTGGTATTGTGGCCAATAACTTGTGTTTTGATTAGGAGGAGGGGATTAGCCATAATTCCCATAAAAAATTGATATTTTAAACCATCAAAATGCTAGATAATCATAGAAAATGTCTGAATTAGAGCAAAATAGGTCTAATATCCATAGAAACCTAGATGCATACCTAAAAGAGAGTCACTAGGTGATTTGAGAACCTTGAAGGTTGGAAAAGACCAAGAGCATCACCAAACTCTAATCTTTGATGGATCTTTAAACACTTGAACTGGTTGCACCAGTAGATTTGTTTATCAGAGTCGCCATGGTGTTGAAGAAGACTACCCTGAATGGAAAAATGCATTGAAGAACACACTGAATCCTTCAATGGATGATAAAGCTCATCAAACTGGTCCCACCGGATGTGCCATAAACTGTTATTAGACCTGGGCATACCAGTATCCTAGGCTGGCTACAGTTGGTGCCCAATTTGACATTCCTTAGAATGTCAAGCAAAATTTAGATCAACATGTAAGGATTGTTGTGAGGCCTACTGTGCCTGACAATGTCACAAGCTGGCAAGTACTTGAGAATGATCAACATATTGTAAATTTCTTACAAGAACAGGCAGAGTTTGCTGCGAAAAATCAGTCCACATTGGAAGAAGAGTATGGTGACCAGGTGATCAAGCTAAAGACCAACAAGATGCCTAGATGATTGATCACTTTAGAAAACATATTTGGTGCTGATGACCAACCAAAGAAGGAGAAGATAAACACGACAGTAAAAAAAGAAGACTATGAAGAGGTGGAAATTGCACCAGGTAGATTTCTAAAACATGACAAGGTATGTGATCAAGCTGAGAGGCAAGGTTTTGTTGAACTTTGTAATGATTTTGATGATTTAATAGCTTGGGATTATAGGGATCTGAAATGCTTTGATCCTAGTTTAATTTAACATACCATTGATTTAGACCCCAATGCAAAACCTATCTACCAAAAAAATAGGCTAGTTAACCCAGAAATTGAGCCATTAATGAGAAAAAAGCTATCCAAACTCATAGAGGGTAAAATCATTTATCATATTAAGCATTCCTCTGGGGTATCTAACCTCTTTCCTTTTGTTGTGTTTGCTGAGGGTGTGAGGTGTAGATGCATGAGAAGTGGAGGCATGAGCAGCTATAGGGATTTTTGCATCCTTAGTCACCCTTCTTTTGTCTCTTGTGTTGAAAGCTATTGGGCCTATGCCTTGAATGACACCACATAAATCATCCTATGTCCATTTCATCAAGGTGGAGTTGTTTTGCATTTGCTCTTTCCCTCCTACCATCTCTTGACTAGAGTTGATTTGATGTTCTGAAGGAATTGATTGATTTTGTGCTATCAAAGCTTGACTAAACTGTCCACTTTGGCACAAATTCTGATCATGTGGTTGATTGCATGGATAACACCAATTGTGATCCTGAGCCAAATTGTTCTGTGTGGGCACCAAAGGCCCATATGTACTAGTAGCATTGGGGTGTATAACATTCAATGGTTTGATGTAACTAGGTTGATTCGACCTCTGCACATTACCCTGATATGGTGGTTTGCTTTGCTGATAATTCTGATTGCATGGTTGATATGGACTGTTATGTTGTGCATTCTGTCTTTTTATCCTAGGCTGGCTAAACTAACAATTAGGAGATTGGGCACAGGGTCAAAAGAAAAGTAGCCACATGGCCAAACAAAACTAAAAATACCTCCAGAAAACACCCAAAAACACACAACAAGGCAAACAATTCTCTTTATGATAGCTTAATGAATTGAGAATTACCTCTAGAAGAAGACCGGGTCTGCACTCTAGACATGAAATATTGAGTTGGTATGGATACTGGACCAACGGAGTCATCGGGTGCTTATTAAGTGCTTCCACAACAACAAATGAACTAAGAATAGCACCAAAATTTCTCAGTCCAACTCTTACTTAGAGCAGAGAGTCCCACTGGGCATGCCAAAAACTGAAAATGCCTCTAGAAAACACAAAAAACACACACAAGGCAAACAATCTCTTTCTAAGATAAGCATCATGAGGATGCTGATATTCTATTGCCAGGAGTTGACCATCGGGCCTTCCACCTTACGCCTTCTATGAAGAAGATGGAAGGTGAGAAGCCCAAACTCTGACCTCCAAAATACATAGAGCATTTACTTGTTAGGCTTCAACAAGCGAACCTCCAGCCTTCGACCTTCCTCAAGAGAACGCAGAAGAGAGAACTCTCGACCTTCGAAGACCGAAACACTTAGTCGAATCTGCAAAGGAACAAAGCAGATTTCAGAGTAGATTAGGATGGCATGATGAAGGGGATAACCGTGAACTCTAAAACTTTGAAAAAGCAAAAAACATAAGGAAAACTTAGGATTTTTGGGACTTATTCATTTTGGGTGGTTTTCTCTTGCATTTCAAAAGATGGGAACACTAAGATTTCATGGAGTCTCAGGCTATTTGGCCAGAAGACAAAATAAGATAACATTTTGGTGACTATGTAGGGGTGTTTGCCTGCTAAACACAAGGATCCAATTGCCTTATAAAATCCATTGGGCCTAGGGTCAAAAGAAAACACATAAGGCAAACAATTCTCTTTATGATAGCTCAATGAATTGAGAATTACCTCTAGAAGACAATCGGGTCTGCACTCCAAGCATGAAATGTTGAGTAAGTATGGATACAGGACCAACAGAGTCACCAGGTGCTTCTTGAGTGCTTCCACAACAATGAATGAACTAAGAATAACACCAAAATTTCTCAGTCTGGCTCTTACTCAGAGCAGAGAGTCCCATTGAGCTTGCTCGAAACTGAAAATGCCTCCAAAAAACACACAAAAAAACACACAAGGCAAACAATCTCTTTTTGAGGTAAGCATCATGAGGATGTTGCTATTCTATTGTTGTAGGACTGCATTTGCTTAAGTCATATAAGCACAAAGTCTGGGATTTGATTGAAGACTTTGATGCCTTGAATATTCAGGCAGTGCCCAGATAGAGAAACAAAGATGTTAATAGGATGACTATAGTTGGTGCCCAATTTGACATTCCCCAGGTTTTCCTGATAGGCTCTTTCCTCCACCTCCAGTTGTTGTTGTTGAAGATGAACCTAATAAGCAAGCCTATCAGCATCTTTGTTTCTTTGTTTGGGCACTGTCTGAATATTGAATGCATCTGTAGTTGAAATCCACCATGTATTCGTGGGGAGCTCTCTTGATTGTAGCTAGTTGTTCCATTAGTGACAGGTGGTCACTCTTGTCCTCAAAATGTTGGCACAACCTAGTGCCCAAATCATCCCAATCATGGATAGAATTAGCCGGAGGACCTCTATGCCATTGAAGGGCTTTCCCTTTGAATGAAGAAGCCAACAGTCTCACAGCCACATTGTCTGCAGTGACATTGTGGATATAGCATACATTGACAATGTCTTGGATATGTTTAACAGGGGTGGTGGAATTTTCACTAGCAAAAAAGAGTATAGCCTTTAAGGCTGAGGTAGGGATATCATCATACTAGGCTAGGTCTAGAGGGCTACCCTCATTAAATGTGACAAAAGGAAGACTCCTTGCCATGTTGGGGATATTCAGGTTAATTCTGGGTATGCGTAGGATTCTTCTTGAATATTGGAATCTAACTTGGAATCTAGCTAGAGGGGGAGTAGACTGGGCTCTTGAAGGAGATGGAACTATACTCCTATTTTCCCTCAAGGGGGACCTAGACAATCTACTTCTTGATTCAATAAATAATAGCTCAATGAATTGAGAATTACCTCTAGAAGAAGACTGGGTCTGCACTCTAGGCATGGAATATTGAGTTGGTATGGATACTAGACTAACAGAGTCACCAGATGCTTGTTGAGTGCTTCCACAATAGTGAATGAACTAAGAATAACATCAAAATTTCTCATTCTAGCTCTTACTCAGAGTAGACTAGAGTCCCACCGGGCATGCCATAAACTATTTCTAGGGCAACCTTCCAAAGAGAAATGGATTTGGCCTATAAATGCCTAATAAATGATATTATTTTAGTGTATCTTGGTGATCTGACTATGTATTCCAAGCATGTAGCTGGCCACTTGGGCCATTTGAGAAAAGCCTTTAAAAGATGCAGGGAATATGGTATATCGTTGAATCCAAAAAAATGTGTATTCACTATCCCAGAAGGCAGATTGTTGGGGCATAGAGTCTCAAAAGAAGGATTGGCCATTGACCTAGAAAGAACAAGTGCCATTCTATCTCTTCCCCTTCCCAGTCACAAGAAGGGCTTGCAAAGTTTCCCGGTAAAGATTAATTTTGTGAGGAGGTTCATACCTAATTTTGCTCCAATATCAAAACCCATCACAACCATGCTTAAGAAGAATTCTGCCTTCACATGGTCAAAAGAACGTAAGGACAGTTTTCAAGCTATCAAGTATGCCATTGCACAGGCTCCCATGTTGGTAAATCCTAATTATGAGGAGGATTTTATCCTTTATGCCTTTGGAGGCAAGGAGGGTCTATCAATAGTTTTAACACAGTAGAATGAAGATAAATTGGCACAACCAATTGCTTTCTTCAGCCAGCCACTCAAAGAATATGAGTTGAGGTATAATTTTGTTGAAAAGAAGGTATTTGCTGTGGTGACAGAACTTTAAAAGTTTAGGCATATGCTTTCAAATAGCAAAATACAGTTGATGGTGAACCATCCTAGCATGGAAGAGTTTCTTTTGAGCAGAGATATTAATGAAAAGAGGGTTGGGTGGATCACAAAAGTAATGGAGTATGATGTGGACATTAACATCACCAAGCTAGTGCGAGGCAAAGGCTTGTGTGAGTAGATGGCCGTGGACCTGAAGGTAATAAATGATGTTGTATGTGTCTAGGTGATTGGTATCATGACATGGTCACATTTCTACAGACAAGAAGAAGCCCTCATGGACTGGATCAAGTAAAAAGAAGGTATTTCAATCTTCAGTATATCTCCTATGTTCTTGTTGACGGTGTCTTGTTTAGAAAAGATATCAATGGAGTCCTTCTTAGATGCATTGCAAAAGATCAAACCTCTAGGGTATTAGAAGAATTTCATAATAGCCCTCTTGGTGGCCATTATTCTCCAAGAACAACTGCTGTCAAGATCATGCGGGCTAGTTATTATTGGCCCAATTTATTCAGAGATGCCCATAGATGTGTAAGACGTTGCAAAGAATGTGCATTATTTGCATGAAAAGGGTTGGCTGCTCTTCCCCTACATCCAATTCAGATTGATCAACCATTTACCCAATGGGGTTTGGAGTTAATTGGGATGATTAATCCACCTTCTAGTGCTGGTAACAAGTGGATTTTAGCAGCCACTGATTATTTTACCAGGTGGACAGAGGTAGTTGCATTGAAGGATGCTACAGAGGCCTCCATTTTAGACTTCCTTGAGGGGATAGTTACCAGGTTTGGTGTTTCATTCACCATTATTTTTGACAATGCTAAGGCCATTATTAGGCTAAAAAAATGAGCCTTACACATACTCAATTGTGAAATCTTCTCCACTAAGGAGCTGATATCCCTATTGGATAATCAAGAACAAATCTTCAATTTGTTCTTGTCCATTCTTGATCTTCACATCGCTATCTTCTATGAAATATGGGAGCTCCTCGAATAGGTCTGCATCTTCAACCTTTGCACTTTCCACCATAGAGCAAATTTCATGCCCCTCTTCATGAGTTAGAACCTCACTATTATGTTGGGCCTCAACTTGCAACAACCTGCCATCATTTCCAATGTCCCTATGTTGTTCCATGACTGCGGCTACTATTGGCATCTGCATGCCTTCTTCATTTTCAATATAGCTAGACAATTCATCAAATAGAGCCACATCATCCACTTTTGGAGCAATTGGAGCATTCTCCTCCACTATATCTTCATCCTTCAGCTGCAACTCCACTGCATTTTCTTGAGCTTCCTCTACGACTGGACTTCCTCACCATTCTTTCTTTGGATTTTGTCTTCATTCATCTTGTTCACAACATGGGAAAACTCTTCAAATGATCCAAAGTCTAGGGGACTCAACCCTGCACCTGAATCAACACTAACCTCATGCTTGATGCATTGCCACTCCAACTGATTGGACTTAGTTTTTCTTACAGCAAGTCTAAATTTTTAGTTTCAATAGTGTATGAGGGCTCATAAATAGTAGGTTGCTCCACAATTGCCTCCAACACTTCCTTTTCTGGATCATAGAACCCAGTATCCCGCCAAAAGACTGGCCTGTCCTCCACCTTTGGGCTAGTGCTAGGACAAGAGGGCTAACATGGAATGGGGGCTAGAAGGGCTTCTTGGGAGGGTCGTTCTTATGGAATAATAGGCTAGATTTGCACAGGAACAGGGTTCCGTGAAGGCTGGGGGACTCTGAAACTTGGGATTTTGAAATTGGAAAATGGTTTCAGAGGATCAGAGGGTTTCTCCTACCTACAGCTTGGGATCTTGAATTTAGGGGTTATATCTACTATAGGATGAACTTGTGTAGAAGGGAGGGATTGCCTGAAATTGGGAATGTAGGGAATTGATTGGGCTTCCAACCTCTTGACTTTGGCAAGTAGCTGCCTCATCTATTCCTCTTTAGCTGCATTATACAAAGCTAGGTTTTTCTGATAGGCTCTTTCCTCCACCTCCATTTGTTGTTGTTGAAGATGAGCCTAATAAATAAGCTCATCTTGCTACTGGTTATACATTCGCTCTTTGTTAATGTCATGCAACATCTTGTTAACATGCAACAAGAGACCTTTGCCACTCATGCTGTCAAAATCATAGTCCAATTGAGGTGGGTTGGGAGGATAACTATTTTGGTTTGGAGCGAAAGGGGCCTCCTGAGACTGATAGTAAGAATGTGCGGGGATGGAAGGGAGGTAGGCATCATAAGGATGATGATATTCTGTTGTTGTAGGGCTGTATGGCATAAGACCAGAGGTGTATTTTGAGTCTGATATTGTTGGTATTGGGGCCAATAACTTGTGTTTTGATTAGGAGTGGAATAACCATAATTCCCATAAAAATTTGACATTTTAAAGCATCAAAATGCTAGATAATCATAGAAAATATCTGAATTAGAGAAAAATAGGTATGATATCAACATAAAACTAGATACATACCTAGAAGAGAGTCACCAGGTGATTTGAGAACCTTGAAGGTTGGAATAGACCAAGAGCATCAATAAACTCTGATATTTGGTGGATCTTTAAAAACTTGAACTGGCTGCACCAGTAGATTTGTTTAATAGAGTCACCATGGTGCTGAAGAAGACTACCCTGAATGGCAAAATGCACTGAAGAACACACCAAATCCTTCAATGGATGATAAAACTCATCAAACTGGTCCCACTAGGCATGCGAGAAACTGTTATCACATAAAATTGCACCCTTTTGTTGGAGCTTTGACAATTCTAACAATTTCAGAATAACATGGGATTGGTCTCAAGGTGTGGGACCTTTGTAGTTGAGACCAAACCTCTAGAGAAGTTTGGTTCCTCTTTCTGAACTTAAGGTTCAGAGTAATTGACTAAACCTATGCTAATCATCCCCAGGGAAAAGGGAGAGGAGACTAAAAATTAAAAGGGAGGAGATGCACCAAGATTTAGTATATTTTGTTGGAACTGTCAAAACACAACAATGACCTCAAATATCGAAAGAAACTCACAGAGACTTACAACTTTAGCAGAGGTTTGAATTAGAAATCTATAACTATAGGTGGGATCAATTTTATCCACATAATAAGCTTACAGGTTTCAAGTAAACACAGAACAAAAGTATAAGAGAGGTAAAATATTAGTGATTGAATTGATTAAGAAGGCTAAATAACCATTACAATAGAAAAATAATTTGTTATAGATATGTGGACACAAAATAACCATTCACATTCATTGGTGAACCACTATCAGAGACACAAAGGCTTAGCTTCAAGCACAATGCATCAGATCTGACTAGCTCTTGCAAATGCACTACAAGATATGTGACAACAAATTATCTAAGCAGCACAACAACCCAGAAGAACAACTAACAACAGCTTTTTTTACATCTTTGAATCATGTATATATATCATTTTCCAATCATTGTAGTAGCTCTAGGTGTTGGATTTTGGTCAATCGACTTGATGTATGCAACCATGCTACATTAATTTTGACTCATAAACACTACCAAAAGAGGGATGATGGCCATGCCCCCTGAAGTCTACAAAACTATAGAGGAGATTGCCTGCATGCATGGGTGTCAGGTGCATATATGAGAGAAGGTCCCAAAATACCTCTAGGTACCTAAAAATTCATTTTGTTTCTCATGGAGCATTCAAGATTTTCATTATTTCAGCTGCCTGCAATTGACTTTGGCCTTCAAAATTTAATGCTAGGACCTTCACCCTATAATAATGGCATGATTTTAGGGACTGAACAAGCTTTTACAACACTTTAAAATATCTAAATTTCTTTAAATATTCTAAAGATTACACTTTATTGATTTTCCCTTTTTTTGGGTCTCTACTTTGCCTTTGTCCTAGCTCTTCTTTATCGCCTTATCGACAATATCTAAAAATCATGAACTTGTTAGCAAGTTCCCTCTTTCTCTGATTCTCTGACTGGCCGCTCCTCATATCTTTTTGCCTTATTAATGAATCTTGCTTTCTGTGAACCTCCCATGCCTTAGCCGATTTCTCCTTCCTTTTCCTTGACTCCTTAGTCAGTGATTTTCTCCTTTTTAAAACTCGGTCATCTCCCTTTACTTAGTCAATGGGAAAACGGTGGAGTTCAGACCTTAGAACTTCTGCCTTACTCCTTCCCAGAGAAAGAAGAAGAGAGAAAGTCTGAGCCCTGCAAGTTTGAAGACTTAGCCGCTTTTACAAAGGTTCGTGGAGTTCAAGGTTTGGGCCTTTGATATTCCTCCTTCCAAAAGACAGGAAGAGGGAAGAAGAAAAACCCAAAGTTTGAATTCCTGAAACACTTAGAGAAATTTTGAAGGAAAAGAAGTGGAACTTGGACCCTGAGCTTTCCTCCTTGATGTCTGTCCTTTGTCCACGTGGTGGTGTCCCGTGCTTCCGCGATCATGAGATCAAGCTGTAGATGAGGGCCTGCAGAACGATGAAAACACTTCAAATCATGCCACATGTCTTCTTCTCATGGTTCTGCAAGCCCACTATGGGTCCACCAAAAGGCTCGATGGAATAGCATAATGCCTTAGAATTTCTGTGAGTGCCATGTGTCCCATCGGGCCTTCCACCTTACGCCTTCTATGAAGAAGACGAAAAGTGTGAAGCCCAAACTCCAACCTCTGACCTCCAACATACATAGAGCATTTACTTGTTGGGCTTCGACAAGTGGACCTCAAGCCTTTGACCTTCCTTAAGAGAATGCAGAAGAGAGAACTCTCGACCTTTGAAGACCGAAACACTTAGCCGAATCTACAAAGGAACAAAGCAAAGTTTGAAGGCGATTAGGATTCCATGACGAAGGGGATAAGCCTAAACTCCGAAACCCGAAAAGGCAAAAAACATAAGGAAAACTTAGGATTTTTGGGTGGTTTTCTCTTGCATTTCAAAATGGTGAAAACACTAGGATCTCGAGGATCTTTAGACTATTTGACCAGAAGGCAAAATAGGATAATAGTTACCATGAGCATGAAACCCTAGGTGGATGTATGTTGCAACATGGATCATCCACAAGTTGTTTGGTGAAGGAAGGAAGCTTCCTTGAATACTTGCAACAAGGATTAATGCTTGCAAAAGTAACCTGCAAAAATAGAGATCTTGTAGATCTAGAGCAATATCATAGAGAGTTGTTAATATTCAAACATTAAAAACCTTAGGAGAGATTTACCCTATTATGAGTGTTCAAGGCTTGTTTATATATGATTCCCTATTACTTTTTGAGGGCCCAATAGAGTTGAGGTTGACAAGGTGTATTACTTAAGTCATTAGTCCGACAACAAGATATAAGTTGTTAGGGCCAAATTGCTAGGACTCTAGCAATGTGTGCCCTAGTCCTAGTGATTTGAGCCATCCAAAAGCCTGATGTCAGAGAACTTAGTTCCTTGATTCTTATAGAAGTACTAGAAATTTCATACTATAAATAGGGGTGAACATTTATGTCAAAAATGGTGCCAAATGTAGTGTGAAATTGTAAAGGGTATACAATTTCCGATAGTACAAAGTCTTATTTAAAAGTTTTGATGCTACTATATTTATGGTAGGAGTATTAATTACAGAAGCAAATATAAGAAATCCCTTGGGTTCTAAAAAAAATGTACCATCAAGAAGTCAACATCTAATTTAATGTTTTTAAGTAAGCTTCTCAACTATCTTACCACAAAATGTATTGATTCTGCTATATTTTGGACAATATATCATCAAGTGAGCATCTCAAGTATAAATTCCTTATTTCAAATAAGACAGAAATATAAATCTCCCAATATCACACTAGCGTAATGACTTCTCAATGCTGAAAGATGCAAGGTTTGTAACATACTGATATATTTTGGAATTGTAGAGCTTACATTGAGTTGCTTTGGTGGATAAAGCAGGTCCATTAGTGCTTAGTTGATAGAGTTATAAATAGCAGTCACACTTTAGTATGCAATGGGTATGCCAAAGATGCCGTGACTTTGTTTACTAATGTGCATACATTTTGTATCATCTTTCATGTCATTGACTTACATAATGGAGGGGGGATTTTAGACAAATATTGTAGTTGCAACTATCTTGGTAATTAGATTTTACAGGGATCTTAAATTCATGCCTTAGTCAAACACATTTATTTTGACGCCTTTGGAATAATCAAAACCCCTTTATCGCTGTAAAAAACACTTTTGAATATTGGTGAGAAGCTCTTAGACAAAAGGGATATCGCAAGGGTCGCATAGACTAATCATACACGAGCATGCGAGCAAGGGGATCCTATGTCATGGCTCAACCCAATGAGATGAACTAGCATGTGGACATATAGACAAAACACATGTGCATATCAATGCCCATCACATGTATTAGCATGCATTTGAGTTGGTCCCATCGATCTCACCATGGCCATGTGTCATCCTATGTTTAGTAGTGCACCCAAGCACGTTGGTGGCTAGTTCAAAATTGTGTTGAGTCACTTTTATAACCAATGTGAATAGTTCCCAACTTGTATTCCTTATACCCTTTACTTGTCATATGGTTGATGCCTAAAGAAGGCATAGAGCTAGTGAAGGACAGTCATACATACTTGTCTTCAATTGATGCATCTAAAATTAGAAACACATAAAACTTAGAGTCATACATACTTGTCTTCAATTGATGCATCTAAAATTAGAAACACATAAAACTTAGAGTCAGGGTTGTAAGATTGGAGATTGTTGAGATTTGCAAATCTGCAACACTGAAAAGTTTAAAAGTGCATGTAGAAAAGCTTAAAGCTTAAGCATGTAGTATTCAACTAACGATCTACGTGGATCAAGGAGGAGAGATCTATGGTGAGCACTTAGAATTTAAAATGATCTCTGCCACACGCTGCGGTCACCATGAGCCGCTAGTCATTGCCTTGGCTGTTGTCGTAATCGTTAGTTCCTAGCCCTCATTACTATCTATCTTCTTGACTGTAGTGGTCAATTCTTGATAGTGGTCAATCTCTTAACCATGTGGAAAGCATTCACCATTCTACACTATGGCTTCCCCCCAACCGCTAGGCTATTGTACTAACCATAGTGTGGGTAAATACACTGACCAAACTCGTAACTGCCCAGATTAATGGGCCACCATGTTCTATGGCTAGTATTGCCCTCCATAGTCTCTCCTCCACTTGACCCCTTATCGCTTGATCCTTGAGCCAATGACATAAAAACACGTGGTGACTCCATAATGACTTGGGCACTTTAAGATAGTTTCAACCTATTACATGATGCCACATGGACAATGGGGAGATCTTTTGGTCAATTATGTATACAATATAATCGATCTCCCTCGCCATATTGGCAAAGTCAAATGACGATGGTGGATGCAAACACATCATCATATGCCTTTCCATTGTATCCACTAGTCCCACTTTGTCCAGATCTCACCCTTTTTGTTTGTACGGTGGCCCCATTTCATATCCATTTAGCACGAAAGTAAATACTACCTGTCACCCCTTAGTTAGCTAGTGCACAGTGGCCAAACAAGTGGCGACCACTTTAAGTTCATGCATGGAGTTCTTTTCCATCCTATCTCTATTTATAATCACTAACCATTAAATCACCTTTTAGTAATACAGTCATTACTTTCTATTCAAGCATTACCTTTCTTTGTAAACTTGACGACCTAACTCTTTGCAAATGACGTTTTGGACTCTCTTAGGACATGTGGTAGCACTTGATTGCTAGCACACAGCACATAATTAGGAGTCGATCACTTTGTTTTTATGTGACAATCATTGGATCCTTGGGCTTGAAGCATCGACTGTCTGATTAAACTTTAGTAGCCCGATCTTTACCATCTATTGTGACATTATCTAAACTAACAAATGTGAACTTACTAGGTTGTTGTATATCTTTAGTGATTGCATTTTTAGTTCTTCCATATGATTAGGAAAGATGGATCCTTTGCTTTCAAAGTTGTTGAATTTTGAAAATTCTGCCTATTACAAGGGCTTTGCCTCATCACTCCTCGTGTTTAAAATAGAATTGATATTGAAACCCTTGTGGCAATAGATAATGGATGTGAACCAACCATAGAGCCGGTTCCTTGGCCATTGTATAACATCAAAAGAACACATCCTTATGGATATAAATGTGATAAAAAAAGAACACATCGTTATGGATATAAATGTGATAAAAAAAGAACACATCATTATGGATATAAATGTATCAATTTACTAAAAAAGAACACACTGTCCTCATATGTCAAACACACAACAAAGAAAGGAGCAACCTGGTCTGAAACCTAAATTGTAGGGAAATTAATCACAATTTGAAATCATTCAACTACTACATCTTACAAAAATCCACTTTCAATAATGCTTTGATGCATGTCTAATACGTGGAATGCTCCTATGATACCGTGGACCAATTCTGGGTTGATGTGTAGGCAAAGGTGGGGTAGCATCGGACAATGTGCATGGGCTAGACCAATAGGATAGCAGTTGTATGCATACACATGACACATTCGATTTTGTTGCAATGTTAATGATTGAGATCTGCAAGCAACTATGAAATTGTGGAAATAGAGGCGGTCGACATTCCTACAGACCACAACCATTGTGCAACATTGTGGGAAAGAGTTTCAGTGAAGATCAATACAAATGCAATCCCATGATGAGAAATACAGATGCAAGGAAGCCCTCACATTTAGCAGCTATTCTTAAATATCATCCATTTCAATAGTCAAAGGTCAAATTTGGCCAATAGGACAAATATTTACCACTTTTTGTTGTGAATGAGGTGTAAAATTGCTATTGACTGTTTAACCATTAAAGTGGATGATATTTAAGTAGAGTGACATCCACAGGCCCAAGGGTAGAAGATCATATTACATGCGCCCCTCCAAAAGTTGCAGACAATAGGCGTCATCCAAATTTCAAGCACTTGAAATTCGTGGTATCCCTAACGAACCATTAAAGAAGATGCCACTATGCTAAGATGTATACTTGGCACCTGCAATGACTACAGAGAGGAGTTTATTTCATGGGAGATCTAAAAACCCATGGAAGCAAATGTGGGCATAGCAGATGGCTCTATTCTTTCACCCTTATCTTTGAAATAAGGAATAAGTTGCTTCACCATGTGGCCTTGGTGCGCTAATGCGATGAGCCCATTTTTTTGAAATGTGATATGGACTCTTATCAATCTGTAACTAAGGTTTGGAGGTGTACTCATCATGCAACTTACCACATCAACACGTCTAGTGAGAAGTGTCCTTACAATGAATTTTTAAAGATTTGACCAAAACTTTGTCATGGAATCCCTAATAGTTGAACACAAAAATATAATTTGTTGTTAGAACATCATATTCCTATTTAAAATATAACTTATTTGCAACCTTAATGATCTCAATACCTTTTGATAACCATGAATCTTGTTGTATCTAACCTTTATATCTAACACAAATGACCCAATAGTTTAACACAAAATACTCTTCATTGTTATAAAAACAACACTTTTTATTTAAAATACAACTTATATTTAACTTTAAATGATCATAAAACTTTTTGACAACCTTTTACATTTCATAACAAAATACAAGGTATTTATTGTACTCGCCTTTTACATAAATGTCATATGACAAGCATATAATATGAAGTATTCTAATGCATGTACATTGCCACCCCATTAGTTGTACCCATAAGAATAGTATTTGTCCACATAACAACAATACTTGTTTATATGAGCACCTTATTCTATAAATGACACTCTTATAGTGGATAGTTATGATATTTTATATAAAGAAATAAAGTATTTATTACACTTGTTAATGAATGCATTTATGATCTTTTATATTCAATCATAAGTTCTCATGTGTTCATGTAAGAATGCATATAGATGAACATTTGGTCATTTTTTATTTACATGTGGAATAATTATTGATGATATATAGTATAAATATTTTGCAAGACTAAATCCTATAACCATGAGTACTGTATCAACAATAGGACCTCACTCAACTACCGATTCCTCTCTATAAAACACCGTAACATTCTACCCAAGACCTTAATAATTTTGTAGCACAAGATTCACTTATTTTAACACAAGGTTCGCTTGGTTATGGTAGTAATCAAGATTTATTAAATGATGGGCATATGATCGTACAACATAGAACAAAGTGAATACAACTATGACAAAATGGAGAGTTAAGCCAGTAAAGCTCAACCACTTGAGAATTCATGAAAGTACAATGTAGAATGGGTAGGCATAATTATTTCTATCATATTGCATTGGTTTAATATACTATCAACCATTAATCCTTTGAGGGATTGAACACCTTCAACATAAATATTTATGTCTATCAACCAATCAATACCACTTTTAATAATAATATAAATCTATTAATTCATATTGTAAAGGGTAAAATTTGGATGTTTAGTTTTAGGTAGTTTTGGTGTATATCCTCCTTTCACCCTTTCATTCAAGGACCTAGGGTTGAGTTGCAATGTACTATCCTACCTTAGGTCACTATGAGATGTAGGGAAACTTGGATTTTTATGATTTGATTGACAATTTCTTTCTCTTATATTCAATTGTACCTTAAAACCCTAATTATGTAAATATGACAGTAAATAGATGAATTATGGAAAATGCTGCTATAGAAAGATGTGAAATAACAAATAAATGTGCCCCTATTTTTAGGGTTCAGAGGTGGCAAAGTTGGGGACTAAAGAGCGAGCCCCCAAGTCCAAGGTACTAGTTTCTTTGCGGGATCCTAACCTCCTTCCGACACTGATTTGCACTATAACTTCTATTTCCAAAAATTCAACTGCAGAGGACACAGGGACTAGCACCCAAGTCCCGAAAAAGCTCCAGAGTTCTGCTTCTCTCCAGATCCCAAATCCTTGATGCCTGCTGATCTTTCCTACAACTCCACTTTTTCCAGATGCGGCACCTGTAACCTGCAATCATAAGACTTTGGGAGGGGGTTGTGGTGTTTAGAGACTTGCCTCGATCAAGCACGGATAGACAACACAAATCTGCTCTTGCAACACAATAAAAGCCTTGAATCACCTTTAGAATGCATAAAGTTCACAATAAAATTCTAGTAATGCTCTCTCTAGTTTACAAATGAATGCCTAAACATTCTTTTATATGCAACTACAAACACTCCTGCCAAGAATTTTGTAATTCAAACTTACCGTGTAGGCATAGGACCCAAATAACGGTCACAAGCCGACACCCATAAATTAGGACTGACCCAAAATATGGCAGGACTAAGGCACTAGGGCCTAAGTCCTCCCTCCCTATTTTGGTCATGGATTATCTCAAGTGGTCCCCCTAGGTCCTATTTGCCAAGACACTTAGAGGTTTTCTCATCAGGATGTTGAAATATGATGTAATATGTCCTAAATGCACAATAAAGACTCGAGAGCTAAACCTTATGAGAGAAAAGCCCCCAAGGGGACATTTTCTGACATTACATTTAGCTCTCACTTTAATGTATGTATAAACACGAGTCCGATATATGCATTAAAGTATGGTCAACAAACACAGAAAACACAACAAGCATGGAGAAGACACACCAGACACATTGAAGACAATGACAGGAACACAAAACACAGAGAAGATAGTTACAGTCACACAAAACATGAAGAATACATTGAAAGCATAGAAGACACATTAATGCATAGAAGACATGAATGATTTCTTTTCTTTTCTTTTTCTCATATATATGAAATGAAGATACAAGTACAGGAATGTAAACAAACCTCCCATAATGCAGGATGTACTCATTGCACAGGTCTTTAAATTGCATATATGGGGCAACACACATGCAAGACACGCAAAACCTCCCAAAATGCAGGATGTACTCATCACACAGGTCTTTAGATTGCATATGGGGCAACATACATGCCAAACAAAGCAAGCACGCCAAACACACACTTTGAAGACACGACAGACAAGCGATGGAGTGTTCTATTTCTAGGTCCAACACCATCTCAGGTACATTACAGGCACACATCGACGATTGGGCTTTGCCACAACAATTGCTGAAGACACACTTAAGGGTTGAGTTAGTCACAAAACCACTCCCCGCCTCCCGATGAGGACTTTTTGAAAATGAGAGGATGGTGCAATCTGCTCCGAGAAATACACCACCCCCGCCTCTGCAGAGGGCTTAAAATAAAAAGGATATACACGATTTCCCACCTCCGTAAAGGGCTTAAATGATTGATTGATTGATTGTAAACAAACTCAGAGTGTAGGATGTACTCATTGCACAAGTCTTTAAACTGCACCTGAGGACAAGCACATTGCTAACATCTACAACTGACAATTTACCTTATATATGCCCCCACCTTAAGGTGGCTGATATTAGGTATCGATATCAAGCACGTTAAGGTAGGAAGAAAACACACAAGGAACATAGACTTTCACAAAGCCCATGCCCCCTAGAGGTGACATGTACTTTACAATCGCCAAATTTTCCCACAAACACATCCTTGCAAGGAACATGTTAGTGTCCATAATCATGATAAACAATAACATCAATGCATATGATTAACCACACAAAGAGCCAAGGTTATACTATGAATTCAGAGTTCGAGGATAATCGTGGGGCTATATCACAAAGATCTCCGAATCGAGTACCACCAAGGCTAGATTCAAAGACAAACAAAGTGCGTAGAGCATCAATATTGTTATGATTTGTAAATGAGATAGAACATCATCAAAATCACTACGCAGAAAGCACGAGTGCTTCCACTAGCCAAGCATCTGATAAGATATACAACCCCATCGTCATATTAGGAACTAAGTCCAATTTTTGATTTCTCGCGAAAGGGATGCTATGTCCGCATCAGTATATATGTTTTTTCGTCATCCGCCCGCTAGATAGAAACACTAGAAGAAGGGAAACAATAAAAAGAGAGGAGAAACAAGTGTCTTAGGGATAGTCACGTAGGAGGGTGGCCCCAAGTCACCAACCGCAATGCTATGTCCGCAAGACACAACACAACAATGAAATTAGAGAGAGAGGCAATATAGAAGAATGATGATACAAATAGAAGGTCACAACAGAGGTAGTCTCCTGGTATCCTGGACCTTACAAGAGAATCAGAGGTCATCCCAGGAGGCCTAAACAACACTTAACACATCATGGGGGAAGCACATCACGAGATAGATAAAGGGTTAGAGATACTTACCTGTAGGGTCTTCTGGGCTAGTGGTCATCAAGTAAACCATTGAGGAGGTCATCATCTTCCCAAATTTGAATGCTAGAAAGGGGTATAGGTTATTCCATTTGTCTGTCTAATGTATTTTGATCACCTCCCGATCCCTGAAGGGATAACGAAGGATGGACCTCAACATGAATATCATCTCTTAGTGAACTAGGTTGGTTATGAAATTGTTTCTTATCCACATCAATCATTCTAAATAGGTCAGGATAATCAAAATAGTCTTGTGTTGTCATGATGTCATCCATTAATGCTTCATTTTGGTTAGGAGGATTATTTGAATTACTAGAGCTGTCCCTAGTCTTCTCATGTGAGTTATCTGAATGTTCAGATGTAGGAGAAGTAGGGTGGCTTGTGAATTCATCATCGCTCTCATAGTCATTGTCAATATCGTCTCCATATGTTTTAGCTATCAATTCCAAATTATTAAGAGAAGTGTCATGCTCTTCATTCAAAGTATGTTTTATCAATTCTTCTACTACCCAAGGGTATGTATTGATGAGAGATATGAAGTTGTTAAGATCAGATACATAGTCAAGGATTTCGAAGGACGAGGACACAAATATATCCTTGTTGTACATAGCTTGTATATATGTAATGACATGAGGATGCATGCTAAGAAAATTGTAAAGATTTTCAAATTTCGTGATATATGCATGTAAAGATTCTAAAGAGCATTGAGAAGACAAAGCCATGAGTGCCAAATCAGATTTTAAGAGTCTTTCAAACTTTATGCAAAAGACAAATCCGAAGTTATATGCAACATGACCTAAATTGCTTGATTTTTTGTACCTTTTTCAATGCAAATAAGTGAAAGCAAAGGTGTTGTAAGGATTTTGATCAAGGGAAGAAAATTATATGTTTGATATCAGTCCAATACAATAATAAGATCCTTCACAACACACTCTTGATGCAAATCTAAGATGATGATAGACCAAAACCTAGTCAAAATACACTAAAATAAGCAGTTTTTCACCAAATCTCAATGCAAAAGAGCACGAAAAAGGGTGTTGTGAGGAAAATTATGATGAATATAAAATTATATCAGTAATAATAGCCACCTAATGCCAAAATATAGTGCCACTCAAGGTCAAAGCAAAAATAGGCAATTTTTCACGATTTTTCAATTCCAAGACCTAGCCAAAGGGGTGTTGTAAAGAATTTTAGGAGGTTCAAAAAATAATATCAGTAATATCATTCAACTACAAGCATAAAATCTATTACAACACGCTTAGGGTGCAAACTAGGCCAAACCCTAGGGCAAAAATAGCAAAAATAGACAATTTTCACCAAATTTTTAATACAAGAGGCCAATAACAAGGTGTTGTAAAGAATTTTAGGAGGGGTAGTAGATAATACCCCTGATATTAGTCAATTATTTCAAAAATATTCTTTACAACATGCCTATAGTGCAAATTTAGAGAGTCAATAAGGCCAAATCTAGTGAAAATCAATGTTTTTCAAGCCCTAGGTTTGAGATCTTGATGTAAAATGCTATATGAATGTTTTGAAAGCTTATATATGATGAAAATTACATTCTCTCAGATCTAAAAATAATTTTCATGCTCTAACATGCAAAATACAAGTGCAAATCTAGTGCAAAATCAATGAAAATGCTAGTTTTTGTTGAAATTTTCTATGAAAAAATGCAAAATTTTGAAATCTAAATGCAAATTTGTACTAAAATGCAAGACTACAACCAAATAAAAATTTGAATGAGCCTCTAAAATCAGTATAAAAATCTAAAACAAGATTTTACCTACAAACCCTAGATTTTGGAATTACTAGGTTATATGCAAAATTGACAATTTTCCACAAAACCCTAGCAATTTTATGACAAAAATGCAATGCAAACTAATGAATTTTTGTATTTTTCTGTAATTTAAATAAGATCTAATACAAAAATAAAAAATTTGATGAAATTCAAATTAATTGATGCAAAATAGAAAACCTAACATGCAATTTTTTCCAATTTTTCCAAATTTTTAATTTTTTTTTGTAAGTTTTCCAATGCAATAAGATGAATGACTATATGAATGAATGAAATTATGTAAATCTGAAGCAAAACACTCAACAAGGTGCAAACAAGTCCAATAACACAGGTTCACCAAAATGTAAAGGGTAAAATTTGGATGTTTAGTTTTAGGTAGTTTTGGTGTATATCCTCCTTTCACCCTTTCATTCAAGGACCTAGGGTTGAGTTATAATGTACTATCCTACCCTAGGTCACTATGAGATGTAGGGAAACTTGAATTTTTATGATTTGATTGACAATTTCTTTCTCTTATATTTAATTGTACCTTAAAACCTTAATTATGCAAATACGACAGTAAATAGATGAATTACAAAAAATGTTGCTATAGAAAGATGTGAAATAACAAACAACTATGCACCTGTTTTCAGGGTTCGAAGGCAGAAAAATCAGGGACTAAAGAGCATGTGCCCAAGTTGAAGGTACCAGTTTCTTTGTAGGATCCAAACTTCCTTTTGACACTAATCTGCACTGTAACTTCTATTTCTAGTAATTCAACTGCAGAGGACACAGGGACTAGCACCCGTGTCCCAAAAAGGCTCTAGAGTTTTGCTTCTCTCAAGATCCTGAATCCTTGATGCCTACTAATCTTTCCTGCAACTCCACTTTTTTGAGATGTGATACCTGTAACCAGCAATCACAAGACTTTGGGAGGGGTTGTCGTGTTTAGAGGCTTTCCTCAGTCAAGCCCCAGAGAGACATTCAAGTCTTGCAAACACTGTTGTTAGATAGAGTGTGTATGCCTAGGGAGGCAGAGGCAAAAACCAAATGATAAATGTTTACAAACACAAATAAATGTCACCTTGTAGTAAAGATCTTATGGAAGGAAGAAGCTCTTCATACCATGAGGAGATGATTGCTCAAATCTGCAAATACAAACACATAGACAACACAAATCTGCTCTTGCAACACAATAAAAGCCTTGAATCACCTTTAGAATGCATAAAGTTCACAATAAAAATCTAGTAATGCTCTCTCTAGTTTACAAATGAATGCCTAAACATTCTTTTATATGCAACTACAAACACTCCTACCAAGAATTTTGTAATTCAAACTTACCATGTAGGCATAGGACCCAAATAACGGTTACAAGCTGACACCCATAAATTGGGACTGACCCAAAATAGGGCAGGACTAGGGCGCGGGCGCCCAAGTCCTCCCTCCCTATTTTGGTCATGGATTATCTCAACTGGTTCCCCTAGGTCCTATTTGTCAAGACACTTAGGGGTTTTCTCATCGGGATGTTGAAATATGATGTAATATGTCCTAAATGCACACTAAAGACTCGGGAGCTAAACCTTATGAGGGAAAATCCCCCAAGGGGACATTTTCTGACATTACACATATTATTTTAAATTTCAATTCTCACTCTCTACTTTTGGTATGAGACAATAAAGTATTAGAGTTTCATGTCATTTCTTAGTCCAAGAATCCCTTTCAGGGCTCATATAGAAAGAATACTCTATTCATGCTCTTAAAGCTTAATAAGAATACTCTATTCATGCCCTTAAATCATTAAGCTTTTAGTTTACTCTCCAAAAAGTAAGTTTAGGATTCTCATGGAATTAGTTAATAGGTTTAAATTTTTTTAACGACTTCTTCTCACCCTAATTTTATACAAAACATACAATTGTTTTCCCTTTTTTTGCTTTGTTGTACTAGGGCTTTCAGAAAGCACATGTTTCCATAAACTACTATGGTGTTTAAAAAGGTAGTTTGATTATTAACAAATTTATCTCACTACATGAATGTAATTCACTAAAATTAATTTTTATTACAAGAGTGAGGTTTTTAGAATTTATGCCCTTCCTAACCATTCTTGTGAAACTCCAACAATAATGGATAGTTTCTTTGTTTATGTCTTACAAACCTCTAATCTTCCCTTTCAGGAAAATGTGACAAAACTTAGAGAAAATGCATTCAACATTTTTGGAATGGTTAGTTGTCATAAATAGTGTAGACTATTCTTAAATATCGCCTAGTTCAATGGTTAAAGGTAAATTTTGGTCAATAAAAGTAGGATAACTATTTATCACTTTTTGATAAGGATGAGTTGTAAAATTTCTATTACTTAATTGACAGTTGAAGAGTGTGATGTTTAAGTAGAGTGTAAAGGGTAAAGAACATTGTTTAGATTGTGAAACAACACTTGAAAAAAGTGTGCTTCATATAAATTATGTGGGTGATATCCAAAATAGACTTGTAAGATTGTCAACACCAATTAAAAAGAGTGATGACTCAGGAGCAACAAATATGAAAGAATGGGTGATACCACTTATGGAACCTTTTCATATTGACAATGGATAGAAAACACCTTTTCCATCTTCCATCACTGTAGACTATCAATTCCATTTTCCATCAATCACTTTGAATCCCAATCTACCTCTGATACCCTAGTTAAAGGTGTTATCAACATAATCACATCGTTGACTCATACCAACAATGACATAATCACATGGGCAAATTGTAATCAAATGCTTCCTTGGTCTCTAGGAGTTATTGCCTCATCATATTAACATAAACTATAAAAAATACCAGTCTTCTTCCCTTATGATGCTATTTTTTTACATTATTTATTTTCTCAATCCAAGAAATAGAGTAACATAAACCATCTACCCATCATGTAAATGAAAAAAGACCCATTTTAATCTATGGATATAACATTTTCTCTTTCCAAAGCCCTCCTATAACTCACTTTGAAACTGTGGATCTTATTCCCCTACCCCTACCTTTATGACTTCGTAGATATTGTTTATCTGTTTCATTCTAAATAAGTCTTTTTATTACAATATAAATCTAACTATGTTTTTAGACATTTATTCAAAATGTAGAATTATATTGATGGACATACAATATGTTTGACAAAATACCTTAGTAAAATTATATGGCTCAAAATTTTTGATCTATATATCTACTCGACCTTTTACTTTGAGAGACATTAATAAAAACCTTTTTCTCATTCAAATCATCGAATTCTTACTATGCCCAAACATATTTGATAATCCAAAGAAATTCAATTGTAAAAATGTCTTAGTTTTCATTTATCTATATATGTATAATACAAAAATGAATTTACTTTCTCACAAACTCTCTTTAATTAAAAATTTCACTCATTGGGTATGTGCATGGCAATGAAGAGCCAAAATGGGGGTAAAAAATGACCACTTTTTTCTTGAAATTAGTAAAAATTGATCTTGGACGAGAAATTTAAGAAATTTGAAGATTTAACAAGAACAAGATTAGTAGTGCTTATAATCTAGTTTCTAAACTACTATTTAAAAAAAAAATGGTGGAGATTAAGAGGGTCAAATAGAGGGAGAACACAAAATGGTTTTGTTTTTGTTAGAAAAATATAACACAATGTCTAGTGTGCTCTCCCAAGTCCCTTCAGTAGAAAGTTAGTTAACATTATGTAGTTTATGTCTGATTTTTCTACTAATTTTTCAATTAATATATATATATATATATATATATATATATATATATATATATATATACTAATTTTCAATGTGGACACATCCTAAAAAATAGAAAATTGAGCGTCTCCCCTCTTAATTTTGAGAAAACTAATAAAAAAATATTTTTAAAAATTTGTATAGATTGGAATCTAGAATGTAAAAATGTAACTTATTTCAAATTTGGATGAGTGGATTAAAAATGAAATTGAAAAAAACTATACATAGGTTTTTGGAAAAATAAAGGCACTGACAAAAGAAATTAAAGATGAAAACCTTAATGTATTTGAATTTAAAAAATACATCGTTAGAAAGTTACTAGAGAGTTTGACGTCATCATGACATTTTAAAAAATAACGTCTAAAAATATAAAAACCTAATGCAGAGCATGCTCTGTTGGAATAGGTGTGTTGTACACCTTGCATAACATTGATTATTTTATTTATGTAAAATAAATATTTATTTGTGGTGCATCTTATTTGATGTGTTTAGCCACATTAGATATTTATAAACCGTGCCACTTGTAAACATTGTATGTAACATTGGGTTAGATATTTATGTGTGGGAGACATAGGACACATATTTAATATTTGTGGCAAATATTTAATTTAGGGGTCAATGGTTTTGTGTATCCATTGTTTTGGAACACAAGGTTTTCTCGATACTACATCTTATATTTGTGTGAGCTTGATTCTATAAAAGCAAGCACATGGTTAGTAGTTAGGGTTAGCTAGTTGGCTAGTTAGTTGGTTGATTATTATGGATGTATGGGAGGTTGTGTGAGAGGATGTCATTGTATTGAGTTTTTTCTGTGAGTGTATTTTGTGAAGCATGGCATGGGATGTGTATATTCATGCTTGGACACATGGATGATGCATTGGAGGAGTTTGATGTTTCAGAGGTGTGCATGGAAACTCATGAGAATGTATTGTAATGTTTATTGTTGAATAATACATTTGAGTGTGGATGCTTTTAGAGGATATGTTTTTCCCTCTTGAGGGTTTTCCCAGGGTATGTGTTATCTTGTTGATTGTCTATTTATCTTTGCATTATGGCATTATGGTTACTTGCATGCATCATATTCTCCTTTTGGGTTATGTGGAATTGGTTTGATGAACTTGCAAATTTTTAACATTTGGTATTAGAGCCACGTTCATGGTTGTGGGAGGTGTGAGTGCAACCCTTGTGTGTGTAGATTTGATGCGAAGGTGGTGCCATGGAAGCACATGAAAGATTTGGGACATTACAAGAGGGTTTTGTGCAATTTGTTTTGTTTATAGGTTTGGGGTTTTGGGTATTGTAGATTGGCTATGTATTTTGCAGATTTGGGTGTTGAAAAATGTTGGCAAAAGAGGGTTTCTTGGATGGATTCAATGAGGGTTTTGAGGAGGAATTACCACAGATGACATCCTATGCAAAAACATACATCACCATTGGATTCAGGAGGCATGTTTGATGCAAGTGAGACTCCCACAAGCATGCTATCACTCACATCCACACAACCATTGCTCAAAAATACCTTATGCAGAGACTCTATGCATACAAATAATCTCACAAAACATAACTTTAGATGCAAATAGACTCAAACTCATACCCATCATCACAAAGACTCACTATTCACAAACTTCACATTGATACATGTGTTACAAACAAAACTCATAATTTTTATTCAATTCAACCATTTGGACACAATGCTTTATTACATACACAAACTTCAACATACAAAAGTTTACATAAGCTGCAACAGAACATTACAAGCAATGGGCCTTCCATGGCCTCTCTCTCACATTTTCATACTCACATTCCTTCCTCTTGAATCTGCACCATCCTACAACATATACCTCTGGTTATGGTCCTTCATCTTTTCAAAGAGGGTAATCTCTATGCAACCCACATGGCCACTTAATCACTTAATATCTGCACATTTTATATGCCTAAAATAGGCTGGCCTAATCTGCCCTTCCTCCTTGCCTGGGCATCCACTATCCTTTTGGATAAAATGCAAACAAAAATCTATTTTGAAACTACAACTCTCTTCTTAGAAATGAGAATATTCTTTTTCTTTTATTCATCTAATGAAGCCGCTAAGTGGCATGCCAATTCTCTTTCTTTTCTTTTTATTTCTGTTGTCAAAAATTTTTGCATACTTTTTTTTACGCCAAAAACCCCAAAATGAGCACCTTCTGCAGATTTAATGCCTCATAGAGGCTATGATAGTTGCCTTTTTTAGTTTATGAAACCATAGCCTCTCTTTTTAAACTGAAGTTTGCCTAATCTTAAGAGATATGACAGGAAAATAGGCACCTAAAACAATTTTAACACCTTTTCAACCTCTCCTTTAGCTGGCATACTCTCCTTTTTATTTTTTTGATGTAAAACTTACCAACCAACATTTTATTCCTTATATCTTCAGGGATTTTAATGATTTTTCTCTAATATTAGAATATGCCTCTTTTTAATACTATGGTTTCAAATTTGCATTTGAATATAATTGCCACATTCACCTGTGACTTATAAATTTGAAATAACTTCAACTTTCTCCACCTCCACTAATCTTAAAATGCCTTAAAGGATGAATACATATCAATGAAATTCTTCAAATGATACCTTTGAATTTGTACAAACAAATTGGGAGATGAAGTCACTCTTTGCGACCACGGTAAGATGAAAACTAACTTTGTGTGTAACTTACACCCAGGAGCTTAACTCCATTTTCTTCCATCTTTCAAGAAAATCAAGATTTTAACTTTTCTACAAATTGTTAGTGACGAATAGGAAACTTTAATTTCTCCCAAATAGTGAAGGATATGACCTTGACTCCTTTTGCATATTTGGTGAAATTCCTTCAAGAATACGCCTATCATAGGATTTTAGCCCAGCCCTCATAGATTTCTAGAATAAATTATTTCCGTAGAACTACCTACAGGGCCTCAAACAACGATCTAGAGAAAGGTTGAAAATTTTGCAAATTTGAATCAAATAAGATCTTCAAGTTGTAGACAGACTCCTAAAACACTAGGACAAACCAAAACACACACCAAAAAAGAAGAATTAAACATAAATGTTTTTGGGTGATGTAGCATAACTTGTGGACTTGGATGCTCCTGCATCAAACACACCGGTTAAGAAGTTTGTGAGCATACACTCACAAATGTGGAGTTGAATGGTAAACCATCCTTCTAGATTGTGAACAATTTGTAGTGAAGCTCATTGTTGTACAAGCACGATTGATCATTTCTTCTTTCTTCTCTTTAGCATTTGACTAGAGCATTGGCCATCCTTTTCCACTATTTCTATTCCTTACTTCTATTTCTCCTCTTCCTTCTTATATCATAAGCCAAACTCCTCCACCAAAAGTTTTCCTCAACCTCCTCTACTACATCTGCATAAGTTATGTCATGGAAATCAAATGTTTCCATCTATTCTTTTGCATACACTTCTTCTTCACATTCTTCTACCTCATCATCTTTTTCTCCTATCACCATCTCATCTACATTCGAATCAACACACACTTCATCATCACTAAAGCCAAGAAAGTTAAAACTTACCCTTTTTCCTTCTATTGCCATAACTTCTCTATTCATATCTTCTTCCTCCTTCTCTTCCTTGTCTTCAGCTGCAACTTCCTTCACCATCCCCTTCATGCCTTCAATAAGACATGTTGTTGCAACTCCCTCATCTCTTTCTTCTTTCATTTCTTCAACAAGTCCAACTGCTGAAATCTCTTCATCTACATGCAAGCCATTCTCATCTACATCATAAAAATGAAAAACATCAAGTATTAACTTACTAACAAGTCCTCTTTGCTTTGCTCTATAGCTTCATTTAGCTCCTCAACCTTCACTGTAATTTTTGTTTTGATGCCATCATCAAGGCATGCTACTACAATCTCTGTATTTTCTTCTTTATCCTCTTGCATGATGATCTCATCTTCACACTCTATTGCATCTTCTCATTCATCTTTCATTTGTCCTTCAAATAAAATTTCTAACTTTTTCATCTCCTCTTTCAATAGGAGATATTCGTCACCTTCACCTAATTCTTCATCAAATATAGGACGCTCAAAGTTCATCTTCTCAGCTTTTGCTGCAAACTCATTGTTTTTTTCTTCTTCATTATCCTCAAGGACTTCCACTTCTTTGCCTTTTATTTCCTCTTTATCTGTACATAGAATAATGTTAGCTAAAACAAGTTTTTCATCTTCACCCTTGTCTATTGCAATCCCATCCATCAACCTATCCATGTCTTTGGAAACATATGTTTCTGCTACAATCAGGTTCTTCTTTTTCATGCTAGTTTTATGACCTTTCCCACATCTCCTTAAATACCCACAACCACTATAGGTTCTTCATTCTTCAACTCTGCTCCTTGTTGTCCTACTGCTACCTTGTTTTCTTTCCTCTTTACTACTTTCTCATTCACAGTCTTTGTAACTCTTCTTTCACTCACAATCGTCTCCTTTCTTTTGCTTTGCTTAATCTCAAATGCATCCATTCTAGCCTCAAGTTTTCTTAGCTCTTCATAGGCCATATCTATGCACCTATCCACATACCTTTCTCTTAGCTTTTCCATGTACAAAATCTTCACTCGCCTCTTCATAACCATCCTTTTCGTCTTCTTTGAAGACATCTTGCTCACTACTACAATCTTCCACATTTCCCTTAGAGTCTCACATGTCTTCTTTCTAGTCACAATCTTCTGACTTTCAACACTCTCTTTAACTCTAGGGTATTAACCCTCTACAATTATAGATCCTCTTCCATACCTACTAAAAAACTCACACACACAACTACCCTCTACCCAACAAACACTATGGAAGATCCACCTCTTCAAGACCTCTTCTACCCACCTCCTCTTAGTGGAAGAAGTTTGTACACCTTCTACCCAACTTTATCTCTGCTAGATGATAGCCCACATGATTCTCATGGAATCAACTCTTTCTCACAGTTCTACTGCTTCACTCTTCACCATTATTCAACCGTAGGTCCTGGTATAGACTCTACACTCTCAAGACCTCCTTTCTCTGACACCATCTGATGCAAGTAGGACTCCCACAAGCATGCCATCATTCACATCCACACAACTATTTCTCAAAAATACCTTATGCAGAGACTCTCTGCATACAAATAAACTCATATAACATAACTTCAGATGAAAATAGACTCAAACTCATACCCATCATCATAGAGACTCATTGGTCACAAACTTCACATTGATACATGTGTTACAAACAAAACTCATAATTTTTTTTCAATTCAACAATCTGGACACAATGCTTTATTACATACACAAACTTCAACATACAAAAGTTTATATAACCTACAATAGAACATTACAAGCAATGGGCCTTCCATGGCCTCTCTCTCAAATTTTCATACTCACATTCCTTACTCTTGAATCTACACCATCCTACAATATATACCTCTAGTTATGGTCCTTCATCTTTTCAAAGAGGGTCTTCTGTATGCAGCCCACATGTCCACTTAATCACTTAATATTTGCACATTTTATATGCCTGAAACAGGCTGGCCCAATTTGCCCTTCCTCCCTGTCATGCCCACATCTCCCATGTGGTCATGACATGATATCCACGTGTCATGTTCACATTTGCCATGTGGTCATGACATGGATTACCAAAAAACTTTTCCCACCTGACTCTAAAAACCCCCTTGCACGCAACATGCACGCTCGGTGACATATGCACAAAGGCGAAGATGCCAATCAAATGTTGAGGGAATGTGAATTCCCTTCACAACCCCTACAAAATGAAAGCCTACTAAGGGGGTATGCGACGCGAGGAGCATCGCTAAGAGGGGTAGATTCTAAAATTGGAACTAACCCTAGGGTTCCTAGATGAGGTGGTATGATTTCAATATGAATTGAAATCTAACCCTAGGGAAACTACTAACATAAATAAAATTAAATTGAAACCATAATCAATCTTTAATTAAAACATGTAATCGCGTTCAGTGTGAAATAGGGTAATTAATCGAATAAAATAGATAAAAGTATTCCCCTAAGGCCTAGGAAAATTTTGGCAGCATAACAGGATATAGATGAATAATTCTTTAGGTAATTCGACAACATAACACCATCATACTAATAAAGGGAAAAATAAAGTAAATATCTTCACTAATGCCCTTTTCAAAATTAAACTCAAAATTAAATACACCTATTAAATTAATTTCTCCAACACATCACCATTTACCAAGGCAATAAAAATAAACACATTAACTAAAGAAATCAATTAATTAGAAATTACATTAAGTCATGCACTAGTTAAATGGGTTTGAGGGGTTTAATAAATTAATTCCAACAAATTAAATAATTCTCACACTACGCCCAAAAATAATATCGCCTCCCACTCACTAAGTGGGTTCAAAACAATAAACTAGGTTAGGGTTTTTTTAAAACACTAATCCCTTCTAATTCCCCACTAACCCTAATTAATTTTATAAGGCCATGAATTAGGTTTTATATGCCCACAATGATATTTGCTCAATCATTTGTTTTTTTCTTTCTAAATTTCAAAGAGGAAAAGAGAGGGAAATAGAAAGGTACGTGCACTTATGAGATATAGTTTTGTTTAACTATCTTTTTTTTATTCAACTATTAGGTCTCCCTCAAGCTATTTTCTCATTTTATTCTAACCCTAGTTTTATTATTCTATGTTTAACTCATTTCTCAATGCGCAAGTTGTTCTCTGGATTTTCTTCAACAGGGTTTTAAAATTCATCAAGAGGGCTCTCTTTGCTATTTCGTTTAAATGATTTTGTGTAGGTTTTCCCTTTTTTTGTTATAAAATTACAGAGTAGACACATATATATTTTTCTTTGATACACACAGAAAATACGTTAACACTATATATATACAGGAGAAAATATTGTAGGGCCGAATCAATACAGGGGAGGGGGTTTATTGTTTTATGTAGGTGACGACTGATTAGAAAAAAAATCACAGAGTTTTTATTTTGTTGTCAGTGCTGGGCGCTGTAGACAAGGAAAGCTGAATGGGGGGGAAGGGCGCCCCCCCTCCACAGAACCAAAGCTCTGTGGAGAGGCGAATGGGGTCTGTCCCCCCTCTCTATTGTTAACCAGGGGCGGCTGTATGGCCGCCGCCCTACAATTTTCTTTGTTGCTTTTTTTTTTAAAAACACAGTCACAAATAAATGAAACCCTAGCCCACCGTTCGATGGAATATATATATTTTTAACTCCTTTCACTCATACTAAAATGCAACAAATAAAATATAATGGATATATATATATCTTCTGGAATCAAATCTCTGTATTTTTTTTTCTTATAAAAAAATAGTGAACTTCATTTTTATATTCAACAAGGGTAATACTATTTTCTCTCTCTCTCTCTCTCTCTCTATATATATATATATATATAGAAATGAACATCAATATGGTTTAATAGACAAATAACTTCCATAATGAACTTAGAGGCATTTTTATTTATTTATTTATTTATCTTTTCTTTTTAAGTAAGCTGAAATGAAACATATATCTTCTTTTCTTTACCACTATATAACCCATAAATTGCATTTTTATAAAGCACCCAAATAAATACCATAGTGTATTTTCCTTTCTTTTCTAGCAAGCACATATATTCATTTAAATGACAAGTTTAGAGATAGGGAGAGAGATAAAGAGAGTCATTTTATCCATACATAGATATTTTTCCAAGAACCAAGTAGGGAGAAAATCAACCAAACTTCTATTTGAAATAAATGGAATACATACTTTTTTTTACAAAGAGACCCACAAAGAGAGTTTACTCTCAAAGCTACAACAAACTTTTACAAGGCCACATAGGCCATTGCAACCATGATGCCATAAAATTACAAAACTCATAAAACCATTATTTCTCCCAAGCTCTAAAACTCCAAGAAACACCCACAACCTGCAAAAATCACAAGGAAGATATCCAAATGCCCATGGGAGCTCACCTCCCATCCATAGACTTGAAACAAGTCACCCCCGAGCTTGGAGGTCACCCACGTAACCAGGTGCACACAACAACAAGGAATTTAAAAGCAAAAACACTCACACAAATCATAAACACACCCTCCCAAGGATTTCACGTAACTAATCCATTTATTAGATTTTTGGGGGTAGGAGAGTGGACTACTCTCAACTCAAGGGGAGAACCCAAAATCATATAAACAAATAATACTCAAAATCACAAGGCCTCTTGCCTTAATATCTCAATATGTCAAAAATCCCAAGGCACTCTTGTCTTCACCCAAATCTCAAATACTTCACAATGTACTTCCATGTCCATCAACACCTCCAAATATAGTGAGGGTGACCCCGAGGAGGTTCACTCCTCTCCCACCCCAAAACAAGATGAGCTCTTCTCAATGGAGAGCTTCATCAAACACCCAAAATGAAAACCCACACAACACATAAACCAAAACTCAAACATACACAAAGCAATTTCACATACAATGAAAGTAAATAACCTAAGGAAGACATATAGCCTTGGGTGCTTACCTTATAAGCCCAAATTTGGCAAGAGGTTGGTGAAGAGTTCCCAAGTCTCCTTTCAATCTCCTTGCATCCAAAATCCACCAACTCTAGCTATCTCCCCCAACCAATATTTTAAAAATCAAAGCAAAAATGAAGAACCCTCTCCATCTCTCAAAGAGGGAGTTTAATAGGCTAAACCATTAAGCCTTGAGGAATGAGAAGGTGACACATGTCACCTTATCCTTCCTCCTCACAATCCACTCATAAAACCCTAAGGGATAAGGAGGTGACACATGTCACACTCCCATCCCACAAAGCCTCACTCTCTCCCACAAATGCTCACACATGTGTGAGAGCATAGTACAGAGGGGAATCCCACATGGAAGACTCCATAAGGATAAGGAGAAGACACATGTCATCCTCCTATCCAACAAGGCAAACCCATTCTCCCATAGATACTCTCACACATGTGTGAGAGCATAGGAATGAGGTTTCTCACACTTGAAGGCCTTGAAAGCTTCCCAAGACTTCAAGATAAGGGGGACCTTATCCTAGGGAAGTGGAGTTGGTCATGGTGGAATTTTGACTTGTCCACCACCTCACCCAACGTCAAATTTCATCACTTAACTTTAGGATCAAGTTAAGGTGATCAAAAGAAGGTTAAACTAAGGTCTCACATGTTCAAATTGGTCGTACACCCTAGGGGTATGACCTAGGGTCATTATTTGACCAAAATAAACACCAAAGGGTCCATAAATTCCCATAAAAAGGCCCAATAAATAAATAGCACCAAAATAGTGCAACTCAAACATTACAACTCACAACACATCAATAAATCAATTAAAAGGGTGAATCCTAATCAAAATAAACATAAATTACAACCATTACAGATCATCATACTCCATCACAAATAACCTTGGTCCCTCTTGGGAATAGGTTGGCTAAACATGGATATCAGATAGGGTTACTGTAGTGACCTCTAATTTTCCATGGGCATGGAAAATTACATGCACACTTCCACAAATAGATCAATAGCACATGTTCATCATAGCCGAAGCAAAAGGAAATGCACACACACACACAATCGCATAATCACCTATATCCTGAATTATACACATGCTATCATTTACAAGATTCATAATTCATTTGCATTTCTAAACATCAAATGAGTATTAAAACTGCATAATATTTCATTCATTTACTTATCAACTAACATTCCCATTTGCATCAAAATAGATATTACATAACATTATAACATCAAGTGAAAACTAATATGCGAGCTATAACAACATCACATCATGCTCTATCTAACAATCAAAGCATACAAAATAGTCAAGAAAGTCTGAAGAATAGGATCAACAGTCTCAAATGTCTACATGTCCATCAAAATGTCCATACGATGTAAGTAAAAATAGAAGGTGAGATAAGTAGGCCTCACATCCTCCCCCCCTAAGACTAAACTTCCTCTTGGAAGTCACAAAGGAGGTGAGGATAAAATGTCCTCAATATAGTAGCATCCTCCCAAGTAGCTGAGACCTCATCATAGCAGTCCCACTAAACTCTGATCTGGTCTAGCTCTCGACCTCAAAGGCCCAGCGTCTGACGAGCCAATATGCAAATTGGCTCCAAAGCTGGCTGCCCATCTGACTCTACCTGTAAGGCACCCTAATGTAGAACATGAGTCACATTAGATATATAATATCTCAACACAGATATATGAAACACATCGTGGATATGTGACAGGGTAGGTGGCAAGACTAGATGGTAAGCTATAGGACCTATCCACTCTAGTATCTCAAATGGACCAACAAATATTGTTGCAAGCTTAGAGCCCTTTCCATAATGGATTAGACTCTTATGTGGCCGCACTCTCAAGAATACCTTGTTGCCACATGAGAAGCTCCGATCCAATCTCTTGGCATCGTCATACTTCTTTTGATGATCCCGTGCCTCTTGCAACCATTGCCTAATCAAAGTAACCTATTTCTCCAGGTCTTGTACCAACTTTGGTTCAATAGCAACTCTGTCCTCAATGCGGTCCTAGGTCACAGAAGTCTTGCAAGGTCTGCCATACAAGGCTTGATAGGGAGGCATACCTAACGAGCTGTGATGCCCATTATTGTAGGAAAACTCAACTAGATATAGGTAGTCCCCCCATCTAGACTAGTGATCCATCACATACATGCAAAGCATGTCCTCTAAAACCTAATTCACCCTCTTAGTTTGCCCATCTGTCTCAGGGTGGCACGCTAAACTAAAGTTGAACTGAGTGCCCAATGCCTGCTATAATGCCCTCCAAAAAGCTGATGTGAACACTAGATCTCTGTCCAAAATGATGTGACGAGGAACTCCATGAAGTCTCACAATTTCATCCAAGAAGACCCTTGCCACTGCAGGTGCATTGTATGTTGTCCGTACTGGTGAAAAATGTGCTACCTTGGTCAACTTGTCAACCGTCACCATGATGGCATCATGGTAGCGAGATGACAAAGGTAGGCCAACTATGGAGTCCATGAAAATGGTGTCCCACTTACACTCCGGTATCTCATGAGGGTACAAAAGTCCTACTGGATGCTGATGCTTAGCCTTAATCCTCTGGAACTCAAGGCAATGAGCTACAAAATTTACAATATCGCATCTCGTCCCTACCCAATGGTACAATTGTCTCAAATTGGCATGCATCTTCTTCACCCCAGGATGTGCTGCATAAGGTGCTCTATGAGCCTTTGATAAAATCACTGAATGAAGGTCACCTGCAAGGGGAGTCGATGTTGAAGGAGTCCATCTGCCTCAAGAGAATATCTTGCAAACCTACCCATAAGGGCCCTCTATGACTGAATCTCTTGCTGTACCTCAAGGAACCACTCTTCCTTAGGCAAATGCTACAATATACACCCTCTCAACTCCACACTCAAAGTCAAGGTTAGGATCTCTGGTGCCTCCGACTCAATGCATTGACAACCACATTCTCCTTCCCTTTGATGTAATGCACATCAAAGTTGTACTCACATAAGAACTCCATCCAACGCTGTTGGCGGGCGTTCAGATTCAGCTGAGTGAAGATATACTATAGACTATGATGGTCAGACTGTAACTCAAAATGACATCCAAGAAGGAAGTGTCTCCATCTAACAAGAGCGTGAACTATTGCTACGAGCTCCAAATCATGTGTAGGGTAGTTCAGCTCATGGGTCTTGAGCTTTCGTGACTCATACGTGATTGCTCGACCATCCTGCATAAGGACTGCATCTAGTCCCTCTAAAGATACATCAGTGTTTACCATGAAGTCTGCTGCTGGATCAGGTACTGCTAGAATAGGAGCGCTAGTGAGATGCTCCTTGAGGACCCCAAAGACCCTTTCACACTGCTCTGTCCACTTGAAGTTCTTCCCTTTCCGTTGAAGGAAAGTGATAGGGTGTGCTATCCTAGAAAGGCCCTCAAAAAATTGGTGATAATATCTTGCTAGCTCGATGATGCTCCTAACCTCTGTGACACTAGTAGGTGTTGGCCAATCCTTGATAGCTCTAATCTTCGATGGATCTACTAAGATACCATCGCTAGATAGAATGTAACCCAAGTACTAAACCTCTGAATGAAAGAAGGCACACTTCACCAAGTTGCCATAAAGCTATTGATCTCTCAAACAATGTAAAACCTGGCGCAAGTGCTCTTCATGCTCCTCCTCAATTTGTCAATAAATCAATATGTATCATCAATGAATATGATCACGAACTGATCTAGGTATGTGCGAAACACCCCATTCTTGAGGCTCATGAACACTGCAGGGGCGTTCGTCAAACTGAAGGGCACCACGGTGAACTCATAGTGACCATAGTGAGTTCGAAAGGTGGTCTTATGAATATCCACCTCTATAATGCATAACTAATGGTAACTAGACTTTAGGTCAATCTTAGAGAACAATCTGGTTCCCTACATCTGACCAAACAAATCATTAATCCTAGGTAAAGGAGAATGGTTCTTCACTGTCACCTTATTCAGCTGCGTATAATCCATACAAAGACGAAGAGACCCATCCTTCTTCACGAAGATAACCAGTGCGCTCCAAGGTGAGAAACTAGGTTAGATGTGCCCCTTCTCTAACAACTCCTCTAACTGAAGCTTAAGCTCTGTAAGCTTATGTGTAGTCATCCTGTAAGGTGCACGAGACACTGGCTAGGCACCAGGTATAAGCTCAATGTGAAAATCAACCTCTCTATGAGGTGGCATCCTTGGAAGCTCAAGTGGAAAAACATCTGCGAATTCTCTAAGGACAGGATGATCATCAAGTGAAGCCTCTAGCTCATCCTCTGATCTATCACTGACTATAATCACAAACATTTGGTAGCCCTTCTGCATACAATGCTTAAGTTGTTTAGCAGAAATCATGCATACTGCTGTGGGCTTCTGAATGCCAATAATCTTTACTATTGTGCCATGGTCGTCTAGGCAACCTATCACCTTCCAGTGATAATCAAAGCTTGGCTCTATGAGCTACAAGCCAATCCATGCCTAACACCACTCCATAAGACCCTAAGGGAATGACCCTGAGGTCTACTACTATAGTGAAGGCTCTAAGTGCTAGCTCACAGTCACAAACCACTAAATCTGCTACCATCTTGGCTCTTGTGGCCAACTCAACCTCCCACCTAACATCCTACCTAGAGGCCACCAACCTGTAATGCTCCACTAACGATGGAGAAATAAAAGAATCTGTAGCACCAGAGTCAAATAAAATAGTAATGGAAACATCCCCAATCATACTTGGAGTCTCGATAACAGGGGCCTAAAAGTCAGCCTGGCGGTTATCAACCGCTGCAAACATACGGTGGGATCTACCCACATCTCCAATTGTCTGCTCAGAACCTCCAACGTGTGGCTGTCCTCCTACTATATAACCCTGTGGACACTCTTTGGCTAAGTGCCCGCACCACCACACATGTAGCAAGGTCCTCTAGCCTGAACCTGCCCTATCTGAGTCCTGCTAGACTGCCGCACTCCAGGTTGACTTGCAGAACTCTATGAACCTCTAAAAGACTGCTGTGACCTAGCTGGTCCTACAGCTAGTGCCTACTGACGTCGGTCTCTCCATGGACCCTGCTGATGCCATCCTCGATTGTGACCACCTTGCGCCCTCTGTGGGGAATGGAGTTTTTTTCTATTTTGTAGACTTTAAAAATGTATTTGACACAGTGCCTAGAAGTAAACCTTGGGGCAAAATTTAGCAGAGATAGGAATGCTAGAAAAATATAGGACTACTGGTCATAGGGTCTATGATCAAATTCAAGCCAAAATCAGAACAAGGGACGGCTTATCTAAGTGTTTTGGGAGTGACATTGGAGTCAAATAGGGGCGATTGTTGTACCCCACTTTATTTGGGTTATACATAGATAAGTTAGAGGAGTGGGTAGACAAGCAAAGTGGAAGGGGTGTCCACTTGGCCACTTATGTGGTCAAGTTGTTGCTATATGTAGGCGACCTTACTTTAATGGCTAAAACATTACATAGTCTGCAAAAACATCTAAAAGCTCTAGAGCTATTCTATCAGGAGGTGGGGATGCAAGTGAACATTAGGAAAATGAAGGTCATGATCTTTACTTTGATAAAAACTAGGAAGCAAATAAATTTTGAGTTTGAAGGAAGCTCCTTGCAAGTGGTAAATGAATACAAGTATCATGGCCTTGATTTCCACAACATTCTTAGTTGGGAGACTTGTAGGGAAAAGATAATACAAGGAGGATGGATGGCTTTATACATGCTTCAAAATAGATGCAGATTAGTGGAGCTATGTGATTGGAAAATAAATAAGAACTTATTTAGACTGTTTGTTACTCATGTGGCACTGTATGGTTGTGAAGTTTGGGGCAACAACATGACATCTTTGAAATGAAGACAAATAGAAATATTATAGAGGCATCTAATCACAAGCTCAAAATAAAAAGCATGGTTTCATATGAGATTGTCTCTAAATTTGGAGCCTTTCCAATTAAAGTGGCAGCTGCAATTCGACAGTTGGATTATTTGAAGAGAATTGATAACATGGAGGGACATCCCTAGACCAAAATTGTAATGGAGGAAAATTTAACTAGAAGAAAGAGCACATGGACAAAGAAAAATGCCAAGTGGATGAATAAATGGGACATCAACATGTAGGAGTGCCCAATCACAACCATGGAAATTAAAAGGTATGTAAGAGAGAGTTAAAGCAACCATGTGGACAAAACAACTTGGGGGAAGAAAAGAATTTTATGTTGAACAATTTAATGAGATTGGAGAAGTTTGATTGATGAAGAGAGGCTACGGGTCTCTCCTCTTCATGAGCTTGATTGAAATTATGTTTGTTGATTGTGTCATTGCAATGTAAATGTCAAGTGGGAGAATGTTGGGATTAGGTTCCATTCACCTTGTAAGTCCCTAGACATGTTTTAATCATTTTAATTAGCATTTTTGATAAATAATTATTATGTCTATAATAAGGATCATGGAGAGGGTAGAATTGGATGCCCCCTATGTGATAGGAAACATATTTATTATTTATTCGCTCACATATAATTGCAGTGGCATTAAGTCAGGAGTTACATTTGGGAAGATATTAGAAATTGGGTAAAGATCAAGGTGTATAAGAGGATCTTCTACAAATGGATCTTATGATAGATTTGAAAAATATTCCCATGGAATGCCTAGGATTATGATATTGGTCAATTTGACTATTATGAAAAAAATTATAATGCATTTAAGGTGGGTGTGAGGTGTGTAAAAGGAGTTACTATTTAGGGCAATTGATAGATTTTAGTGACATGTGAGATTCCCCATGAAGGATTTGGATGCCTAGATTTGGGTGAGTGGTATTGACCACCTATTTTGGAATACCACTCACGGTATCTTGTAGTCATCTCTCCTATAGATTTGTGCCTTGAGATGGTATTATTATGAGATTGTTTTGCAAGTTATTTGAGTACTATTATGCAATTAGAATCCAAAGAGATAAGCATATTGTGATAGTAACTATTTATAGAATTAATCCAAATGTAGGTCTATTTGTGTGTGGAGTTTTTCCCACAATGGTTTCTCCATGTAAATATATTTATTATGGTTTGCATTATCTTTCATGGTTTATTCCATTATCTTTATGTTCTATCACTGTTAATGAATTTGGATACTTTAATGTTTAACATGTCATGCCCACATTTCCCATGCAGTCACGACATAAAACACATGTGTCATGTCCATATTTTGCCATGTGGTTATGACACAAATTATGAAAAACTTTTCTACCTATCCCTAGGAACACCCTCGCATGTGTTTGCGTGCTCGGTGGCAATACGTATAAGGCGTAAACATGATAAAAAAATTTGGGAAGGTGCATTGTCCCATGCAGTCCCCTGCATGATGATAGCTGTCTAGGGGGTATGCGACATGAAGTGTGTCACTTATAGGGTTAAAATGATTTCAATCCAAACCCTAAGTTTCCTAGGTGAGAAGGGGATTTCGTCAGATTCGAAACCTATCCCTAACTCAGATCCAAAATGAAATCGAAATAATGATTAAGAAAATAATGGCATGATGGATGCATGATAAAGTGGAATGGTAAGATAAAAGTTAATAAAATATCGTAAAATTAAAACCCTAGAAATCTAGGAAAAATTCGACAGCATAACGCGTTTTCAATAATCAACTTAAAAATTTGAAAAAATTAAAACTCCAATAAGAATTCAAGCAAAATAAAAAAATGATAATTGAACTTAAGGAGAATTAAAAATAAAAAAAACAAATACCTTGCCAAGGCTAATTAAACCGATCTTGCTATTAAAATATTAAAATCCAAAAATAAAATAGATGACAGAAAAATAACTTCAAAATTTAGCCTGTTAATAAATATAATTTTGACATTATGTTTATTAACTAACTCGAAAATAATAATAGTCAAATGGGAAAGGTTAAAATACCTTTCCCCGCAAAAGAATAATTAAACCGAGTAGAAATAAAAATCAATAAAAAGACTTCCCATCGCTAGGCCTAAAATGCACTAAGGAAAAAAAAATCCTGATTAAATAAATTATAAAACAAAAAGGGAACACACTTCCCAAATAAAAAAATAATCTAACCCATTCGATTTACAAGAAATTAATTCAAAGTAAACATAAAGTAATTAACCCCCAAAAGATTAAAGGCCTACGAATAGATTTAATTTCCACAATAACATTTTCTGATAAAATAAAGCCAAAATCCAAATTAATTTCTAACGTTATAAAATAAACCCTCCTTTCAAACTCATTAAAAAGAATGGAATGATTAAGAAATTAATTAGTTACCCTAATTAAAATATCATAATGTACCCAACTAGATAAGGAATAGCCCAAGATTTAATTCGTGTTGAACAACCTAACTGACAAATCTAATGAAGGCAAAAAGGCACACATTTTTAGAATAATTAGATTCTAAGGTTTAAATGAAAGTCCCCTAATGAAATTCAACAAAAATTACATAAACTTTCCCTTAGACGCCATAAACTTGGTCTTCTCTATATTTTTATAACGTGTCCTATAATTAGATAAATACCCCCAAGGCAAAAAGGTAAAGCTTAAAGGCCAATACCAAATGAAAGAATATGAGTGTGATAAAAATTCATATACATCTAAAATTCTAATATATAAATCACAATCAAACTCAACCTCCAAAATGAAACCCTAATGCTCCAAAATACAATAAGCCTAACTCAACAAGAGGCAAACTCTAACCTATCCCTAACCTCCCCATTTCTTCTCACAACTCACCCTTTTGTTACCCTAACCAGCATTTCAAACTCTTGATGCATTCTACACATTTTTTTTTTCAGTTTGTAGGTAGAGCATGAAGGGCGGCCAGGATCAAGGGATGTATGCAAGCTTAACTTGCAGGGTCGAAAAGGGCATGAGGAGAGGTAGACGACGGCGGTAGAGCTCGTAGAGAGCAGGGGCGGTGTCTCATTGGCGAGGAGGGATGGCAGAGGCAGTCGCGGGCCAGTCGCTGATAGGAGAATGGAGTGACAGAGGTGGGGAATGGTGTGTGAAGGCAGTGCGAAGGATGGCGCGGGAGATGCATAGGAGAGACAGAGTTTGGGGTGTGGGGAGGAGGCGATGCCTCCACACACACTTGCGGGTGTGGGTGGAGGCACCGCATCCTCCCTACACCTTACACATTTGAGACTAAGGTGGGGGGGCTGTGGGTGCTGCCGCCCATAGTCCCTCCACTCTATATTCTTTTTTTTTAAAAGAACACAGTTAACACCCACCGCGTGGGACATGGGGCTTAGCCCAAATAATGTTATCATTAATAATGTTAAGGTTTTTAAATTTATTTATAGAGCAATATATATATATATATATATATATATATATATATATATATATATATATATATATATGTACACAACCAAGTCACACAAATTTCAACAATGGGTTCATTGCAATAAAAAAAATCCAGAATGAAAATATTTTAATATATGTATATGTATACATTCTATATATATATATATATATATAATTTTATGTATATATTTTTGTCAACATGACAATAGCAATTTTAAATAGCAACAGAAGACTATGAGAAACAACAACTTACATCTGTATTTATATTTTGCAAAGCAACATTACAAACTTACTATTTATTCATTTTTATTTTTTTTGACAAACATTAAAATAGAGTATAGTATTATTTCTTTCTGTTAAAACATCAATCATACCATTCAAATATCATTTTCTAAGGACAAAATCTACAATATATATCTTTCTATTTTCTATAAGCATGGCATGTAGTCTGAACAATAGTTCTTTTCTTATTTTTCTTTTTTTTTTAAAGCCCATTTCCAATGGACTAACCTATCTAATTTTTTTTGTTTTAAGTAATCAACAATAGTAACATTCTAACATCCCATTTGTCTTTAGAATGTAACAATATGGTAAGAAATAAAACTTCTTTTGCTAAACTTACATCCCACATAATGCACAAACAAAGAGTGTATAACATGTATCTTCTTACATCTACAAGCTCAAAAGATGATAATTAATTTTAACCAATGTTTCATTAGATAATACTTCACATTCACATTTCTCCATAACAACAAACATGATGGATAGAATAACTTGTCAAAAATTTACAATAGGGCCACAAGGGCCATGGCTCAAACAGGCAACAACATATGACCAAAGCAACACAAAAATGGACTTCTCCAAAGCTCCATTTCTTCAATAAGAACTTGCAAATAAAATACAACAAAAAGAAAAACCCAACCACTTTGAAATGCCCTCCTCCCTACCATAGGCCCGCAGGTGGGTCACCCCCGAGCTAGGGAGGTAGGGATTCACATAGTTGAAAACACACCACAACAAGCATCAAAGCAACAACAACACAAAAACTAACCCCAAGGATAAACACATAACACAACTCATGAAAATGAGTTTGATGGGGGTAGGGAATGGACCCCTCTACTCAAAGGCCACCAAAATACCAAAATACCAAGTCTCATGGCCTCAAGCCAAAACCTCCAAAACCATAACTCTCTAAATATCTCAAAATAAACTTTCATGGCACTCTTGCCATCCAAATAATCTCAACACCAAGTAACAAGCCCTCAAGGCCATAAATAGCATAAAATATGGGGGTGACCTCGAGGAGGTTCACTTTCCCCTACCCCAAACAAGTTGAGCCTTACCTCCAAATGGAGGTGCTCTCACCAAACTCCCATCCCACACAAACAAAAAGACAACAACAACAAAACTACAAACACATCATAATAAAAATATGCAAGGGTAAAGAACATAGTCATGAGTCTTACCTTCAAAATCCCTATAATGGAAGCACGTTTGGTGATGAGCTCCAAGCTTCTCCAAACCTTCCAATCTCCAAAATCTCTCTAACTTCCCCAAAAATTGCTCCAAATAGAAAGAAAACTCCAAATTGCAAGAACCCCACACTCCTCAACAAGAGGAGGTAATATAGGCCTTCAAATTTGGCCTTGTGGAATGAGAAGGTGACACTTGTCACCTTCTCCTTCCTCCTCCTATGCCACTTGCAAGGGAGAGGAAGTGTGAGGGTGACAAGTGTCATCCTCCAATTCCATCTCAATCCTCACCTTATCCACTTGTGCTCTCACACATGTGTGAGAGAACAAGCGGTGAGGTGGCATTCCCCTCCAAGCCTCCATGAAGATAAGGGATGCCATATGGCATCCTCATATTCTCTAAGAGAGCCATCTCCCTCCAAGATGCTCTCACATATGTGTGAGAGCCTTGGAGGAAGATCCCACACACTTGGGAGTCTTGGAGACCTCCCAAGTCTCCTTAGTGAAGGGATTCCCAAACATTGGGAAGGGAGATGAGTCTTTCCCAAAGCATGACTCATCTCCCACCCTTATCTAATTCAAATTTTGTCACTTTGACTAAACTTCAGTTTAGAGTGACCATAAGTGAGTTATCCCAAGGTTTAATTAGTCAAAATTGACCCTAGACCCATGGGTAACCACCTAGGGTAAATTTTGGGACACTAAGGTTCCTCTAGGGAGTCATAAATCCACTTTAAATGGCCTCAAAAATAAAAATAATACCAAGTGGTATAAGTCAATAAAAATTATACAACACATGATATGAATTAAAATAAACAAAGGGGTACTAGGCCAAAATGATAAAATTAAACAAGAACTTAACTCAACACTCAATTCAAACATGATCCTCATCCCTCTTGGGAATGGATCAGTTTCACAGGGAATAACATATGTGTGAATTCTACCTCCAATTTCCTGTGGCCTGGGAATGTAATCCTGCACATCTCAATCAAGTGTTAATCATAGCCGAAGCAACTGGAATTAAATTCATGCCATTGAATACAACAATAATCATCTATAACATAATTTTGAATTAAACTGCATTTTTCAATCAAAAGTCACATAATCATCATCACATAAAGAACTAGAAGTCACATAATTCTGAATTAAATGACATGTTTGCAGCGGTTGACAACCACGAGGCTAACTTTCAGACCCCCATCTTTGAGACTACGAGTAGATGTGGACAAACAATTGACTTTGCAACCAATTCGTATATTGGCTCGTCGGACGCTGGACCTTCAAGGTTGAGAGCTAGACCAGGTTAGGGTCCAGTGGGATCGTTATGATGAGGTCACAACGACTTGGGAGGATGCAACTAGTTTGAGGGCACTCTATCCTCACCTTTTTGACAACTTCCAGGAGGAAGTTTAGTCTTAGGGGGGAGGATGTGAGGCCGATTATTTTTCCTTCCTTATTTTGATTATTATGCATTCAGTTGATGACATTATTAGACTTTTAGAGACTATGGTTTCTTGTGTAGATTTGATTATATCTCCTAATTTTGATATGCCATTGATTAGACATATGGTGATTCGATTTGATCATATATTGATGCTATGTTGAGACTAGATATGCGAGATATATTAGATGATGTTTTGTGATGTGACTTCTAGTTCTTTATGTGATGATGATTATGTGACATTTGATAGAAAAATGTGGTTTAATTCAAAATTATGTTATAGATGATTATTATTGTATTCAATGGCATGAATTTAATTCTAGTTGCTTTGGATATGATTATTCATGATATGATTAACACTTGATCGAGATGTGCAGGATTATATTCCTAGGCCACGGGAAATTGGAGGTAGAATTCACACATATGTTATTCCCTGTGAAATCGATCCATTCCTGAGAGGGATGAGGATCACATTTAAATTGAGTGTTGATTTAAGTGCTTGTTTAATTTTATCATTTTGGCCTAGTACCCCTTTGTTTATTTTAATTAATATCACGTGTTGTATAATTTTTATTGACTTATACCACTTGGTATTGTTTTTATTTTTGAGGCCATTTAAAGTGGATTTATGACTCCCTAGAGGAACCTTAGTGTCCCAAAATTTACCCTAGGTGGTTACCCATGGGTCTAGGGTCAATTTTGACTATCTAAACCTTGGGATAACTCACTTATGGTCACTCTAAACTGAGGTTTAGTCAAAGTGACGATTTGACCTAATATTTGGGAATCCCTTCACTAAGGAGAGTTGGGAGGTCTCTAAGACTCCCAAGTGTGTGGGATCTTCCTCCAAGGCTCTCACACATGTGTGAGAGCATCTTGGAGGGAGATGGCTCTCTTAGAGAATAAGAGGATGCCATATGGCATCCCTTATCCTCATGGAGGCTTGGAGAGGAATGCCACCTCACCATTTGTTCTCTCACACGTGTGAGAGCCCAAGTGGATAAGGTGAGGATTGAGATGGAATTGGAGGATTACACTTGTCACCCTCACACTTCCTCTCCCTTGCAAGTGGCATAGGAGGAGGAAGGAGAAGGTGACAAGTGTCACCTTCTCATTCCTCAAGGCCAAATTAAAAGGCCTATATTATCTCCTCTTGTTGATGAGTGTGGGGTTCTTGCATTTTAGAGTTTTCTTTCTATTTGGAACAATTTTTGGGGAAGTTAGAGAGATTTCAGAGATTGGAAGGTTTGGAGAAGTTTGGAGCTCATCACCAAATGTTCTTCCATTATAGGGATTTTGAAGGTAAGCCTCATGACTATGTTCTTTACCCTTGCATATTTTTATTATGATGTGTTTGTATTTTTGTTGTTGTTGTTTTTTTGTTTGTGTGGGATGGGAGTTTGGTGAGAGCACCTCCATTCGGAGGTAAGACTCAACTTGTTTAGGGTAGGGAAAAGTGAACCTCCTCAAGGTCACCCCCATATCTTGTGCTATTTATGGCCTTGAGGGCTTGTTACTTGGTGTTGAGATTATTTGGATGGCAAGAGTGCCATGGAAGTTTATTTTGAGATATTTGGAGAGTTGTGGTTTTGGACGTTATAGCTTGAGGCCATGAGACTTGGTATTTTGGTATTTTGGTGGCCTTTGAGTAGAGGGTTCCATTCCCTACCCCCATCAAACTCATTTTCATGAGTTGTGTTATGTGTTTATCCTTGGGGTTAGTTTTTGTGTTGTTGTTGCTTTGATGCTTGTTGTGATGTGTTTGCAATCGTGTGAATCCCTACCTCCCTAGCTCAGGGGTGACCCACTTGCGGGTCTACGGTAGGGAGGAGGGCACTTCGAAGTGGCTGGGTTTTCCTTTTTGTTGTATTTTATTTGCAGGTTCTTATTGAAGAAATGGAACTTTGGAGAAGTCCATTTTTGTGTTGCTTTGGTCATATGTTGTTGGCTATTTGAGCCATGGCCCTTGTGGCCCTATTGTAAATTTTTGACAAGTTATTCTATCCATCATGTTTGCTGTTATGGAGAAATGTGAATGTGAATTATTATCTAATGAAACATTGGTTAAAATTAATTATCATCTTTTGAGCTTGTAGATGTAAGAAGATACATGTTATACACTTGCTGTTTGTGCATTGTGTGGGATATAAGTTTAGCAAAAGAATTTTTATTGCTTACCATCTTGTTACATTCTAAAGACAAATGGGATGTTAGAATGTTATTGTTGTTGATTACTTAAAACAAAAAAAATAGATAGGTTAGTCCATAGGAAATGGGCTTTAAAAAAAAGAAAAATAAGAAAAGAATTGTTGTTTAGACTACATGCCATGCTTATAGAAAATAGAAGGATATATATTGTATATTTTGTCCTTAGAAAATGATATTTGAATGGTATGATTGCTGTTTTAACAGAAAGAAATTTAATACTATACTCTATTTGAATGTCTGTAAAAAAAAAATGAATAAATAGTAAGTTTGTAATGTTTCTTTGCAAAATATAAATAAAGATGTAGGTTGCTATTTCTCATAGTCTTCTATTGCTGTTTAAAATTGCTACTATCATGTTGAGAAAAGTATATACATTAAATATATATATATATATATGGAATATATACATATATCTATACATATACATATATTAAAATATTTTCATTCTGGATTTTTTTTATTGCAATGAACCCACTGTTGAAATTTGTGTGACTTGGTTGTGTACACACACACACACACATATATATATATACACATTTTCATATATTTAAACTGCTCTGTAAATAAATTTAAAAACCTTAACATTATTAATGATAAAAAAACTGAGTTTTAAGCTATGACAAAAAAAAAGTAACAGAGACTGAAACTTTATTTGGGCTGAGCCCCATGTTCCACGCGGTGGCTGTTAACTGTGTTCTTTAAAAAGAAAAGAATATAGAGTGGAGGGACTGTGGGCGGCAGCGCCCACAAGCCCCCCAACATAGTCTCAAATGTGTAAGGTGTGGGGAGGAGGCAGTGCCTCCACCCACACCTGCAGGTGTGGGTGGATGCATCGCTTCCTCCCCACACCCCAAACCCTTGCTACCGCAGACTCCCATAGTAAACCACACCCCAAACTCTGTCTCACCTACGCGTCTCCCATGCCCTCCTTCACACCGCCTTCACACACCGTTCCCCACCTCTGTCACTCCATTCTCCCAGCAGTGACCGGCCCGCGACTGCCTCTGCCATGCCTCCTCGCTAGTGAGACACCGCCCCTACTCTCTGCAAGCTCTGCCGCCGCTGTCTACCTCTCCCCGTGCCCTTTTTGACCCTACAAGTTAAGATTGCATACTGCCCTTGATCGTGGCTGCCCTTCATGCTCTACCTGCAAACTAAAAAAAAAAATGTGTAGAATGCATCAGGGGTTTGAAATGCTGGTTAGGGTAACAAAAGGGTGAGTTGTGAGAAGAAATGGGGAGGTTAGGGATAGGTTAGAGTTTGCCTCTTGTTGAGTTAGGCTTATTATATTTTGGAGCATTAGGGTTTCATTTTGGAGGTTGAGTTTGATTGTGATTTATATATTAGAATTTTAGATGTATATGCATTTTTATCACACTCATATTCTTTCATTTGGTATTGGCCTTTAAGCTTTACCTTTTTGCCTTGGGGGTATTTATCTAATTATAGGACACTTTATAAAAATATAGAGAAGACCAAGTTTATGGCGTCTAAGGGAAAGTTTATATAATTTTTGTTGAATTTCATTAGGGGACTTTCATTTAAACCTTAGAATCTAATTATTCTAAAAATGTGTGCCTTTTTGCCTTCATTAGATTTGTCAGTTAGGTTGTTCAACACGAATTAAATCTTGGGCTATTCCTTATCTAGTTGGGTACATTATGATATTTTAATTAGGGTAACTAATTAATTTCTTAATCGTTCCATACTTTTTAATGAGTTTGAAAGAAGGGCTTATTTTATAACGTTAGAAATTAATGTGGATTTTGGCTTTGTTTTATGAGAAAACGTTATTGTGGAAATTAAATCTATTCATAGGCCTTTAGTCTTTTTGGGGTTAATTACTTTATGTTTACTTTGAATTAATTTCTTGTAAATCGAATGGGTTAAATTATTTTTTAATTTGGGAAGTGTGTTCCCTTTTTGTTTTATAATTTATTTAATCGGGATATTTGTTTTATTTATTTTTCCTTAGTGCATTTTAGGCCTAGCAATGGGAAGTCTTTTTATTGATTTTTATTTGTACTCGGTTTAATTATTATTTTGCAGGGAAAGGTATTTTAACCTTTCCCCTTTGACTATTATTATTTTCGAGTTAGTTAATAAACATAATGTCAAAATTATATTTATTAACAAACTTAAATTTTGAAGTTATTTTTGTGTCATCTATTTTATTTTCAGATTTTAATATTTTAATAGCAAGATCGGTTTAATTAGCCTTAGCAAGGTATTTATTTATTTTATTTTTAATTCTCCTTAAGTTCAATTATCATTTTTTTATTTTACTTGAATTCTTATTGGAGTTTTAATTTTTTCAAATTTTTAAGTTGATTATTGAAAACGCGTTATGCTATCAAATTTTTCCTAGATTTCTAGGGTTTTAATTTTATGATATTTTATTAACTTTTATCTTACCATTCCACTTTATCATGTGTCCATCATGCCATTATTTTCTTAATCATTATTTCAATTTTATTTTTGATCTCAATTAGGGCTAGGTTTCGAATCTGACAAAATCCCCTTCTCACCTAGGAAACTTAGGGTTCAGATTGAAATCATTCTAACCCTATAAGCGACACACTTCGTGTCGCATACCCCCTAGACAGCTATCATCATGCAGGGGACTACATGGGACAATGCACCTCCCTAAATTTTGTTGTCATGTTTACGCCTTATGCGTATTGCCACCGAGTACGCAAATGCGTACGAGGGGGTTCCTAGGGATTGGTAGAAATTTTTTTCGTAATTTGTGTCATGACCACATGGCAAATGTGGACATGACACATGTGTTGTGTGTCATGACCACATGGAAAATAACATATCTTGTTCAGTTACACTCTATTTTAATAGATGACTCTAGAGGAGGTAAGGAGACTTCAAAAAGAGTGGTTATTTTCTATTTCTAGGTTGAGAAATTACATATACAGTGGCATTTGACACACTCAGAAGGAGGAAGGAACAAGGAGATGTTTTTGAAAACATTGATGAAGCAAGAAAAATCTATTTTGGGTAAGCTTTCCACCTAGAGCACAAAACTCTAGCCATATGGAACATTGATTTGTATCATGACAAACCATAGTTGATTTGAGATTACCAATGGTAGAGTTTCTACTTCTTGTTCAATCTAATCTCCTAGGTCTTGTTGGAAAAAAGAAAGAAATGACACTTTGAAGGGAAGAGTTCAAGGATTTTGTTCCCCTATTTTTAGACACACTCCTCACAAATGAGAAAGTAGACCCTATGTTTTTGATAATCAAATTGATAGTATGCTAGATTTGAGATTAGCATGAACAAAATAAAGAAAATTATTGATGTTGACTAGCCTAGTTATGAGGAGTCAGATGAGTGGCATAGGTCATATTTTGAGAAGTATTAAACAAGATTTGTATTCTTTAAATGTTTTTGTAACATCCGAATTAGAATATTAGATAAACTAAAACATAATTAAGCAAATATTCACACTTTTTTTAATAAATAAAGAGAAGTATCTATAATCAATATATATTACATTTTTAATATCCAAGTACAATATACATATTTCAAAAGGTCACTTCACATGCGACTGACAAATTGCACATATAACAATTTCTCATTTTTCTCACGACTTATAATTTTATCAATAGCATTTATAAAATAAGCAATGTATTCTTGTTCACAAGTCTTTAGTAGTTAATTCCAGGAGAGAGAGAGCATCACCTTGGTGATTTTCCTCCAACCATAGACCAATAGTCCCCCACTCACCTTCCTTCCTAGAAGTGGCCCTTCCCTTCACGAGGGTAATAGATAATGAGAATCAACTGATTCCATATGCCATTTGAGAACTAGTGATGTATCCTAGCAAATGACAATCAAGTTTACAACTCTAGTCTAGCTTTAGCTATTTATGACCCATTCTGATTGTTCAACTATCTGGTACATCGTGAACTGACAATGCAAGCAATGACTTTTGCATTACTTTGGCCAAAGTTTCATATATATATAAATAGTCATATGTTCACTCATTCTTTTCTCGACTTGGAGACTAAATTCTTATTAATCATTTAATTTCATTATACATACCAATTCTCTTGCTCTTGCTTATATCACATTATTTATAAGAACACATACCCTTATCTACTAGTCATTCTTGACAAGTCTAGGGTGAGAGCTTAGATGACTATATAACATACATTGAGTCCCTCTTTGCATCTTTGAAATCACGGGTCTATGACATCCTGTCATCTACTCAATGCCCTGTCAACCTATTCTCATGCTCCTTTGTATTCTTCTATACATGCAACATTTTGACATTTAAGCCATAAGGTTTTTATGATTAAAGACTCTATCTTTCTTAGTCTAAGAATATAATCATTTGACTCAAAGTCTATCAAAGATAAATTATAATTTCATGTACCATCAAATTGAATACACTTCCTCATGTATATCAAAGAGATATCATATTAATAAAGTAATCTCTATTACGACTTATCATTACCATAGTGAGTATATCCCTCAACTATCTTGTGGCTATTCTTAGACTAAGATAGGGTTAAAGATCATTCCTCTATAAAACTAGAATATGCATAGTTTTAGAATAACTCAAGAATATACTCTAGATAAATCTCATTCTTCTTTATATACTTGAAGATAATGGTCTAATGTCAAGTGCTCCTACACAATGACTTTGACTTCAAACTAGCTTATTTTTAATCTTTTCAAAACACTCTATATCTTCATGATTAGCTACTACTGTGGGATGAGTACTTTGTTTCACAACAATGACCTTCAATTAGGTCTCTCATAGTTTTCTTTGCCCATAATACAATTTCTACGACCAAACTTGGTTTTTATTTAGTAGTCAAACACTTCTTATTGACTTATTCCTTACATAGCTGGGCTCTAAGTTACCTTGACACACTTGATCACACTTAAGGCACAATTGACCTATTATATATAATATTGTGGGCATAATATATAACACGATCAACCTATCATGTATGATACAATCAACCTATCATGTATGATACAGTCACCCAAGTATAAATAACACAGTCAACCAAGTATAAATATCACAATCAGCCAAGTATAAATAACATAGTCGGCCTATCATTCATGATATAGTAAGCTTAATATATACAAGACAATGAGCTCTATGTAACATAGTGAGCTCTCTATAATACCAATGTAAGGTATAATACAATGGGCTTCACTTATCAAGAAAAGATAGAAAATATCTAAGACATGGTCATAAGACTCCCTACTTAGAGGTTTCAAACTGTTTAATACTTCCAAGCATAAACTATATGATAAGGATTTGACAAATAATAGATCCTTATACATAAGGATTTGACAAATAACATATTTATATGTATACTTCCATGCATAAACTATATGATAAGGATTTGACAAAAAACAAATCCATTTTTCCATATAGAAAACTAACATAATTTTATTTACTCTTTTTATGCTAACTAATCTATTCGAAAGAAAGACTATTATTCAGACTCTGTCATAGTCTATGAAATGTAGTAGACTTACTTGTAAGATAAAACAAACTGAGTTCTCAACCGTAGTCACCTTGTTGTATATCATTTGTTCTTCCCAACTCTTGAGCTTTTTCCTCTTCACATACACAAAAAGGGACTGCAACGTTTCTTAGGTAGAATCAATTTCGTGAGAAGGTTTATCCCAAATATTGCTAGTCTTTTAAAGCCTCTAACATCTATGTTGAAAAAGAACATTGGTTTTAGCTAGACCAAAGAAGGAATTAATAGTTTTGAGGACATCAAAGTAGCAATAGCAGCAGCACCAACACTGACAAATCTAGATTTCTCAAAGGATTTCATATTGTATGCTTATGGAGGAACTGATACTATTTCTGCTATGCTGACCCAACAAAACAAGGACAATCAGGAGCAACTAGTTGCATTTTTAGCCAAGGATTAGAGGGCTATAAACAAAGGCATTCATTTGTTGAAAAACATGTACTTGTAGTTATTAGAAGCCTTAAAAAGTTTAGGCAGATGCTTTCTAACAATAAGATTCAGATGATGGTTGCCCATCCAAGTGTAAAAGAGTTCTTGTTAAGCAAGGATTTGGGACATAAAAGGGCTAGATGGGTAATTAAAGTAATGGAATATGATGTTGATATCAAGGTTACCAAGCTAGCTAGGAGTAAAGGACCATGTGAACAGCTAGCTGAAAGTGCAGAAAATGACTTATAACTGGAAAAGGAAGCTGTTTTGATGGTTGATAACATTGTTGTACCTACTATCCCAGTAAATAACACTAGTTGGACACATGACATGATACATTATTTGGAGACCAATGAGTGCCTAGCAGAGCTAAATGTTTCTAAACAAATGTATTTTAGACTTCAAGCCATTCTATATGTTATTTTTAATGATATCTTATTTAGAAAGGACTATAATGGAGTACTTTTAAGATGCATTGAATCAGGCCAAATTAGAAAAATCTTGAATGAGTTCCATGATGGACCAGTTGGTGGTCATTTTGCACCCCAAACGACAACCTTGAAGATCATGAAGGCTGGGTACTATTGGCCATCTCTTTTCAAAGATGTGGATACATGGGTAAGAAAGTGTGTGAAATGTGTTCTATTTGCAGGCAAACAAAAGTTGGTAGCCTTGTCACTACAACCCATTTTAGTAGATCAACCTTTTACCAAGTGGGGCCTTGATTTCATTGGGGCCATTAACCCACCGTCAAGCTCTAGCCACAAGTGGGTATTATGTTCAGCCATAGATTATTTTACCAAGTGGACATAAGTAGTAGCTTTGAAAGAGGCTAATGGGAGTGTTGTATTAAACTTCTAAGAAGACTTAGTAGCCAGGTTTGCTGTACCAGATTCTATCATTTTAGATAATACCTTAGATTTTGTAGGTATGAAACTAACTGTCTAAGCCATTAAGCATGGTGTTTGCTTAAGTACTTCTTCAAACTACTACCCTCAGAGGAATGGATAGGCCGAGTCCAATAATAAAAACCTCATCAGTATTTTCATAAGGACAATAGAAGACAACTAGAGGACTTGGTATTCAAAGTTGGAATCAACCTTATGGGTTGATAGGGTAACACCTAAAAGATCAATAGGTTAGTATCCATTTATGCTTGTGTATGGGAGGGAAGCCGAGCTACCCATTTCAGCTGAGTTACTAGCTCTAAGCCTCATGAAGGAGGTTAAGATGATGGAGTATGGTCCTATGGAGGTATGGTTTCCTGAGTTATTAGAATTGGACGAAACAAGGAAATAAATAACACAACAGTTGGAGATGCATCAAATGTAAATGAAGAGGACATTTGACAAGAGAGCAACATTCATACATTTCAAAGAGGGAGATATTGTCCTCAAGTGGGATGAGTTAAAAAGTAGACTTGGCAAGCACAACAAGTTTGATGCTATGTGGGGTGGTCCATTCATGATTGCTGAACGCAAATAGCATAATGCTTTTTGGCTGGCCACTATGGAAGGAGAGATGTTATCTATCCCAGTTAATTGGATTTACTTCAAACACTATTTATGAGGAGCAAAAGTTTGTAAATGTATCATAGTGGAGTAGTTTTTTCAGTTAAGAAGTTCTGATTACATAATAGTTTCAGTTCATTTTTATTTTCTAAGAAGTGTTGATGCACAGTTTGTTGGCCCTTTGGAGCCAGTCTAGTTTTATTTTTTATTTTTGTTTTGCTACTGTTGTTTTTCTAGCAGCCAATTTTCAATAAGATTTCTGAGTTGTAAAGGCTAAGGAAAGACTCTATTACCCAATGGATATACTAGGCAACTGGTCATGAGAGTTTTAGTAGGCAAAACTGGCGTAGAGGTCGCAAAAAATGTTACCCAATTGTGCTTTTCAGCCAAATCAGGTCAAGCTAGAATAACACTATGATTTTCTATTTTGAAGAAGTAGATAAGTTCAAGGAGAAAGGAAAGCTAATCTATGTGTTGCATATTGTGTTGTAGGTTGCTTCCATTGTTTATTCTTTATAGTTGATACATTATCAAATGAAAAAAGGTGCACAAATACTTCTAAATCCATTCATGATTATGAACATTTGTATCATGCAATCATTTTCAGTGTATCTTAAGCAATTGATTCACAAAGAAGAAGCAATATAAAAAAAATATTACATAAAATAACTATTCATATTCATGAGAAGAGAAGTGTTTATATGCTCCCACACAAGCCATGGGATTAACTGTATATGATGCAATGAAAAGAAACAAGTACATTTGAAACAAAAAGAGAAAGCATATAAAAGAGAAAAAGGGACCCATCATTGCCTAAATGACGGATCCCACTGCTAGCAACATCAACTTCAGCTCCCTCATTGATTAAGGAAGAATGTTAGAGCTCAGGGTACTTTTTCACTTCTATATGCAGTAATATCAAATGTACATGCTACTTGTCATTAAGCATCTGATCAAGAGATAAAAGAGATAAACAACTCCAGAATGTAGTTACACATACACTAAAAGGAAAAAGAATATCAGATCACCATCAAAGGAGAGGCTCCTAGCCTCTTTTGTTTTCTTAATTAGTTTGTTGGATGTGTAGGTACATGTACTTTAAGACCAGTCATTAATGACATTTGAGGACAATAGTCATAATTACAAGGTACAAGGACTGTCATGAGGCACAATATACAATGCAAAGATAAAGAGAAAGGAGTTGACTGTCAATAATCATACAAAGGAGCAGCCTTTGACTATCTTCAATGAGTAGTAAGGTCAATGCATAACAAACATCTAGTAGAAGGTATGATAAACAATACCAAAGTAGAGGAATGTAATGCATGACATAGGTCTGCTAAATACCTCATACAAACTTGTAAATAGTAGACATAGACCATTAGAGATCAAAGACAGTATAAAAGGAGATAGCATGCAAAACCAAAAGCTGACAGAGAGTTGTCAGGGTATAGTCCAAAATAGTCATTTTCTGACTGTCACAACCAAGTAAGGAATACTGTAGACACAACCTCTTAGGTTGACAATGTAGCAACACATAAGAAATAAACTTATCAGTATGAAGGATCAAGCAAGCAATGATGTTGTTTCATTATTTGTTTCAAGTAATAATGTGTGGAAAAGATGCTAGGGTGGTTGGAAGTGTTGAAGGGCCAAGTGAGAATGTTACTAAGAAATAAGGAGCATAATATTGTCACAAAGCCTAGTTTTTCATCCTTCAATGACAACATTGTAGTCTTAAGGAACCAAGGGAGTAGTCTTCATGAGAGGAACAGTCATGTTTAAGAGTAAAGGATCAACCACTATAAGGGAGTAGCATTGATCATTTGAGGGTAAATACAATAAACAATCAACAAGCAGCATGCATGAGCAGGGATTAGTAATGACTATAGGAACACAAGGAGAGATCATCATGTAAAAGAGAGATAGTAATAGAGACTATCAAGGAGTAGTGACGAATGACTGTCATAGTCAATGGAGAAACCATAGTGAGGAGCCATTGTCACTGATATGAGACTCTACTAGTAGGGAGATCATAAAGGATGGAGATATCATGAACAAAAGCTAAATGCCCTGACAGTCATCATAGAAGGAAAGAAAACACAATGTAAGTAAGCTAACATAGTCACCCCAAAGCATGAAAGAAACACTCATATAGTAAATGAAATGAATATTATAGAGAACTATGATAGTCAATGATGAATTGTAACAAAAGAGTTATAACAACATGAAAGTAGTCAAGGAAAGAGAGGTAACAGTGAAACTGAGTAAGGAGACAACTGCTTCAAATGACTAGTCTAAAATATCATCCACTCCAATAGTCAAAACTAGTTTGGACAAATAAAAGAGGACACATATTTACCACTTTTGTTGTGAATGAGGTGTAAAATTGCTTGTTAAGTTTTTGACCATTGAAATGAATGATATCCAAGCAAAGTGGTTCAGATAGCTATGTCAACATGATAGTGATTAAAGGAGCAACAATATGAATACCTTCAGAAAGCACAAGTTCTATTATATAGAAACAACAATATATTATCAAAAGTAGTCATGAAATCATATAAGGACACCAGAGTATCAAGGAGCCACATATCTTCTAGGGTTTGAAACCCTTGCTTGCAACCTCAAGGTAAAACCTTCAATAGAGTAAGAAAATACATACCTTCCTAGTTTTTTTTGGCTTAGAAAGAAAGCATTTTTCATCGTCTTCTTAAGCAGAGGTACAATTATAGAAACAGAGGCAGATTCAAAAGTTCCAATAGTCATGCATACTATAAAGGTCACTGCAGAGATAGTAAAGGTTCTATGAGCAGTCAAAATGATAACGGTGCTTTAGAGATACAATAGTAAAAGCAAGGAGGGATTCCTAGAATACCCATGAAGAAGAGCTTTTAGAAGTGGCAATACATGAATAGATATAGAGCTTTCAAAGTAGTCAGAAGGTTTTCACACTTTTACCATCATTTTTCTCGTAATAATAAAGATTCATGAGTTTTCAAACAAACCCTAGCAAAGCCATGGAATCATACACCTATTTCTACCATATATAGAAGGAACAAAAGAGTTATAACAACAGAATGTAAGAAATCACAATAGAAGCAATCAATAGCATATATAATGCTTTTGATCCATTGGCTTTGGAGAACTGCAACAAGGAGAAGAGTAGTTTTTCCTATGTGTTGTACATAGTAAACAAATAGAAAAAATCTAATAGTAGAGATACCCTACAATCTCCTTAATAGAAAGAACAAAGCCTCCAGAAAGTAGAGTTTTTTCCATGATTGATAAAGGTGTGAAATAGTAGAAGCAAAGAGTGAAACCATAGTAGAGAAAAGGGGTGATCTCATGGGTTCTTTCATTATTTTCCCTTAAGGCATCAATATGAGAAAGAATATACAAAGAACAGGGAGTTGGAGTAATACTTACTAGCTCAATAGCAGTAGTGAAACCCTTCAGGAGCCCTTCAACATGACCTTCAAAAACCCTATGGAGGCGTAGGATGCAGAACATAAAAAAGTAAAAAAACAAAATGATATTTTTTGGGGTTTTATAAGTGTTTTGTTCATAATCATGCCCTAGCCCGAGCGGCCTCTCAAGTCTTTTTGACTTTTTTAAAGAAAATATCATGAAAATCTAATGAAGGCCATGATCACATCTTCCAAATGGTGAAAACCTAGTAGAGCATGATACAACCTATGGGAGGTATAAGGAGATATTGGTTTTTTGATCTTTGTAATATGATGAATATTGAAAACAAGGTGGGATAGTAACCTTTGATGGTCTTTTTGATTTGACTTAGAGATTTTACAACATTAGAGTAGTTGTAGAGTACATTTTATAAGTCAAAAGTGAAGAGGGAAAAAACATATTGTATTTAAGCAAATATTAAGGGTAATAATTATAAATTACCTTACTATTTGTTTCACAAAACCAAGAAGATAATTATTAAACACTTAGTAAGGTAAAAATGAAATAGATTATCCTTAATACTTGTTCAAATAAAGTATTTTTTTCCCTCAAATCATGCAAAGGAGAGAGATAGAGTTGAACTGAGGTTGGAAACTCATGCAAGAGAAGTTTCTCTTTCTATTTTTGACTTTCAGTCAAACTGAGCTATTGTTGGCAGTTTTTTGGTCAAACACCTTGAGAGGAGTCATGAGCTAAAATAGCTCAATTTGGAGCAGTTGTGGACCCTATTTCTTAGGATTTTTCCTCTTGCTCGCCCAACAAATAGGAGTTGCTTTTTCAGCCTATTCATGCATCATTTGGAGTTTAGTTAGATTGGAGTTGAGTTCCCCTTGCCTTTTGGAGACAGATTTTTGTATTATAGGGAAAAAGCTTATGCTTTTTTCTCAGTTCTTGCTTTCTTCTTACCTTTGCACATTGGAGAGAGAGATATTGAGTATTGTAACTCAACTTTTTATAGGTTTTATACAGTAGCAACAGTTTATTTTCAGTAGTTTCATAGTTATTACAGAGTTTTCCTTCTATTTCTTAATAAAATTAGGTGTTCTATTTAGATTCGTTAGCTTATGAATGATTTGATAAAGATTTACTGTGTTCCAAAATGAAACCTTTAAGTTTTCTATCTCATTCTATTAAAGCAAGTATACAACAATGCATATTTTATCATAGGTTATAGATTGTGCAGGTGATTCTTTACTTTTAGAGGTGTAAAAAACTTTGGTTTTCCTTCAGAAAAAGTGGACTATTTTCATGCCTTTCTGTGAAACATTTTTGTGATAAGATTGTTTAGTTTGAGTTGTAAGAGCAGATATATTAAAAAATAGTTGTGAATCAGTTGCAAGTTAGGACATAATTATTGGTGCATCACCCCCTTAGGATAAGTTTCAGTTTATTTAATCATTCTTCTATCTCTTTTCCCATGAAATTACATCAGATCCAAGGGGCATTTAAAGGGAGCCAACTCTTCCAGAGGTTCATTCTCACCATAGACAAGTCATAGTCTGAGAATATTCCCATGTTGCATAGGATTGCCAAGCTTTAAGGCTTAGCATTCAGGGTACAATCCTTCATGACAACACTATGAAGCAATTTTTTTGTGATAGTTATCAAGTTTTTCTCCCCCCTCTCTCTCTCTTTGTCCCTCTCTTTCTTTCTCACCATCTCTCTCTATCCCTCTCTATATCTATACCTCTCTCTCCCTCTCTATCTCTACACCATCTCTATATTAATCCCACTAGATGATCTAGACCAACCCATACCAAGCTCCATTTTTGACATTATAAAAGTATCATAGCCTGATCTTTAATGTAGAGTTTTGCATTAGAATTCTTGACCATATCCCTAAGTCTATCACACAACAAAAGTCTATCTCTTCCTCTCCCTCTCCTTATCTCTCGTCTCTCTATTCCTTCATATCTCTATCCATCCCCTAATTTTAAAAACTTCACTAAAAGGATTCAAATTGTAGGGCCTAAATTTGAAAGTTAACCCTGCTTGTGAAGCATTTTTTTTGTGAGAGTTATCATGTTTTTCTCCCCCCTCTCTTTGTCCCTCTCTTTCTCTCTCACCATCTCTCTCTCCCTCTCTCTCTTTGTTTGTCTATCTCTATACCCATCTCTATATCAATTTATCTAGATGATCTAGACCAACCCATACCAAGATCTATTTTTTACATTATAAAAGTATCGTAGCCTAATATTTAATGTAGGGTTTTCCATTAGAATGCTTGACCATAGGCCTAAGTCTATCACACAATGAAAGTCTATCTCTTGCTCTCCCTCTCCTTATCTCTCCTCTCTCTATCTCTTCTTATCTCTATCTATCTCCTAAGTCTATCACACAATGAAAGTCTATCTATTGCTCTTCCTCTCCTTATTTGTCCTCTCTCTATCTCTTCATATCTCTATCTATCCCCTAATGCTCAAAATTTCACTAAAGGGATTTAAACTTTTAGGGCCTAAATTTGAAAGTTAACCCTACTTGTGAAGTATTTTTTTTTTTATAGTTATCATGCTTTTCTCCCTCCTCTCTTTTGTTGCAAGTATGTGCCTAATCGATATTGTCATTGATGTCAACATATTTTTTTTGTCATTGATGTCAACTGTGCTCTTACTTTGTTGAGGATATTGAGAAAATTAGCCTTTCCGGTGATAACAATGTGTTGTAGTAAAAATAATGCATTATAGGCAGAAGAACAGTCCAGAAGAATTCTCTGCATTTCCTATAGAATAAATATCTTTACCTGTGGATTGGAAGTTATTTAGAAGCTTGTCTAAAGATGTTATATTCTGAGTTTGACCCTCCCGTATGAATAATTGAGTGAATTATGTTCACCAGAGTGAAAGCAGCTTTTTCTGTGTGTTTGGTGTTGACAGGGAGAAAGTGCTTTGCTCTGCATTCCTCTGCATTCAAGTATTTTGGTCTGTGGTTCTGGAAATAAGTATGTGATGATGTTAAGTGCCTTCAACTACAATGGTTCATGATTTGGTGGTCTGCAAGCTATCTTTTGTTTATGACAGTGGTTGACAGTGTTGTTCTTATGCTCTGGTTTGAAGAATTTGATTAATAGAGTTGTTAGAGATTACACAGTTGTTCCTAGTGATTACAATGTGCTTGTGGACGTCTCCTGATCATGCTCCTACATTCGGATTAGTTTGCAAGGTGTAAATCAGATTGTGCATGAAGCATGTTCTTGAGATTACTTGTGTTAACATTAGTCCTGGCCAACCTGGTTGAATTCATCATCTATGGAGGTACATCAAAGATTGTGATAGCATGTTGTAGCGTGGAAGATTATGTTTGAGTCCTAGCTAAGGCATGGCGTGATCTGCATACATTCTTACGTCTTTTTCTTAGCTAAATTTGTATTAGGTTCAGACCTATTTTATGTATGTTTGTAATGCCGACCTTGGAGATTATTCCAATGGTTGATGATTGTAATGCCGACCTTGATGATCATTCCAAGGTTGATGTAGTGTATAAATACTTGTAATTAAGTCGTGAAAAAGTAATCTAAGAGTGAAGATGTGAAGATAAAGTGAAGTAAGTTAGTAGAGCAGAGTAGAGGTGTTTTGTGCTTCAATGGAACTGAACCTTGACATGGAGTAGATGTTGTTATCTCAATTCAACCTTTTGGTAGTGAGCCACCCATTGGCAGCGAGCCTTTCTTTGGCAGTGAGCCATTCATAGGCAGTGAGCCTTTCTTTGCAGTGAGTAATTTGGGTAGTGAGCTTTGTAGGCAGTGAGCCTCTGTGTTTCAATATTAATATAACTTATATATTTCTGTGGGTTAACACACATAGTGGTTTTTCCTTTCTAGGGTTTTCCACGTAAAAATTTGGTGTCTCATATGTTGTTTATGCTTTTGTGTTGAGCTTCTCATCTAATGCTTTCATGGTTATATCTGAATATAAATAATTGATATGTTGATGATTATATTTGGTTAAAAGTTTTAGGACAACTGTTTCACCTCACCCTCTCAATTGTCCAGTGTAGTTCAACATCTTTGTCCCTCAATCTTTCTCTCACCATCTCCCTATCCCTCTCTCTCTTTGTTTGTCTATCTCTATACCCATCTGTATATCAATCTCTCTAGATGATATAGACCAACCCATAGCAAGATCCATTTTTTACATTATAAAAGTATCATAGCCTAATATTTAATGTAGGGTTTTTCATTAGAATGCTTGACCATAGGCCTAAGTCTATCACACAATGAAAGTCTATCTCTTGCTCTACCTCTCCTTTTCTATGCTCTCTCTATCTCTTCTTATCTCTATCCATCCCTTGTATTCTTATTTCCTATCAAATTATTATAGAGGCTTCCACCTATTATCAGATCAAAACCTCCAATTTAATTAATCATTTCATCAAGTCTTCATTTTGTCAAATTCTACACATCTTTGGAGGGAGAAGGGGGCAAAGAGAGAAAGATAGATAGAGGAAGAAGGGAAGATAGAGATGAAGTGGGAGAGAGATATGGATATATAAAGAGGTAGAGGGAGAGATTGATATATAGAGGTAGAGATATAGCAATATAAAGAGGGAGAGAGAGACAAAGAAAGATGGTAAGAGAGAGATCGAGGAAAATAAAGAGACAAAGAGAGGAAAGAGAGAAAGGAAGAGAGTATACAAAGATAGATAGATAGATAGAGATAAAGAGAAATGCATAGATCAAGAGAGAGAGGACAAATATGAGGCTTATGCTAAATAAAAATACTTGCTTCAAATAATATACATATGCGATTATTAATGGAATGCAAGTGAACAAGAATATAAAAAGGAGATGCATGCAAGTAAAGACTAGACACCAAACATAGAAGCTCACACATTTCAAGTTCCTACTAAGAAAAACACATGGATCTTGAAATTCATTAAGATTATGTAAATTAATTCATGACACTCAAGAAAACAAAAATTGACATGGTCTATACGAATAAAAACAATCCTCATTCACTTAAAGAAATGGTAATTGAACTTCCACAACTATTTGGCATACCCATTGCAGTGGCCTTCCATCTTAGAAAAGGTATCATGGAATGTTGACAAGGCCTCATATAATTTTTCACCATCTAATGTTTCTACGAAAGGTGTCGTCTGACACACATTTTTTTTACTTGCGGACAATATCATGGCAGCTCATTGTCACAATCAAAGCAAGACATTGGACATCACTTTGAAAGTCATCTAGTTCGTTAACTGATGAACATGATTCAACTAGCATGGTTGGGCCATCTAGTGGTTTGAAGGGGTTCACTATGCTTTTATTTATATTTGTGCCAGAGATTTCAATGGTATCATCGACATGTATGGGTTTAGCCATTTCCTGAGAAGAGTGAATAAAAAAGAATATATAAGTAGAAATGGAGATAAATTTATTTGTAACTCTAGCATTATTGTTTTTGTCAAATAAAACAAAATATTTAATCTAAATAAACTTAAAGTGTAACAATTCTAATTATATTGGTTGGGATTTGTTTTTGCAAAACTGTTAAAGGAGGGATTAGTTTGTGGAAGTTATTGAAGAGTTGAATTTAGAAAGAAACATAATTAAATTCAATAAGTTCAAACATTTAGAAATAAGTGGTTCAAGACCGATTGAACTGTTTATTCTCCTTGTTGTACCTTGTGTTTGAACAAATACATATATAGAAGGAAGAAAATATCTTTAAAAAGTATGGCTAACCCACTTGTGTCTAGACCATTTGAATAGACTAAAAAATCCACTTCATATATACCTGTTTGTCATGAAGTGATAATCATCTTGTAGAGAACAGGGGCAAAAACACTTAATTGTTGAAGTAGATTACACAGGGAAAGGTGTAAGTTTTATAGAATCGATTCAATATGAGTAGATGATAATGCATAAATTGTAGAGAAAGTGCGGTATAGGTTGAAAATATAGTAATATCGAATCAATTAGGGCCCTCATAACCAGGGTAAAAACAAGGAAAACAAACATGCAAGAATTCATTCGTTTAGGGGTAAAATCCATAGGAAGGGCAACAATTAATTCCAATTAATCAATTCCATCACACTACTCAATCCAAATAATATAAAACCATTACGTAAGTTTTAAGGAAAATTTACTAAACAATAATTAAACTAAAATTTGGGGAAAATATGGCGGAGAAAAAATAGCCCATGCTTGAAAAGATACAATAAAATCAATTCAAGTATTCTCCAACTTTGTTTTCCTTATAGACTGTCATGTTTGCAGAAGTATTAAGTCTCTATTGAATTCAATTATCAATTATTTAATTAAAAATTAAATTAAATTAGGAAAACAGTTGAGAAGTTGTGAACTGCAAAGCAGTAAGTCTATAAAATAAAATAATTTAACTATAACAACAAATAATCAATCCATGAAAATGTTACTGTGCTAACGTCCAAAAAAAACCAAAAAAAGAAAAAAGAAAAATTATAACTGTAGCACAACTTTAAGCTGGTAAATCTTGTATTAAAGTCTTTTCCAGCAGTGTGAATTTTTTTTTGTTATATTTTTTAGTCTTTTGAGTAGTGTGATATGAAAATGGCAGCACTCCTTAATTTTCCAATGCCCTTTAAGAAAAGCAATTGCCTAAAGGTTTTGCAAATTTACTAGCAAAATATTGTACAGGGATAGTGTATTTTCTTCCTTTTTAGGTGTAAGTGATATGCTTCTAAGATTTGGAAAGAATCGGCACTCTAATTTCATTTATCATAATTGTTTAATAAATGGTAGTAGAGGAAACCAAAAGAACCCCTCAATGATGTCTTTGTACATGAGTGATGAGAACAAAATGAAATACAAGAAACTGAATTATGACTAGTTTGCAAGTGATTTCAAGATGGATGAATCTACGGATAATTCTCCTTTATTGCAGCTATTGTTATACCCACACAAAAGCTAGTATTTAGGCATCTTGATTATGTGATGAATTCTTCTTGGTTACAACTATTATTTTAGTCAAATGGAAGCACTTTCTAAATCCATAATGTTAATTTATTAGTGTTTTCTAAATATTAATTTCAAATTTTTTTTATTCGTCCAAAACAATTTGCTACGTGAAATAATGAACTTTTAATTTGTAATTTTTTTAAAAGCAGCCAGGTGAAATCAAAAGATTAATCTTAACTACAAGATTTTAATAACAATGACACATGTCTCTTACATTATTTGCATGTCTAACTAGAGGTGTCAATAATAGTGACACATGTTTCTCATGGTATCTATGTGTCTACCCTCCTTCTAGCTGTATATTTCTTGTTTTACAAGGGTTAAATGTGATCGTACACTACTAATAGGAAATCTGCAATTTACAAGATTTCACTATCTACTATGGCCTGGACAATTGGCTATCTAGCCCCTAGGATTAGAGGTTGATTTCTGATAACTATCGTTAGCAACTTTTATTTTATTGTATTCTAGTTTTATCAATGCTATTTTAACTTTCGTCTTTCTTTTCAATAGTTTTTCTTTTGTGGAAATGATAGGCTACTTGGGCAATCTATCGAATGGAGACATTGTCATGCATGGACTTATTATCTTGGCTATCTTTAAGTTCATGTCTTCTTTTAGCGTTACTACAGAGATTAAAGAGTCCACAGATAAAAATTGCTTTAATTCAACTTCTTGAATGTATACTCTTTGTGTCTATCTACTTGAATCACTTTGGCAATTTTGATTTTGATAGCGAGAAAACTTAGGTAGCAATTATCATTTGTGTTGATCATTTTTTTTATGTTATTACATTTTATCATCTTTACATGAGTATGGTGGTAGGGAACTTGTGCTTCAGGTTGGGCATTTAGTATCATAGGAGCTATTGAAGAAGTAAACTTTCTTGCCATTAGAAATATTTTAAGCCTTAGCGAGTAGCAACTTATTAAACCTATAATCACAAGGTGAAATGTGTAGTTCCTACATTAGCAGGCTTGTTTTCATGGTCATTTTGTGATTGGCTTTTGAATCAATAGTAAAAGAACAATGTTTCTATTGTACAACCTTTTTCATTCTATCAGTGTGATCATGAGAATAAAAGGTCTTCTGATAATGGCTGCAATGGGGGATTAATGACAAATGCATACAATTATCTTATTGAAGCTGGAGGCATAGATAAAGAGAAGAACTATCCATATACTGGAGCTCTAGGAGAAAGCAAGTTTAGACATGAGATAGTAGCTGTGCAAGTTCAAAATTTCACCTATGTCCCTCTTGATGAAAATTAAATTGCTTTCAACCTAGAGAAGCATGGACCTTTGGCCAGTATGTATTTATCTTTTACTATGTTGGATCAATATTAAAATTTTAGTCTTTTGCCTCAATCCATCTATTCTCTCCATTCTATTTTCGTTACTTATACTCACTTTCACATCAGGGATGTTGGGAGTACATCCTAGCATCCCTTCTTATGCTCATTTTCCTTAGGTGTTCCCATGTGTTTCCATTGGGAGATCATAATGGTGTAACATAATACAGTTCCCTCCAAGAGTATGCTCATTTAATCATGTTGTTGGAGTAAGATTTTTTTCAAGTTCCCTGCTTACAAGTTACATTCTATTGTAGATGGGTTGAATGCAACATTTATGCAAACATACATTGTAGGAGTTTCTTGTCCTCTAATTTGTAGCAAAAGGTTAACCAAGTGGGGAATCCTATCTAATTGCAAAGGAATTACCTCATCTCCTTTAATGGTAGAACACCAACATTCTCACCTTTGTGTACATGACAAGAGGATTGACTCTTGTGACATAGTTGATAGAGAAAAAATTAGACAGCCTAATGGAAATTTAAAGTTTTTTGAAATCTAATGGAAACAATTGTATTAATAAAGCAAAGGAGGAATGTTTATTTCTATATAAAACAAAGTTTGAATAGTAAAAAAATAAAAAAATAAATGAAACAAATATAATAAGGAATCAATTGCTTAATTTCTGTAGTTTAAGAGTGAGATCTATTCGATAAAAGTAATAAAATAAATATTCAAAGAAGAGAATGATTGTGCCATACCTATGTTATAAGCGTCAGATTGAAATAGTGGCAAGAGTTTGGAGAAACCCAAATGCTGGCAAGAGTGTGTAGTGATTTCTGTAATACAAAGGAAAGTATAATACAGACTGGAGAACTAAATGTATATATAACTAAATGTATATATAAGCTTTTGTTTTCCCAGATTTTTCATCGCCCCACAAACACATGGATGATTTGGTATACCGTGGCTATACAAGTTAATCTATTTAATATTTTAGATTTTAAAATATTTTAATATTAACATAAAACTAATATAGGCAATTTAAATATTTAGAAATTGCTCTAAAATATTATGAAGATATATTCTCTAATTTTAAAATAATTGAAACTTAGTAATATACAACCACAAATTTGAGTTTTTATCCATAAAACAAGCAACAACTTTTAATACACAATTCTAAATTTACATCTAAATTTACATAAACACTATAAATTCAATTTGATATGTTTAGATTAATATATATTCTAAATAATTTTAATATAATTCAAAAATTATGTAATTTAAAAAAAATTGAATACTATAAATATTAATTGAAAATATATTTAGAAATATACTAAAGCTTTTTAGATTGTTAATTTTATGTCACTTTTTCAATTTAAAACTATTAAAATTTAAATTATCATAAAATGAATAAAAAAAGAAATGTATGTTGGTACTATTAAAATATAAATATGTATTTATGAGTGTTTAGAGTATGTAGTACCAAAAAATTGTAAAGATAGAAGTAATAAGAATATTTAGTAATATAAATTATTGTAGGAATGTAATGTAATTTAGATGATTTATAAAAAATAAATGTTCCTAATCCTCTTTAATAACATATGTTTAAAAGTGTGTGTTTAGTTGGTCTCTTTGTCCAATGATTTTTATTTACTATAATGAATATTTAATAATAGTAATAAAAATATATTTAATAATATTAATTATTGGTAAGAATTGTAATGTAATTTAAATGATTTATAATAATTAAATGTTCAAAAAAAATGTTATTGAGAAAAGAAGGTAGAGAGTGGTTAACTTAAAGTGTGTTGCTCCTCCCTTTAATAACATATGTTTAAAATTGTGTGTGTTTAGTTAGTCTCATTACCTTATGATTTTTATCAATATAGATGCAAGAAAATGTCATTTTACTATAATGAATATTTAAATTCTATAAAAAGTTTAAAAGTAAAAGAAATTAATTATGATTTTGGTAAAGAGTATTTAACAATATTAATTATTGGTAAGAAATGTAATGTGATTACAATGATTTATAATAATTAAATGTTTAAAAAAAATTATTGAGAAAAGAAGATAGAGAGTGGTAAACTTAAAGTGTGATGCTATGGCCTTTAAAACATATGTTTATAAGTGTGTGTGTTTAGTTAGTCTCATTACCCTATGATATTTGTCAATACAGATGAAGAAAAATATCATTTTACTACAATGAATAGTTAAATTCTATAAAAATTAAAAAATATAATAAATGTTTTCCATTTAACCTTTTATCTACTTAACATAAAATATAAGAACAAAATATAGTTAGATTAATCTCACATTGCTAAAATTTTTGAGATTGGAGGGCAAAATGTCCAAAATGATTTGTCATAAGCCACTATAAATGTTTATTAGTATTTAAATGCTAAGTTGGTATTTTACATAAATTATCTTGGCTAAAGGAATGCCATTGGTGTAATGATGATTTCTCTAGCGTCATCTCCTTGTATGACCTCATAACTACCTTAGCACAAGGTAAAATCCATAGCTTCCCTGTTAAGTTGTTCACATCGTTCGAGGATGACTTTGAACTCGGTAGGTGTCCTTCCCCACTGCAATAACATTAGACATGATTACAATTCCTTATAAAATCATAAAAGGTAAAGACTTAAAAAAATGCACACCAATTGTAAAAAATATTATTAATTTAGACCTGGGAAAGTGTGGAGTAAAATTGACTCCTCTTTAATGTGATGTCAATACACTCTTATTCTTGAATTTATTTCACTTGTATAAAAAACAACGAATATTTGAAATCGTATGTTTATTTTATATTGTTTAGTATTAGTAATAAGCTCTGAATCGATCTAGTTTTTGCCCCTCAACTACCTGGCGGACCCTGTTCCCTGTAACCGCCTCTACCTATCGGTCAAATGCTCTTCCCTTGGTCGAACTTTATCTATCAATGACCTAGATAAATGTCTTTTGATGGCTTACAGAACGACCCTTATGTCTCATAATTCATTTGGTGGTATTCACAGAAATTTGAATGGTGCTTGGCTCAATGGAGATTGGACCCCTCGTAAAGACACTAGAAGGGTCCATTTTGAGGACAATACTATAAAAAGGGACCATCCCTCCCACCGGACCGCATCGCACTCCAAACGATGGGAGAAAGAATCTTTAGTCAACATTGCTCAGCACTCTAGTGGGGCATTGAAACCTCAAGATGCTGCCTTCCAAGATTTCCAGAAGGGACTTCGGTCTGATCACAAGAAAAAGGAGCTGCACCACATTTATAAACGTTCTGAGTTCAACCCAAAGGCTGCCCGCTTCTAGGATGCCAGGGCTATGAAAAAGTCTCGACCATTTCAAGAGAAACCCAGGAAATCAGGGTGTCAGGCCAAATAGAAGAAAGCATGGACCCTAGTCTATAAAGAAGTCATCAAGCAACCAAGATTTCAGGAAGTTTTCTTGGACCAAAATGAAGGAAAAGTTTTTGAAAAAGCTTCCACTCTTAGTAATACAGCTCTCATAGGTAAGGTACATTATCTCCTCACTTCAATCTAGAAGATTTAAAATAGTGGTATTAGAAGACCTGACCAGATGTAAATGAGTCTTGTGAACTACGAAATGGTTTCTTCTATTTCATTTTCTTGACCAAGGATGAAAGAGATAGAGTCCTCAACAAGAAACTTTGGAAATTTGGTCAAACAACCATTTTTTGTCAGGAATGGAAACCTAACTTCCATGTTGGGAGGGAATCCTCCCCAATGTCCCTTTCTGGATTCAACTCCCATATCCCCCCTTGAATATAGAGATATGGATACTTTGAGAAGTATATGCAATTCTCTGGGAATTTGCCAAGAAGTGGACATACCCATGCCCAGCCTTACAGACATCACTCCTAGTATCCGCATTTTTTCTGAAGGAAAGGACCTTCTACCCAAAAGAGTAAAGCTGAGAACCGCATAGGGTTTTTGGCTTCAGGAGATCCTCCTACAAGATGGGTTACAACTAGAAGATCTTGAAAGATCGAATGACTTCCTTCGCAATAGAGACATGAATGAAGATTCTAGGCTTGCTCAGGGCACAGATGAAGAACTTCAGCCTAAGATGGCCCCTTCTAAGGAATGTCCTCTAAATGAAATTCTCTTTAATTCCTATGAAAGACAAGAAGAAGATTTTTCCCAGCAAGTCCTGTTGAGAGCTCTTAAAACCCTAGCCTAACGAGAGCTGGACCTTATCAGATTGGAACACCATACAGAGGTAGATGGACTAAAGGACCCCCTCACAGATGGACCTAAACCAGGAGATATCTCTGAACCATTCCCCCACCTTTCTGAGAAGGTACATAATCCTTAGGGGGGTGAATCTCCTAATGATTCCACTGGTATACCAGAAGAAGGGATTGATTCAGATGTTAAGCTCCAAGACCTTTATGTGGAAGTGTTAGCAAAGGCAGCTTCCACCATCTTTGAAGACTTGGCAGAGGAAGTCTTGCATGAGGAAGAAGCTCAGAGAGGCCTTAATGAGCTCAACATTTCTTAGACCCCATCAAGGTTCAGAGAACTCAGAAAAAGAGCCCTTCCAGAAGAAGTCTACGACAAAAGAAAACTAAAGGAACCACAGATGCCTAGGAAGGAGGGGAAGTGGAAGGAACTAAATCTTTTAAGAAGAGGGGAATTGAGAGCTCCCCTTAGGTACAATGAAGTTCCTCACGTGGAATATTAGGGGCTTCAACGCCCCTAACAAAGCACACCTCATCAAGCATCAGGTTGAAGGTGCAAAAGTAATATTCTTTTGCTGCAAGAGACAAAATTATCTTTAGATAATGGAGATTACTTCTTCAGAAAATGGAAAAATTGGGATTTTGAACTCCATCCAGCTTGCGGTGCCTCTGGGGGGCTAGCAGTCCTCTAGAAAAAACAACTCCCCAGGTTTGAAGTGATGGGAAACAAGGAGAATTGGATTCTAGGGAAATTCCCATGACTCCTTCTGGGGAAAGATCTCTGGGTAATGAATGTTTATGGTCCTTTCGACTCTACACAAAAACTTCTCTTATGGAGACATTTGTCAAATGTTTTTCTCATGCTAAGATAAGATATGGTTATTCTGGGAGGTGATTTCAATGTTATACTAGATGGGTCTAAGAAAATGGGTGGCAATCCTCTTTAATCCCAGGCCATGTTGGAGTTCAAGGACTTCATTGAATCAAACGGTTTCATGGATTGTAGACCTGTGAATGGGTGCTTTACTTGGACTAATAAGAGGTATGACGTTTCTAAGATAGCAGAGAGACTTGATAGATTTTTATGTTCTTCCCAGTGTCTGCTCAGGAATTTGAGTTTCTCTTCTCGTATCCTACCACTTCTCAGATCCGACCATTTTTCGGTCACCTTGGTAGTTGGCAGGAATTGCAAGACCTGTAAAAGTCCTTTTAAATTTCAAGAGATGTGGTTTAGAGATGCCAATTTTCTTCCAAAGGTTAAGTCTTGGTGGCTGTCAATACCCTTTGTTCATGAGTCCAGAATGTTCCAACTAGCCAAAAAACTGGATTTCCTGAGGTCATGGATTTGTGAATGGAATAAAAATCATTTCAAAAATATCTTCTTTGAAAAGAGCAAAATTTTAAAGGAAGCAGAGGAGGTGGAAAAGGAAATTATTTAGTCTGGTATGAATAGTTCATTGTATTTTAAAGAAAAAGCTCTAAAAAACCAGTTAGAAGAGATCCTCCTCCAGGAGGAAATCTACTGGCGCCATAAGTCGAGAGAAACTTGGTTAAAAGAGGGTGATCACAATACCTCCTTTTTCCATCTATCGACTAAATTACAGAGACAAAGGGCATCCATTCATTGTATCAAGAAAGATGATGACTCTTTCCTCCATGATCCAGAATCTATCAAATCTGAAGTGAAAATCTTCTTTGAAAATCTACTCTCCAACAATTGTGGGGACACTTCACGACTTCTTAGAAACTTCAACTTGCATATAAGAGTATCTGAAGTCATCAACAGGGACCTTATGAGGGAATTTACCCTGGAGGAGGTGAGATGGGCAGTCTTCACCATGGATGGAAGCAAAGCCTCGAGCCCGGATGGCTGGACTGGTTCTTTCTTTCAAAGGTGCTGAGAGTTTGTGGGGAAAGACGTCTTCCTAGCAATTGAGGAATCAAGGAAGTTTGGTAATGTTCTAAAAGAATTCAACAAGACTAATCTAGTTCTAATTCCAAAGGTAAGTACCCCCACCTCTTTCAAAGAATTCAGGCCTATCTCCCTTTGCAACTTCATTTTCAAAATAATCTCCAAAGCATCTGTGTTGAGATTGGCCAGCTTCCTCCCACAAATTATCTCAGAGGAACAAGGGGGCTTTGTGCCTAGAAAGGAGATTGCTGAAGGAGATTTACTTACCCATGAAATTCTCCACTCCTTAAAAAGGGACAAAATGCCTTGCATGGTGCTAAAAATAGATACGAGGAAAGCCTATGATAGAGTTAACTGGGCCTTCTTGCATCACGTTCTTCTTGCCCTAGGCTTCTCTTCAAGATGGGTCAAATGGATTTTTTCTGGCATAATAGGGGTGACATGTTCAGTGCTTATAAACAGAGTGGAGTCTACCTCATTCCAGACCTCGAGAGGTTTAAGACAAGGTGATCCCATGTCTCCCTATCTCTTCATATTGATGATGGAGGCTCTCACTCGGCTGATTAAAGAAGCAACCCATAATAGGATATGGAAAGGGATTAGGTTGAAGGCTCTTAATGACCCTTTAACTCACACACTCTTTGCTGATGACACGATCCTCTTCAGCTGGGCTAATAAAAAAGAAGCTACTACAATCAAACAAATTCTCGCAACCTACCGTGAAGCTTTCGGTCAGTTGGTGAACACATACAAGTCCAAAATGTACTTCTTCAATGTTTCACTTCATAGGCAAATGGAATGGGCTTCCTTACTCAACTTCAAGTTGGAATCACTCGCAGGGAAGTATTTAGGTGTCCCTCTTTTTAACGGTAGACACAAGAAAGAACTTTGGAATGAGATCATCGAAAACATGACACAAAAGATCTGCGCCTGGAAGGGGAATTGGTTGCCCCTAGCAGGCAGGCTTCTCCTAATCAAGTCAGTGCTTACAACCATTCCAGTCTGCATGCTCTCTTCCCTCCAAATTCCAAGAGGAGTAGTTTCAAATGCAGGCAAAATCTACAGGAAATTCCTTTGGGAAGGCACTTTAGACACAAAGAAAATTCACCTGATAGCTTAGAACATGATCTGCACACCAAAATCTCAAGGAGGTATCAGATTCCTTAACACAGAGCTTCATAATGCTGCATTGGGGGCAAATCTAGCTTGGAAAATTTACAAGAATCCATAGGCCAAATGGGCGAAAATAATGCAAATAAAGTACTTAGATTCTCAAAAGTCAGAGAGGATCTTCACCATCGCCAACCCTCCAAAAGGTTCTTCTATCTGGAATTTTATTGTCAAATGTCGGGAAGTCATTATCCCAAGGCTGTCCTAGACCATTTTCGATGGAAAGAAAGCTTCCTTTTGGGACGACTCTTGGAACAGGTGGCCGAAAATAGCTTCTCTAGGCAATTTCAAGGAGGTAGCTACCTTCCTCAAAACCTTCTGGGGAGTGAAGGTATAATTATTTCATGATGGACACTAGAACAGTTCCCTCAAGAATATCCTAGAAAAGTTTTGAAAACTACAATTTCCCTCAGGATCAGAAAAATGCGTTGACAAAGATCTTGCAGGATAGAATTTTATTTTTCTCTCCAAAGGAGGATGAGCTGATCTAGATAGGAGATGGTTCGGGGAATTACAAAGAAAAATTTGGATATAATTTCCTCTCTTTGAAACCAAAGGTGGAGTGGCCAACCAGTTTATGATGAAGTGACCTTGTTCTTCCAAGGGCAGGTATTTTTACATGGCTGCTGATCAACAGGAAGATTTTGACGGGTGACAGACTAGAAAGATTATCTATAGGTCTAAACTTTGATTGTGTCTTTTGCCAGGAAGAGAAAGAATCAATTGACCATCTTTTGCTGAGGTGTAAATTCAATCATGCTTGTTGGGGACATTTAATGGTGAAGCTCAATTGGTGTTCTCCAATTCCTGACACATTGACTCAATGGATGGAAAGTTGGCCTTTTCTCTTCAAAGAAGCTTATTTTCATCTGGTTTGGATAGTTAGTCCTTCCATAGTGTTGTGGATGCTATGGAAAGAAAGGAATTCTAGAGTTTTTCAGAATTCTACAAAGGATTTGGAAGAGCTTGGGAGGACATGGAAGCCCTTATCTCAGAAACAGTGATTGCCAAACATAACAGATCACCTAGGAAAGAATATGCATGGACCAACTGGGATTGTTTAATTTCTTCCCAGTGGAAAGAACTCTAGAACTTTCCTTCCAATGGTGGTATTTCCTCTCATCATCCAAAAGTAGATAGATCCACCATCAAATGGCTTCCACCCACCTCTCCTTTTGTGAAAATTAATTTTGATGGGGCTTGCAGAGGGAATCCGGGCCTGTTAGGTTTAGGATTTATCATTAGAAATGCTTGAGGGGAACTCTTAGTGGCAAAAGCAAAGAAACTCCTAGTAGGAACGAACAACATGGTTGAGGCTTTTGCTTTACTTCACGGCCTTCAACTGGCTATAGAAAAGGCTTCAAAATAGTTGCAATAGAAGGCAACTCCCTCATTATCATCTTAGCTCTTCAAAAACAAAAAGAAGACAATTGGTCCATCAGATATATCCTTGAGCAAGCTTGGATGTGTTTACAGTCTTTTGATTCTTTTCAAATCACCCATTGCTACAGGGAGGGAAACAAAGTGGCAGATTGGCTTGCAAATTCAGCCATAGATCAGGAGGATCAGGAAATGCTCTTTGATCATAATTCTCTTCCACGCTCGTCCTTGCTTGAATCCTTGATCTCCTTTGACAACCCTTCGCCTCTGCCTATTCGTTGATTGTTGTCCTCTCAATTTCTAACAGTTGCTTTCAAGCCTTGTCAAAAGCCTCAAATGTTACTCAGCCTTTTTTCTTAACAATGGCTATCAGTGAGGATTTCTAGTGCACTCCATCTCCTCTCCTGGGGTTCTTTAATGCTAAGGTGACGTTGGGGTGTGTTACACTCCATTCAAGCTGACAGATGGGCTTGATGACTATTGTTTTTTATTTTTTGCCAGTTCTGGTTGGTGACCGTGGCTTTGCTTTCTCTCGAGGGGTTCCCTCACCCCATTTTGTAATTTGTATATATTTTATATATCAATATATGTCTGAGGTTTTACCTCTTTTTTTTTTTAGAAAAAAGCTCTGAATCACCGAGGCTTTCTTTTGTTCTATGCTACTTTTTGATTAATAGTTTTATGCAGAAAAAGAGTGGCATATAAAAAATATGTGAAATTGGTAGAGGGAACTGTTGGCTGGAGCCATGCAGAAATGGTGAAACAATGTGACGTGTGGGCCCCCACTAATATTTACTCATTTAATTCATCTAACTCTCTTAATTAGTTATACAGATTTTACTATTAATATATTTTACTTACTAATAATTATTTTACTTATTCATGTAGTTTTGCAATGCAAATCCTCTCCTTTGTAGTTCCTTCTCATGACATTTTCGTTAAATGTTTTCCCCTTCTATTTTCTTTAATAATGTTTTCTTGTTCTATTTTCTTTAATTTTTTCTGAAATGATTTTTGTGTAGATTTTCATAAATGCACCTGTCATATCAAATGTTTGGACATAACTATCAATCCTATATGCACCCATCAATATTAAAGAAATAAGAATTGCAATTGTCTTCACAGAAAGTAAATGACATCCGCAGAAACTAGTGAAAAACTATAGACAAATGGAGATTTCAACGTTGGAAAGCAAGATGGAAAATGATGAAAAGGGAGAAACAAAATCTGGAAAATCAAACAGTTCACGAAGCTGCAATCATCTTGCATGCTTTTGTAGAAATGGAGACGATTGATTTCTAATGTCAGCCCACTCTCCTCACAAAGGGAATGCCTTTAGCGTAATTAGCACTTGCACCCATAGGAGGTTCAAGGAATACGCCGATAGGAACAACCGACGAGTTTAGAAAATTTTCCAACGTGAATTTTTTTACAATGTGAGACAATTTTTTGAGCATTATAATGCTTATATATAAAATCCTATTAACTAATTATAATCATCTAAATGTAATTTATTTTGTTATTAAGTTATTTATATAAAAAAATAAAATGGTAAAATAGGGGAAAAAATAGTATTTATAAAAAAATATGTGATCTATTTTTATTTAAAAGTAAGTTTGTGATTGAGTATGTTTTTGGATTCAATTATGTGAGCTTATTTTACAAATCTATATTTATTTATAATATATCTTTAATTATGAGTTTATTTTTAAACTTACATTTCCTTATAAAGTATAGTATATCTTTATTCATTTCTTCTCGTCAAACAAATATTTTAATAATGTACCTATCTTTTCCCACTTATTTATTATGGTACATTTATCCCTTTCTTTCCACTCAATTATTTCTGTATCTAGTTCTTCTCTCCATATATATATAAGGTCATAAATAATGTCATAGTTGTACCTTTGTCCATTTCTTCCAGCTGTATAGATAACGTCATAGTTGTATGGTTATCCATTTCTTCCCGTTGTATAGATAACATCATAGTTGTACCTTTATCCATTTCTTCCCACTAGAGAGATAACATCATAGTTATCCTTTATCCATTTTTGTTGCCATTATTCCTGTTGTACACACATTTATGTCCAACATAATTATTTCTATAGACATATCTATGCTACTTATTTATATATAATATAACTTTACCATGTCATTACACATCAGTGACATCATTCTGTTCTGTAATATTCTCTCTCGATCAAGTGTGCAACCTCACAAAATACATTACTCTAGTCCATGTAAAGTTAAATATCAAAATATAATGAATAATTTATAGAATTAAATTTAAGTATGTAATCACAAAATAGACTAATGGAACACAATAACATTTTGTTAGAACATCTACAAAAATAATAATCAAACAATAATCAAATAATTAAACATTTGCCCACATGAAAAACATTTAACTAATTTAGTGAATCAGAATAGATTAGTTCTAATATCATGTAATTGCCCAAAACTAATAAAATATTACAATCAACAAAATAATAATTATTTGAGTAATTATTTCACCACCTGAATGTAGATGGAGATACGCAAAGGTGTACAAAGTATGCAATTTTCACCATTAAAATTGAAAATCTTTGTTAATGATATAAAAATTATACAACAAATATATTATACAACAACAAACATACAATGACAACAACAAAGATGAAATGGCCTTAGCGTATACAAAAACTCAAAATATATAACCATCCAAAAAAGAGATTTATATATGAAACTAAATTGAGTTAAATAATTAATTACAACCCTTAACTAATATTTCTCCACATCTTTTAAAATGTATCTTATAATATTAAAAAAATTAGTTAAACAATTTCAATTCATACTCCTCATACCAATAATTTATAAGAACAATTGAAAACTAACAATCACACCTTAGTGTGCAATGAGTATGCCAAAAATGGATGTGGAAAGGAGTTGTGTGTGGATAAAAGAAAACATTATTTTGCATATGGGAAATTTAAAATATACATAGTTTGTAAAATTGAGTTGGTAAGAGCAATAAATAAGGGGGACATATTTGTAAGAGTATCAAAGAGGATTTTTAAATTTTTTTTTGTAATATTAGTATTGTCAAAAAGAGAGTATATAGACTATTTACATTAATTTTTTGGGTATATTTTGATTTGTTGAATCATGGTCATCATTTGAACATTGAAACCATACAATGATGTGTGTTGTTATTCTATACTGGTAAGTAAAGTTTGAGTATATGATTTGGACCAACACATACCAAGGTCCACTTTTTATATTGTAAAAGTACCATAGCCTAATCTTTAATGTAGGGTTGTCTAATGGAATGCTTGACTGTAACCTCAAGTCTATAATAGAATGTTGGGAATTAATGTGTCTCAACTTTGGTAATTCCTTGGATTTATTATTTGTAATATATTTATTTATTTAGCCTATGTTGTAATTTTTTTGCACATTTTATTTTGTCATTCAGTGTGAAGTGGCACAGTGAGTTGTCACTCCACTTGTAAGATGACTAGGATGGTCAACTCACTCCATGTGGAGATAGGCATCCCCTTTGTGTGATAGATGTTTTCTGCCATGTGTCGGCATCTTGACTAGTGTGTAAGTGAATCTTGACCAAAACAGTTATGGCAGATTCCTATGACAAAATCTATGACGTGTAAGAGTAAAAAATGAAATGTTCTATAATAGGTGAAGACATGTGTCACAAGGCATCTTGGAAGAAGGCATCTTTGGGCGGCCCAAGGAGGGTTATGACATGTTGTAAGAGAATATGCTATTTTTAGCTTGTGTATGACAAATTCTCTTACAGTTGTAAGATATGACAGTTATGATGGATTATATGACAGTCGTAAGAGTCGTACGAGTATTTGTCATAGCCCAACTTGGGAATAGGTGACTTCTTTGGGATGGGGTGATATGACAAGTGTCATGAACACCCTACAATGTTGGACAAGTGTCCCTAGGCATGGATTTTGGGCTATGAGGCCATGTTGGACGCCCATCTAAAGATAGGCTCATTTTTGCCTTGTAACTTCTTTATAAATAGGTTCTTTGAGAGGAGATGTAATGTGTGATTGATAGGTACTGTTATGCTGCCGGATTGTCTCTAGATACGAGTGTCTAAGACTCCTGAGAGCTTACATTGCAAGTGTATTGTAAACCATTACAGTTTTGATAATACATTGTGTAGGTTTTAGAGTGTGGGGTTTTTCACTCGATAAGGGTTTTCCCCATGTTATATCTTGTCTCTCTCTTCTTTTGTCTTACATTCTTGTGTTGTGTATTACTGCAATATCTCCATTGTTGTGTTAAACATTCTGTAATTGTAAAGGTTAAAAGGAATTTGTACTCATCTCTCCTCATTAGACTAGTGTAGGAAGGGATTTTTGCACACCTAGCTTCCTTTCAGTTGGTATCAAAGCTTGATCACCTTTGGTCCTAGTTGTTGGGTAGGGGTTTTTTGAGCTAATCTTAGGTTGAGTGGGAGCTTTATGCAGAATATTCTGTAATCTTGTTTCAGGAAGGAGATGGCAGGCACATCTGGAAGATTAGAGGTGTAGAAATTCAATGGCACAAATTTTGAGTTATGGAAACTTAAGAGGGAAGACATGCTTGTTGATTGAGACCTATGGGAAACTGTATGTAGTGTAAAACCAACTGTAATAGCACAAGCTGATTGGGATCTCAAAGATTAGAAGGCTAAGGGTCTCATAAGACTCAGTCTAGCTAATTTTGTCCTGTTAAATGTCTATGAGGAGAAGACCACGAAAGACCTTTGGAAGAAGCTTGGAGATGTTTATCAGGCCAAATCCCCAGTGAATAAGATTTTTCTGAGAAAGAAGTTATATTCTCTGAGGATGGATGATGGAGGATTTGTTGCAGATCACCTAAATTCTTTCAACATGTTAGTTGCACAATTGACATCCGTTGGTGTGAAGATGGAGGAGGAGTGTTGTATGACCTTGCTTTATTCTTTTCCAAACTCGTGGGATCATCTTGTTATGGCTATTGGGAGCACCACATCCACTTTCAAAATGGATGAAGTGGTATCTTCGTTATTATCTGAAGAGATGCGGAGAAAGTCTTTTGAGGCAGCCAAAGAGGCTCTTGCAGTTTGTGGAAGACTCAAGGAGAAAGGGAAAAAGAAGGACAAGAAAGATGAGAAGGCTAGATCCAAATCCTGTGGAGATCCAAATCTCCTGGAAAGTCCAAGGCTCTCTATTAGAACTGTGGAAAAATAGGGCATTTCTGAAAGGAATGCAAAGAGGAAAAGAAAAAGAAGAAGAAGAATGCCCCAAATTCAGATTTTGACAAGTCATAAGATGATAGTGATGCCTTCATCGCAGCCCTGACCACCCATGCATCTGATGATGTGTGGTTGATAGATTCTGGTGCATCATTTCACATGACCTTGCATCGAAGCTAGTTCACGAAGTATGAAGAGTTTGATGGTCGAAGAGTGTACCTGGGTGACGATTCTCATCTAAAAATTGTTGGTCGTGGAAGAGTCTCAATCTGATTCTCTGATGGATGAGTGATGGGGATCACTGGGGTTATGGACATCCCAGGCTTAGCACGGAACCTGCTTTCTGTAAGTATGTTGAATGATGCAGGTGTGTAGGTTGTCTTTTTGAAGGATGGATGCAAGATGACAAGAGGATCTATGGTGTTTGCGAAGGGTACTTGGAGAGGTACTCTATTTCAGCTAGAGGCATGCACTTTATAGTGTAGTAGTTCTTCTGACTCGAAGAAAAGAGCTACAGTCACTTCATCCCCATCATCTGAACAAGTAGTGAAAAATTTTGTTGTAACAAATTCTGATGGTAGTGCATCTTATGTACCCAAGGTTGCTCCTACTTTGGAAATTAAGCTTCCTACTGAAAAGACAATGTTATGGCATATGAGATTTGGCCACATTAGTGAGAAGGGTCTTAGAACCCTAAAAAATAAAAACCTCGTTGAGGGGTTAAATGATAGTAATCTTGAGTTTAACTTTTGCGAATATTGTATATATGGAAAGAAAAACTGTGTTCTGTTTTACTCTAGTTCTCACAAGTCTTCTGGTGTGTTGGACCTTATTCATTCTAATGTGTTTGGTCCTGTTAGTGCTCCTTCAATTTCCAAATTTGTATAATTTGTATCTTTCATAGATGATTACAGTAGAAGGACATCGATTTATTTTCTCAGAAGCAAGACTGAAGTGTTTAGTCATTTCAAAGAGTTTAAAGTTTTTGTTGAGAATCAGACTAGTAAAAGGATTAATTGTTTGAGAATTGATAATGGTGGTGAGTTTTGTTCGGCAGAGTTGATAAGTTCTGTAAAGAGAAAGGGATTGAAAGACATAAGACAACTCCATACACCCCACAGCAAAATGGAATTGCAGAGAGGATGAACAGGACACTGATGGAGAGGGCTAGGAGTATGCTTAGTGGAGAAAGCCTCGAACAAAAGTTTTGGGCTAAAGCTATAGCCACTACTTGCTACATGGTAAATAGGTCTCCTACATCAGCTCTTGTTGGTAAGACACCTATGGAGGTGTGGTCTGGTAAGAAGCCTTCAGTCAGACATCTTTGTGTTTTTGGTTGTGAGGTATATGCACATGTGCCTAGGGAGAAACGATCTAAATTGGAGAACAAGGCTATTAAGTGTATCTTCATTGGCTATGGTGTTGGTGTGAAAAGATACAAGCTTTGGGATCCTATGGCTAAAAAAGTGTTGTATAACAAAAGTGTTATTTTCAGAGAGCTAACACCTTCTCCTGTTGTTCTACAGCCAGAAGAAATAGAAAAGAAAGAGGATGTGGTTTAGTTTCCTTCTACTCCTGAGAAGACTGAATCGACAGACCCTGTGAGACCTAATGATGAGGAGAGCTCTAGCAGTTCTGAAAGTTCAGAAGAAGAAGAAGAACCTCAACCTCAGCCATTGAGGAGGTCTACACAAACAAGGAAGCAAGTTGATAGGTTTGGTTATTCATTGCTTGATTCTAGTTGTGCTTTTGTCTTGCTTACTAACACTAATGATCCTAGAACTATGACAATGGGAATGAAAGATGCAGGTTCTTGAAAGGAGGCCATAGAAGATGAGATGGCTTCTTTGGAGAAGAATAAAACATGGGACTTGGTGCCTTTGCCTGAAGGATGGAAACTTGTTGGATGCAAATGGGCAAGTTCAAGAAGAAATTTGGTGTAGATGGTAGTGTTGAAAAGTACAAGGCCAGACTAGTTGCGAAGGGGTATTCACAAGTGGAGGGAATTGATTATGGTGAAATTTTCTCTCCCATTGCAAAGCTGACATCTATTTGGTTCCTGTTATCTCTTGCAACAACTTATGAGTTAGAGGTGGAGTAGATGGATGTGAAGACAACTTTCCTTCATGGTGATTTGGAGGAAGAGATTTACATGTCACAACCAGAGCATTACATAGAGAAAGGTAAAGAAAATTTGGTTTGCAAGTTGAAAAAGTCTTTGTATGGTTTGAAGCAGTCTCCTAGGATGTAGTACTTGAAGTTTGATGCCTTTGTGTCATCAGTTAGATTTCTGAGATCAAAATCAGATCATTGTGTGTATTACAAATTTGACAATGATCGCATTCTCATTATTACATTATATGTTGATGATATGTTGTTAATTGGGAATGGTAAGAATATGATTTTTGATTTGAAGTCTCAGTTGTCAGCACAGTTTGAGATGAAAAGATTAGGGGCAGCCAGGTACATTTTGGCAATGGAAATCAGAAGAGATAGAGCTAACATAAAATTTTGGTTAAGCCAGAGTAAGTATGTGAAGACCGTGTTGGATAGGTTCAACATGGCAGATTGTAGACCATTGTGTGTTCTATTTCTTTGGGGACAAAGTTGTCTGTTAATGATTGCCCAAAATCTCCTAGTGAGATGGAGGACATGAGTAGAGTACCTTATGCTAGTGCTATTGGAAGTTTGATGTATGCTATGGTCTCCACAAGACCATACATTGCCCAAACAGTGGGAGTCCTTAGTTGATTTATGGCTAATCCTGGATGGGTACATTGGGATGCAGTAAAGAGAGTGTTCAGATATTTGAGGGGTACTTCTGCATATTCCATATGCTATCATGGTAATCCTACAGGACCTCCATATTCAGTTTGTATCCATGGATTTGTGGATTCTGATTGGGCGGGTGACATTGACAGTAGGAGATCCACTAGTGCTTATGTGTTCACTATGTTTGGTGGTGCAATTAGTTAGATGAGTAAGCGACAACTTGTGGTTGCTTTTTCCATGACAAAACCTCGTATATGGCAGCAACTCATGCTTTTAAGGAAGCCATTTGGCTTAAGAAATTGTCTTCATATATTGGTATTGATGCAGGATAGATTACAATTTGTTGTGACAATCAAAGTGCGATTTGCCGAGCAAAGAATTCAACTTTCCATGCCAGAACAAAGCATATTGATGTCCAGTTTCACTTCGTGCGAGACATGGTAGAGGATGGGAAAGTGAATTTGGAGAAGGTAGACACTTTGAAGAATGTTGTAGATGCATTGATGAAACCAGTGGGCACAAAGAAGTTTAGATAGTGTTCCGAGTCTATGGGCCTCTCAGCCTATAGCAGTTAAATCCTGTTATTTCCATTGGCTCTTACAAGGTGTTCGACAAGTGGGAGAATGTTGGGAATTAAGATGTCTCAACCTTGGTTTAATTCCTTGCATTTATTATTTGTAATGTATTTTATTTAGCCTATGTTGTAATTTTTTTGCACATCCTATTTTGTTATTTAGTGCGAAGTGGCACGGTGAGTTGTCACTCCACTTGTAAGATGACTAGAATGGTCAACTCACTCCATGTGGAGATAGGCATCCCCTTTGTGTGGTAGAGGTTTTTTGCCATGTGTCAGCATATTGACTAGTGTGTAAGTGAATCTTGATGGAAACGGTTATGACAGAATCTATGACGCGTAAGAGCAAATAATGGAATGTTCTATGATAGGTGAAGACGTGTCACAAGGCATCTTGGAAGAAAGCATCTTTGGGTGAACTAAGGAGGGTTATAACATGTTGTAAGAGAATATGCTATTTTTAGCCTATGTATGACAGATTCTCTTACAGCTATAAGATATGACAGTTATGACAGATTTTATGACAATCGTAAGAGTCATAAGAGTATCTATAATAGCCCAACTTGGGAATAGGTGACTTCTTTGGGATGGGGTGATATGACAAGTGTCATGAACACCCTACAGTGTTGGACAAGTGTCCCTAGGCATGGATTTTGGGCTACGAGGCCACGTTGGATGCTCATCTCAAGATAGGCTCATTTTTGCCTTGTAACTTCTTTATAAACAGGTGATTTGAGAGGAGATGTAATGTGTGATTGATAGGTACTATTATGCTACCAGATTGTCTCCAGATATGAGTGTCGAAGACTCCTAAGAGCTTGCATTGCAAGTGTATTGTAAACCATTATAGTTTTGATAATACATTGTGCAGGTTTTGGAGTGTGGGGTTTTTCACTTGATAAGGGTTTTCCCCATGTTATATCTTGTCTCTCTCTTCTTGTGTTCTATATTGTTGCAATATCTTCATTGTTGTGTTAAACATTCTGTAATTGTAAAGGTTAAAATAAATTTGTGCTCATCTCTCCTCATTAGATTAGTGCAGGAAATGATTTCCGCACCCCTAGCTTCCTTTCATAGAATGGAACACTTTTAGTCACTATGTTTATGCAGTTAAGCTTAGTTTTGTAATCCCATGATGGGTAATGATTTTGTGTTCTAGGAAATGTCTCTTCAATTATGATGGGTGGTAAAGATAAATTTGGAAATAATTATTAATAGGAAGGTTAAGCATGTAGCCATGTTCTCTACTTGAAATTGAAAGGTACTCTCTCTCTCTCTCTCTCCTTGTTTATCTCTCCAGGTCTCTATATATATCTATCTCCCTCTCTAGCTCTCTATGTCTTTTTATCTCTATCTCTATTTCCCTCCCCTTATCTCTCACACACTTGGACTCTCTTTGAGATTTCTATCTGTACATTTCTTTCTACTCTCTCTGATATTTCTCACTCTACCTCTTTTTTTCTCTATCTCTGTCTTGTCCTCTCTATCTCTCTATCTCTCTTCTTTTCTCTATTTCTCTCATCTATCTTTTGCTCTATCTATTTCTCCCTCCCAGCTATTTCTCTCCTCTCTCTCTTTGTCTTTCTCTATTTTCACTGTCTATCACTATCTATCTCCCTCTTTATCTCTTTACCTCTCTCTCTCTCTATATATATATCCCTCTATTATATCTCTCTCTATCCTTCTCTATCTTTGTACCTCTCTCTATCTCTCTCCCCATTTATCTCTTTACCTCTCTCTATCCCTCTATATATATCTATCTCTATTCTACTCTATCTTTGTACCTCTATTTATCTCTATCTCTCTCCTTGTTTATCTCTTTACCTCTCTCTATCCCTTTATCTATATCTCTCTCTATTATTCTCTATCCTTCTCATCCTCTCTTTGTCTCTCTACCTCTAGTCTTTGATCTATATATTTCTCTCTTCCTCTATCTTTTGCTCTATCTCTTTCTTCCTCCCTCCCTCCCTCCCCTCTCTCTGCTCTATCTTTGTACCTCTCTCTCTCTTTCTCTATCTTTCTCCTACTTTATTTCTCTTTCTCACTTCATCTCTCTCTCCCTCTCCCTTCTTTTCTTTTCCTCTATCTCTCTTTGTCTCTATCTCCCTTTCTCACTATATATCTTTTTTTGTCTCTTTTTGTCTTTCTATATTTTCACTCTCTCTATTAGTATCTCTCTCCCTCTTTATCTCTCTCTCTCTCTCTCTCTATCTATACCTCTCTCTATCTTTTTACCTCTCTTCCTCTATCTATTTTTGTCTCTTTTTATCTTTCTCTATTTTCACTCTCTCCAACTCTACCTCTCTCCCTTTTTATCTCTTTACTCCTGTCTCTATCTGTCTATCTATATCTCTCTATCCTTCTCTATCTTTGTACCTCTCTCTAGCCTTCTTTATCTTTGGATAGCTCTCTCTCTCTCTCTCTCTCTCTCTCTCTCTCTCTCTCTATATATATATATATATATATATATATATATATATATATATATATATATATCTTTGTATCCATGTTCTCTACTTCAAATTGAAAGATACTCTACCTATCTCATTTTCTCTTCCTATCTTTGTCTATGTACCTCTCTCTCTATTTATCTCTAGGTCTCTATATATATCTCTATCTCCCTCTCTAGCTCTCTATTTCTTTTTATCTCTCTCTATCTCTATTTCCCTACCCCTTCTTTCTCACACACTTCCTCTCTTTAATATTTATCTCTTCCTATGTTTCTCTCTCTCCTCTCTCTGATATTTCTTACTCTACCTGTCTTTTTCTCTATCTCTTTGTCTCATTCTCTCTCTATCTCTCTACCTCTCTTCTTTGCACTATCTATTTCTCTCTTCCTCTATCTTTTTCTCTATCTCTTTTTCCCTCCCTCCCCTCTCTCCTCTATCTTTGTACCTCTCTCTCTTCCTCTACCTCCTCTATCTCTCTCTCCTACTTTATTTCTCTTTCTCACTTCATCTCTCTCCCTCTCCCTCTCCCTTCTTCTCTCTCTCTCTCTCTCTCTCTCTCTCTCTATTCTTCTCTATCTTTGTACCTCTCTCCTTGTTCTCTCTCTATCTAGAGATGTCGCATACTTTCCATTTCTTGGACTTCTAAGATGCTGCAAATGTCCATTTTTTAGCCACTTCAATAAGTTACATTGTTTCCCATTGTATTGGTTATGCCATGTATGAATCAATAAAGCTTGGAGATGGGATGTTGCTACTATTCTAGAGATAGCTACACTTTACTGTGCAATGGGTACACATGTCATCTTTGCTATATGTATGCTTTGTACCACTACCAATGCATGACTATACATTAGTCATATTTTTTTATATAATTTCTATTTTATTTACATTGCACACATTTCACCATTATAGATTTCACTAATCATTCTATTAGCTAATGATATGGATTCATATATTCATTCTTTTCTAATGATATAGATTTATATATTAACTATAAAATTTGAAAGTTATACTATTGAATTTTAATTATTAATTATCATAAAACACTAATTATATTAAGAAAATAGATTACAATTTATTTATCCATATAAAATCTACTCTCATGTCATACTAATTCTATGTCCATTACAACATCTAATTCATGTAAACATTGTAAAATAGACAGTGTATCAATTGTAGATAATATTATTTAAATGGTTTAGAAGATTAGTGAAGATGTCACTATCTTTTTATGTGGATGCAAAACATCCTTCTAAAATGATTTAGGAAAAATTCCAAACTTTCTTTAAGGTAAATATATTGTCTTAGATGTATAAAGGTTATAAGTGATGCTCACATTTAAGATATCAATTGGTTCAATTTTTATTAATCCATTACAATCCCACATAGTCATTATTGAATCATGGCATATTTGGAGTGGATAGACCTTATCTCTGTAACAAAATTTGTTGATCTAAAACACATGTAACCTTAATTAAACATAGAAAAATAAGTGAAGGAAATAGAGAAGATAAGATGACATATATACTTGGGAAAACCCATTTGAGTAAGAAACCCACCACCAAAAATAAACATTAATATATTAATGAAACACATCATTTTCTTAAGGACATGATAATTCACCTTTAACACCTCTTTAGTGTACCATTCGACACAAAAGTGTAGCTATCTCTAACAATAGCAACATCTCGTCTCCAAGCTTCATTCATTCATACATGGAATGAGCAATACAATTGGAAACAATACCACTTATTTAAGTGGCTTAAAAATGGACATTTGCAACAACTAACTTGAAAGTCCAACAAATAGAAAGAATGCTTAACACCAAGTCTACCGCACAAACGAACACTTTCTGCCACTATGTTTATGCAGTTAAACTTAGTGTTGTCTCCTTCATGCATCTTTAAAGAATACAAATTTCTTTTAAAAAATAACTATTTTAGAATTCAATAGATTATAAATTCATTAATTTTCATATCCAAGTTCTCGTCCAAATTGAAGAGGCTACTAAAAACAAGTATTGAATTTTCAAATTCCTATCTTCCATGGGCAACAATCTTTAGATATGATAGTTATCCATTGGCATATGTGCCAAGAAGTTCAAATTGGGTGTCTAGGATTATGTATTTAAAGTCATCATCCTAAGGGTAGTGGTTGATTCATGTGCACAATCCTTTGCATCCCTTACCATTTTTGGCAATGTATAAAGAATGAAAAGTCTTCTACTACCGTTTGTGCTAAATAGATCAACCCTCATTACCAATCAAAGCTCCTACAATGAGTACTTACCATTTGTTGCATGCAACAAGAGGTTTGAGATAAGCATATTTTGAATTTCTTCTTGGAAAGAATTCACTCAATGTTAATGCAATTTGGCTATGTGAAGGTGTTGTAGTAGCCATTGGCTTCAAAAGCTCATGGCTCTCTCACCTCCACATTGACACTCAATGCATGAGGAACTAATGCTCTCTAATCCCTACGATACATGAAGTAATGTAAGATGTAGATTCATTTCTAATAAGTTGATGGCTATGTTACCGGAAATGAAAAATGTAACAACAATGACAACATAATGAGAAACGAAATTTGAAAAAATTATACATAAGAAATGACATGTATTTTCAAAATTCATAACATACTTTTTATATTAGTTATATTAATTTTATTTACTATTAATATTATAAACAATATATCATTATATTAATTATATGAAAATTAATTAAAAAAATTACAATTAAAATTAATTTACTAAATGAATTCTTAAAATATAAAAAAATATTATAATTAATTAAGTTCATAATCTTTTTCCTATCTTCTAAAGACAGAAAATCAAATAGATTTAAAAAAGATGTAAAGCAACTTGGGTTTGTAAATTATCTTGCAGATCTAACATTTAAATATCAAAAAAAGTTTTGAATTTAGATTTTGATTGTTTTGTAACGTTGAACGAACTTGCAATAAATTTTCTGAAAATGTACTTCGTTGGGAACATGGAAATGGATCGTAAATTTTCTTCCATTCCATGTTTCTTCATTTATTCCGTCTAAAGCCACCTCGTCCGGTTGCATTTGTAGAATAAAACTTGACGCGCACGCAACAGGCACCGCCCAGCGTCAAAACAAAACCAACGGAAAAAAAAAGGCGAACAAAACCAGAAAATGATGACTGAAAATGTGAAAACGACAAACGGAAATTATCAACGGTTTAGATGACTTTGATCGTCTTGCATGATTCACTTCACGTGACATGAAATATGAACCGTTGATCTGCAAAGTCATCTTCCTCTTTGAGTCACTGAAGTAAGCAGGCACAGTAACGACTGCATTTTTCACATCACATTTCAGGTACTGTTCAGCTATATTTTTCATTTTCATTAATACCATCGACGAGATTTCCTCTGGCGCAAAGAGCTTCTTCTCACCCTTGTAAGTTACTTCAACCATTGGCTTGTCATTTGCCTGTGAGACGACAGTGAAAGGCCATAGTTTCATGTCGGCCTGCACAGAAGAATCTGTAAATCACCTTCCAATAAGTCGTTTCACATCGAAGATGGTGTTATGAGGATTGGTAGAAACTTGAAACTTGGCAGCGTCTCCCACAAGTCTCTCCTTGGCCGTGAAAGCAACCATAGAAGGAGTAGTTCTGTTACCTTGATCATTTACAATGATTTCCACTCTGCCGTGCTGCCATACTCCCACACAGCTATAAGTTGTCCCCAGATCAATGCCGATGGCTTTCTCTTTTCCCTTTCCTTCCATTTGCATGCTTACACTCTCTATAGCTGCTAGTTGAATGACCTATTTGGGCAGCATAAGATTACAATGAGATGAGATGTTTTTTGGTTTAGATGAGGGTTCTATTTATAGATTTTTGGTAGAAGGATGGAGAGTTAGGATTGAAAGTTTAGATCAATGGATAGGGTTACTTGAGGGTTAGGGTTTGGATTGGAGTTGTAGTCTTGTGACAAGTGTCATAAGAGGGTTGAATGAGAGGAATTAGGGCTTGGATTAGGGTTTGATAAGGATTTCTAGGGCATCCTTATGTGTGGAGGGTCAAGATTAAAAGATGAGTGGAGGGTGGGGTTGAGTTGTAGTATGTGACTTTGATTTTTGTCCTCTAGTGAAGGAATTTTAAATTTGGTTTTATTAGTGGAGTGTTGAGGATAGTGACATGTGTCTAGGATAACTAATTAAATAATAAGGATGGGATTAGATAGGTGTTAGGATTAATTAGACAAGTTTTATTTAATTAATCTAACTATTGGAAAAGTTTGTGGAAGGGGTGCCAATTAGATAAATGAAATTTATTTAATTAACATAGGGATATGAAGGCTCGAGAGGTTAAACTAACTAAATAAAGGGGAATTTATCTAATTAATTTAGGCTATCGAATAAATTGAAAAGTTAATTAAATAAATATGATTTATTTAATTATCTTGGGATAAATGTGGACATAAGGATTCATACATTGCAAGATGACACAAGTGAGATTAATTGGTGTTGACAAGGTGTCGCAAGATGTCTAAAGCAATGTTGGGTGGTGTTGGAAGGACACGGTCGATTTTAGGTGTCTACATTTTGCCCATCTTTGAAATAGTGTTGTGACTTTAAGTAACATTTCCAAGAAGTTTAAAATATAGTGCTGGATTGGACAAAAAAGACTTTGGTTTAGAAGAATATGATTAGGCTTAGGGATGATGGTGAAGGTGATGCCCCCTCGAGAGAGCAGGCAGGTTACAAGAACACAGGTGTACTCTTGAAATGGATGAACATGTTGGTTAATTGGGAGGGAGGATAAGGGATGTAATGAATGAAAGAAACATTATGTTGTAATATAGTGAGAGCAATCTTTATTTTGATATAGCACTAGACCTTATGCACGAAGGCATAGAGACAAGGGTGACAATGTTTCTCATGCATAAAGATGGATGCCCCAGCACAACACAAGGCATTTGAGAATCTTGGTGGATATTGTGATGAGATAATCGAATGAGGTCACAAGCAAACATATGCTGTTGGGCACCATGATATGGTAGATCATAATGTCGTGGTGACAGTATGCTATAAGGGCTTGATACAAATAAAAAGGTGTTATTATGGCCAACGTAATACAACCTTGTCTAGACATGCGAGGAAGTAAGCTTAGAGTATTAAAGTCCTAATGCACAAAAGGTATAATTCTTAGATGGAAAGGAGATGTGGTATGCAAAAAGATTATTCCAACACATGGGTAAAAGTACAAACCTATGTATCTCTTTGGGCTAACTAAATAATTTCAGCTGAGTACTTTCTGGTCGAGTGGTTTCTGGTTGAGTTTGTTTTGACCGAAAGCATGTGGCACCCACTTGGCTCCTACGTGGCCACAAATATTCAGCCGACTAAATTTTGGTCAAGTGCCTTTTGGCTGAATACTTCAAATATAAAAACAATAAAGAAATGGGTGTGGGTATTTTGAATATTTGGCTGAATGTGTTTTGGTTGAAGAGAGATAGATTGACAAGTGGGCCTACAAATAGCCATCAGACCTGGGTAAGATCCTCATTTCACATTCTTTCTCTAATCGATTTGATCTTTGAAATGTTTTGTTTGTGTGAGTTTTAAGTTATGTTTTGTATTGCTTTTGTTTGTTTATCTATATGTTACGTTATAGGGTTTTGTTGTTGTATACAAATTGATATTGTTAATGCTTTCATTTCCAAGAAAAATAGGGATTGTAATTTAGAGGCAACAAAAAAGGGGCATGCGAAACTAGAGAAAAAATATAGATTACCCTAACCAAAGGTCCTTAACCTAAAATAGGGGCCTGTGAAAACAAAAAAATAGGGGTAACAACAAGTTTAGAGTGTACCCTAATCAAAGGTACCTACCCTTTTTACTTTCCTCTCCTTCCTCTACTAGATGTGATCCTAGTGACTGTACCCTAATATTACTTGCCGAGCTTACTGTAGATAATAGCTTAAATCTGTTTATGAATCTGTATATTTTCTATTTATAGATTTTCCTTGGAAATTGATTTCTATTTTCTATCAATCTATAGATAAATCTCTAATGTTCCTATTTGGCAATGTTTTCATGCACTCCTTAGTTGTAGGTCCACCATGATGTGAGGTGTGGAAGTATTAAGATAACACGTGAACTATTTCATAGAATCCCTTCAAGAAATGTGTTCTCAGCCATGATTGTAGGGTACTCACAGAATGGATCTATTTAGAACGTGTAGGAAACTTCCAAGCAAAGGCACTAGGCAGGTGTAAAACTAAATTCCACAATCTCTGCCAACATCCTTCTGCCTACGTGCCAAAATGAGAGCTCTGGTCCACAAGATACAAATACCCATCAAAACATAATCAACTTGAGCATTTTTATCAGATATTCTAGTTGCAAATGCTCTAGTAGACGTGTATACAAAATATGGTCTGAACAACAATAAAACATGTAAACTATTTAACACAACATCTCAAAGTGATATGGTCTCATGAAACACAAAGATTGAAGGATGTACACAAAATAGATTTATTTGAAGGGCTTAGAAACTTTCAATACATGTGTCCTATAATTATAAAACCATTGCTAGCATCCTCTCAGCCTGTGCTAAAATGGAAACTTTAGAACATGATCGATATCCATCAAAATGTGATGGAAAGGGGATTTTTGTTAGATCTATTAACTATAATAAAAGTTACAAAAACCCTATCCAAGCATATGATTGTAGGAACAAATCATAAGAACCCCTCCATGGGTTTCAAACCAATTAAAATTGATCAAAAATAAAATACATCATCGATACTTCCAAGTGACAAACTAGATATGTATAGGCAAAGTAGCATACCACATTAAAATTCATGATCTCAAACTCTTCTTCACTAAGACATCCATACAAATTTATATTTTTAATTATGTCACCCATGATACAAATTTAGATTTTTAACTATGTGAACCTTTAAGTCTTGGGCTATGCTTAATGGGAAGATGAAACCTTTGTAGGTTCTTCAACACACAAATATTAATTATATGAAAGATTGATAAAATGAACAATTAAGATAATGAAAATAAATTAAATTTCAAATCTAAAAAGAGGTGAATTCAACCAAAAAAAAATATATATTGAAATTAAAAAAATATAGAGTATATTGAATCCTAGAGTCAAGAACTACCTGATAAGTTTTAAATTACAAGAACAACCATTAAAAATTTACAAGAACAATTAAAAATTATTATAATACCTCTCAACAAACCAATTAAAAAAAAAAAAAAAAAACTTTTATTTTTCTTTGAAAAAAACTACATTAATATTAAAAATAGTTGAGTGTGGCCGAATATCTGTTTTCCCCTGAAGTTTTAATCGTTTCCAACGCACTGCAAATTCCAGTTCGACCGACTTGCGAAAGCGGAGGGGTTCAACTTTTCCCGAAATTGAAGCCCTTTTCAAATTCAGTCCCCGTCAAACATTGGTTGCATGAATGCAAGAAATGAAGAATGAATCCGAGTTCCAACATAACAACCCAGATGATTTTTTTATGGGGACGGATCAAAACATTAAATCTCCAATACCTATCACAGTTACAGCTTGGAATGTCCATGCGTTGTTAATAACTTGTACTAGAAAACAAACCAACAGTCATCTTACATTTAATTTGGGAAGCGAAAAGAGCCCTAACAAAATTTATCACAGTGGCTTAAAAAAAACCCTAATTTGTGCATTTACTTTCTGAATTGAAGTCATTATTCCATCTTTTCAATTTTTTCCGTATGGGGAAGATATGTGGAAGAAATTCATCGAAAAATAGAGCCCCACAAACAAGCTTTCCGTAACAGTATACTAGCACTTTTACCACTCTACTTAAATATCATTCATTTTAATGGTCAAATTAAGAACAGCTCACTTGCACCTATAAAAAGTTAAAGAAAAAAACAACCCACAAGTTTAGAAAATTTTCCGGCGTTAATTTTTTCACCACGTGAGACAATTCCGAACACTATAATGCTCACATATAAAAGCCTATCGGCTAATTATACTGCTCACATATAAAAGCCTATGGCTAATTATACTTTAGACAGATTTTGCTTTTAACATCAAAATATGGTAAGAAACACGAGGGGAAATCATCTTTTTAGTCTGTTTACATATCACAGACATCATTCCCGACTTGGCTACTGTTGCCTTACAGAAACAAAAATACCTCTACCATTCTATGGTTTTGATTATTATCCAATTACTTTCAAACACGTCATTTCATTAATTTGCTATGCACAAACGATACTTTCTTAACTTGGTGCTTATACGTGAAAGCGTTGGTTTCCTGAGCATTACTTTAGCGCTAACCTCCGGATCATTTGTCTCAATGTGCCCTGAGTTTAGGATCAGGCACTCCGTGGATTATTTATGATTTTACATTTTAAATAAATATAGATTGATATTTTAATTTTATAAATGAATAGTTCCATTATATATATAAAAGTTTTATGTATATTTTTTTAATATTTTAGTTATATATTACTTATATAATATATTTTAATTTTGTTGGGTAGTTATATTAACTAGCAATTGAACCCATAGGTTTAATGGGCATGCTGATAATTTTTTAATTACAGTAAACTTTTGTGAGAGATAAGCTTTGTAAGGGTGTCCATTTCCCCTCTTTGGTGGGTCCTATTAACTACTAACATGAGGAAGGTGGGACAAAAGGAGCTAAGGGTATAGTGGAGGAGGTGGTGGAATTGGTTGCAAAGGAGCCAAGTAGTAGAGAGAAGTGAGGAGTAGTTTATTCTTGTGGTTTGCTTGATACTTGTTGTGTGTTTCTATTTGTCCTTTGGTAAATGTGGTTGGAGTATGCATTTCCAATCTAGGCCTTCTTGTGGTGGTATTAGTCTAGTCTAGTCTGCGTACTAGCATGCTCTCATAGTTTTTTCATTGCGTTTGTCTGATTATATGATGGCTTTGTAATCTTGGATGTAATAATAACTTTTTGCATGGATGGGAGACACAACAAAACCACCACAAAATTATCTGAATAAAAAATTAGAAAAAAGGATCAGGGATTTGGGCTTCCTTCTCACTGCTATACTGAAAAGACAAATGTCATTGCCATCCATCACAAGAAAGATATGGTATGGTCTCCAAAATCACAAGCTATTACAAATGATATTGTTTCTACTCTCATCACTTTCACAGGCTATTAAAAAGGATACAATTTCTACTCATATCACTTTCACAAGTTATTATTCTAAGTCACTAAAAAGGAAAGCTTGCAATTTTACACTTAAAATTAAGAGAAAAAAACAATATATTTAAGAAAAAAGCTCCATTGTCACAAAGAGCAGCTATGTACTATGTGACAAAACCTTTTCAACTAGTGGTTTTATTCCAACTGGGAGAACTTTTATTCATACAGTTTTAGTTCTTTAGCTTATGCTTGCATGCCTAAAAGATTTGCTCAAATTTTACATAGAATGAAGCGAGTTACTAGTTAAACATAGAACCTCTAAAGCATAGAACAAGATAGAATATGAGGATGCCAAAAACATTCTCAACTCTAACAATCTTTAACAAGAAACCTATTAAAATAAAAATTGAGGCATTTGGAAATCACAAGCTAGTTCAAATATCCTCCACACTCTTGACCACCTGCCTAGAACAATATCATATATTAAACAAAATACTTAGATGAATCATTTAAGGACACTTAGTTTATGTAATTTGGTAATTAATTATGGAGTAAATCAATGTTTAGATCCTAAAATTGAATTTGCATTGTAAAATACACAATCAAAAACTTCAAGAGAAAACTTTTTATAGATGCAGTAGTAGTAACAGATGTAGGATGTACTTCAAAGAAATATAATACCTTGTTCTAAATTATAGAATCATCGAGAACTTCAAAATTTTTCCCTTGCTTTGATTTTATATTGACTTTCCGTGAAAGAAAACAAAAGTTCCATTAGAATAAAGGCTATGATAGTTATCAATAATTGAAGAAACAAAGTTGGATTTTATTATTAACTCCATGGTTAATAAAATTAATGATCATTTTTAAAATTATTTAAACAAAAAATATAATTTCAAAAAATTTGAGTAAATAGTCAGAAAATGTGCAATTAAATTTAAAATCAAAATGGATCATCACTATTTTTATATCTTGGAAAGATCAACATCTAGGATGCAGAAATTATTATCAATGTTACATTTCTGAGGAACTCTCATGCTCTCATAAAATTCTTGTATGCCTTCACATTCTATTGACTCTAATCTTCAGCTTTTACAGCCACAATCTATATCACACAATTTGTTATAGGGTTTTCCAGGTATTTAAAATGAAGCCAGAAAGGATTTGTAGTTAATGTCTCATGCTCACAAGAAGCATGTAGGCTAATGGAGCTCTCACCCTATTCCCTTGCCTACAACTTATCCATAGAATTTCTCAACCAATGGAGCAGCAATCTATGTCCCCAAATGTGGGGAAGACATGTACATGCATCTTAAGTATAATTACCATCTATACCTAATTTCTAGGGAGCAAACTTTCCATGAAACCATGATCCTATATTTGGATAGCTCAACTTATCTTCGAGCCATGCTATAAGAGACATTAATGGTTATCAACTAAGTTAGCATGATACAGATATAGATAATTTTTTTTGGGAACACAGGATAGAATACGGTGTGGATATGTCTATACAAAACACATGGCTCTATTTTCAAGTGGAGACTACAACTAAATCACCATAAAGTTACTAGTAAGGTTTTTCAATACATCTTTCAAATATTCTGTTGGCTTTGATGTAAAGGATAAAAATTATCACATCCAAATAACATCTAGTCATTACCTCCCACATGCATCACACAAAAACTTCATCCTAGCAATAAAACATCCCCACAATGTGGTAATGGGATTTCAAGGTCCAATTGTTGTAATCCTGTTGAATTTGTATTTTAAAGTTTGAACAACAGTGCTGCAACCTTGTTATGGTGTCTAGCACAATCTCTGAGCCATTCTTTGAACTTTTACTAAGTAAATTAGTATAGCGTGAACCACTTTTGCCAAAACAAATTCTAATGAATGCCACTGGCAATGAGAAAATATTACCAAAGTGACATCATTTTGAAAAATACAATAGAAATGTTCCCCTGCATGTCCTTGATAAAAAACGTTTCTGAAACTTAGATGGCCATTGGCCATGAGAAGATTAGATATTTTAGCAGGCAATTTTTGGTTCCACAATCACCCCATGAATAGGTAGTTTCCAAGCTATTCTTGCATCGAAACATGCGCCACATGACACTATTGGCCCTACATTGGTTGATAAATAATTATTAAGAAAAAGGGAAAAAAAGCCCTACAAGCATGGAATAGAAAAAGTGAATCAGAAACTTTTTCACTTTATTATTTAGAATGAAGGGGGAAAAAGAATCCTAAGGATTGTGAATTGGATACTTGTATCTATTCTCTAGATATAATATGGGCTTCCTCATCTACATGTGCAGACATTTTCATCAGGTTCAGTAACACTGTCAACAAAGTCCCTTGAACCCACTAGCAAGTCTGACCATAAGATCTTTGGTGACAATCTTGATCATTCATGCAATTGGAACTTATGTAATCTATGATAGTAAGTGGTTTAATTGTTAATGTTTCACAAAGACTGCTATTATTTCCCCATGTTATGGAACTTAAGAAAAAATCTATCCTAAGATTTCACAATCCAACTGCAACAAACTTATTTCATAGCATGCAAATCCTCTTCTTTACTCTAATAGAATAATATTTTCTCCTAAAAGTGCAACTGGAAATTAATATCTTGCAATAACAGTTTAACAATTTCAAACAGAGGGAAGCTGGGAATGAACATAAGTAATTATTATAGAATATGCATAAAGCCATGCTTGATAATATTGATAAATTTCCCCATGTTAGAAAACCATTGAGAAAAGCCTGCTAACGAACTAAAGACAATTCCACTACCAAACCACACCTCACCTGACACCTTCAAACTGTCAAGGTCAATGATGTTGGGTATGGACTTGAAACTTTTTAGGAAGTTTCCAGTTTGTAGATATGAAAAAAAGAGCTTCAAAATTTGAGAAAATTAAAAATATATACCCCCATATAGAAGATACAACATACCGGCCTTAAACTGACCTTCTTAAATTCAGGGTCCAAATTAATGGAGGGATTTGTAGGGTTGACTCTTGTAGGATTGCAAATGACAAAACCATTTTCTAAAGTGTAAAGATCAGAGAAAAGAAATATAGCCATGGTGCGAGGATCTGTCGAGCACAACAAAGAGTCGAATCGCTCACGTTTAGATGGTCAATCACGCAATCCTCGTGGGTAGTCCCATGTTAAAAATGTGGTGTTTTCTTTGTTGAAGTTAAGACATTCCAACTACTATAATATCAATTTATTACTAAATCTTCCAGCTAGGATAATATTAAATATGATATTCCCTCTAGAATTTCCTTCAAATATATTGTATGGGTCATTGTACATGCACTCCATCGAATGCACACCAAGCTCTTTAGAATGAATCTGCACCTTACATGTTAAAAATTTTGAGCACCGTAGACTTTGAGAATAAATAAAAATAAGTTAAAATAATAATAAATGTAAAGTGAATTTTTTTTGCTTCTTATCATTTATGGTATTGTTTGAAAAAATTAATGGTCAAGATTTATTTCATTGTAGTCCTTTTAATCTAGATCATCCATCTATATATTTCATTTAGTTCTCCTCACTAAGAGAATGCTTATCAACATAAATATAAGGAATTATATTTAAAATAATTAATTAATAATAAATACTTACATTTTATTAATAATTTTTTTAACAATTTATTAAAAATTAAGAGAGAGAGAGAGTTACTAGTTTTGTATATTTCAATGGACTAGCTTGGCAGGTTCATATCCATCTACTGATCTACCAAAAGGATTGATATTGTTAGCATAAGTATGTTTAGTATGGAATCATCTCAAAGGCATGTTGATGTGTATTCTTCTTATTGGGGCAATAGAGCAATTAGTTAGAGTTAATAGGTTCCCTTTTTAGTAGTGGAACCTAGGATCACATGACATAATATGGTCAATTGCAACTTAATGGTAGATTAAGCTATTAAGTGCCTCAACCATCTATAAAAGCCATTGATCTTGAAAGGAGAACTTGTTTAGATCAAATGCACATGATAACTTACATATACAAAATTGGTGGACACTATATCCATCTTTATTGTAAATTTCAATTGTCAATATGGAAAAAAAACAAGGTAAAATCTTGAATGAGATTGTAAACTAGCTATTAGAAAAAGAACTTGAAGGGAAAAAATCTTATATAGAAATTGGTATTGCAATTGATTATAATAATTTTTCTCGTGTTTAAAATTTATGCTAAAATTCACATCCACTAATAGAAAAATTAAGAAACTATATAAATTAGTAGACTTTATATATATATAAAACATTAGTCCAATAATTTAATATTTTGCTTTGCACAATTTTGCAAGAAAGAAATTGCCAAAACTAATTATATAGTATCCTTGCTATAGGAAAGGACTAACAAAATGCAACAATGTTGAATACAAAAATCAAATTCAAAGTCTAAGGAGACAAAGAGGACATTAGCTGCTAACAGGTGCTTACACAAATGTAATAGCATTTAAATCAAGTAAAGACATTGTTGTATGAGTAAAAGACATTCTTGCTTTGTTGTTTCTTTTTAATGGGTGGAGGAAGTCATGATATTGGGGCTCCCATTATGCTTTTTCTACAAGCCAATTGCATTTTTGGAAGCAATGAGCTATAATGAATTAAATTGAGAGAGAGAGAGAGAGAGAGAGAGAGAGAGAGAGAGAGAGAGAGAGAGAGAGAGAGAGAGAGAGAGAGAGAGAGAGAGAGAGATGCTTACTAACTCCATCTCCACCAAGGGGTAAGTGCAGGAAGATGGGGGGCCAAAAAGGGGTCTTAAGTGGCCACTTTTTTTTTTCTGAAATCAACAAATACTGGCCTTGGATGAGAAATTGAGCATAGTTACACTCAAAATTTGGAGATGCAACCAAAACAATGTTCGTAGTGCTCCGAGTCTACTTTCTAAACTACTATTTTGTTTTGAAAATGACATAGATTAAGGGGTTCAAAAGAGGGAGCCACAGAAATTGGTGTTGTTTCTATCAAAAAAACATAACATAGCATGTTTTGTGGCTCCCTCAAAAGGTCAACTTTTTTTTGGTATTTTTAAAATCGCTTTAGTGAGAAATTAGCTGATAGCATGTAGTTTATGCTTAATTTTTCTAATAATTTTTTGATGAATATTTAATTTTTTACTAATTTTTAAATTGGACACATCCTAAAAAATAGAATTTTGGCCGTGCTACCCCTATAAATTTTGAAAACTAATTGAAAATCATTTTTTTTTTTTAATATTTGTAGAATGGAGTCTAGTTTCTAAATATGTATTTTTTTTGAAATTTGAATGAATAGTTATTTTACAATGAAAAAAAGACCAAACAGTGGTTTTTGCCTAAAAACGGACACATAAACAAAAGAAATTAAAGATGAAAGGCTTAACATTGTTAAAATGTGAAAAAAATCACATCGTCAAATAGCTAAGAGAAAGCCTAACATTACCCATGTGTTTGATTTTTTGAACTTGAAACACGTGCAAATCTGAGGGTTAGCACGAACGAAATTATGTGAAATTTTGAAGAATATAGAAAAACACGTCTGTGACTGTTCATAAGGCACTCCAAGCCTTTGGGTTGGAAATCCAAAGCAAATCCCAAGCCCAAGGCTTGGGATTCCCAAAGCAAGAAATAACACGAGCGTGTTATAATGCGCTTGCGTTATGTTTTACCTTGGATTTTTCTTTCCCGCAAGTCTGTCTTTTGTCATGTTTGAAATAACGCGAGCGTGTTATAATGCGCTCGCGTTATGTCCCCCTCAAATTGTTTTACGTTCAGGGCTATTAATCATGAGGGTTAAGGGATAAGGGATAGAGTTGGAGGGTTTAGGGATAAGGGATTAGCGTTTAAGGTATAGTATCGAGCCCGTTGAGGGTCTAGGAATAGGGATAGCGTTTAAGGTTTAGGGATGAGGGATGATAGATTATGGTTGAGGGTTTAGGGTTTAGGGATAGGGTTGAGGGTCGAGGGATCAAAGTTAAGGGTTGAGGGATTAGGGTTTGACATTGAGGGTTGAGGGTTGAGGTTCAAGGGTCAAGGGTTTAGGGATAGGGTTTAGGGTCAAGGGATTAGGGTTAAAGTAGAGTGTGGATGGTGTAAGGATTAGGGATAGGGTTGGAGGGTTTAGGGATAAGGGATTAGGGTTTAAGGTATAGTATCGAGTCTATTGAGGGTTTAGGAATAGGGATAGCATTTAGGGTTTAGGGATGAGGGATTATAGTTGAGGGATGATGGATTAGGGTTGAGGGTTGAGGGATTAGGGTTTAGGGATAAGGTTTAGGGTTGAGGGTTGAGGGATTAGGGTTTAAGGTATAGTGTTGAGGGTTGAGGGTTGAGGGTTTAGGATTAGGGTTTAGGGTTGACGGATTAGCATTTAATGTCAAGGTTAGGGTTAGAGTGTCGAGGGTAGAGGGATTAGGGATAGGGTTTAGGGTTGAAGGTTTAAGGATTGAGGGTTAAGGCTTTAGGGATGAGGGTTTAAGGCTTAAGATATAGTGTCAAGTGTTGAGGGTGTAGGGATAGGGTTTAAGTTTTAAGGGTTAAGGGTTGAGGGATAGGGATTAGGGTTTAAGGTATAGTGTTGAGGGTCGAGGGATCAGAGTTAAGGGTTGAGGGAATAGGGTTTGACGTCGAGGGTTGAGGGTTGAGGTTCGAGGGTCAAGGGTTTAGGGATAGGGTTGAGATTGAAGGGATTAGGGTTAAAGTAGAGTGTGGAGGCTATAAGGATTAGGGATAGGGTTGGAGGGTTTAGGGATAAGGGATTAGGGTTTAAGGCATAGTATCGATTCTGTTGAGGGTGTAGGAATAGGGATAGCATTTAGAGTTTAGGGATGAGGGATTAGAGTTGAGGGATGACGGATTAGGGTTGAGGGTTGAGGGATTAGGGTTTAGGGATAAGGTTTAGGGTTGAGGGCTGAGGGATTAGGGTTTAAGGTATAGTGTTGAGGTTTTAGGGATAGGGTTTAGGGTTGAGGGATTAGGATTTGACGTTGAGGGTTGAGGGTTTAGGGTTTAGGGTTAGGGTTGAGAGATGAGGGATTAGAGTTAAGGGTTGAGGGAATAGGGTTTGACATCGAGGGTTGAGGGTTGAGGTTCGAGGGTCAAGGGTTTAGGGATAGGGTTGAGGTTGAAGGGATTAGGATTAAAGTAGAGTGTGGAGGGTGTAAGGATTAGGGATAGGGTTGGAGGGTTTAGGGATAAGGGATTAGAGTTTAAGGTATAGTATCGAGTTTGTTGAGGGTTTAGGAATAGGGATAGCATTTAGGGTTTAGGGATGAGGGATTAGAGTTGAGGGATGAGGGATTAGGGTTGAGGGTTGAGGGATTAGGGTTTAGGGATAAGGTTTAGTGTTGAGGGTTGAGGGATTAGGGTTTAAGGTATAGTGTTGAGGGTTGATGGTTTAGGGATAGGCTTTAGGTTTTAGGGATTAGGGTTTAGGGTTGATGAATGAGGGTTTAATGTTGAGAGTTGAGGGTTAAGGGTTGAGGGTTGAGGTTGAGGGATAGGGTTAATGGTCAAGGGATTAGGGTTAAATAAGAGTGTCGAGGGTAGAGGGATTAGGGTTTAAGGTATAGTATCGAGCCTGTTGAGGGTCTAGGAATAGGGATAGCATTTAGGGTTTAGGAATGAGGGATTAGAGTTGAGGGATGACGGATGATAGATTAGGGTTGAGGGTTGAGGCATTAGGGTTTAGGGACAAGGTTTAGGGTTAGGGTTGAGGGATTAGGGTTTAAGGTATAGTGTTGAGGGTTTAGGGATAGGGTTTAGGGTTGAGGGATTAGAGTGAAGGGTTGAGGGATTAGAATTTGACGTTGAGGGTTGAGGGTTTAGGGATAGGGTTGAAGGTCGAGGGATCAGAGTTAAGGGTTGAGGGATTAGGGTTTGATGTTGAGGGTTGAGGGTTGAGGAATTAGGGTTAAAGTAGAGTGTGGAGGGTATAAGGATTAGGGATAGGGTTGGAGGGTTTAGGGATAAGGGATTAGGGTTTAAGGTATAGTATTAATTCTGTTGAGGGTGTAGGAATAGGGATAGCATTTAGGGTTTAGGGATGAGGGATTAGAGTTGAGGGATGACAGATTAGGGTTGAGGGTTGAGGGATTAGGGTTTAGGGATAAGGTTTAGGGTTGAGGGCTGAGGGATTAGGGTTTAAGGTATAGTGTTGAGGGTTTAGGGATAGGGTTTAGGGTTGAGGGATTAGGATTTGATGTTAAGGGTTGAGGGTTTAGGGTTTAGGGTTAGGGTTGAGAGATGAGGGATCAGAGTTAAGGGTTGAGGGAATAGGGTTTGACATTGAGGGTTGAGGGTTGAGGTTCGAGGGTCAAGGGTTTAGGGATAGGGTTAAAGTTGAAGGGATTAGGGTTAAAGTAGAGTGTGGAGGGTGTAAGGATTAGGGATAGGGTTGGAGGGTTTAGGGATAAGGGATTAGAGTTTAAGGTATAGTATCAAGTTTGTTGAGAGTTTAGGAAAAGGGATAGCATTTAGGGTTTAGGGATGAGGGATTAGAGTTGAGGGATGAGAGATTAGGGTTGAGGGTTGAGGGATTAGGGTTTAGGGACAAGGTTTAGGGTTGAGGGTTGAGGGATTAGGGTTTAAGGTATAGTGTTGAGGGTTGATGGTTTAGGGATAGGGTTTAGGTTTGAGGGATTAGGGTTTAGGGTTGATGAATTAGGATTTAATGTTGAGAGTTGAGGGTTAAGGGTTGAGGGTTGAGGTTAAGGGATAGGGTTAATGGTCAAGGGATTAGGGTTAAATAAGAGTGTCGAGGGTAGAGGGATTAGGGTTTAAGGTATAGTATCGAGCCTGTTGAGGGTCTAGGAATAGGGATAGCATTTAAGGTTTAGGAATGAGGGATTAGAGTTGAGGGATGACGGATGACAGATTAGGGTTGAGGGTTGAGGCATTAGGGTTTAGGGACAAGGTTTAGGGTTAGGGTTGAGGGATTAGGGTTTGAGGTATAGTGTTGAGGGTTTAGGGATAGGGTTTAGGGTTTAGGGATTGGAGTGAAGGGTTGAGGGATTAGAATTTGATGTTGAGGGTTGAGGGTTTAGGGATAGGGTTGAAGGTCGAGGGATCAGAGTGAAGGGTTGAGGGATTAGGGTTTGATGTTGAGGGTTGAGGGTTGAGGTTCGAGGGTCAAGGGTTTAGGGATAGGGTTGAGGGTTGAGGAATTAGGGTTAAAGTAGAGTGTGGAGGGTATAAGGATTAGGGATAGGGTTGGAGGGTTTAGGGATAAGGGATTAGAGTTTAAGGTATAGTATCGAGTCTGTTGAGGGTTTAGGAATAGGGATAGCATTTAGGGTTTAGGGATGAGGGATGAGAGTTGAGGGATGAGGGATTAGGGTTGAGGGTTGAGGGATTAGGGTTTAGGGATAAGGTTAAGGGTTGAGGGTTGAGGGATTAGGGTTTAAGGTATAGTGTTGAGGGTTGATGGTTTAGGGATAGGGTTTAGGTTTGAGGGATTAGGGTTTAGGGTTGATGAATTAGGGTTTAATGTTGAGAGTTGAGGGTTGAGGTTAAGGGATAGGGTTAATGATCAAGGGATGAGGGTTAAATAAGAGTGTCGAGGGTAGAGAGATTAGGGTTTAAGGTATAGTATCGAGCCTGTTGAGGGTCTAGGAATAAGGATAGCGTTTAGGGTTTAGGAATGAGGGATTAGAGTTGAGGGATGACGGATGACAGATTAGGGTTGAGGGTTGAGGGATTAGGGTTTAGGGACAAGGCTTAGGGTTAGGGTTGAGGGATTAGGGTTTAAGGTATAGTGTTGAGGGTTTAGGGATAGGGTTTAGGGTTGAGGGATTAGAGTGAAGGGTTGAGGGATTAGAATTTGACGTTGAGGGTTTAGGGTTTAGGGTTAGGGTTAAAAGTCAAGGGATCAGAGTTAAGGGTTGAGGGATTAGGGTTTGATGTTGAGGGTTGAGGGTTGAGGTTCGAGGGTCAAGGACTTAGGGATAGGGTTGAGGGTCGAGGAATTAGGGTTAAAGTAGAGTGTGGAGGGTATAAGGATTAGGGATAGGGTTAGAGGGTTTAGGGATAAGGGATTAGAGTTTAAGGTATAGTATCGAGTCTGTTGAGGGTTTAGGAATAGGGATAGCATTTAGGGTTTAGGGATGAGGGATTATAGTTGAGGGATGATGGATTAGGGTTGAGAGTTGAGGGATTAGGGTTTAGGGATAAGGTTTAGGGTTGAGGGTTGAGGGATTAGGGTTTAAGGTATAGTGTTGAGGGTTGATGGTTTAGGGATAGGGTTTAGGTTTGAGGGATTAGGGTTTAGGGTTGATGAATCAGGGTTTAAGGTATAGTGTTGAGACTTGAGGGTTTAGGATTAGGGTTTAGGGTTGACGGATTAGCATTTAATATCGAGGTTAGGGTTAGAGTGTCGAGGGTAGAGGGATTAGGGATAGGGTTTAGGGTTTAAGGTTTAAGGATTGAGGCTTGAGGCTTTAGGGATGAGGGTTTAAGGCTTAAGATATAGTGTCAAGTGTTGAGGGTGTAGGGGTAGGGTTTAAGTTTTAAGGGTTAAGGGTTGAGGGATAGGGATTAGGGTTTAAGGTATAGTATCGAGTCTGTTGAGGGTGTAGGATTACGGATAGCATTTAGGGATTAGGGATAGGGTTGGAGGGTTTAGGGATAAGGGATTAGGGTTTAAGGTATAGTATCGATTCTGTTGAGGGTGTAGGAATAGAGATAGCATTTAGGGTTTAGGGATGAGGGATTAGAGTTGAGGGATGATGGATTAGGGTTGAGGGTTAAGGGATTAGGGTTTAGGGATAAGGTTTAGGGTTGATGGCTGAGGGATTAGGGTTTAAGGTATAGTGTTGAGGGTTTAGGGATAGGGTTTAGGGTTGAGGGATTAGAGTGAAGGGTTGAGGGATTAGGATTTGATGTTGAGGGATTAGGGTTGAGGGTTGTAAGGATTAGGGATAGGGTTGGAGGGTTTAGGGATAAGGGATTAGAGTTTAAGGTATAGTATCGATTCTGTTGAGGGTGTAGGATTAGGGATAGCATTTAGGGTTTAGGGATGAGGGATTAGAGTTGAGGGATGATGGATTAGGATTTGATGTTGAGGGATGATGGATTAGGGTTGAGGAATTAGGATTTGACGTTGAGGGTTGAGTGTTTAGGGATAGGGTTGAGGGTTGAGGGATTAGGATTTGATGTTGAGGGTTGATGGTTTAGGGATAGGGTTGAGGGTTGAGGGATTAGGATTTGATGTTGAGGGTTGAGGGTTTAGGGATAGGGTTGAGGGTTGAGGGTTTAGGGATAGGGTTGAGGGTTGAGGGATTAGGATTTGACATTGACGGTTGAGGGTCGAGGGATCAGAGTTGAGGGTTTAGGGATTAGTGTTTGATGTTGAGGGTTGAGGGCATTTTCTATCATGAACTTGATTATGAGGGCTTGCCCCTTCATTGTTATGCCTATCATATGGCAGAGCATCTGGCAAGCCCTTGCAGGAAAAAGATGTGATCAATGCAAAGGATGTGATGAATCTATAGCAGGACAAAATGCGCTCGCGCTATAACGCGATAGCGCGAGCGTGTTATAACGCGCTCGCATTTTGTATTTCTATTGAAACAGTAAAAAAGTGGTTACCCCCGTGATCTAGGCCCACATGCTCTATTTTCTTACTGATTCTATGCATGCTCCGACAAAAAAGAAGTGCTTTCATGCTATTGGGAAGTTCACATGCACATTTGACACATTGTACAACCTTTGCATGATCTTTCCACCACCTTTTCTGCTTTGCCAACTTGAGAAGGAGGAAATAACATAGTTTTCACACCAAGTTTGATATATATCTATTCAAGTTTCAATTTTTGTAGTGTTGCAATGTTAATTGTGATTCAATTTTAGGAATTTAACATTGAAAAGGAAGCAAGTGGTGAAAAACTCAAATTGTTGAGGAGTTTGATGCAAGAAGATAAAAACACTACATAATTGGGTACTCTCTCCATTCAAATCTTCATTTTTTAGGTATGTCAAGTCTTTACATGCATGTTCTTTACATTTTCCTTATTTCGGATTGAATTATTTTATCATGCTTTATCATACATGTTTAAAATAGACACATTCCCAATCAAGAAAGCAACCTACAATCTCACATGATGCCATGTATATTTTCTACACTTGGGCTCTTTAATAATTATGTGTAATAAACAAACCTTAGTTCATACCATGATGTCAAACTATACAAGAATAAATCCTTACAACATAAAAAAAATACAATCCCACTATTATCATGTATTCATCTCTTAGGAACTAGTATTGGTCTCTTTATCATGCTACAGACAAATTCTCCGTCATGCCAAGGAAACGATCAAGAATTAAACCAACACAGGAAGAGATAAAAGCTAAGAATGCAAAGAAAGCAATGTCTATGAGGGAACTTCGTGAGAAGAGGAAATTGGACACGATAAATGAAGACATACCAATTGAAGAGGAACCACAACCATCACAAAGAGATATGGTATTGGCGGCACAAAGAGAACAATTGCAAAAACTTCGTGGTATGAGAGGTTTGAATACCATAGTTGGAGACACGTCCTTTACCGTAAGTCTACATGTAGGGACACCATCTACCACATCTCAAGTTGAGAGTACATCATCACTCACATGTGATGAAGGAGGTACGCCATCGTTCCCACCTCAACCTCAAAGTATGTCATCTATTCCATCTTTGATCGAAGGTATGCCATCTAACCCATCTCATTTAAATATTGATGAAATTCCTAATGTTGAGATGAATTTACCTAACTTGACACCACCTAGAATTTTGCATAGAAAGCCAAAGTATTTGATTGATATTGATGAGAATATTTTGCAGCCAATGGAAGGTAAGATTCCAAAATGCACTCTTTCAGAAGCTCAATTGTAGGTTCATGGAGTATCCATACACGAAAGATGTCATGTTTTTGTTCTTCCTGTACAATTCAAGTCTGGGATGAGTGTGAGTCAAAGGAGTGGGTTGACGAATGGCAGTTAAGTTATCTTAGCCCACTTGACACGTATCGACCCCTGACGACATTGGAACTAACACAGATGGAATCATCAGTTGACTTTGACCACATATCAGATTTAGTTCAACCAGGTAATATAGGGCACGTATATGCATCTAATTTCATCTAGTTCAACCAGGTAATGTCATTTTACTTTGTAGTGTTTTTGTAATGTTGACTAATTTCATCTAATTTGCTACACATATCAATGTAGGGCACATATATGCAGTTATTGCAGATGAAGATAATGAAGAGGGAACAGATTATTACTTATGTTGTTGTGTTGAGGCCAAAAAGAAATTGGAGGCCCCTGTTATAGATGGAGAAAACATTGAATACCCTACAGGATCAGTGGTTATTACTGGAACATGGCTTAGAAGGTACCCACATAAGAGTGTTAATATTTGGCTATTTCAGGACTTTGACATGCATCAGAAAATTCTTCATTACTCGAACCTTGTCGTGGCATCCAATGTTCATTTGATAAAGTATCAGGGTAGACTTTTGAACAAATTATTGTGGAAGGTGCGTGAGTTTGACCATGAAGCAATACTTGACACAATAAAGAGTAGAGCAGACCCGGATGGTTCATTGGATTAATTTGTAAGTATTCACATTGATTTTGTAAAGTTATGTTACATTGAGTTGTAAGTATGCACATTAATTTGTAAGGTTTGTCTTTTTTTATTTCCTCCTACATTTTTACACATATGTACACATTTTTACATCATCATGTTATGCATTTTTGGTGTCCTGCTCCTGATGTGACCAAACTCATAACTCACCCTACTAGACACCATTTGATGATCTCTCTAACACTCTGGATCTAGGGTGCCCAATCATGATGATGACCTATATACCATTCTCCCAAGGCGCTCATATTGAATGAAAAGAAGACCAAGGGCACCCAAGCTTAATAGACTTATTTCTTTCAATTTTGATGATCCAAACTCTTGCAATATGACATCCACTTTCATGCCTTTAGATCTTCCTTCACATATAGGGCACCAAATCAAGTTGAAAATATACATAAGGGTGCCAAATTGGATGAAAGGAGACATGAAATGCGCCTTAGGACTCTATGCTAAGGTTTGAGCCATTAAAGTCTCTTGATATTAGGCGCTCATGATGATGAAACTTAGAGCTTTTTCCTTTCCTATGCGCTCATCTAAGATGTTTGAATGATAAGGAGTGCCTTGACCTCTATAATGTACATTGGGCACCAAATCAAGGTGATTTTAAGTCACTTTGAGTCATTTGGGGTCAGTTTGAGTCTTTGAGTCATGTTGCAAAAAAGTGTCAATGTTGTCAAGTTGCACAAAGCAACTTTTGCATTTTTCATGTCCTGCTCGTGATGTGACCAAACTGACTGTTCCAACACGTCCGGATGGGTACATTTACGCTAGGCATGGTCCTATTTTTCACCCAAACATGTCGAAACAGTCTGAGCTACATTGTACCAACGATATCCCTGAAGAGTCCAAAGTGCAAAAAGGTCGCAATCTTTGACGAGATGTTACTCTAAAACCATGTCACTTAGAAACATTTCGTCTGAGGCAACGTGATTAGTAAAGTGCCTCTACAATAACCTCTATTAGTTTTTTATATCTCTGAGGCATTTGCCCATGGTGAAAGGTTTTCTGCTGCCCCAAAAATCGTCAGAAGGAGGTAGTGTAAAGTTGCAAAGGGGTGTAACTTTTGTCCTGCTCCTGATGCGACCAAACTGACTGTTCCAACGCATCTGAATGGGTACATTTACGCTAGGCATGGTCTTGTTTTTCACCCAAACATGTCGAAATAGTCTGAGCTACATTGTACCCACGATATTCCTGAAGAGTCCAAAGTGCAAAAAGGCTACAATCTTTGACAAGATGTTACTTGAAAATCGTGTCACTTAGAAACATTCCGTCTGAGGCAATGCTATCACGTAGAGTGCCTCTACAATAAACTCTCTCAGTTTTTTATAGCTCTAAGGCATTTGCCCGTGGTGAAAGGTTTTCTGCTACCCCAAAAATTGTCAGAAGGAGGCAGTGTAAAGTTGCAAAGGGGTGTAACTTTTGTCTTGCTCCTGATGCGACCAAACTGACTGTTCCAACGATTCTGAATGGGTACATTTACACTAGGCATGGTCCTATTTTTCACCCAAACATGTCGAAACAGTCCAAGCTATATTGTACCCACGATATCCCTGAAGAGTCCAAAGTGTAAAAAGGCTGCAATCTTTGACGAGATGTTACTCAAAAACTATGTCACTTAGAAACATTCTGTTTGAGGCAATGCTATCATGTAGAGTGCCTCTACAATAACCTCTCTCAGTTTTTTATAGCTCTGAGGCATTTGCCCGTGGTGAAAGGTTTTCTGCTGCCCCAAAAATAGTCAGAAGGAGGCAGTGTAAAGTTGCAAAGGGGTGTAACTTTTGTCCTGCTCCTGATGCGACCAAACTGACTATTCCAACGTGTCTGAATGGGTACATTTACACTAGGCATGGTCTTTTTTTTCACCCAAACATGTCGAAACAGTCTGAGCTACATTGTACCCACGATATCCCTGAAGAGTCCAAAGTGCAAAAAGGCTGCAATCTTTGACGAGATGTTACTCAAAAATTGTGTCACTTAGAAACATTCTGTCTGAGGCAATGCTATCACGTAGAGTGCCTCTACAATAACCTCTCTCAGTTTTTTATAGCTCTGAGGCATTTGCTCGTGGTGAAAGGTTTTCTGCTGCCCCAAAAATCGTCAGAAGGAGGCAGTGTAAAGTTGCAAAGGGGTGTAACTTTTGTCCTGCTCCTGATTTGACCAAACTGACTGTTCCAACACATCTGAATGGGTACATTTACGCTAGGCATGGTCCTATTTTTCACCCAAACATGTCAAAACAGTTCGAGCTACATTGTACCCACGATATCCCTGAAGAGTCCAAAGTGCAAAAAGGCTGCAATCTTTGATGAGATGTTACTTGAAAATTGTGTCACTTAGAAACATTCCGTCTGAGGTAGTGCTATCACATAGAGTGCCTCTACAATAACCTCTCTCAGTTTTTATAGCTTTGAGGCATTTGCCCATGGTGAAAGGTTTTCTGCTGCCCCAAAAATTGTCAGAAGGAGGCAGTGTAAAGTTGCAAAGGGGTGTAACTTTCGTCCTGCTCTTGATGCGACCAAACTAACTGTTTCAACGCATCCAAATGGGTACATTTACACTAGGCATGGTCCTATTTTTCATCCAAACATGTCGAAATAGTCAGAGCTACATTGTACCGACGATATCCCTGAAGAGTCCAAAGTGCAAAAAGGCAGCAATTTTTGATGAGATGTTACTCAAAAACTATGTCACTTAGAAACATTCCGTCTGAGGTAACACAATCATGTAGAGTGCCTCTACAATAATCTCTCTCAGTTTTTTATAGCTCTGAGGCATTTGCCCGTGGTGAAAGGTTTTCTGCTGCCCCAAAAATTGTTAGAAGGAGGCAGTGTAAAGTTGCAAAGGGGTGTAACTTTCGTCCTGCTCCTGATGCAACCAAACTGACTATTCCAACGCATCCAAATGGGTACATTTACACTAGGCATGGTCCTATTTTTCACCCAAACATGTCAAAACAGTCAGAGCTACATTGTACCAATGATATCCTTGAAGAGTCCAAAGTGCAAAAAGGTAGCAATCTTTGACAAGATGTTACTCAAAAACTGTCACTTAGAAACATTCTGTCTAAGGCAACGCGATCACATAGAGTGCCTCTACAATAACCTCTCTCAGTTTTTTATAGCTCTGAGGCATTTGCCCGTGGTGAAAGGTTTTCTACTACCCCAAAAATTGTCAGAAGGAGGCAGTGTAAAGTTGCAAAGGGGTGTAACTTTCGTCCTACTCCTGATGCGACCAAACTAACTATTCCAACACGTCTGAATGGGTACATTTATGCTAGGCATGGTCCTATTTTCCACCCAAACATGTCGAAACAGTCGGAGCTACATTGTACCGATGATATCCCTGAAGAGTCCAAAGTGTAAAAAGGCAGCAATTTTTGACAAGATGTTAATCAAAAACTGTGTCACTTAGAAACATTCCGTCTGAGGCAACGCGATCACATAGAGTGCCTCTACAATAACCTCTCTCAATTTTTTATAGCTCTGAGGCATTTGCCCGTGGTGAAAGGTTTTCTGCTGCCCCAAAAATCGTTAGAAGGAGGCAGTGTTTTAAGTCAGGATGAAAGCCTATTCACTCTAGGCACCTGTTTTTGACCAAATCACACATGCGCCTTGAACAAGTGATGCTACAAGTGGTGAAAAAAATGGGCGTCTTGAAGAATTGAGCCCTCAAGACATCTTGCAATTGCCTAAAAGTCCAAAATTTACATAAGTGAGTTAAGGCACCATTTTCCATCTTTAGAGCCTCCTTTGAGTGCCTTAACATGGAGTGAATGTTTTAGTCTATGAAAGATTGCGCCTAAAGAATATAACAACCCCTTGAGTCACTAGGATGAACTAAGTTAACAAAAGGAACTTCATTGAGGGAGGTGCACTTGTGCATCTAGACAACTCCAGTTTAGCGCTTGAGAAAAAGCATGTTTAGAGACACCCCTCGAATGAACCCTCTAGAACCAATAAGAATCTTTTCTAGGTCCATAATTAACTCACGCCCATATCCAAGTGAAAGTCTCCTTGGTCTTCCTGCTAAAACCTCTAAAGGGTAACCATCTCAACAAGTGTCTCTAATCCCAAGAGAACTCTAGCCTCACCCAAGTCTCAAAGTATGTATGAGAACCTACAACCAATCAATCCATGTTAAGCTCCAAATGCAACACCACATTATCATGAAGCTCCCAAGCACATGACTAATGTACTCAATATCAAGAGAACCAACAAGACCACTGTCAAAACTCCAACTACAAAATTAGGTATCCAAACATGACATCATGATCTAACATCTCCTCCTAGAAGATCACATGCACCAATATAGACATCCTAGTCTCAAGAGAACTTGTATCATGCTAATACTCTAATCTAGAATCAAGAGTCCACCAAGACACACTACCAAACACCTCTAAACCAAGGATCAACATCTACAACCACATGAAGATAACCATTACACCCAACCACTATATAAGATCATCCATCACTAGGTGACGAATACACATCACTATCAAAGTAACATCCATCCTCTCATCCCAATACAACATACCAATGCGCAAATGAGCATAGACAAGGAAAAATAACAAAGTCATCCCGTGGATATAGGCAATATGTATTCAAGTCATCCCACTAAAATCAATGAGGTGTGCATCCCAAAAAAATGCATAACTTGTAGATCCCAACCATTGAAAACATGCAAAATCATCATCACATTAGTAATCATCATCACATTAGTAAACATCATCACATTAGTAAACTAGTAAACATCATTTGCATCCATACTTAAACCAATCTTATTGTTGTGTTTGATGTGTCCTCTTTCAAACAACCATTTAACAAAATTTCAGTCCAAACAATAAACATTTACAACAATAAACATCTCAAAGTCCAAAATCCAAACATTCTATCATCCTTAATCATTTCCATCATGGACCCTTGGTTTGAAAAAATCATTATGCAAGATAAAAACCCTATGCCTATTACCTTGTCCGAGGCTCATGCAAAACCCAAAATGATTAGCCTAGTACCATCTGTCATGTCCCCGTTCCCGGCTTGATCATCAAGTGTATAATGGATTAGCCTATTCCTCATTCCCAGAGGCTAATTCCAAATGATGAGGGAATGAATTGGTTTCGAACTAACTCTATTTATTTATTTTGCAGGAACAAGGTCAGAACCCTAAAATTTGGCTAAGTATGGAAGCTTGGGAGCCTAGGTGCCCATTTCACTCTAGTTGTCCTTACTAAGTGCCTAGCATAAGGATCATCCAAATTAAGTGCCTAAGAACCTCAAGGCGCTTATACATGTTTCTAGGGATCCTCCAATTGAGCGCCTAGCATAGATGGATGAAGATTGAAAGTTTTCAAGTTAAAGATGTCCTTTGGGTGAACTCACAGCACTAGGCGCATGTGTTGGTTGGAACTCCTTGGATCTGGCACCTAGGATTGAAAGCCTTTGATGAGGAGAGAAGTCTCAAGGCCTGGTCTACCACCCTCACTTGCCTACCCCACCCTCAGAATGCACCTAACCTTCATAAGGCGTTAACACTCTATTTTGAGCACCTAGCAGGGGGTAATGGATAGATTGAAGGCTTGGGAGCTAAGGAAAGTCACTTAGATGAATAATCAAGATTGAAATGAGAAACTCCTAGCCAAGGCGCAAAATTCCTCAATTCTTGCATCCAGAAATCAAATCTAAGTAAGGCGCTCTTTCCATTTGCCAAAGGCTCTATTAGCGCCCTTGGTTGATGATCTCTCCAGACACCTGAAATGGCACCCAGTGGATCTTTCAACTTGTATCAGGAAGAAGGGAAGCATTCTCAGTGTTGTTCAGATAATCTAAGTTGTAAAGTTAACAAGGAATAGAGCTAGAGGACAAGGCACACTTATTGGTCTCCATCACCTCAGAAATGCACCTAATGCAGTTGGTGTCAACTTCCCTCTTTCTAGCCTCCAAATGGCACCTAGAGTCAAAAAAGGATTTCACTGAATAATGTTAATGTTTTGAGCATCAAACTCTACTTGGCGCATACCTATGCTCTTGCAACCTCAAATTGGTGCCTAGGGTTCAGTCATCCTCCTAAGGCATGATTCTACTCCTCCATAACCCTATTTTGGTGCCTAAACTTGGAAGTACCATGAAGACTTGGATTAAGATGGAGTTCACCTCCAGAATGTTAGGCGCTTGATAGAAGATAAAGGCGCTAGGGTAAAAGAGCTTCAAAAGTTTGATGTCAAGTGTGAATTGAGATAATAGGCGCTGATACTAGTTGACATTACTCCAAACATGCACCTAAGAGAGATGCAAGTCCCCAAGACCAATTTTGGAACAAGGCGCTCCATCAGAGGGTAAGATGATAATCCTTGGAAGTCAAGTGTTTCAAAGATTCTTTGAGAAATTGACAAGTTGTAACCTAGGTGCCAAAACCCCTGAGAATCCTCCTATCTGGTGCCTAGTTAGAAGAACACTAATATTTCGTGTAAGTGAATTTGAGTGTCAATATAGAGTCATTAAACCCCACCAAACATTCATCCATGTCTCTACCACCTCAAGGAAGCACCCAACTTAGGATGGCACCTAGTCTGGTCTCTACTACCTTCAGTTAGCGCCTAACCCTAAGAGTCTTGCAACTATGACGTTCATCCATGCAACAAGAAAGGTGATGCTCCCTTGTGATATTGTGAGGTGTTGACATTCAGTTGACATCATTGAGTTTGATTGAGTTGATCAAGTGTAGATGCCATTGTAAACATCAAGGCTTCAAGGCCTTTCTTTTGTATCTCCATTGAATAAGTTGTAACTTCATGCTATTGAAAGCATTATCCATGTAATAAGACATTGCAAGTTGATTGAGTCAAATAACTAGACAAGTACCCAACTCTAAGGTTGATTCATTCAAGTAGTTATCTTTGATGTATATCTTTGTGTTGTTGAAGTAGTTGATGAATTGATAGCAAGTAAAATTGTTTAAGTAAGGAAAATTTTTCGTAGAACTAGTTGGGTATCTTACACCATGCCTATCCATCAAACATCACAATGCAATCAAAATCCTAACAACATGCCCATGATCCAAGATCAAGTGCAATCATGCAAAGATATTATCAATCACAAGCCTATTAAGAATGAACTAGAGTCTTCTAGTACCATACTTTTCCATCAAACACCATCATGTAATCGATGGCCTATCAAGCCTATCAAAGAAAATGCAAACATCCTATGTAATACAATCGGACTTTAAATATTTGAAGTAGCCATCTACAGATATCCATTCAAAAGTGGATTTATAATGCAAGTATGGATGCCATCAATAAAAAAGATTTGTATTAACCAAATATCCATATAGGCATACATCAATATCTGTCGATATAAGTATAACATATATACAAAATAGCCATATAGGCTCACAAGAATGCCATATAGGCATACAATGTCAACTATGTACAATACAAAATATATGTCCACAAATGCCATATAGGCATACAACACAGGATTACAATAAAAAGTCATTCCCCTCTGGCTAGTGAAGAGAATAAATCACGAGCAGCCTTTGATCTTCTAGGGGATGGAGACATGCATGTGGGTGGTCTACTATGAACCCGAGGGCTACTCCTCCTATTTAGTTCTTCCTGCACCTTTACCTGTTACAAAAAAAAGTATAGACATTAATATATAGAAATTACATGTTATAAAAAAATGAAACATTTAACAAAATAATCACTTACTGCTAACATATAATCTGTCTCCTCGCTTTCCTCAGTAGCAGGAAAAGGCCCTGGTGATGTCATGTCATATAGAAACCATCCAGATAGAAATTAAACTTCAAATCAATAATCTTTTGATTTTTCAAAAATAGACAACTATAACAATGAATGTAAATTGAAATTTACTAATCTGCCTCATACCCCTGTCAATGCCATGGAGCTATGAATCGCAGAGGCAACACCCTACTCCATTGCCCTATGAATATGGGGAGGTGTCTCTGCAGCCTGCATCATTTGGAAATAAAACAACATTATTCAATTACGAAAACTATAATAGTGATGCAAATCATGGCTCCTAACATACACACACGTTCATCTAAACATGGAAGTACACACAATAAAACACACAAATCACATACAAAAATTTAGTAAGTACAATTTATTCATTAAACTATTTATTTTATTACCTCCGTAAAGCTTTGAAGTCCACCACCGCTGGTAGGTGTTGCCATGAAATCTACAGTATTAACCTATTCAACATCTAAAATCAGAAATTAGAATACCATTCATATAACGATGCTATTCACATGTAATATTTATAATTGTTTACTAGTTACATACCTTGACAGTAGATGATCTAGTGAAAAATGTAGGTGGAGAACCACTGAAAACTACATCGATGCTATGACCTTGAAATTTCATTAAAATCATCAATTTAAATTAGTTAATCTTGTATTTAAAAAATGAAATTTAATAAATTAAATTCAACAAACTTACTAATATTTACCTGAGTATCAAGGCTGAAAGTCTCACTCAGGAGGGTATCTGTCATCACCATCTGCTCAGCTGCAGATGTAGCCTATGCACCTGCATCCTGACTGTCCATGGGGTCATAACCACAGGCTGACCCGCAAGCCTGGCAAGTATGCGGTTGGACCCTACTCCTCGCACTATCTCCCAACCCACTCTATGTTGCAGGATCGGCATGCTCTATGATGCTCTGGGTCAAGGCACTAATCGACCTCAGTGTATTGACCTCAACACTCTCCTTCACAATGGAAGGGATAGAAACATGCTCATGGGCTGGTCTGCTGATTACTCATCTCACTACTCGCTGTGGGTCAAGACGCGCCCCTGGTCTATCCTATGCTGAGCCCCCACCTCTACCCTGGAAGTCCCGCATATCAAAATAGTTTGGCACTTTATTGAGGACAAACTCGTAGTAGAGTTTCCTCAAAAAGTATTGCGGGACCTCATTATTATTGCATGGAGGATGGTCAAAAACCATCCACCACCTCTGCCCAAAATTGTCCCTTATCGCTTGGTTGTTGCACCAATGGATAGGGAACCTCTTGCATGTAATGGGTGGAGGTTGATTTGTTTGTGGGTTTGTGAAAATTGAACACAAGTCTAATTTTGTAATTTGTAATTTTTTGACATTTGGTATGACAATTTATCTGCATAGTAATCTCTAAACTCTCTCTTTTTATTAGTCCAACTAGTTATTTGCTTGCTAATTGAATTTACATTTGATAACATAGACTCAAGAGATTCAGCAAGCGTGGACCTATGCAAGGTTGAAGTGGAAGGATCTTTCAACCTTGCAATTATATCTTCAATTTGTTTTTTGTTGTTTTCAATTTGCCCCATTATATTATCTTGTGTTCCAGGGGCATGTCGAGGAATGAATGGAGGAGGTTGTTGTTCTGTAGGTATTTCCTCCTCAAGATTTTATGGATTTTGAGGAGGAGGAGGAGGAGGAGGAGGAGGTGCATTAACATTTCCTGACAATTAATGAAATATACATCAAAAATCAACAAAAACCTACCTATTTAGAAAGAAATTCAAACAAAAAAATAAAGATAACTCACCCCTTTGGCGTGCTCAACGTCACGGCGGCATTTTGGCGATGAATTGACAAGCTTTTTGTGTTGATTGGCATTTTGCAGAACGCGAGCGTGTTTTTGAGGGTTTGGAAGCCGTGGGCAGAGGAGAAAATGAGAGTGAAATGAAATTCACTTGCTTTTTTTTTATTTATACTCAGTCATAACGTGAGCGTGTTATAACGCGCTCGTATTATGGCTTGGTAATGACGAGCCTGAGGCTTGTCATTACCAAGCCATAATGCGAGCGCATTATGACTTAAATTTTTTTGAAATTATTTTGGCCACTTTTTGGCCCCCCATCTTCTTGCACTTACCCCAAGGTTTAATAGAATTGTAGCTATAGAGAGAGGGACATTGATAGAGAGATATAGAGAGACTGATTTAAAATAGACTTGTACCTAAAGAAGACCTTAATGGACCTAAAAAATATATGCAAAAGTATTACAACAATACTATAATGTAGTGATAAATAGGGAGATTGATAGAGAGAATAATAGAAACAAATAGATACAGCAAGAGAGAGAGATAGAGATAATAGAGAGAGAGAGATATACTAACTTTTGATGAACTGATTAATGCTAATAATCCAAAGTTGGAAAGAGAGAGATGGGGAGAGGGAGAGAGAGGGAGAGGGAGATATAAATAAATAAAGATCTAGAGAGAGATAGATAGAGATAATAGAATAGAGAGAAAGTTAGAAAGAGATAGTGACAGAGATAGATAGAGAGGGAGGGAACACGAGTTAGAGAGAAACAAAGAAGTGGAGAAAGGGGGAGAGAGACAGGTGACAAAGAGAGATAGGGAAAATAAAGAATATATATATATCAGGAGATGCTCACAAACCTCATATCCACCAAGGCTTAATATCCTCTGCAAACACAAAATCTGCAAGGAAGCTATATTAGCTACATTGCACAATATTAGGATAATTGTTCCTATCATTTTTGTGTTTCATGCAAGGTGTCTCATGTCTAGATAACAACATTTGTAGTTTAATTTTCTTAATTTTGTTAAAATTAAATATATAGTCATTCAAATTACATAGAAAAATAAAAAAACTTTACTTATATAAATAATTATGTGCAAATAGTTGGTACATTTTTGCATCAGTAAGAAAATTGATTTTCCAATTTTTGTTTTCAATTTTAGTTATTTTACCTATTCAATTATGTATGTGTGTGTAAATGTAAATGATTTTTGGACAATTTTATTTCAACTATAATCGAAATAACAATGTGCTAGCAAATTAAGATTTAACATATTATAAGGGATAAAATGTAGTCTTGTATTTTTATACATTATTTTGAATATATATCGTAAATATATACTTGTAATTTTTAATTTGATTTTGTGTATCTCCCTCTCTATCCGTCTATTTCTCTTTATCTCTCTTGATCTCTATCACATAGTTCACCTCATCCAAAATGCTAATGTCAAGCTCTCAAATCAATCCATCTTGAATATAGTTGTTATCCTATCAATCCACACACCAAAATTTCATTAGTAAAGCATAGGGAAAGAGCATATAGAAATCAAGTGTTGTTAAAAATTGTTATTAAGATATATACTAGATTTTAGATATTTTAAAGTTGAAGTCTACATTTAGGAACAACATCACTACATTAAACTTCTTGCGTCTACATTGTTTGTGTGACATGTTTTTGATATTGTAAATAAACCTTCCAAGAGAAGACAATTGTTCCTACCACTTTTTTGTTGCATGCAAGGTGCTTCATATCTAGAAATGTGTTATTTGTCTCTTCTTCCAAAGAAGACCAAATAAAAAATTAAATATTGGGAGCATGTAGATCTAAATATTTTTGTCTCCTCTTGATTGGACACCCTTTTGTCCTATATAATTTTAGAATATAGTAGGAGTTTTATAAGAAAAAAACATAGAGTTTATAGTACTAAGTTAAATTACTGGATGTGTAAGTTGTAGATCCATTCTAGATAGATCAGAGTGCATGTACACCATCCTATACATATACATATACATATACATATACATTGACTTACAAGGGTAGAAAAAACACACATTAATTCAATGTCAACAAGATATTTAGCAAATATATAATTCTTGAACTTTTGATAAAATCTGGTAAGAAATAGATCTAGAAAATATACCATCCAAATGAAGCCACTATCAAGGTTATGGTCATCCTATGCGCCCATGTCCTTACATACCAGGATAGGAATCCACCAAAAGAAAAACATATTGAGTGCAAATAAATAGATACATCAATCTAAACATTTAAAAGGGTTTTGTAAAAGGGAGAAAACTAAAACCTTTTAGAGAGTCTAGGCATAAACAATTAGCAGATTGAAACCATAAGGTGCAGATCCATTCTAGATAGCTCGAAGTGAACAATGTAATAAGGGGGGAATGTTAGCATAGTATTATTACATTGTTTGATAGCTGTTACTCGGTTACTGATATTAGTTATGCCATTGGTTACAGCTACAGTTATGCCGTCGGTTACAACTATCTACCTTACTTATATAAATGTGTTTACTGCCACCGAATAAAGAAATCAATAAAACATTTTTCATTCGCATACTCTCCATTAGTGGAAAGCAGTGAAAAATGAGGAATTCATCTAAGGGGGAGCATTGGAAACATTGGAAATCACAAGTGTACATAGTAAGGGGGAGATGTTCTAACACTTAGTCATTTTTCACTAAGTGTTGCCATCAATGCCAAAGGGGGAGCTTGTTGGCAAGAGACACTGCTAAACATGTTAGATGTTGTCATTGATGGCAACTGAATCTATCTTACACATCCACATTGTATCATTTGATCATACTAGAAGTTAGATTGTAGATTTGTCTAAATCTAGATAGACATGAAGAGAGCATATGACAAGGTTCAATATTTTGGTCCGCATTTCTCCACAGATAATCATATTGTACTATGGATCTGAGGGATTGTTAAGGGATGTTAGGGCTACCTAAATCCAAAGTTTTAGCCTCTGGTGATGAAGGGATTGAAAGTTACAAGCATCTGAGTATCAGGTTTTGGTTAGACAATTCAGTCCGGTGAAGAACAGGCTGACTTGGTGTTTGATCCTTGTGTGGATTAAGAGAAGTGGTTGGTTGCATTATTTATGAGATCCAATGGTATTGGCCGACATGTGTGGTGACTTAAATACATAGGTTTTGGTTCGCATTGATGTTTGTGCATAGATTTAGCTGACAAAACACTGATCTTGAAAAATTTTCCAAGTTTTCTTGAGGCTGACTACAGTTGATGAAATTGCATGTTGTGTATATATATTATCAATGGATTTGAGCATTTAGAGGCATGGATGTGTGAATATGAAGTGGTAGGTGCGAAGTGTGGCAGTAACAAGTGCAAAACAAGAGATCTAAGTTGTAGATCATGGTAGAACAGTGAAATAGGATAGTGAAAGATGAAGTGTGTGAAGTTAGTATATTGAGCCTAATCGGAACTATAATCTTGCATTGTTAGATGCTATTCTTTAGTTCAAGTATTTCAGTGAACTCTTTGTAATTAATCTTGTAGGTAGTGAGCCTCCTTTGAGCAGTGAGCTCTGGGCAGTGCACCTGAAGGCATGTGCCTTCCCATTTGTAATACTTTTAACAGTATAAAATCTTGTGGATTAACACCCATTGTGGTTTTTCCCTTAACCAAGTTTCCACGTAAAAATCTTGGTGTTCATGTGTGATGATCTTGTTGTTTGTGTTCTCAAGTTCATGCTTCTTTCTTTTGAATGTATGTGATAAATTAATAAGGGAACATAATAATAAGTATTACAGAACACTAATTCACCGCCCCTCTCAGTGTTCCTTAATATCAACAATTGGTATCAGAGCCTGGTTCCTTGGAAGAAGTTTAACAGATTAAGGAAGATTTGGGAAGGTATTTCAATGGGTTCATTCAGATATTCTGATGGCATCAATGAACAACTTCAAGTTGCTTTAGAAGATCTTGATCAGTCTAGAGCAGAAGTCAAAGAACTGAAAGAGAACCTTAAAGATGCTGAGGATTTCATTTAGACTTTAAAAGGGCAATAATGCAAATCTATGGAAAGGAGGAAGGAGCTACTTCAGCGGTTAGTAAATCAGAATAAAGACAATGACATGGATGAGGCTTTGAAGGAGAAGACAAAGGAATGTGAGAAGATGGCAAAAGAAGTTGTCCTAAAACATGAGATGGAATCCGGGGTGATGAGACTAACCAAGGAAATCAAGGAAAGAAAGAACACTACGGAAAACTTGAATCAGTCTCTGAAAGAAAGAACAGAAGAGTGCTACAAATTGGACAGAATAATTGGCCATCTAGAGACAAATCTACAAGAAACCAAGTATAATGAGGAACAATTTGAAACGCAAATTATCATTCTCAAACATGACATAGAAGCTGCAAATGAATACAAAGAGAAGTTCAAGATAAGCTCAGCTAAACTTGAGGTGTTGCTTGATAGTTAGAAGAAGGTAGATGATAAGCATGGTCTGGGATATGAGAAAGGTGAAAGCTCTAGATCTAGTTAAAGAAATCTTGAATGAAGAAATCCAAGAAGAAATCCTAGAAGGCCTCTGGTAAGACAACTTAATGCTCAAAGGTATCCATCTTTCAATGGAAATTGTTTCAATTGCAATAAGTTTTGTCATAGAGCTACTCAGTACAGAAGTAGAGTGAATCAAAGTGGTCCATCCTTCTCTGGTCAATGCTTCAATTGTAAAAGGTATGGTCATATATCCAATGAGTGCAGAAGTATGATGATGAATAACTCTAACAATAGAGGAAATGTCAATTCTTTCAATGGCAAATGTTTTGCATGCAATAGATTTGGGAACATGGCTAATCAGTGCAAATCAAGAGGAAATCAAGTAAATGAGCAAAGAAATGTTGTGTGCTTTAATTGCAACAGATCCAGTCATATTGCAAGATTCTGCAGAACCTGTAAACAGAAACCAGGATGTGCAGAGACAAGATAAAGGTAAGGGCAAAGTAGATGTGAATAAGATCTAGAATGAAATGCACAAAACATGGGTGAAGAAAGGTGAAATGAATGATGGTGATGGATCTGCACTAGAATGTGGTGTTGATAATTCCTCCAAGAATTGAAATAGCAGCTCTAGCTTAGGGGGAGCTGCATTGAAAATCTAATTCCCCCTGCTAGTAAGTGGGTGCCTAAATTTGGCACGATGAATAAAGATAAAGAAGCCTAATGTAGATCTGTTGAAGCAAATTCCCGAAGAAAAGAAGCTAATGAGATTGATTGTGGAGTAATTGAAGATTGACTGTATTCAGAAATAGTGTAACCAGATGTATTAGGGAAAAACATTTATTACAATGGTGAATTAGGTTTTACGGAGGATAAAAGCTCATTCATTCAACATTTTAATCACTTTGCTGTCAAAGAGAACAAGGAGAAGAGCACCTAAGCTGAGATTTCAAAGATTTGGAGTGTGAAAAGCAAATTTGATAGCTAACCCTAATTCCGTGGAGAAAAAGGTATTTTTCTGTGAAGCTTTGAACTTGTGATATTTTTGAAATGGCTACTTCGTTGGTTGTTGACATCACTAAAAGGCCCCAACCTAAATTCAAAAAGCATCCACACAAATCTGTAGAGGTCGATCCATTAGGTGCCCTTTCTAATGTTCCGCATGGAGTGTTGCATGTAGAAGATATTAAGGCTTACATTCATGCTAGCATAGATGAGTTTGGAGATTCAAAGTTAGTTGATTTGTTTAAGAATCACCTGAGGGATGAGATTTATGGCCTTAAACCTGAGTATAAGGTGCTCCAAGACAAATAGTTCATTCAAGTTATAGGGTTACCGTCCTTTGACGAGGATGAGTGGGTCTGGTACGTACTGAGTCAGATGCATGCTAAAATTTATGTGGTTGATGAAACCATTTAAGATCACTAAGGATGCCATCAAGGCCGTAACATGATTGAACTCATTCAGTGGACTGCTGATGTTAAAATTAGTGAAGAATCAGACTGTAACTAAAGCTACCAGCTTAAAGTTTGATAAGAGGGTGATGATAATAAATGATATAATTGATCCGAATGTCAAATTTCCATCTATGGTGATTGGGTATAAGATATACCACTCCAGCAGGGAAAACTCAGTGTCCGGTACAACCATTTATGCTGCTTATCAGGTGTTAAAAGAAAATGTTGACTATGACTTGTGTGAGTTGCTACAAAACAAGCTAATTAAGAATCTGAACAAGATTAAGGACCAAAAAAATAGATTCAAGTATGGTACATTGGTCCTGTGCTTGTTCTTTTATTTCATGAATGAGTTGCCCGGGAAGAAAAGACCATGTTTGACCAGTGACAAGCCTGTTGCCATACAAATAAGAGAGCACTTGCACAATATTGGTGACTCCAATGCCCAAAGGACTTTTTTTGGGGGATATTTCAAGAATTTTTAGAATATGATGCAATCAAGTGAAAGAATCCTTAAGTCTATGGTGGAAAAGTACAAGGATACAATTTGTTTCATGGTGGAAATAGATCAATGCTTGATGGAAGCAGTTGAACCAAGGACTGTATGGATCATGCCCATGGGGTATAAAGTTGATGAACAAATACTGGAAATGTATGCTCAACACCTTCTGAGAAAACCAAAAGATACCTCAATTGAGAGATTCAGTACATATGATGAGCTTAATTTGAAACTGAATGTTGAGCTTTAGAGACCTAAATCTAAGAGAGAGATGCAAAGGCAGGTTGAAATGTATGCATAAAGTATTATACTAACCAAAGAATCTGTGAGACAAAATAGGGAAAGGATAGAGAAAGCTAAGAAGGAGAAGCAGGACATGGAACATGGAAGTGTTCTAGTAGAATCCCCTTCTAAATCAAGGACTACTAGGAGTTCTGGTACAACCTCTGGTGCATCACTTTCTCATGTATTGGAGAGAAATTCAAAGAAAAACCTACTGGTAAGAAAGGAAAAAGAATAAAAGTAATGGGCAAAAGGTCATATGTTAGTGTGGAGAAGGAGGATGAAGAAGAGATTGATTCAGATGATGAGGTTAAAGAGTTGAAGGCCTTAGGCACTAAGGCTGCTAAAGTGTCTAAGGAGAAGCCCTCCAGAAGCACAAAGTCAGAGAAAGAAGAAACATCAAGGGTTGCCAAAGACAAGCCCTCCGAAAGTATAGGGTAAGAAAAAGACAAAAGACCTAAACTCATGTTGAAAAATCCACCCTATTAGTTGAAGATATTGTGAATATAGTAACTGTTCATGGGAATTTAAAGCCCATAATAAAATATTATGACAACTTTGATAATGTAAACAAGAAAATTTTGGAGGATGCTACTATTAAGTACTTGAATACAATCAACATAGCACTTGTGGAAATTTTGTTAGAAATCCCTAAGAGTCTAAGTGACATTTTGGAGATTAGAAAAGAAGCTACTAAAGCAAAGGATTTGGAGCTAAGAGAACATGTGTTGTCCAGTCTGTGTCTGGTAATCTCTAGGAAGGAAGCAAATCAAATTTTCAAAGAAGTTAAAGATGAATTCAGAAGCAAGAAAAGGATGAATAAGCTAATGATTGGAGACATTGATGAAGTGGTTAAAGAAACAAAACAAATTATGAGGAAAGCCCTGGAAAAGAATAAGTTTTATGTGGTCACTGAAGAACCTATTGATGTTGATGATACATCCATTCTAAATAATGAAGAGTTGAAGAAAAATGAGCAACAAGATGAGGCAAATGATTTCTTTATTCCAAAAGAAGAAATATTGAATAAAGGAGATGAAGAGATGATGAAGGAAGATAATGTTGATTGTGCAGAGGATACTCAAATTCCTCTGGACCAATCTGGTGAAGAAAATACATAGATGAATATGGAAATAAATGCTCCTACTAAAGGTGATTCTGAGAAGAATAAAGAGTAGGAAGCAGAAGAAATTAAGGACAAGGAAGATCAAGAAGAAGATACTAATGATGGAATTGATTCTTCCATTCCGTACATTGAGGAATTTGATAAAAATGATGATAATGCTGCTGCTAAGGATACACAAAATCATCTAGAAAAGAATGCAGATGACATTTCTGATAAAGATAAAAAGAAGGATGCCTCTGCTATTGATGCAAAAAGAGTAGAAGCAGAGAAAAATAATTAAAATGATAAGCAAGACAATGTGGTTGACTTCAAAAAGGGAGAAGATGCAGGCCTTAAAGAGCATAAAACTGAAACATCATATTGGGTAAGAGACACTATAGAAGCAGTGAAAGAAATTTTAGAAAAAGTCAAACAAGTTGCAGAAGATCTAGATATAATACAAGGTCCAATCAATTTTGATACTCTATCACCAGTATAGAAGATGAAGTTGGTCTCTTTTGCACAAGCTAAGGCCAGAGAGGAAATCTTGAAGTTCCATATAGAAGACAGTGAGTTGCTCGATCTTGCATCTGACATTTTGGATAAAATCATGCCTTCATTTCAAAAGGATTCATCAGCATCCCCCTCTAGTTAGTTGAAGAGTCTGATAAATTCTATAAATACTCACTTTGAGTCTTTTGAGAAGTCAGTAGAAGTTGAAGTCTGGAATGAATTTATTGATAAAAGATTTAGTGAACTGAAAAAAATAATTGACAATGATAGAATTATGTTGGATACTAGTGTAAAGAGTATTCAAAATGCCCTCATTGAAGGAGCAGATCTATACAAATTTTGTTTATCTTGGTCAAAAGTTGTAGAGGATATTGAGAAGAAAATAAAGGAGTCCGAGAAAAAATTGTCAAATGTATCTCAATCATTTGATCCTTTGATAGTATTTGTGGCGAGTCAAGAATGCCAAGTAACTAGCTTGATTGATGAAATAAAGAAATTAGTGAAAGAAAAAGAAAACATTGTGGCAAGGGTGTGTGAACTCCGGGGACTAATTTTCCCTAAGTTAGAAACAATGTTCAATGCATTGACAGAAGCTCAAACTGCTGCTCTGACAAGTGATCCCACTGATCTACAGAAGGTAGAGTCATAAGCATTTTTATTTAGTGGTCATATTTCAATTTTGGGTAGCTTGAAGAAAAGTTGGGACAATGAATTGGCACTGTTGAAAAACATTTTTGGTGATGTGTTTAAGCTTATGTAGACAAGACATAAAGATTGTTTGTATATATGCGCCCATGTACATAGAGTTTTTGCATGTATTTTGGTTTGCAAATCTTAGCCTTTGCCATTGATGTCAAAGGGGGAGTGGATGTTAGCATAGTATTATTACATTGTTTGATAGTCGTTACTCGGTTATTGATATTAGTTATGCCATCAGTTACAACTACAGTTATGCCGTCAGTTACAACTATCTACCTTACTTATATAAATGTGTTGACTACCACTGAATAAATAAATCAATAAAACATTTTTCATTCGCATACTCTCCATTAAATGGTATTAGAGCCTGGTGCTGAATGTTGAGGCATGACTTGAGTGAGGAGTGCTGAACATGGAGGAATAGAGTGTTGATCTATCTATTACCAGCGTGGAGGAGACTCTAGAATCTACCCATCGTGGAGGAGACCAGTAGGCATTCAAAGTAGTTGAAGACCATAGACGTATGTTCATAGCCCAAGGTGTAGTCCATTTGAAAGTAAAATTGACTGTATCACCATGAAATATCATTTATCACAACATGAGAAGCGTGATTTGTTGAAGACCATTGGAAATCTCTTGCCTGAAAGAGAGGTTTGTGAAGTGTGGTTAATAAGGTAATAAAATGCCTATGATTGCACCATTCTACGTGAAGGATAAGGCATTGGAGCATGTTGAGGTACTGTTCAGCCACTTAATTCACTAAAAGCGTGAGGAATGCATCCATTAGAGAATTTAAGAGTAGAAGAAGATGAAAGCAAGTCAAGAGCATATGGAGAAGGCGTTCAATCTACAAAGCTTGGTATAGTTTTCAAACTTTGAAATCATTTTACTATTGAAACTTGTAGACATTTATAAATCTATTGAGGAGTTAAGGTTGGTATCATTTTAAAATGGAATTTTCACTAGACAAGTATTCTAGATTCAATTTTCATACTTGGAGAATGAAAATTCAGATGCAATTAATGAATAAAAATTTATGGGGAATAGTAAGTGGAAATAAAAAAGCACCTACAGATGCAAATAAGTTATTAGATTAGAGTAGTAGAGATGATAAAGCCAAGGCTATAATTAGTCTTGCTCTTTTTGACACTGAATTGCACCACATTGATTTGGATAAATCATCAAATCAAATTTGGGATAACTCAAATAAATTGTTTGAAGCAAAAGCAATCAATGCAAAGTTCTCCCTAAAGATTCAGTTATTCAGGTTCAAGATGGAACCTGGAATTACAATGTCAAATCATATAAGTAACTTGCAGTCTCTCATTAGATAGCTAGCAGAGGTTAATGCTATGGTAGATGATGATGATGCTAAGGCCATCTTATTAAACAACTTGCCTTCAAAATACAACAATGTTATTTTCACACTTAGTCAAATACCTTCACAAACTTTAGAATGTGTGATTTTTGCCCTTCTAACAGAAGAGAAGAGAACAACAGAAGATTTAGAAGATGATCCTTAGGAGAAAGCATTATTCTCAAGAAGCAATTACAAAAGATTAGAGAAAATCAAATGTTTTTATTGTAAGAAAAAGGGTCACACAACTTGGGATTGTAGAACTTGAGCTAGTGATGTTCTTAAAGGAAAAAATGAAGGAAACCTTGCTTGCATTGAGGATGAGGATTCAACAGATGATGAATGTTTTAAAGATGACTCTTCTCCTGGTGTTAATAGTGCATTAGTATTATAAAACTTCAAATTGGAGGCAGCGGCATCAGAGGATGGAGGAATTTTCATCATCTCAAGTTAGCTTCTCGCTTTGAGATGATGCTTTGCATGGGAAGCATTTTTGGCTTTAGTTTTTTGCTTTTTCCTTGTTGTTGCTGACAGATTTGAAGAATACATGTTTTGTGAAGATAATGTTCTAGAGACAGGTTTGGGATTTGGTGTTGAGCTCAATATGGATTGTTGTCAAGCGAGCTTCAGAGTATATGATCAAGAATTATACCCTTTCATAGTCACTAGACAATGATAGAGATCTATCATATCTCTTAGGGATTGTTATCAAATAATTCAAGACTCTGTGATTTGAGAGTTCGGGACTGAGAGCTCAAGTACACAGCGTGAAGCTACACCTTTTTGAGGGTCAAGAGACAACTTGATGGAGCCCCACTTGGTTCAGGATCTGTTCTTTTAGGAAAAGATCTTTTATAAAATATGTATTCATATTATGTAATCAGCTTTGTTGAGTATATTAGTATTCACGGGGGGTCCCTTGGTACTATTGCAGGAACAATGTAATAAGGGGGGAATGTTAGCATAGTATTATTACATTGTTTGATAGTCGTTCCTCGGTTACTAATATTAGTTATGCCATCGGTTACAACTATAGTTATGCCGTCAGTTACAACTATCTACCTTACTTATATAAATGTGTTTACTGATCAAATAAACAAATCAATAAAACATTTTTCATTTGCATACTCTCCATTAGTGGAAAGCAATGAAAAATGAAGAATTCATCTAAGGGGGAGCATTAGAAACATTGGAAATCACAAGTGTACATAGTAAGGGGGAGCTGTTCTAACACTTAGTCATTTTTCACTAAGTGTTGCCATCAATGCCAAAGGGGGAGATTATTGGCAAGAGACACTGCTAGGCATGTTAGGTATTGTTATTGATGGCAACTGAATCTATCTTACACATCTGCATTGTATCATTTGATCATACCAGAAGTCAGATTGTAAATTTATCTAAATTCAGATAGACAGGAACAAAGCATATGACAGGGTTCAATATTTTGGTCTACATTTCTCCACAGGTAATCAGATTATGTTGTGGATCTGAGAGACTATTATGGGATATCAAGGCTACCTAAATCCAAAGTTTTTGCCTCCGGTGATGAAGGGATTGAAAGTTACAAGCATCTGAGTATCAGGTTTTGGTTAGACAGTTCAGTCCGGTGAAGAATAGGTCGACTTGGTGTTTGATCCTTGTGTAGATAAAGAGAAGTGGTTGGTTGAGTTATTTATGAGATATAGTGGTATTGGCCAACATGTGTGGTGACTTGAATACATAGGTTTTGGCTCGCATTGATGTTTGTGCATGGATTTAGCCGACAAAATAGTGATCTTAAAATTTTTTCCAAGTTTTCTTGAGGCTGATTGCAGTTTATGAAATTGCATGTTGCGGATATATATAATCGATGGGTTCAAGTATTTAAAGGCATGGATGTGCAAATATGAAGTGGTAGGTGCGAAGTGTGGCAGTAACAAGTGTGAAACAAGAGATCTAAGTTGTAGATCATGGAAGGATAGTGAAACAGGACAGTGAAAGATGAAGTATGTGAAGTCAGTATATTGAGCCTGACCGGAACTGTAATCTTACATTGTTAGATTCTATTCTTCAATTCAAGTATTTCAATGAGCTCTTTGTAATTAGTGTTGTAGGTAGTGAGCCTCTTTTGAGCAGTGAGCTCTAGGCAGTGCGCTTGAAGGCATGTGCCTTCCCATTTGTAATACTTTTAACAGAGTATAAAATCTTGTGGGTTAACCCCCACCGTGGTTTTTCTCTTAACTAGGTTTCCATGTAAAAATCCTGGGGTTCATGTGTGATGATCTTGTTGTTGTTGTTCTTAAGTTCATGCTTCTTTCTTTTGAATGTATGTGATAAATTAATAAGGGAACATAATAATAAGTTTTGCAAAACACTGATTCACCCCCCTTTCAGTGTTCGTTAATTTCAATAGCTTCTACATTGGTAATAATATTATTAAAAGAAAATAAAAACTGAATAGGTAAATAGTTAATAAAAATCCTCCCAATTTTCTACTAACTAATAATGATCAAGCTTATAAAACCTTCGGTAAATGTGAAAAATAGGAACTATTTTGAATAAAGGTGTGTATATGGTTTTTGTCTCAAAAGTGTTTACCCATGAGGATTCTAGAAAGCCTTAGTGCTAGGGGAATTGCTGGATTGAGAATTTGTTCACTGCACAAGCCAAAAAAATGGAGTGAATAGAGACTTTAGATTTTCCCAGTGCATACATTTCGTTAAGAGCTTCCAAATTATTCTCAGTAATAACTTTTCAATTATAATACTAGACAAGACAACTAGATGTTAGTAAAATATTCCTTTAAGCCTCTCGATCTCCGGCCAAAGAGTTGCCGTAAATTCTTAAAAAAATGGAAATTATTGCTAAATATGTTTAAAAGAATGATCAAATCTCAAGCAGTCAGGGGATTTTTTATTTTCGTTCACTTTCAAATAAAGCATAGCAATTGGCAGGGGTGAAGCCAAATTCCATAACCTTTTCTGGCATTCTCACTGCCTATGCTAAAACGGGTGCTTTGGAATAAGGTATGGACATCCATCAAAGCATAATGGAAGGGGGATACACTATGTGAAAAGTGGAAGCATAGACAAGGCAACAAAGTATTTGACATAATACCTCAAAGAAATGTGGTCTCATGGAATGCCATGATTGCACAATATGCACAAAATCGACTTTTTAAAAAGGATTTACAAACTTTAAAGCAAATGCAATTAGGTAGGTGTCAAGCCAAATTCCACAACTTTTGCCAGCATTCTACTTGCCCGTGCCAAAATAGGACCATATGCAAATACAACTCTAATCTACAAATTCATAGGTGTGTGGTAGGGAATGAAAGATCAGAGAATTAGAAGCAGTAAAAATGAGACAAAATAAAATAAAATTCAAGATAAAGTAATCGTATATAATAATGAGAAAAATAAGATTGCACCATTCTCATATTTCAGTCCATTCCATGGGTAAAATCTAGAAGCAATGAGATCTGCTTTGTTAGGATAAAACAAAATTTCACAGGTGCTTTCATAGGGTATTATACTATTGAACACAAAGTTTTAGGTATTTTTGGTAAGGGTAATGGCAGATCAAAGTCGTGCTTTTCTCACTAATGTGTTTGAGGATGGTTGGCCAACATTGTTCTTACGAGTTCATTGTTGGAGCACAACACCACTGAGAGGGGGGGTGAATTAGTGGTATGCAGGACTTAGTGACCTTCAAAATTTGTATTTCAAAACTTTGATGTAGAAAAAACAATTCCTATTGAAAGTAGATGACATCATGAAAGATTTGGACAACTAAACAGATTGATCAAAATCAAGAATGCATCAACTCAATATTGAGAGTGAAAAATAATGACTCATTCATGCATAGTATTATTGTTTTAGATAGTGATAGAAGTTTAGTATAAGTTCAAATAGATCATAGTAAATTAACTGACTTTAAAACAAATGACACATGATCAGTAAATAGACATGAGAATCAAACTCATCAATGACAACTCATAACACAGATATTTTCCTGAGTGGAAAGCCCCCGGCATAAAACCACTTGAAAACACCTCACTCGCTTATAAAAGAATCTCACTGATTACAGGCCTCACTGGCTATTAATTTTCAGCCTCACTGACTACAGTTGCCTCATTGGCTACAATTCAAGCCTCACTGGCTATAGCTGCCTCACTGGCATGTTACAGGTTACAAATGTTTTGAAGATATTTTCATACAGAGGAATATTCTATTTCTCTAAAAACATATACTACCAACAATGTATGTGCTCAACACAAACATAATCCTTACACAAACATCATTTACATTATATCTTTATATTCCTTCAGAAACTTTCAACTATTGATAGTTACAAAAAACTAAAAAATCAATCGACAGTTTTGTAACTGCCACCTTCAATAGAATAAACAATATTGTTTCTTTTTGTCATAGTTAAAAAGACTGTTTGAAAAAGAAGATGTGACATGAACTGTTAACTCTCAGTAGAGTTGCAAGGATCAACTACCAGTTGCCCACGAGAAACCCTTAGGGTTACAAACTTCCTTCATATATCAAAAACATTTCATTCGAAGAAATAATTTTGAGGCAGTTATAACTGAAAAATTGCATTCCCATGATAAAGCCTTGAGAATCATTTTACTCAGATGAATAAAGTAAGTTGCCTTCTCGTGAAACCCCTGTTGAGTATAAGAAAATAAATAAATGTTTACTGCATACGGGTTAAACCCTAACCCATTACAAAATCAAGAAGAATATAAGGGATCTTTAAGAAATCTGGCGGCAGAAGAGATAAATCGAAATATATGTAAGAATGCCCTTGTTAAGCCAAACAAAAATAAAAATCCAAACCCAACGATCAACTAGTAACTGTATTTCACACTCATACATAATAAGTTGGTTATAAAGAATGGAAAGAATAGCACCTGGTATGACGACGCTGCAGGAGAAGGTAAAGAGAAAGTTACCAAAAAACATGCAGTCAGATTCTCACATCACTTCCATTGGCAAACCTGCTGTTTGTCCCATAAACTGTCATGATAATGCTCAGAAACAAAAGTCAAATGCCACACTGCAATGATCAACTGAAATATCAAGAGATTTCTTGATAATGAATGGAGAAATAGTCAAACCCTACGCTGTGCAAAGCAATGATCAAATGAAGTGTCTGAAAATGAAGAAACAATCCCTTTTTGATACCTTTAACTGGCTATTCCAGTTTGCCCTAAAGAGGGCTTGAAAAGATAAAAGAGAGATGACCTTTTATACCAGTAAACAACCTTGCAACTGGTGCTAAATAAAATACATTAGAGAGGATTATTTACGCACAATATTCATCTTTACTACTTATGTGGCACATATTATTTATGCCCAACTTTATCACTTATGTAATGCAAATGTTACCAAGTCAACAAGTCGAAAAGCTGACTAGCTGCCAAAGACCAACTGCCAAGTGTAACATCAAACATGTTACCGCCATTGACATCACTACCAACCAAAATATTGCCAACTGGGGTTAATAAAACTCCCCCTTTGGCATTGATGTCAAACCTTACCATTCCAACACAAATATCAAAAACAATATCAGATTTCAAACTCAGATACAAGTATCAAATCCACAGATTCAAGAGTCTACCAATGCCAGATACCAATAACAGTTCTAGATTATAGCAGCATCTTTCCAGTTTTTGAAGTCACAATAACAGTTCCAGATTATAGTAGCATCTTTCCAGTGTCCAAAGTCATGCTAGAAAGCAAATAGAGAAATACCAATTTCACCAATAGAGATACCACAGAAATATAGAAATACCAATACTCACCAAAACCACTGAATACTCACCAATACCACTGAATATAGTCTCTCCCCCTTTTGACAACAAGGCCAAAGGAGTGTATAAGAGAACCAGGTATACACTAAAGCTCCCCCTACAAATGAAGTGTCACACTGTCAATGGCATAACTATTAGGATGAGAACATGTCGATTATTGCCACAGGCACTATTTCAACAAAACAACTACCCCTTTCAATGTCACTAAACATGGTATCAACATATCGTTGTACTGGCACCTTTCAACTTATAAGAGCACTGCACACACTGTAATTATTAAGAACAACACAGTACCATCTCCTTCTTGCCTTATACTATGATAGAGGCCATACCCTATTTCTAGGCTCTGCCAAAGGCATAGTGGGAAAGAGCAAGAAATGAGGAACTATATCAAGTACCAGCAGTCAAAACCAATATGCTGTGCACATCAACAACTGTCAGTATCAAATCAAGGAACAAGAATAAGTACAATTGCCATCAGGATAGTCAAAAAAGAAAGAGCATCAAAATACAATGAGCAAAACTGCCAATCATACCAACTGTCATATGGAACTGAAAAACCATCAAGCATCAGAAATATACAAGAAACTCCCCTTGAGTCCAAAAATGTCACTGTTTATTCACTCTGATTCAATACTGTCACCATGAAAATGCATGACATCACTGTCAAGACTAACATGTTACTGTCATAACTGAACAAGCAGAGAACAACCCACTATTGTCATACTATTTAATGGCCTGTCAAGCTGATCAAGATATAACATTGTTACTACTGCAATACAATAAGTATTACACAACATCATCTCCAAACATTCATCATAAAATTGTTTAGCCAAAAACATCACTGTCATCATAGCAGCACCATAAAGAGCATAAAGAGCATGTAGCAAAGATAAACAACTGAGGATGCTAATAGAAATAACATTGTCACTAAAAGCCAAGCTCCCCTTGAGGATGATCTAAGTAATACTAAACACTGTGTGCAAGCAAGTATGTGTGGGGTCAACAAACACCATCAAATAACATGATCTAGAGATTAAATATCATCTGTATCATATACTTAAAGTATGAAATGTCATTTACATATCAAACCATGTCTTGTCTTGACATTAGCACTGTTACTACAAATCATTGTAACATTGACATAGGCCCATCACAATGCACCCACTAGACTTTGCATTTGCTATCCTTAAGTATGTAGATGACAAATTTGTCCACCATCTTGTCATGAAATGAACCTGTACCTGCTTTGTTCCTTGTACCTTGAGAAAAACACTAAAAACAAGCAACATATCACTGTTTTCAGAATAAGACACAGGAAATGTTCTTTTATTAGATCTCAACAAATAAGTACTGTCAAACCATCTTCATCCATCATTGAAACTCAGTCACAACAAATATAAATTCTTCTACTTTGTACCACACATGAGACTGCACTCAGATACAGTCAAAGAATATTGTCTAAAAGACTGTTCTACAACTTCATCCACCTCTAATATCCTTGAAGAAGAAAGAAAATCAAGGCAATGAAAAATCTGTTTATCATCAACCACTTCCAAGAACTTTAGATACTAATCATATTGACCATGATGAAGCAAAAGAACAAAGTTTGAATCAATAATGACCAATCACTGTTATATCCAAAAATCACTGTCAGAGCTCAATACTACTACCACAGTCAGAGCATGCAGAACATGAAACAAAGATAATTGATCAGAGCATGACCAATCAATTTGTCCTACATACTTGCCATATTTTGCAAATATGATTACTAGGGCATTAACCATCAATGCTGTCCCCTTTTGTGAATAAGGAAATATCACTGTTCTCAATGACTAATCCTGTCCCAAATGATGCAGAACCTGAATTTACACCTGTTTTCTCAACAAGACAACTTAACTATATACCTTATAAAGTGCATATGCCTTGCCTGTCCTTCATTGTCAGACATCATCATTGTTATACTGATCATGATCAAGTATGCACTGTCACACATTATGATCTACTGTCCTGATTGCAATATGTTTTTGACCTTAAATTACTCCACATATCTATGAGCATTAAAACAAACTAGGACTATTTCCATCATTAGGCTATGAGTCAAAAACATCACTAATATGACTTATAATTAACTTGACTGTAGCAAGAACAATAACCTTAAGAACATCTTGTCAGCAGTCAAACTGAAACTGTACCATTTACAAGATGCATTGAACATTGTCAGGGATCATTGAGCATTCACAACCAACATCATAGGTCTGAGTGAAGATACCACCAACATATACCAATCACTTGTTTCAACTAATTTGCAAACAATCTAAAAACACATTATCCTTTACCACAACTGTTCAAGCATCAGATAAGCAAGAATACTATGCAAAAGTTACCTTAAAAGTACTGTGAAAAAGAGCACTGTCACTGTCAACTACAAAATTCATTGTCATACAAAATACTATTAGAACTATCATGAAAGTGTAGTTCACTACACATACTCACTATCACTTAGGCAACTGCCAATTGAAACTTTCAACAAAAAAATACTTTGTTCTGTCTGAACAAGGCAGTTCTAAATTTAAAATTACGACAAAAAAGATTGTCTTCGTACTTGCCATGTCTGCTCCCATGTCTACAAGAAACCTTTGTTCACTTGTTACGGTTCTAACTTATCCTTATTAACATATGATCACTTTATACATGCAATACCTTTGCACTACAATTGTCTCTAACTACACCTTTCATTTACAAATTACTCTCCTGATGTTATTCAGATTGCAAGTCAAAGACTGTTCTGATCTATCATCAGCAATTGTCACACTTATCAACTATCATTAACTCATGATTGAGGCAAGTATACATAGCACTGACTATCATGAAACAATAATATTGCCATATTTCTTAAAATTGAGCATGCGGCATAACACACTGTCAACTCCATCAAAAATACCAAGGTGAGACTATGAGCAAAACTCAAGCATGCATCTTTTAAGCATGAAGTTCTAAACTATGATATCCTTTGACGTTAAGAACCTTTGTAGCACATGGAGATATCAATACTGTAGACCATAATTAGAAGTAACAATATCTCATGAAGATCCAATCACAGAATCAGACATGAACCACCCTTTACTATGAATGAGCATCATGGATAGCACAACATGGAATCAATAAATCACTTCTTGATCTTCTCTAAGGGATGTAGGGTAAAACACTAATCTGCTCCCCTATCTCCAAGCTCCTACTTATTTAGGATTTTGTGAGCTATGCACTGGTTCACTTGCATTTTCTACACTTTGTTTTCTCCTCCAAACTAATATAGGTTCTTTCTTTTGCTTGTCCAAAGTGCTTACCTTTTCGTTATCTCTAATTGATCTTACAGGATTACTCCAGCAATATTGTGATGTATGTCCAACCTTGTTGCACCTGTAACATATGATATTGCTAGAAGAATAATAATGTCTGTTTCTTGAGTTTCTATAATCATATCTTGCATGCATCCAGCAGTCTCTTCTCATATGTCCTTCCTTATTGCAGTTATAGCAAACAACTTTGTAGTTTTGATTTGACAACCATAATAACTACAATCACCAGCTCTATGACCATACTTATGACATACGTAGCAATAATCATGAAACTAAGAATAGTTATACCTGACCGAATGATATCACCTGATAGATAAAGGTCTTGAAAAACTGTTAGTTCTTTTTCTTCCAATATCAGAAGTTTTATCCTTTTCTCTCTTCTTGTCATCATTAGAAATAGTAGAATGATAATTTAGATCTACCTTCTGCCTAGGAGTCTGCCTAACCTTGAAACTCTTCCTATCTGCTGTTGCAAAAACTATTTCCTTTTTAACTTCATCTTTAACACCAGAGCTTTCCCCTTTTTCATATCCTAAGCCAAAATGATCCTTGTAATTTTTCTGACTATTCAATATTTCATCTAAAGCATTTGTGCCTTTCACAAACTTCTTTATTTTGACAACATCCAGACTATTCTTTAGATTGACAATTTCACTTTCAAGTCTCAGACATTCAATTCTTTTCACCTCAAGATCAGAATTTGTTACATCTTTTATTCTTTTTGCTTAATTTTAGTTTTAAGACTAATAATCAATTTATCAGATTCATTAACATGACTTTTTAATTCTGCAATCTGATTTCTGGCATTTTTAAACTCTAAAGAAGTTTTTTCAAAATCTGAACATACCTTGTTCTTGAATTCTATCTCTTGTTGAAGTTGCTCTTCTAATCTCTTATTCTCCTTTCTAAGTTCTTTGATTGTATCCAAGGCACACATGAGTTCTTCTTTTAAATTAATCTCACAATCCTGTTCATAATCATATTCATCCACAAATAGATCTCCTTCTTCATCATCAAATTCAACTACAAAATCATCAAATTTATCTCTACTCACATTCACATTGTCATGATTCTTAACTGCAGGACTGATTTCTTTATGACACTTTGTATCTATATTCATGGTTGACTCATGCAACAATCCATTGCTGGACTTAACTGAGACTTGTTTTTCAATTTTATGATCAGCACTTACCTTTTCTCTACTCAAGGCCTTATTCCTATTCTTTTTACCCATTGCACTCCACTTCTAGGAACCCTTAAGTTGGTTACACTTCTTACAAGGGTCTAGCTCTGATACCAATTGTTGGAGCACAACACCACTGAGAGGGGGGGGGGTGAATTAGTGGTATGCAGGACTTAGTGACCTTCAAAATTTGTATTTCAAAACTTTGATGCAGAAAAAACAATTCCCATTGACTGTAGATGACATCATGAAAGATTTGGACAACTAAACAGATTGATCAAAATCAAGAATGCATCAACTCAATATTGAGACTGAAAAATAATGACTCATTCATGCACAGTATTATTGTTTCAGATAGTGATAGAAGTTAGGTATAAGTTCAAATAGATCATAGTAAATTAACTGACTTTAAAACAAATGACACATGATCAGCAAATAGACATGAGAATCAAACTCATCAATGACAACTCATAACACAAATATTTTCTTGAGTGGAAAGCCCCTGGCATAAAACCACTCGAAAATGCCTCACTGGCTTATAAAAGAATCTCACTGATTACAGGCCTCACTGGCTATTAATTTTAAGCCTCATTGACTACACTTGCCTCACTAGCTACAATTCAAGCCTCACTGGCATGTTATAGATTACAAATGTTTTGAAGATATTTTCATACAGAGGAATACTTTGTTTCTCTAAAAACATATACTGCCAACAATGTATGTGCTCAACACAAACATAATCCTTGCACAAACATCATTTACATTATATCTTTATATTCCTTCAGAAACTTTCAACTGTTGACAGTTACAAAAAACTAAAAAACCAATCGACAGTTTTGTAACTGCCACCTTCAACAGAATAAACAATATTGTTTCTTTTTGTCATAGTTAAAAAGACTGTTTGAAAAAGAAGATGTGACATGAACTGTTAACTCTCAATAGAGTTGCAAGGATCAACTGCCGGTTGCCCACGAGAAACCCTTAGGGTTACAAACTTCCTTCATATATCAAAAACATTTCATTCGAAGAAATAATTCCGAGGCAGTTATAACTAAAAAATTGCATTCCCATGATAAAGCCTTGAGAATCATTTTACTCAGATGAATAAAGTAAGTTGCCTTGTCGTGAAACCCCTGTTGAGTATAAGAAAATAAGCAAAAGCAAGAAGAATATAAGGGATCTTCAAGAAATCTGGCGGCAGAAGAGATAAATCGAAATATATGCAAGAATGCCCTTGTTAAGCCAAACAAAAATAAAAATCCAAACCCAACGATCAACTAGTGACTGTATTTCACACTCATACATAATAAGCTGGTTATAAAGAATGGAAAGAATAGCACCTGGTATGACGACACTGCAGAAGAAGGTAAAAAGAAAGTTACCAAAAAACATGCAGTCAGATTTGCACATCACTTCCACTGGCAAACCTGTTGTTTGTCCCATAAACTGTCATGATAATGCTCAGAAACAAAAGTCAAATGCCACACTGCAATGATCAACTGAAATATCAAGAGATTTCATGATAATGAACGGAGAAATAGTCAAACCCTACGCTATGCAAAGCAATGATCAAATGAAGTGCCTGAAAATGAAGAAACAATCCCCTTTTTGATACCTTTAACTGGCTGTTCCAGTTTACCCTAAAGAGGGCTTGAAAAGATAAAAGAGAGATGACCTTTTAGACTAGTAAACAACCTTGCAACTGGTGCTAAATAAAATACATTAGAGAGAATTATTTACGCACAATATTCATCTTTACCACTTATGCGGCACATATTATTTATGCCCAACTTTATCACTTATGCAATGCAAATGTTACCAAGTCAACAGGTCGAAAAGCTGACTAGCTGCCAAAGACCAACTGCCAAGTGTAACATCAAACATGTTACCGCCGTTGACATCACTGCCAACCAACATATTGCCAACTGGGGTTAACAGTTCATAGGCCTGAGATGAGTGCGTAAAGGAATTTTCCTCGCCACACATGAAATGCAACCATCTTAGCAATCTAAAAAAACCCAAGTACAACTGACAGCTAAAGGTAAGCGCTCGAAGCAACTGAGAATCTCAGATGACTATCATTCTATGGTCGCATTGGTCCTTCAAGCCAGCAAGACAAAATAAACCCCACAACCTTTTGAAATTAGGTTTTTTTGAATTTGCCTTGTGCGAAGGGAGATTTTCCATAGTGTTATCTGTAACTGCCCTGGCAGGCATGTATGCAACATGTGGAAGCATAGACAAGACAGATGAATTGTTTAACAGAATGCCGCGTAGCTATTTGTACTATACGAGTCCTCCCTTTAAAAAGCAACTGAAAACATTAAGAAACGATTCAATATGCAACCTGCTCTGTTTTTCATTGGATGCTTCGTTTTTTTTTGGGGGGAATTTATTCAAATTGAAAAAGCGATACCAATGGGAAAATAATCAGGGAACCAATAATAAATTTAGGTTTTACTTATTTTCTCTTTCTGAAAATTCTTCCAAAAAACTTCACTGTATTGACGAAAATTTGAAGATAAATACTTGCAGGTGAAAACATTAGTATACCTGCCGTAGGCAGGAACTAATAAACATACGCCATCTGAAATTTGTACGTGCAGACATTTATTGATAGACATAGATCTTAATAATTCAATATTAATTGATGCACAGGAAAGAAATACGAGACATAGATCTTAACAATATATTCATGTTATTATACTGTAGATAGATTTTGCTTTTAACATCAAAACATGGAAAGAAATACGAGAGGAAATATCGTCGCATTTTCATGTTTGTTTACTTCAACACGGACCTGGTTACTGTTACCTTACAGAAACAAAAATACTTCTATCATCCTATGGTTTTGATTATTATCCAACTAGTTGAGTTCTGCTGTTTTCATTCCCCTAATATATATATATCTATACTAATATATTGAAAGACAAAACTATCTGTAAGTCAATCCAGTGGTCTTTGAATTTAAGTGTCTATAGCGAAGGTCTTGCATATCAACTTCAATTCTTCCAATTTGTCTTGGAGTTCAAAAACTATGGCAGAATCGCTGTCATACAACCATTCCTCAACATCAGTGAACGTCGATAAAAGATGATTTGACAGAGCAGCGTGCATGGAGCCTTCACTCTTTGCCTTCATCGCCCTCTTTCTCATGTTACAAACATAACATTCCAGGTCGTTTTTGGCAATATGCTTTTCCTTGGCTTCTTCGTCCTCCTCGCGAAATTTTTCTGCATCAGCAATCATTTTCTCTATCTCTTGAACGCTCAGTCTCCCACTTTCATTAGTAATAGTAATCGCATTGCTTGCACCGCTTCCAGGGAGCTTTCAGGATTCCGTTTGCGTCTACTTCAAAGCAAACTTTAATACTTGGCACTCCAAATGGGGCAGGAGGAATTCCTCTCAATACAAATTGTCCGAGTAGATTGTTGTCTGCAGCCAACGGTCTTTCACCTTCGTGAACTGCAAATCTTACAGATATCTGATCGTCATATGTTGTAGTGACGAACGTCTCCTTCCGAGCGGGAAGCGGAGTATTTCGCGGAACAACTACATTCATCACACCATTTTTTATTGCAATTCCAAGACTCAAAGGCGTGACATCCACCAAGACAATGTGAACGTCATCCTTGTTCAGCACAGCTGCTTCAAGGGCAGCCCCATAGGCTACCGCTTCATCCGGATTTACATCTCTGGAGAGCTCCTTCCCATCGAAGAAATCTCCTACTAATTCCTGCACCTTTGTTATTCGTGAGGAACCCCCTACCATTACAATATCGTCGATTTGATTCTTACTCAACTTAGCATCTTCCATGCATTTCTTCACAATTTCTATGCACTTCTCAAATAAATCAATATTGAGCTCTTCAAACTTTGCTCTCCTTATTTTCAAGAAAAAATCATGTCCTTCATAGAGACTGTCTATATCAATTACAGTCTCTACCACGGAAGACAAACTTCTCTTTGCCCTTTCGCATTCTGAACGCAGTCGCCGAAGAGCTTTGGCACTCGCACATACATTTGTTTTGTACTTTTTGTTGAACTTTTGTGCACAGTAGCTGAGCATCCTGTTGTCAAAATCTTCACCTCCCAAATGCGCATCTCCGGCAACGGCTTTCACCTCAAATTTGTATCCTTTAACTGCAACAATAGAAACATCAAAGGTACCTCCACCAAGGTCAAACACCAGAATGTTTTTATTCTCTTCCTTAGCTGCACCGAAGCCGTAGGCTATGGCTGCAGCAGTTGGTTCATTGACTATCTGCATGACATTTATACCTGCAATTCGGCCGGCGTCTTTAGTCATCTTCCTCTGGGAGTCATTGAAGTAGGCAGGCACAGTAACGACTGCATTTTTCACATCACATTTGAGGTACTGTTCAGCTATATTTTTCATTTTCATTAATACCATGGACGAGATTTCCTCTGGCGCAAAGAGCTTCTTCTCACCCTTGTAAACTACTTCAACCATTGGCTTGTCATTTTTCTGCGAGACGACAGTGAAAGGCCATAGCTTCATGTCGGCCTGCACAGAAGAATCTGTAAATCGCCTTCCAATAAGTCTTTTCACATCGAAGACGGTGTTAAGAGGATTAGAAGAAACTTGAAACTTGGCCGCGTCTCCGACCAGTCTCTCGTTGTCGGTGAAAGCAACCATCGAAGGAGTAGTTCTGTTACCTTGATCATTAACAATGATTTCCACTCTGTCGTGCTGCCATACTCCCACACAGCTAAAAGTTGTTCCTAGATCAATGCCGATGGCTTTCTCTTTTCCCTTTGCTTCCATTTGGGTGCTCACACTCTCTATAGCTGCTAGTTGAATGACCTTTTAAAATTTCTCTGACGATTCTATGTCCATTAGTCCTGTATTTAACCTTCGGAAATAGAGGGAAACATGTCGCCTGAGTTGGTGATAAGCTAGTCGCCATTAATGAAGTATAAATGAGATAATGATGTATAAATGAGATAATGATGGGAGGAGGAATAGTGTAGACGTATGACACGAGTAAGGTAAATATATTTGAGAATTTGGTGATCTTCATCGATAGTTGCACATGCAATTCATCATTGTTTATAAATATGCACAGACAAATAAATTCTAATTAGAAATTTCCTAATGATACATAGGCAATGTTGGCACACCAATTGATGTCTTGTAAATGTAAATCTAATTCACGCATGGCAAGGAATGTTTGTTGTTATTAGTTAAAAGTTTGGAATATTAAAATATTATTTTTAGTTTTATGTTTTTAATGTAATATAATTTAAAAAATATATATTATTTTTGAGTTTAAAAACAATAATAATAAGTATTTATTAGTTCCTTCCTTTGGAGGATTACTAATGCATCTCTTCGATGTAATTATTTCAATTTATTTAGCTAATAGGCATGCAGGAACAAAAAATCTGACCAAAATATTATAGTTGAAAGTCAATTTTTTTATTTAATGATTTAATAAATGTAATTTATCTGGTATGTTATTGGTCAAATGGGTGAATAGTAAAGGTGGAAAATAGAATTTTTTATTTTTTAACTATATTAAAATTCAACATTGAAAATTTAAGTTTTTTTTTTTAATATGTCTTTCAAGTACAAGTTGGCAACTTGTTTTAAAGAGTACTTCTGACATCTTCAAAATTCCTTGCATGTCGAATGGTTCAGATGGCTTGTAGGTTTGTGGTGGGTTACTCCTCCATGTGAGCACCAATGGCACAATCTTTTGGACTGATATCTCTGGCAATCCTTTTGAGGTGCATTTTGTTTGTTCGATCTACTGGAGATCAAACGGTTCTAAATTTTCTAAAGGAGCTACATTAGGCAGAGCTCCATGCTTGCACAATACATTAAAATGCAGTCCTAGTAGAATATGTAATGCACCATTCCTTGATAAGCGATACTGAGCTATTAATGGCTGCAACATGTCTTCAAATTGTTTGTGCATTACCTACAAAATGTTATGCAAAGGTTACATGATGTGTTAGATATTAATGGTTTTTCCTGCATTCTTCATACCCCGTGCAACAATTTGTTGGCTAGATACCACTTTTGTCTGGAGGTGGTGCCATAAGAGAGATAACACACTATTTGATATACTTGCACATTGCTTCCATTATGCTCATGCTGGAATTTATCTAATTCCTCATTGTGGCAGCATACTTCATTCCTCACTGGAGATCTCGAATGACTGGAGCCATGTTTTAATGGTTGTATAATATTTGCTTTGCTTGTGCCATTTTAATGGCTTGAGATTACCTTTGGGGAGCCGTGAAGTGTTTTAAATGATTGTGCATTACTTTGTTGGCTATGTTGAGTTTGATTTGGACCTGTGTTTTTCTTAAGAGCTATGCAATGTTTTAATTCTGCCATTTTTTAAATCAAGGCACCATCCTTTTATTGTTGTACAGGTCATTCATGCCCCCTATGACTTCTATAGGTAGTGCCATGTTTCAAATGGTGCACTAGGGTTTAGACATAGGATTTAAAAGCAACCTTAGGCACTTGATTAGCTAAAACCCCTCTTCTTTAGTCATTGTGTCATACTTTATAGAGGTTGCACCATGTTTTTACATGTTGCGTATTACTTCCTAGAGGCTTCATGAGATTTGTGACGGCTTGCGTTGAGTTTTGCAGCACCCTTTATTATGCTTCATGTTATCTCTGTTATGGTTTTGGATGATTTTGAATTGCTTTAAATTACCTACACATTGTCCATTTTGGCTAAATTGGATATATAATTAGTTCTTGCCAATTACTAATGCATCCCTTGGATGCAATTATTTCAATTTATTTAGCCAATAGGCATGTAGGAACAAAAAATTGGCATTGTCACAGATCAATCCACATTGCTCGCATGGATCTTTCGCCACATCCAGTCTTCGTTTTTAACTTCAGCATGTTCATGCGATGTGAAACAGCCATCGGCCGGGCTCCAACTCAAGACCTGTAGGGAGTCGCTGAGCTACAAAATTGTCGGTAAATAAATTGCATCCACATCATAGGTTTGAATCCCAACGAGGCGTATTTCCTCCTCTGCAACCAAGATTGCTTCGATTTGGGAGTAGTGATAATATGAATAATGCTAGTGGGCAATGTTGTGGCTCCCTATCTCCATTGAAACATAGACAACTTCCTATGATCACATTGCCTTACATAAATACTAAGTAGCAGATATCGTCATTAACCTAAGCATAGTAACAGTCGATCAATTGATTGGATAAGGAACAAGATGATGCATGCTCATTTTTGTGTGTACAGAATTTTGTGTTCATGTGTGCATGGAGTGTTCCTGTCTTGTTGGAAAGGTAAGAGATCTTGTAGATAACTAACATATAGGTTTTGATGAATGCAGACACACAAGGAATTGAAAGAAATGGTGAACACACTCTCTTTAGAAAAGAGTAGATTGAAAAAGGCTGGCTTGTTTGTCACTGGTTTCCCCTTTATTTTAAATAATGTAGCATCTCATGATGCATTCAAACAATTGTTTTTCACTAGTTTTGATCAAAGGAAATGTTTCTCATGAGTATTATGTTTTGGCTCAAGAGGAAGAGCAACTGATGAAAGCCTGCTAGGAGCTACAAGACTAGAACTATCATTTAAAATCATAGGTACAACCTGGTATATGACTTTCTTTTTCATTAGTTTTTCTTTTGCAAAGAGTTGAGAAAGTAAGGATTTACAATTTTACTGAGAGATGGCTACATGTGGTTTTTGTAGTTGGTAGCACACCTTGATCAAAGTTAAGGAACAAATTTGTTGTTGCTGCTAAAGAAAGGAGGTGGTGAATAGATCTTAGAAGAGTAGAAATGTGAGTAGAAATGAAATGGAAAAAATTATATACCATTGTCAATTTTGTGTGCAAACTTGTGGGTAGAAAAGCTGGTTTCTTCCTGTTCCGTGGCCATAATGTTTGTAGTTGATTTTTTCATTAAATATTTCTGCTCTTTCATTCTCTTCCATAATTTAGAACAGCCTTACTTGATGTTGACATAATAGTCACAATGGTATTACATTATTAGTTAAATAAAGCAATAGTTAGATATAAATAAATAAATGTTAGTAATAAATTAGTTTTGGGAAGTTAGGAAGTTATTTCCTGTAGGAAGTTTGTATTGGAATAATTGTGGCTTTAAAATCAAATGTACTGCATTGTAACAATCATTCAAATACAATATATTATTTTATGTTCTGATATTGCTATGCAATGATGGTGTAGCAATCTGCATTTTGTCCTACCATATTTCAATATGGTATCAGAGTAGTTGCTGGTCATGGATAAGGAGCGCTTAATTGAAGATTGTTAGAGTTCATAAAATTGCAATTGTTGGTGGAGAATAGCACAGTAAATGGCTGTGGGTGGAAGAAGTGGTTGATAGAGATGTTTCTTCCTTGTGCAATCAAGAAATTTAGCAAAGGCAATGGAAGATTTAGAGAGAAGTTGGTAGAAGGGAATCGCTCACGTGTCATTTCAATCTAGTGAGTTTAGTGGTAGCATAAGACCCATGGAAGAAGTTAGATCATACGCCGCTGGAGCAGGCTTTTTGTACAATGAATAGATATCTTGTACGCTTGGCAAAGGCTGTGTGTGAAGGAAGGCATCATGTAATATGTTTTTTTTGTGTAAAAATCAAAGAACTATGGAAGTTTGAGGAAGTGGTTTGACTGTATGAAAGAATGAAACAAAATCTCATGGAATATAATTATTGCAGAATACAAAAGATATAAGAATATTTCTCTATATGCGGTCTCCAGGCATCTAGTAGCATTTTAGTTTGTTGATTTGAATGGTGCAACAGTAAGTTTAATTTCAAGCATTACATTACCTATTTCTCACTATATGTGCTATAAACATTAATGTTTATAACTAGCATAGTTGGTTCATTATAAAAGAGGAGTTATAAGGTTCTTGGTTCAAAACTCACAATGATGTGAAAGTATTATTTTTGTTATGAATTATTTGGAGTTCTACAATTTTATTTATTGGAGATAAAGGAAAATAAGGGTGAGTTTTTGGAGGTACAATCATTCTCAGATATTAGTTTTCTTTGGAGTAATAAGGTAAAAATTGTTGAAGATTTAATTTGATGAAGGTTTAATAGTGTTTTGGAGGGATAAGGTTGACTAATGTATGGGTCTATTATTGATCAAAATTGACATCATTATTTTTAACATTTGAACATGGCCACACATTATGTTTCTGTCCTCGATGCCATCTTTGCTATCCTTGATAGAAATTTGAGAGACTTGCATGATTATGATATTGAAGAGTCTAATGCAAATGGATAGAGTGTAAGCACATCATATTGGAGGCAGGCAACATTGGAGGATGGAGTATTTTCCATCATCTCAAATTACCTTCTTGCTTTGAGATGATGCTTTGCATGAGAAGCATTTTTGGTTTTGATTGTTTTGCTTTTCTTTGTTGATGCTGACGGATTTGAAGAATGTATGTTTTGTGAAGATTTTGTTTTGGAGACAAGTTTAGGATTTGGTGTTGAGCTCAATATGGATTTTTGTCCAACGACCTTTAAAGAGTATATGATTGAGAATTATACCCTTTCATGGTCACTAGACAATGACAGAGATCTGTTGTATCTCTTAGGGTTCATTGTTGAATAATTCAAGACTCTATGATTTGAGAGCTTGGGATTAAAGAGCTCAAGAACACAGCTTGAAGCTACGCCTTTCTGAGGGTAGACGAGATAGCATGATGGAGCCCAGCTTGGATCAGGATTTGTTCTTTGGGAGAAGATCTTCTATAAAATATGTATTCATATTATGTAATCATCTTTTTTCAGTATTTTAGCATTCAGGGGGGGTCCCTTGGTACTATTATAGGGACAATGTAATAAGGAGGGGAATGTTGGCATAATAGTCACAATGGTATTACATTGTTAGTTAAATAAAGCAATAGTTAGATATAAATAAATAAATGTTAGTAATAAATTAGTTTTGGGAAGTTAGGAAGTTATTTCCTGTAGGAAGTTTGTATAGGAATAATTGTATCTTTAAAAGCAAATGTACTACATTGTAACAATAATTCAAATACAATATATTATTTTATGTTCTGATATTGTTTTGCAATGATGGTGTAGCAATCTGCATTTTTCCCTACCGTATTTCAATACTTGACACCTCAATGGATTCTTCTCCACCATTGAATAGTTGTCACTTAAATAGAATCAATGCTTTATAGTGTTTACACACTTGCATATATAGAATTGGATTTCACAAAAACTGGAAAGAGAAATGAATATATTTTAAAGATGTTTCATCATATATACAACTACCACCACCACTAAGATCATGCAAAACCTGTGTTGCACAATTATTTAACCAACCTACTATAAAAGTTGTCAAAGTTGCTCTCACCTATAGCTTTTTATCTGATATTTGTTTCTAGCTACCATTACATATCAGGCCTTGATGTTTATAGTTGTAGTAGAAATGCTTATAATTGAAGTATTATAAGCTATTTTAACAATTTTATTTGAGAACTTATCAAACTGCATTCCTTATAATTTTCTTGTTTGATGCACAATGACATGTACAACTTAAAAAGATTGAGTATACTATGGCGTGCACAGCTAAAGTTGACATTAAATATGGATTGTTTGCTTTTAAAATTACTAAACTTTGCTACATATCAAACAATAAAACATGGGCACCCTTGGCATGCACTTAGCTTCATAATGCAAAGTGTAGTGTGTGAGTGCCTTGTTTAGAAAAGCATATACTAATGGGTTCAAATTATTTTATTATATCTCTAAAAAGTAAATGGTCAAAGTGGTCAAGAACCACCTATGGGACTCAAAAAGAGTGATGGCACAATGAATAAACATGGTGTGTGAGTGTACTAAGTGTTTTTTCCTACAAACTACTTTCATCTCAAGAGATTCAATTTAGTTTTAAATTTGCAATACTTACAAGTGTACAATGTAGAGGGTCACGACCTCAACTACTACAACCAGACATGTATGCATATCTTCTAGTAGCAAGAATGTACCAAAATCTAGTCTTATTATCATTGGATCAACTTTCCATACACAATTCAAATTCCATTTAGGCAGGAACCTACGCAATGCGTCTCTTGTTAAACTTGTCTTCTTGTTATAACATATTTGAATGTCTAGATGACAATAAATAGTTATAAAAAATTAGTTGTATTTTTGAAAGGGAAAATTTATTTGAATAGATAATTGTTATTAAATATAATATATTGATTTCTATACTTAATATTAATATATTGATGCAAGTATTTATATTGAATTTACAACATAAATTAGGTTTGCACTTCAAAACTAATATTTATGGACATCTTTTAGATAAATCTATTTAAGATATTTATGTCTTTTAGCTTATCTAATCCATATCACACATAACTATTTAAATAGTATCAATTTTTTATGAGAATAAATTTATTTCAATAGGTTTATACATTATTTTATTTACTAAAATAAACAAGGTTTTCAATTACCTTATTTTTACTTGAAGAGTTGTTTTTTTTTTTCTAATTTTCTAAAACCTAAAATGAAAATAAAGGAAATTATTTATTTCATATGTTAGTTTGTTAAATGTATAATTTTTTTTTATGAATAAGTGCCTATATGATTTATATATATGAAACAATATTACACATATTCACAAAAAAAAGGTGGGCGGAAATAGTCACACCCCAAAGTCCAAATGGGGCCAAAGCCCATAAACATAAAAAACAAGAGGTCGCTACGCAATAATAGCTATATCACTAGGGGGAGGCGGGGGGGGGTGTCTTGGTCATCCAATTTGTCCCATACATCAACAAGGTTTGAGGTGTCTATCAGAGGCTCCTAACCATCATTAACATCTTGATTTTTAATCATCCGCAAGTGGATTGTCACAAATAGAAGAAATGGCAAGAGCTAACTAGGGGAACTTGCTAGTTTTAGACCAACTTGCAAACCCACAACCAAAGGCGTAGGGAGAAGTAAAGCAATGTGAGAAGATTGAGGCCACCCTTGCTGAGCATATTGATCTCTATAAGTAAAATGATTGCATCCCTTGTGATGCCCATGAGGTGGAGACCAACATTTGCTAGAGGCAAGGGTTGAGGGAACTCTAACAACAATGCAAGGGGCATTGCCCCAATGCTCTAGAAGCACATGAAGATGTGCAACCTTAAATACAACTTTGTTAGCTTGCACCTAAATATGTAGAAGAACATTGGAACAAACAATGGATTTAAATAATAAAGCAAAAAAATTAGAATCAACTAAATTTCTTGAAAATAAAGCATAATTTTTGTCCTTCCATATGCTAAAAAGTATTTCCACCCTAAAAGCATGCTAGATTTGAGTAAATCTATGAGGGATTCTAGGCCAATCCCCTAATAACACCATATGCTAAGAAAAAGGTTCAAGCCATAAAGGCTTGAAAAAATCATTGTCTGGGCCCTAGGACAAAACTAGAAAAGATGCTTAAGCATTTCCTGGTGGCCACAAAAAAAGGCATCTAGGATCCTTAATTCCAATATTGGTTAACCTGGAACCAACAAGAAGACCGTGGAAAAGAATACACCAGAAAAAGTGAGCAAGCTTCAACTCAAGACTAGCTAACCAAATAGTGTGAAATATGTGTTGCCAAACTACCAAAGGGGATTGAAGCACCAATCTTTGGTTCAAAGCAAGAACCATATACAAACAAGGCGAGAGCCATGAATAACCCATACAAGATTTGTAGCTACGTGATTGTGTGTCTAGATACCATTTCCAATCTTTCCACCATGGTTTAAAATAATGGACCCCAATTTTATGAATAATGTTTGTTGGCACAACATCAATAATCCCATAGAAAGTTTCATGGTCTCAACTAGACAAATGAAATTTATTATTTGCTTCAAGCCAAGATAAAAAACTCTTGGTGGTTCTGAAGAGTCTTAATTCCTTTCTTACATTAGAGCACAGACTCAAGGAGTCTTAGCTAAAGCGTGGCCTTGATAAGAAATGATCTGATACTACTAAACAAACTACTAGTTTACAGAAAGACCATCAAAAAATCCAATACCATTCTAGAGAAGCTAAAACTTCACAGCTTCCCAAGCTTTCCAAATACTAAATTAATAACAAAATTCCCTTGGATTTGAATGACGTCTTTCATAATGAGAAGGGTATGAAGACTAATCCCCTTCTCCAGGCTTGTTTCCCAAGATAGACACCTGAAGAAATACAATGACACACAAGAACTTTCCAATCAATACCATTAAGGTCTTGAATGACCCATTTAGTAGATATAGCCATACCTTGGCACTGAATTGAAAGCAAACCCAACCCTCTACAATTATGTGGGAGGCAACAATATTCTTAGGAAACTTTGTAAAATCCTCTGTGATTCTTAGAAGCTTTTCTAAGAATCTTTTCAAGTTTCTAATAGGAGGCTTTAGAAAGGACTCAACAAGAGGAATAATAAACATAAATAGCCATTAGGATTTTAGAGAAAATATAAAATTTCCCTACAAGAGATAATGGCTTGGTAATCCAATAAGCCAGTTTCTTCTCAATTCTAGAAATAACCACCTTCCAAAGCATGACTGGAGAAGCCTAAAAATAAAAATGAATGCCTAGAAATCAAAAGTTTCTCCCATGCTCAATCCACTTCCACCCAAAATAGTCAAGCTAAGGAGGCTTAGGAAGAAAGGATTGTTGGTAACATCAGGTTCTCTACCACTGAATGCTTGAGTTTGAAATTTTATAAAAAATGTCCAGGCAAAGAAGAGATTTCTTAATATTGTTCTCTTCCAAGAGAGTGAGGAAGGAGTCATTGGAAAAATGCCAATTCACCAATTGAGCTGTGGAATTGGGAAGAGAAATGCCTTCAATGTGCTACAGGGAAACAAAATGAGCTAAGAGATAACTAAAGCTTTACAACCTTCCCTCAAAATACTAGGAGATCTTTATTTTTTAAAAGATTGGGAATCTTTGGGGACTTTCTTCAAGGCCAATGAAAATGTGGTAGAAGGATTTGCTAGTATCTATGCTACTTCCCCTATCATAGAGTTGCAGTCCAATGATGTAATTTGGAAACAATAATTGGATTATCCTCTCATTCCTTGTAAGGGTTTCCATGTAACTTAGGACACCTTTCAAAATATTGCAAGAAAAACTAAAATGCATGGGAAACTTCTAGGCCTAATAGCGAATCAATCATTAGAGATAAATGAAATCCCATAGATTCCTCCAACATCTCTCTCCTGAGTATAGTCTCCACTCAAATCCTTGTGCCTCCACCATGGGAATTGCTCCAATAGCTTTCTTTAGAAGAGATGGCTAATGATCTAGAGAACTTCTTCAATGTCTCCAACCTTCCCAAAGATAAATCAGTCTTTGAGATGGCTTTAGAGGGTAAAAGCCCAATACTAAGTCCCAAACTTGGGACATTAAACTTTTGAACATGGATGGGGAAAAAGTTTGCAAGATACCTTCATTCAAAGGTAAGTTAAAAATCACCTTCGAATGAAGGTGAAACTTCGTTTGAAGGTTTTTATGTGAAGGACCTTTGAATGAAGGTCATTTCCAAAAAAATGAATAAAAGGTCCCATTTTATTCCTTTTTTGGAATTTTTTCCTCATGAACCTTCATTCAAAGGTCCTTGGATACCTTTGAACGAAGGTACCTTTGAATGAAGGTCCTAGAAATGACCTTTGCACCTTAGTCCTCTGATTTCCTCAAATTTTTTTATTTCAAACCTTGGGTTGGACTAGGAAACAAAGTCAACATGACAGGAGAATTTGTAGGATCATAGTCCTCAAAGTAAGATTTCCAACAAGTATAATATTGAATATATTTATTTTCTAATTTCTAGTGAACATAGATTTTTCGTTGAACATGAAGGTATTTGTTTGATACATGTGGAAAAATAGTAAAATAGAGAAAAAAATCTAAAAAATAAGAAAGTGAATTTGGATACATACATATAAAGTTATCTTGTATGGTATAAACCTAAGTCTAAATTATAATTAATCTCACTTAAAAAATTAATAAAAATATGCATTAAAAAAATCCATGCACTAGATATTGATGTCATGAATCTATATTTAAAAATTTAGAATTTTATCCTTTATATAAAAAAAGTTATGTTGTATGGTATAAATGACACTTATTAAAAATATTGTTAACTATAAAAAAAAGATATTAAAAGTTACGTAAAAAAATTCACAAATCATTTTTTAAAACTAAAAATATATATTTAGAATCTACATACAAAATCTCAAAAATCACTAGTTCACATCATCTTCAAATTCTTAACGGTTTAGTTGCTATAGGTGCCAGAAAGTAAAAATTTGGTTAAAAATGTTGATTTCAATGTCCCACTTTGGTAAAAAAGTGGGACACAATATTGTGGGATCTCCCTAGATCTATTTGTAATTAGGGATGAGAATGTGGAATTCAATCTCCCTAATGACAAAATCCCTATGAATCCATGTTCAATGGAAGACTCTAGAGGATCTATAGATGATGATGATTTGGAGTTGGAAAATTTGGAGGAGAGAATAATAAGTCAAATAGAATAAAAAATTGAGGGGGCAAAAAGACTAATAAGGAATTGTTGGAGAAAGAAGCAATGGAAGAATGTTAGATGAAAATTGACATGGTTACGAGATCTAGGAAGTGTGTAACCCTTCCTAATGAACAATGAAGATCTTGGATTGATAATGCTTCTAGATTTGACTCTGTTGATTGTTTTTCCTAAAAAATAATCAACAGGTCAAATCCGGAAGCATTATCAATCCAACATCATGGACTGTGCAAAATTAATGACTGCCAATAAATATATTCTCATGGAATATTAGGGGCTTAAATACCCCTAACAAAAGGTTCCTAGTAAATCACTTAATGTATATATCTAGTGTAGATATATTCCTACTACAAGAGACCAAATTAAGCAAATTGGAAGCTACATTTCTGCTACAAAAATGGAGATCTTGGGGAATTTCGTTTGTTGAACTTGAGGGAACTTCTAATGTCCTAGGCATCTTTTGGAATCTACTCACAACTTCAATTGAGTCAATTCATATCAACAAATTACCCTACACGCTAGCAAGATCAAAGTTCTAATACCATTGTGATGAACTATAGCTAAATAATTTGCTAACAAATTGCATAAATAGTAAAAATATTCACACAATATCCATAGCTAAATATTTCATTCAAATATACTAGAATATTTCAAATAGACACCATACAAATTCTTGCTAGAATGACATAACATAACCTTCAACATAAATTAGAACCTGTTAGTTTCAAGATAGACAACTGAGAGGGGGGGTGAATCAGTTGTCCAAAAAATTTTCTTTTATTAACAACTTAAATCCTTCTTGTAATTCAGCAGCATAATAATAAATCAATCATGAAAACACAATGCAACAATTCAAGAGTAGAAACACATTAACACATATGACACCAAGATTTTAACATGGAAAACCCAGTTAAGGGAAAAACCATGGGGTGACTAACCCAAGATTGTATTCTCTATTAAAAGAATAAGAAGAACAAAATGGCACATGCTAATTAGGGCTCACTGCCCAAGCACACTGCTCACAAGAGGCCCACTACCTACAGGAGACACACTGTCTACAAAATAATAGATATTACATACTTGAACTCAAGATTAGTATCTTCACCATGCTTGAGTCAGTTCCATTTAAGCTCAATACTTCTTCTCTACCTTTTACTTTTCTCCTTTCTACCACGCTCTCATCTTCTTCTCGATGCATTTGAATTGACTTCACAACTCTTATTTATACAAGACATTGACTTGGGGATAATCATCAAAGTCGGCATACTTTACAGAGAAAATAAACAAATACAACTTGACTTATTACAAAAGACTTCATATGAATCACCACACTGTCGGCCACACAGATCTGGGACTTAAATCTTCTTTGAGGAACACGCCATGCTTTGTAGAACATCTTCAAGATCATCCACAAGATGTGTAAATCATCTGGTCAGCCAAGTATAGGAAGAACATCATCATCCAAAAGTAATTCTTCAATTACGAGCTCCATCTTCAATGCGGACCACCAACACAAACTGGACACAATCCAGAGACCCCCACAAGATTACCTGAGACACCAAGAACATCCACACTACTTCTGCTTACTAAAATCATTCTCTTCTTCATCCGGAACCTCAAGAACACTGTCTGTCATCACTGTCATATTGGAATAGATGCTTGCGGACCTCTAGCCATGAACCAATTGAGTTGTTAATTCACATTGACTTCCTAAAAACTCCACCAAATCCGCAGAACAAGATATTGCATTTTTGGATCTCACTAGACCTATTTGTGTCACTCTGTCACCTCTGAACATCTTCCAGAACCAGTTCTACTCATATGGCCATAAATTCTTCAAATCTTCATGCGGACCTTTCAAATATTTATTGGATCACCTTTAGACACATATCTACAAACCCTTTGATGCATATCCTCTGATCTTCATCTTAGCTAGATCTTCACTTCATAGAGCTTCACTGTCTTCACTATTCTTCTCTGTTTCTTATAGGACTAATTTTCTCAATATCCTCAACACACTACTCATCCAATCCTTGACATCAATGACAACACCGGTTAGACCCATACTAGCAAAAATCTCCCCCTTTGTCATTGATGGCAACATATGATATGAAAAAATATTATAACCATCAAGACAAGTACTTCTCCTCACTGACTGACATAACTCCCCCTATCAACAACAACCATTCACATGTATTCTCTTTCTTTACTGCTCCCCCTTTGATTAGCAACCACTTTTTGTTTTTCACATGTCTTCTCTCCTCCTTTGACATCAATGGCAAAAGGCACATACTTGCATTACTCATACAGATTGCTCCCCTTGAGTAGCAGCTTCCCATCATCAATCTGGACCACAAGATATGACTGTGAGATCCACCAGACTGATGCACATCAGTGCACCTTAATTCAGGACCAGAGGGGTAATAACCCCTAACTTCTCCCTGAGATACTCAAAAGAGTCCTTAGGTAGAGGTTTAGTGAAACTGTCTACAATTTGATCCTTGGAGGGCACAAACTCCAATCTGACTTCATTCTTGTTCACCTTCTCTCTCAGAAAAGTGAAACTTGATGGATATATGTTGTCTTTGAATGCAACACTAGATTTTTTGATATATTTATTGCACTTGAATTATCACAGAAGATTGTGATAGGTTCCTCATACTCCACTCTAATGTCTCTTAGCATTTGCTTCATCCACAGTACTTGAGTGCAACTACTTGTTGCTGCAATATATTCTGCTTCTGCAATGGATAGAGATATTTGTTGATAACTGAGAGGGGGGGTGAATCAGTTATGCTAATTATTTCTTCTTCTGTACTTTCTTATTAATCAAAGCATCATTGAATCAAACAAACAAACATTACCATGAAATGAGAAACACATGACACAGTATTTTTGACGTGGAAACCCGGTTAAGGGAGAAAACCACGGGGTGATTAACCCAAAGATTATTCTCTATTAAAAGAATAAGGAATTACAAAATGGCACTTGCCAATTAGGGCTCACTGCCCGAGCACACTGCTCACAAGAGGCACACTGCCTACAAAGAGACACACTGTCTACAAAAGAATGTTATATAGTACTTGAACTGATTGAAAGCATCTACATATGCTAGAGTTTAGTTCCGGTTAGGCTCAGTACACTGATCTGCTGCACTTCATCTTTCCTCTATTCTTTAATCTACTTTCCTTTCACATACCTGATCTTTCTTACTACTTCTGCTCTACACTTTCCTTGTTCGCTTATCCACACACACACCTCTCACAGCAAAATCCATCCTCTATATATATCCGCACTAATGATTTTATTATCTTTCTAGTTGGCACCCGGAATAGTTTATCTTCACACAAACTTTGATCTGTCGGCTGAATCCTTACATATCAAGTAATGTGGATCAAGCATATACTTGTAGATATCATTAATCATGTCGGCCAAACATGATTCATGCCTTCACAACCTTTACCAACAATAGTAACAGATCTGGAAAATAGTCTGATGCTCTGTCAGTCAGTTCTTCCTCTGTTCTCACTGTCTCTCAGGAATCCGGTACTCAACTATTCATATCTTTTTCTTTGTCCATCACCGGAGGCTAAATCCTTGGAATATACTACTCAAGGTAGTCCTCTTGACTTCCCCAAATCCGCACTACACCAAGACACTCCTTCTGAGAGGTCCGGATCAATCTGTCGGACCTTGCCACATGCTCTGTTCTTGTTCACCGGACTACAACAATCTTCATTCTGACTTCCAGTAGAGGCACACCATGACTTGTGGATATGTGGGATGACCTTTGTTGCCATCAATAACAACAACCATGAATCCATATAGTGTCTCTTGCCAACAATCTCCCCCTTTGGCATTGATGGCAACACTTAGTGAAAAAATGACTAAGTGTTTACACTATGCTCCCCCTTGGCTGATGCTCTAACTTTATATACAATTTCCGGAACTCCCCCTTAGTTGGATTCCTCATTTTTCACTGTTCCTTACTCCCCCTTTGACATCAATGGCAAAGGGTAGGGTCCACACACCAAAATTTTCAAAAATTTACTATACTTAGCCGTATGTTACATACTCACATGAACTGAAGAATGTCTGCAAAGGATGTCTTCAATTGGATCAGTTCTGTAGCCCAACTTTGCTTCATTCTATCCAAAATTGAAATGTGACCACTCAACAAAAATGTAAAAGCTTCTGCCCTCTTGAGATCTGTCAGATCATTTGTTTGGGCGGTAGTCTGAGCATCACTGATGGCCTCATGCATAGTTTCTAACTTAGGGATTATAATCCTTCTAAGTTCTCCCATCCGGTTAGTTATATTCTTCCTTTCCTTCTCAAAGTTCTTTATTGCATTTGTGATTGCAATAGTTTGACATTCTTGATTTACTATGGAGGAAGAGAGAGGATCAAAACTTTGAGACAGACTTTGTAGTTTGTCCTGTTCCTCTTTTATTTTCTTGTCAATGTCTGCTGTTGCCCTTGACTAGGAGATGCAAAATTTGTAGATGTCACCGCCATCCTTAAGAGCATTTTCTAAGCTCTTTATTCCAATACTCATATTTCTCCTATCATTTGAAATTAATCCTAGTACTTTTGAAAATCTCTTATCCAAAAATTCCTTCCGGACCTTTTCTTCAGCTGATTTTTCTAGAGAATCAAAATGTGTATCAACACTGCTGACTAAGGTTTTGAGATTACCGGAAGAGGAGGCTGTCGGATCTATCTGGATTGATGGCATAATCTTTTCAAGTACTCTGGAAGTAGCCTCTATCAACTCACAGTCTTCCATATGAGACTTTAGGAGTTTTTCATTTGCTTTAGCATTTGCAAATGTAGCTATCTTCATTGTTTGTACCGGAGAGAGGGAGTCAAAGTTGAATGGACCTTTTAGAAGCTCCGGTTCATCAATCTCTATTGTTTCCTGGCTCAAGAACTTTTGAACAGTTTGTGCAGTGTCTCTTGCCAGAGACAGATGTTTCTTTTCTTCTGCAGCTTTGTCCTTTGGAGTCTTTACATTCTTCCCACTTTTAGTTGTGGTTGTCTCCGTTGGAATCTTCTCTTTCTCTACATCCTTGGTGCTGTCAACCTCTTTTTCTTTTACTGCTACTTCCTTCTCCTGTAATTTCTCTTCTTCTTGGGATCCGGAGACTGTAGGAGAAGCCGGAGAAGAGATGTTAGTCTGTTCAAGGGGCACTTCTTCTGGAGCAGATGATTCCAAATCCACAACTGTTTCTACACCTAAGTCCTCTACAACAGGAAGATTAAACCTTTTGAAGGCCTTCCAGAGGATTTCTTCTGTCTCTATGGCTACTTTGTCAGTCTCTCCAAGCATGAGTTGATTCATTCTTGCTTTACTCCTGAACTCATCTTTGCAGTCCTTGAAAATTATGTTCATTGTCTTGGGATCAATTTGAGGATATAGCTGAATAGCTATCTGCTCCCGGATCTCAAGATCTTTTGCCTGAGCATTATTCTTTCTTATTTCTAATTCCTTTTCTAGGCTTTTAGGAATTAGAGATATGATCTCAATGAAAGCCTTATTGTATATGTTCAAATACTTGACTGTGGCTTCCTACAGAATCTTTTGGTCAGCCTCATTGTAGTCATCGTAGAATTCAGTCATTGGTTGAAGGTTTCCATCCACCGTGACTGACTTGATTACACTCTCTAGAGACAGGGTGGGCTTTTCAACAACTACCTCTACCATTTCTTCTTTGTCTTGGCTTGTGGAGGGTTTACCAGATCCTTTCTTCTTTTGCTTCTTTATTTCTTTTACTCCCTCATCCGACTCAGTTTCCTCTTCATCTTTTTGGCTTTCATAAGCCCTTGAGGCTTTTGTCTTAGATCTTTTACTGGATGTCTGGGCTTCCGGTTTTGAGCTTTTGGTTCTGACAGGTGTAGATCCTTTTGATGATCTGGTCCGGGTTGAGGTTTCCATCGGAGCACTTTTCTTGCTTTTCTTTTCTGCCTCTTTCTTTTCTTCCTCAGCCTTTCTTCTCTTTTCTCGGTTGGCATGAAGTGCCTCCTTTGGGATGCCTAGGCCTTGAGCAATATGCTCTACTTCTTTTCTCACCTTCCTCTTTATCTCAGGTTCCTTGAGTTCTACATGGATCTTCACACTCAGCTCCTCAAAGGTTCCAAACCTTTCTGCCTTTGGATCTTTGGGCTGACTTAGCATGTGTTGAACATGCAGCTCCACTATCTGTTCATCCACTTCATACCCCATGGGCATGATCCACACAGTTCTTGGTTCTACTGCCTCCATTAGACACTGATCTGTTTCTACCATGAAGCATACTGTGTCTTTGTACTTTTCAATAAGGGATTGGGGTATTCTTTCTCTTGTATGCATCATGCTTTGGAAGTTCTTGAAATATCCCCATAGAGCTGTTTTTCTTGCTTTAGCATCCCCAAGTCCATGCAAATAATCTCTGATTTGAATGGCAACCGGTCTGTCATTTTGCCATATCCATCCACTGGATCCGGGAAGCTCATTCATGTAATAAAAGAAGAGACAAAGGATCAAGTTGCCATTCTTGAAGGAGTTTTTCTTGTCCTTCTTGATCTTCTATAGATTTTCAAAAAGTTGGTTTACAAGGAGCTCACACAAGTCATAGTCTGCATTCTCCTTTAGCATTTGATAGGCCGTGTAAATTGCAGTTCCCGGTACTGAATTTTCCCTACTGGAGTGATAGATCTTGTAACCTATTATTATAGATGCAAATTTGACATCCGGTTCAGTGATGTCTTCAACTGTCATAGCTCTCTTGTCAAACTTAGATCCGGTTGCATCACTAACTGTCTGATTTTTGACAGACTTGAGAACAGGTAATCCACCGGATGAATGTAGACCGGTTACTGCCCTAATTGCATCTTTGGTGATCTTGAAGGGCTTGTTCAACCATAGAAAGTTGTCATGCACTCTGCTTAGTACATACCAGACCCATTCATCTTCTTCAAAACAGGGGAAATGGATGCACTGTGCAAAGTTCTTATCCCGGATGGCTTTGTACTGTGGTTTAATCTCAAAGGAGTCATCTATTAACTATTTGTGATAGATATCCATCAATTTTGAATCCCCAAAGTCTTCAAAATTCACATGAATGTAAACCCTAATGTCCTCCGTATGCAATACAGCATGTGGAACACTAGAGAAGGCTCCTAGTGGATCTACCTCCAAAGATTTGTATGGATGTTTCTTGAATGTGGGATGAGGTCTATCAGAGATCTTAACTATATTCGGAGTAGCCATTTTTCAAAGATTTGCAGTGAGATATTGAAAATGAAAAAATACCTTGTGCGCCTTCGGTTATACAGAGTAGTTGGATTGATTTCTGTAAGTAGTAACTTCTGCAAGTGATCTTCGGTGAACTTGATGAATTTAGTTGCAGAGCTCCACTTTTCGCTTCTTCTTGGGTGTGGAATGATCAAGTGATTATTGAGAAATCCCTTATATTGTTTCACAAACCCTAATATCTGTTTGCAATAAATGCTCGACCTACATTATTCCGGTTTGCCTTATCTGGATAGCTTGGAGTACCGGATCAGTCCTGATCTATGAACATCATGCGGATCTTCCAATCATGAACAAATCAAGATGACACATTACAAGAATATCCCAAACACTCTATCCAATCCACAGAATAAGACAATGCACTTCCAGATTTCTCTGGACCTTTTGTAATCTTTTGTCATTCCAGAGCATCTCCCAAAATAGGTCTTACTTAATTGATCACAACTTCTTCATATCTTCATGCGGACCTCTGAAATCTTATCTGGATCATCTCAAGACTTATATCTACAAACCCTTTGCTCCGCATCTTGTGCCACATCAGGCATCACTTGATTGGCTGGGGGAACAGGATTTTCTTTGAGTCTCCCCGTGAGTCAGAGCTCACTTTTTAATTTCTGGAAGGAATGTCAGCACCAGAGTCTGGTACGGATCCAACCTCTATATTCTCTGAACTTTTCTTCACCCAGATCTTGTTCATCTGATTCCTAACTTCATCCGCATTCATCTTTTGTTTACCCTTGTCTTGATTATGATTATACACCGGGCCTCTTCTGTCCTGATTCTTACTTCTTTTGCAGTTAAAGCACTGTCTGGAGAAGGATGAATTAGTCTGATTCATTTTCTTCCTGCATTGATTAGCTTTGTGACTAAAGTGATTGCAGTTGTGACAGTATCCATTGAAGGATGGATATCTTTGAGCATTGGGCTGTCTTACCGGAGGTCTTCTAGGTCTATTCCTTGGATTTTCTGATCCAAAATTCTTTTGACCGGATCCAGAGCTTTCTCCTTTCTCATAGCCCAAACCATACTTGTCATCTGTCCTCTTTTGACTTATTAGGCTCTATTAGGAGGAACTTATCTCTGATACCAATTGTTGATAACTGAGAGGGGGGGTGAATCAGTTATGCTAATTATTTCTTCTTTTGTACTTTCTTATTAATCAAAGCATCATTGAATCAAACAAACAAACATTACCATGAAATGAGAAACACATGACACAGTATTTTTGACGTGGAAACCCGGTTAAGGGAGAAAACCATGGGGTGATTAACCCAAAGATTTTTCTCGGTTAAAAGAATAAGGAATTACAAAATGGCACTTGCCAATTAGGGCTCACTGCCCGAGCACACTGCTCACAAGAGGCACACTGCCTACAAAGAGACACACTGTCTACAAAAGAATGTTATATAGTACTTGAACTGATTGAAAGCATCTACATATGCTGGAGTTTAGTTCCGGTTAGGCTCAGTACACTGATCTGCTGCACTTCATCTTTCCTCTGTTCTTTAATCTGCTTTCCTTTCACATACCTGATCTTTCTTACTACTTCTGCTTTGCACTTTCCTTGTTCGCTTATCCACACACACACCTCTCACAGCAAAATCCATCCTCTATATATATCTGAAAAATGATTTTATTATCTTTCTAGTCGGCACCCGGAATAGTTTATCTTCACACAAGCTTTGATCTGTCGGCTGAATCCTTACATATCAAGTAATGTGGATCAAGCATATACTTGTAGATATCATTAATCATGTCAGCCAAACATGATTCATGCCTTCACAACCTTTACCAACAACAGTAACAGATCTGGAAAATAGTCTGATGCTCCGTCAGTCAGTTCTTCCTCTGTTCTCACTGTCTCTCAGGAATCCGGTACTCAACTATTCATATCTTTTTCATTGTCCATCACCGGAGGCTAAATCCTTGGAATATACTACTCAAGGTAGTCCTCTTGACTTTCCCAAATCCGCACTGCACCAAGACACTCCTTCTGAGAGGTCCGGATCAATCTGTCGGACCTTGCCACATGCTCTGTTCTTGTTCACCGGACCACAACAATCTTCATTCTGACTTCCGGTAGAGGCACACCATGACTTGTGGATATGTGGGATGACCTTTGTTGCCATCAATGACAACAACCATGAATCCATATAGTGTCTCTTGCCAACAATATTGCCTCTTGCTTGTTGCTCAGCCAAGAAACCAATCTTTTCCCTAAAAAGAATGCTCCACCACTGGTACTCTTCTAGTCATCCACATCTCCTACCCAATCCGCATCTGTATATGCATGAAGAGAGAAATCATGATCTCTAGGATACCATAAACCATACTCAACTATTCCTTTTAGATATTTGAGAATCCTCTTGATTGCCATGACATGAGATTCTCTAGGATTAGCTTGGAATCTAGCAACAAGACCAACATCATTCATAATGTCAGGTCTAGTTTGAATAAGATATAGTAGTCCTCCAATCATTGACCTGTACTTTTTCTGATCAACCTTAGGAGAGTCATCATCTTTTCTCAATTTACATCTGGCTGCCATGGGAGTATTCATTGGTTTTGAGTCTTCCATCCCAAATTTCTTCAATAATTCTTTCACATATTAGGTCTGTGAAATGAAGATTCCTTTCTTTGTTTGAATGATTTGCAGACCCAAGAAGAAATTCATTTCCCCAAACATGGACATCTCAAATTCACTTTTCATTTGATTTGCAAAAGTTTTGCACATACTATCTCTTCATCCAAAAATGATATCATCAACAAATACTTCAACAATCAAGATATTTTCATGATCAATTTTGAAGTACAAGTTACTGTTAGTAGTACCTTTGTTGAAACCAATCTTCAAAAGATGCTTATCCAATCTTTCATATCAGGCTCTTGGGGCTTGTTTGAGTCCATACAATATTTTCTTCAACTTGCAGACTATATCACTATGATCAGACAATTGAAATCCATCCAGTTGCTCAATGTATACTTCTTCTTCCAAGTCACCATTTAGGAAGGCAGACTTGACATCCATCTGATATACTTTGAAGTCCTTGAAGGCAACAAAGGCAAGAAATAATCTGACTGCTTCAATTCTTGCCACCGGAGCAAAAGTTTCTTCAAAATCAACTCATTCTACTTGAAAATAACCCTTGCAAACCAAGTTGGCTTTGTTTCTGACTACTTCACCATCTTCATTCAATTTATTCTGAAAGACCCATTTGGTTCCAATCACATTTTTATTTCTAGGTCTGGGAGTAAGATCCCAAGTGTGATTTTTCTCAATCTGCAGCAACTCTTCCTTCATTGCTTTAGTCCATCTTTCATCATTGCATGCTTCACTTACTATTTTTGGTTCAATTTTTGAAATCAGACAATACTTTTATGAGTCTTGAGCAATCTTTCTTCTTGTTTGAACACCTTTTTTTATCAACTATGATCTGATCTTCAGAGTGATTTAGTCTTACATACCTGAGAGTTTTGGGAGTTTCTTGCACTTCTATTTCTTGAACATGTTCATTCAAACTTATCTCTTCTTCCTGATTCTCTGGATCAGTCTAGATCTGAATTTCAGAAGGGGCTTGGACTTCTTAGATCAAAACATAATTCTGATCATCTTCTTCATATTCATAAAACCTTGAGGGTTTTTCAATACCTTCATCAACCTTCACATTTGTACTTTCTATAATCTTTCTCAATCTCTTGTTGTAACACCAGTATGCTTTGCTTTGAGTAGAATAACCCAAGAATATTCCTTCATCACTTCTAGCATCAAATTTGCCAAGGTCTTCATCTCTTTTAATGTAACATTTGCTACTAAAGACTCTGAAATATGTCACAGTGGAAGTGATGCCAAACCAGAGTTCATAAGGGGTCTTACCAGTATTTCTTCTGATTTGTACTCGATTGAGAGTATAGACATCAGTGCTTAGAGCTTCTCTCCAATAGATCTGAGGAACATTTGCTTCCATCATCATGGTTCTAGATGCTTCCTGGATGCTCCGATTCTTTCTCTCCACTACTCCATTCTGATGTGGAGTCCTTGGAACAGATAACTATCTTTTTATCCCATGTTTCTTATAGAATTATATGAACTCTCTGGATGTGAATTCTCCACCTCTATCAAACCTGTGACATTTTATGTTTAATCCGGTTTCATTCTCTACCATAGCCTTGAATATTTTGATTTTCTCAAGAGCCTCAGAATTTTCTTTCAGAAAAGTCACCCACATCATCCAGGAGTGATCATCAATTAATAACATGAAGTATCTATCACATTGCAAACTCTTGATTCTTGCCTGTCCACATAGATTAGTATGTGCTAAGTCCAACAATCTGGTAGAAGATTGTTCCTTACTTTTAAATGTGACTCTGCTCTACTTATCCAACTTACATTCTTTGCACAAACTATTGGTAGGTTTCACCAATCTTGGAAGATCTCTTACATCCTGAGTGTTGCTTATCTTGATGATATTATCAAAATTCACATGACACATTCTCCTATGCCACAACCAAATTTGATCAATTTGAACAAATAAACAACTTTTGCCAGTACCAACCAAGTGGAATATGTTACCTTTTGTTTGAGTATTGGATGCAATCTCTATTCCAGAACTTTCAAAGATCTTACATTTTCCATTTTTGAATTAGAGATCATAGCCTTTGTCCACCAACTATCCAGCACTGAGAAGATTGTCTTTAGACCTTCAACATACAGTACATTATTGGTTTTGTTCTTTCCATCAAAAGAAATAGTTCCTCTACCTCTGATTCTGCCAGCAGAATTATTACCAAATTTTACCACTCCTCCTTCATATCTTTCCAAATCTATGAACTTATTTTTGTCACCTGTCATATGGTGGGAGCATCCACTGTCAATGACCCAATCATCCTTTTCTTCAACTTGGGCAGCCAGAGCTCTTTCTATCATTTTATGATTGACAGATTTAGAGGGCATTGGATCTTCTTCCTTGATGACAATAAACACCCAGTCACTTCTGGATTTGTTTCCTGTATTTGATTCATCATCTGTTACTCCTTCATCATCATCATCTTCATGAACATAGTAACATTTCTTTTGGAATCTTGATCTGTTTGGATTTGCCCTTGAAAATATTTCTGAACACCTTGAGGCAAAATGACCAATCTTATTGCAGTTTAAACATTTGAAGGGCAATTTTTCTTCATACTTATCAGATCCTCTTGGCAGTCTTTTTGCAATAAGGGCTTCAAGTTGAGCAGCTTCTGCTTCATCTTCTTACAGATTTTTTCTTTATTTTTCATACCATGATAGTTTCTTTGAGGATTTCTCTCCTAGATCAAACTTTTGTTTGCCTTTTACAGAGGCACTAGCTTTGAATGCAGATTCAGTCTTGGGGGTGCATCTCCAAACTCAGCCAATTCAAATGTAGATAATTTTCCAACCAATTGATCCCTTGTGATATTTAAAAAAGATTTGAATTCTTCAATAGCAGCAACCTTGTGTTTGTAAGAAGGACGTAGGGATCTGAGAACTTTGGCAACAATCTCATCTTCATCCAAGATTCCACCAGCACACCTAATGCCACAAACAAGCTCATTTACTTTTGGCATAAATGTTGTGATATTTTCATCTTCATTTATCTTCAGGTTTTCAAATTTTTCTTTTAGACTCTGTAGCTTGGCACATTTAACATATTTGTCTCCATGCAGAAGTTCTAGTTTTTCCCAAATCTCATATGTGGTTTTTAAATCTATAACATTTGTCAGCTCTGAATTAGATAAGGCACTTAGTAAATCTTCTTTAGCCTGAAGATTGTCTTCAGCATCTTCTATTTCATCTTCATTTGTCAGACCATCCTTTGGAGGAACATACTTCTTTGAAGCCATGATCTAATATTGCATTCCCATACATTGCAAGTGACATTCCATGCAGCTTTTCCAAAGAGTGTAATTGGTTCCATCAAACTTTAGACTATCCTTTTTGTAGGAAGACATCCTGGATCTCCTCAAGTGGTTAAGCTCTTTTAGAGGAACTTGGCTCTGATACCAATTGTTAGTTTCAAGACAGACAACTGAGAGGGGGGGTGAATCAGTTGTCCAAAAACTTTTCTTTTATTAACCACTTAAATCCTTCTTGTAATTCAACAACATAATAATAAATCAATCATGAAAACACAATGCAACAATTCAAGAGCATAAACACATTAACACATATGACACCAAGATTTTAATGTGGAAGACCTAGTTAAGGGAAAAACCACAAGGTGACTAACCCAAAATTGTATTCTCTGTTAAAAGAATAAGAAGAACAAAATGGCACATGCCAATTAGGGCTCACTACCTGAGCACACTGCTCACAAGAGGCCCAATGTCTACAAGAGACACACTATCTACAAAATAATAGATATTACATACTTGAACTAAAGATTAGCATCTTCACCATGCTTGAGTCAGTACCATTTAAGCTCAATACTTCTACTTTGCCTTTTGCTTTTCTCCTTTCTACCATGCTCTCATTTTCTTCCCGATGCCTTTGAAATAACTTCACAACTGTTATTTATACAAGACATTGACTTTGGGATAATCACCAAAGTCAGCATACTTTACAGAGAAAATAAATAAATACAACTTGACTTATTACAAAAGACTTCATGCGAATCACCACACTATCAGCCACACAGATCTGGGACTTAAATCTTCTTTGAGGAACATGCCATGCTTTGTAGAACATCTTCAAGATCATTTGCAAGATGTGTAAATCATCAGGTTGGCCAAGTTTAGAACATCATCATCCAGAAGTAATTCTTCAATTATGAGCTCCATCTTCAATGCGGACCGCCAACACAAACTGGACACAATCTAAAGACCCCCACAAGCTTGCCTGAGACACCAAGAACATCCACACTACTTTTGCTTACTGAAATCATTCTCTTCTTCATTTGGAACCTCAAGAGCATAGTCTGTCATCACTGTCATATTGGAATAGATGCTTGCAGACATCCAGACCATGAACCAATTGAGTTGTCAATTCACATTGACTTCCTAAACACTCCACCAAAACTGCGGAACAAGATATTGTATTTCTAGATCTCACCGGACCTATTTGTGTCACTCTATGACCTTTGAACATCTGCCAGAACTGGTTTTACTCATATGGCCATAACTTCTTCAAATATTCATGCAGACCTCTCAAATCTTTACTGGATCACATTTAGACACATATCTACAAACCCTTTGATGTGCATCCTCTGATCTTCATCTTAGCTGGGATTTTCACTATTCTTCTCTATTTCTGATAGGACTAATTTTCTCAATATCCTCAGCACACTACTTGTCCAATCCTTGACATCAATGCAACAGGAGTATGTTGACATCAATGACAACACTGATTAGACCCATACTTGCAACAGAACCCCTATGTGAGATTTCCTTCATAAAATTAAAAGGTCATTGTCATCTAATCTTTCAAATATATAATGGTTTTTATCCATAGATCCAATAGATTAAGATAAGCGTTCAAACTATGACAAATTAGGGTTTGTTTGATAAAATGTCAAAAAGATGAGCATTGATGAAGCTGCTAAAATTATATATAGATTGAAGGCCTAGCTTGAGCCAAAATCCCACACCCAAATCCACCTCAGGTGGTCTTAGAAGGAGAGAAAAGGGTTGTCTACATGTGTATAAGTCACCCATGCTTACTAGCAACTTATTTACATTGTCATGAATGTGAAACCATGCTCTCTACATTAGCAATCATATTCATTTATACACAAACCATGTCTCCAAGGGGCCCACACATGTTGATAGACATTCAAAAGTCTTTCTGAATCTTATCACATTCATTTGAAGCCATTAATGGTATCTAGCTCGGTTGTATAGGGTGGTAGATGGGGTTTTTAGTTTGAATGAGTTCAAGGATTCACATGCCGATGGGTGCAACTACAAGAGTGACTAGAGAATTAGGGAGTCAGGATGCCATTCAGATGATTTTTACTTGGTACACTGGTATTAATATTTTTCAAAATCTAAAGTCAGGGGTTTGAGGAGTGGGGTGTAAGGATTCTAGGATACAAGGGGAAGAAAAGGTTTGCAAGCCAAAGAAGAAGGAATTATGAGACAATGGAGAGCAAGGATTAGGATTTAGAGATACCTGATCTAGGAAGGAGGAGGAATTTAGATTAAGAAATACCTAATGTAGGAATGAGTATGGATGAGGATTCAGATATACCTAATATAAGATGAAGCAGAGATTCGGATTCATAGATACTTGATGTAGGAGGGAGAAGAGATTGAGATTCAATGATACTTGATGTAGGAAGGAGTGGGGATAAGGATTCATTGATACTTGATGCTAGAAGGAGCGGGGATCATGATTCAAAGATACCCAATATAGGGAGAGTGACGATAACGAATTTATGTTACCTAATGTAGGAAGGTGTAGGGATTAGGATTGGGAAATACTCAATACCATTAGAAGGAGAGAGGAAACTTGGAATCATATTAGGGTCCAAGGTTTGGATTTCAAGAATCAATGTTATTCCATCCTTCAAGTGTGATGGTAGGGGAAAGTCCACAAACCCATTGTGTAGCCAAGATTATGATTTTAGGAGATGAAGTCCTTTGATGTACTGAAAAGAAAGGAAAGAAGGGGAAATTTGAAATCCTATGGGAGAGAAGGGAGCAAGGTTGTGATGGCATAGGGGATGAAGGTAAGGCATGCTGGTAGAGGAAAGTTTTATTTTATCAACCAATTATCTTAACCATCCCTACTTATGAAAATTAAAGGAGCTTGCCCCTATACTCTTGTGTTAAAAAGGAGAGGGTATTTGGAACCCTACATTCTTTATCAAGAGAAGCTTGTCTCTTATAGAACATAGTTCATAGTATATAGCATCAGAGTCACTAACTTGGTCATTACCTAAAGTGGCTTTTAACATAGCATTCTAAAGTTACAGTGTTGTACAAGATTATGCTAGACATTGTTGAGAAGCATGTTAATGTGGTTGTTACTTGTTGAAGTGTGAGTCTGGTGTAGTTAGACTAAGAGTTTGGCCATTAGAGTGAAGCTGTGAAAGATATGTATGCTTGTAGTCTTGATGAGATTTGTAAGCTTCTATTGTGTGTATAGACATTGCCTACTGCAAGTGTAGAGCTACAAAGGCTAGCCTTTTAAGAAGATGCACCCATGGAAAATTTGGTTATGCCTATATAGATTGTTACAGATGTCATGGTTTGCATAGTTTACTCATGAAAGATGTTAGTTCTATGCCTTTTGGAAGTGTATAGATGCTACTTTGGATGTCAATTAGTGAGTAGATAATGAAGTCACTCTATTGCAAGACACAATGTGGATTATTAAAAAATCCTTTCTGTAGCTAGCAATAGGGGATATGTGATTGCAAACAATATATGATATCCCTAGTAGCACTGATGATCTAAGTTATGCTCAAGATCTTGTAGCCAATGTTATTCATACACATGATCAAGGGAGGAAGATTTCAAAACCTTCTCCCTTGATTTGGTGTACAACCATAGTAACAAGCATAAGGAAACATCACATGCCATAGAGAGCTCAATGTATGTATTGTGCATAGTAGATGTTTATATTCTTTGCTATATTGAAGACACTGAGGAAAAGGTTAGTGAATTGATACTTCATGAGTGAAGCACATGTCTTGCCACTTCTTCTTTTAGCATTAAAAATATTTGATCTCTACAAAATTATTTACTTCTAGAGAGAATTGTGAAAGTTATTTTTCTTAGAGGACATTTAGCCTTGCACCTTCATGATCACTATAATAAAAACAAAAGCAATATGATACCTTAAAATTGAATAGATGTGTATAATGATAGGAAACATAAGATTGAGCCTTTATTCTCTAATACTAATGACCATAATTCTATCTAGGACTGAAGGAAAAATTCAAATGTAGGCAAAGTTATGGCTAAAAAAATGAAAATAGGTTTACTTAAAAAAAAGAGGATGAGCTTGAAATGAGGTTAAGTAGATTCAATCAAACCCTCCTTTTACAATAACATTCAAGGACAACAATCAAGCTGAGTCACTATAGATGGATAGGACTCAGCTATAGGTTGATGTCACTTAGGAATGATACATGGAAAGATAGATAGTTATGTCAAACCATAGTTCAATTAAGCCTTAAACCATAATTATGTGATTTCAGATACAAACAGACAAGATAAGACAAATGATCACATAGGAAGGCACTAAATACAAATCAGAAACATACCAAAATTTAGATTTATGGAGTTAGAAACTTCAGGGACACTAGGGCGGGTGCTTAAGTCCAACATGCCACTTTTTTGTAGATTTGGAATAGTGAAGTGATCAGGACTACAACCTGCTTTAGGGTTTTCGGTAATGATAGTTGGGAGGACTACAGGGTGGGTCCCCTAGTCTAGTAGGTTAGGTTTTCTACACCTTCTACTCAGATCCCAAATCTATATCCTTTGCTTAGCTTCTCTACAACTCCACTTCGTAAGGTCCCGCACTTGTAACATACAATCACAAGACAGGGGTTTTGGCATTGTGGTGTTTAGGAGCTTGCCTTAGTCAAGCCCCAGATTGGCATTCAAGCCTTCCAACAACGTTGTTAGATAGAGTGCATGTTCTTGGTGGATAGAGGCAAAATCAAATGATAAGAAAGATTGACTAAAACACAAATAGATGTCACCTTGGAGGTGAATCCCTCATAGGGAAATGAAGATCTTTCACACCATGAGGAGATGTATTGATGAATCCAAACCTATAACAAAACAAACACAATAACAACACAAGTCTGCTTTGCAACATAATGACTGCCTTCAAATCCCTTAGCTCAATATCACAAGTTCGCATTATCCATCTAGTTATAAAATGAAGTCCTAAACATGTTTATATATGCATTCCCGCTAAACTTTCATAATTCAAATTGAAAAAGCCGACAAGGAAACCTTCTTAACGGTCACAAACCAAAACATTTAAATTTGGGTCCCAACAAAATAGGCTTGGACTAGGGTGCGGGCAGCTAAGTCCAGGGATACTTTTTGAGTCATGATTAAGCATTGAAGTGGACCCCTAAGCCCCATTCGACATGGGTTTCGGGGGAATTCTCTTCAAGATAAGTTTTAAACATGGATGATTAAATTAAGTGGACCTAGGAGCTAAACTATGAGGTAAAAAGTCATAGGGGGACATTTTATGACATAACATTTATCCCCCACTTTAATGTAAGTATGATCTTATGATCCATACATACATTAAAGTACAATAAAAAACACATCAAACATCCCAGGCACATGAAGCTAAGGCATACACAAAGATTGAGGAACTATTTCTAGCACTAATCTCAGGTAAGCACTAAAAGACACATTGAAGATACACAAGACCAAATGAAGACAGTAAGAAGCACAAAAAACATGGTGAATATAGTGGAAGCACGTAAAACACAATGAAGACATGAGAACAGTCACACAAAACATGATGAAAACATTGGTATAACATTTTCATATATGAAGTAAAATCCTAACTAAAGGGCGGGGGGAGCTCATCACTACACCCTTGATACCACCAAAAACATGCAATACAAAACCTAAAATGTAGGGGGATCTCATTGCTACAGCCTTGATACTACACAAGGGGGAAGACATGCCAAACAAAACTTAAGTCTGGGGGAACCTCATCGCTACACCCTTGAAACCACACAAGGGGAAGACATAGAAAACACATAAGGAAGACGCACAAAATACACGAGCACTATATAGCATGCCATAGACATACTATACGTCTTATACATATCAAACATGAGCGATGGGAGGAGCTTATTGCTAAGTCCCACCATCTAAAACATGCTGTAGACACACCTGATGGTTGAGCTTATGCTACAACAATCGCCAAAGACATGCTTAAGGGAGGGTAGCTCAAGATCCAACCCTACTTCCCGATGAGGACTTTGTATAAAAGGATGTGCACTAGCTCAAGAGATACACCATCTCGCCTTCTATAGAAGGGATTTTAAAATGCAATCCCACCCATGTCACAGAGATGCCTTATGGTGAAAAAGAAGAAAAGTGCTCAAAGTATACAACCCCAACCACATGATGGAGACACCTTACAGTGAAAAGGAGGTATACACAATAGATAATTGTTTGCAAACACTCTTTGTTAGTGCCAAAATAATCAGACATATACCATTATATATGCCCCCACCTTAAGGTGATTGACGTTGCTTATCGATATCAAGCACATTAAGGTAGAGTTAAAACACGCTTGAGTGAACAAGAGCTCTCGCAAAGCCCATGCCCCCAAAAGTGACATGTGCCACAATCGCCAAAAGTTCCCACAAACACATTGATAAGATATACTAAGATAATCAAGAGATAAGATAAGAACATCTTACTCTAAGATATTAACCAAATCAAATCATGAAATCTATGCATGTATTAGATTACATCCAAGAAACCAAGGCTACATTTATGGGTTCAGATTCAAGTATAGCTATTGGGCTTATTCTGTAGGTATGTCAAGACCGAGTATAACAACAAGGTGAGATACAAAACAATCCAAAGTGCTTGGAGCAACTATATTGCAAAGGTTTGGTAGAAGAGATAAGACAACATGATGCATCACATGGAGTGATTCTATTAGTCAAGCGTCATATATATATATATATATACATATATATATATATACATATATATATATATACATATATATATATACATATATATATATATATACACACACACATATATATATATATATATATATATATATATATATATATATATATATATATATATATATATATATATATATATATATATCAACCCTATCTTCATATATAGACTTGGTCCATTTTTGCTTACTTGTTGAAGGGACACATGATCCGTATTAGTATTTGTTTGTTTTCTTCATCCGTCAACTAGGTAGAATCACTTGATGAAGGTAAACAATAAAAATGACAGAGTAGAACAAGTGCCTTAGGAACACCACATAGGAGGACGCCCCCAAGACATCAACCACAATGTTATGCCCCTAAGGCAGGACACAAAATAATAAAATAGAGGAGAGACAAGATAGAAGAATGGTCACAACAAGGGTGGTCTCCCGATATCCTTGACCTTACAAGAGTATCAAGGGTCATCTAAGGAGACCTTAACAACACACAACACATCACGGGGGAACACAACACAATGCTAATAACATATATATCTAGGAGGAGGCCACCTTTGAGAGCAACTAGAATAGGTACTACAGTGAGTGTGGCTTAAGGAGGGAGAAATACTTACTTGGTTCAATGGGATATTTCCTAGTGGACAATCCATGTCAATCATCTCAAGATATATCAAATTTAGTCTTAAACTTGATATTGTATTAGCATTTGCACACTTATTCACTTTCCCCTTAGTAGGTGGAATAAGTCTATTGACGATAAGTAAATTAACATTGTTTTCACTTTGATCAAGCTCAACATCCATTCCCAAAGGGTTTAATGTGAGAGACCTTTCTTCAATCACCAATGCTTCATCTTGGCCAGGGAGAGCATTGTAATGAAGGGAAGGTAAGGTTTTGTTAAGGGAATTGTTGATGATTGTATCTTTAGTGATATTCAAAGAACATGTAACCAAAGGAGAGGTATCCTAGGTTTTCACATCCTTAGTGATATCCAAGGTACTTGGATATTCAACTAAAGGAGGGAGATCAAGGGTCTTCACTTCCTGAGCGATATCTAAGGTACTTGAATATTCAACTAAAGGAGGAAGATTAATAGGATGATCCATAGAGACTTCATGTACTATGGTAGGGAGAGAGATAGATGAATGTTCATTATCTATCCATGGATTGTTTTTCTTTAGAGGGGTTTCTTCATTCACTAATGTTTCATCCTTCATAGGGAGAACATTAGAATGAAGAAAGGGTAGGGTGATGTGAAGGGATGTGTCAATGATTGCACCCTCTTGTACCAAAATATCCTCATATGTGGGAAAAACTTTGGGAGAGGGATCATAAGGTGAAATAGACAACATTAAGTTACCATTGCATGTAGTAGAGACTAGATCCAGGGCATGGTCATGACTTTTAGCAATAGGAGTCATCGTGGAATTTCCAATAGAGATAAAGTTGTCTAGGGCTTCATCGAACATATTGAAGTCATCACTACTACACATTGCATAATATTTATTATTATCTATGAATTTAGTGAGATCATCTAATATCAAAGGATATACTCCCATGAGAGTTGTGAAACTATCAAAATCATTGAATATATAATAAATGATTTCATATGTAGAACACATAGAAATATCAACATCATATATGCATGCTATTTGTTTTAATATTTGAGGATGCTTATTACTAAATTTGGAGAAATTATCAATGTCTGTGATGTATGCAAATAAAGCTTCCAAAGATGTATAACAAGAAGCATCCATGATGAAAGTATGATAACTTGAACATGCACACCCAAACAATATTATTAATATGGAAAAGACCAAAGGCAACCATATGATTAATTAAGCCCAATGATTCACACAAAGACAAGCCACAATTAGCAAGACTAGGGACACATCTCATAGAAGGGTCCTAACCAATCGGTAGTAGAAAGAAAATGATATAGCTTATCAACATTGAATGATAAGAAGAAAAAGGATCGATCTTACACAGCAAGGAAGGAATTATATTGCAGATAGACAGAGACATAATAGAGAAGGAATATCATGGGATTTAAAGAAGATGAACAACAAACTTAGAGAGGATGAACAACAGATTTAGAGCAGAGAATATGAAGATCTAATAAAAAGAATATACCAGTAACAGAAAGAAGATATAACTAAATGTAAGAAGAAAGAAACAACATATATATATTCAGATTGTGAATATAGTTTAATACAAAATAAGAGATATTCAGATCTGGTATGTAATAACAAAGATCAATCATATACACCAGTAGATACGAATAGCACGTAAGGAAGGAAATAAATCCTTAAGAGTCCTAAAAGATACAAAAGCAAGAATTATTCTCCTTGTATGATGTATCTAACCCTATGTCTATTATGATGAATGCCATGAGGTGAGTCATGACAAATGCATATAATAGAAAGATATACATATTTATGATTATATATATATATATATGAGCATCTGTAGTCTACTTGTGGTAGGATTTATGTTGAAATGTAATGTGTGAGTTAAGTATGATAGGTCATGCATATTGTATTTATGATTTATGATGATGTCATCTTCATAATTTATTATGTATTGCTGATATGTTTATTTGAGAATGTGGAATTGATAAGAGTTTGTTATGCACAAACCTATGCCATGATAGGAGGAAGGAAAGTACAAAAGGGATATGGTGACGGGACCCTCTCTTAGGTATGCCACCCAAAAGGAAATAGAATGAGTCCTCATGGGCCAAAGGGGTACTGCCTTTTAGTTAAAGGGTACTGCCTTTGGGTCTAAGAGAGTCATTCTACCAGAAGTTGCCCTCTTCTAGATACGCCACCCAAGAGAGAATGGAATGAGCCCACATGGGCCAAAGGGGTTTTTCCTTCTAGTTAAAGGGTTCTGCCTTTGGGTCTAGGGGAGTTGTGCTCTTCTAGATACGCCACTCATGATGGGAAATGATAAGTTCATATGGGCCAAAGGAGTTCTGCCTTTTAGTTGAAGGGTTCTACCTTTGGGCCTAGGAGAGTTGGATTACTAGGACACTCTTTTGAGACCTCACTCCCCTATCATGATATAGCAATATAAGGAGACCAATCATGAGGAAATGGGGAAATATGGTAAAATAAGGGGATAATTAGAATCCTCACTAGGTACGCCACCTTATATGAATGGCATGGGCAACATGAGGCCAAGGGGGTTCAGCCTTTTAGTTGAAGGGCTTTACCCTTGGGCCTAGAGAGGTTAAGACACCCCATCGAGTCACTCTCTTCCATGCTTCCCCATGGTTGATCATCCCAAAGTAAGATTTAATTGAGTTTATTAAATCGTTATGGACTTACTGATGTTCAAGATTTTTAACTTGTTTGTAGGAATTAAATCAAGCCAAGGTACTCTCTAAACCTTTGTTTGCTTGAAAATTGATAATTTAGGAAAAATTAGTGTTGTTGCCAAAAAGGGACATTACACAAATCAATGAAAATTACTTCTTATATGCTTAGATCTGGTAGTAAGAAAGAGAAAGGCTTGCTGTGAAAAAGTTCTTATCCACCATTATGTATTGTTTGTCAAGGGTGGGAGACCCAATAGAATCCCCCAACTAATTAATAAAAAAAGGAACTATTTGACATTTACATGTTTTAATGTTTAATTGATATGGTGCAAGAAACTAACATCTAATTGACAACTTTATGGTGCTTCCCTAATTTTGTCAGGGTTTTATTGATTTTGCTTTTATAATGCCAAAAATTATATATTTGAAAAAAATCAAAGGTAGTTAAAATGATCTGAAAACAAAATTGATTGCTTTTGGCTATTCTCTAGATGCTTATGAATTGTTTAGCCATTATATCATCTCACCTGCATTTTGTTTCAACTATTTTTTCACCTGGATGTATACTGATGGTTTATTCTCTTTTGCAAGAAGTTAATTATAGGGAATGCCCATTTATGTTCAAATGAAATATGAGGGGATTACGGCAAGCTCCAATCTCATCGCAAGTAACAAGCAGACTCTGAGTGCAATTGATTTTGTGTGGTCATTATGGTTGCTATCTTAAATTCAACACTTATTTTACTTTTGTCTCATAATTGAGAGTTCTTCAACCTTTAAGAACATCAACAGATATAATGTAAAGTGAATTTGAGGTCTCTAGCTAAAACATTTTCCCTAACTTGCATCTGTTAAAGATAAATTGCAGCAAAACACAATAACTAAAACAGATTAAGAATTAAATGCACAACAATAAACATAGAGACACAAATTTAACGTGGTTCACCATGGCTACATCCACCAAGGAAAGCAGGACACTATTTCATTAATAAATCTAATTACAATCATCTTCATCTCTCACAAAAAGAGAATGAGAAGGAAAATATATAGACTTTTCAGGCAACTGAAGAGACATGGGAAGAGGAAGACGAAAGGGCAGTGACGGTTGGGCTTCATTTCCAACAATCTCCCACTGAAGTCCAAACGGCACTGCTATCCCCACTTTCCTTGAAACTCATGGTTACTTAACTACAGTACCAAGTATCCACTACATTGGCTGACCAATCTCGGTGAGAATTCCAACCAAGTCAACCAATCTGACACCATCAGCATGACTGAGCACAGGAATATCTACTGAATCCTCTGTTTTGTTCAGCCTCTGTAGGCTCTACGATTCTTCTAGCATATCAAAATCCTCGCCTCCCAAATCCTATGGAGGCCTTTCCCACACATACCTCACTTGGGCAGTGCTCGGGGAATCAGGATCAACATCACCCATAATAACATCAGTGGCAAGATCAGTAGCCAAATAGAGAGGAGATTCATCTACTTCCATAGGCACAATTTCATCTAGCTCCAAGTCACTGTCCATAGCTCCCACTTCATCAAAACTCACTCCAGAGCCACACGACAAAGACATGAGAGCTAGAGCCCAATCATCCAAAGCTGCTACATCCATTTTCTTGGAAATTCTTCACGATTTCCAAAAACAACTTTTCCACCATTGGCTCTGATACCAATTGTTAAAGATAAATTAGAGCGAAACACAATAACTAAAACAGATTAAGAATCAAATGCACAACAATAAACATAGAGACACAAATTTAACGTGGTTTGCCATCAAGATGGCTACATCCACCAAGGAAAGCAAGACACTATTTCATTAATAAATCCAATTACAATCGTCTTCATCTCTCACAAAAAGAGAATGAGAAGGAAAATATATAGAATCTTCAGGCAACTGAAGAGACATGGGAAGAGGAAGACGAAAGGGCAGTGACGGTTGGGCTTCATTTCCAACAGCATCTTTATCTTTTACCAATCAAGATTGCCAGAGAGGGAGAACAACATTGTTAGGTTTTGACCTCTACTGTTTGATCATTTTTCTTGCTCAGGAAATTTTCCTCCACCTTTCCTTAAATTTCACTCCATGTGTAGGGTATTCTTTATTTCAATGAAAACAGAAAATTATTTTCTCTTTTCTCCAGCCCGTTGGGATTGTTTGGAAGTTAATCTTATTAATGCTGCTGCAAGCCACATTTTTATTATTTTGCAAGATAACAAATTAAGAGCATACCTAATATATGAGAAGATTTAGAGAGCAAAAATAACACTAAAAACACTAACCGAAATGAACGTGCACTACCAGAAATATCTGGACTTTCTTCCTTTGGATAACTTATGAAGACAATAAGTTCCCAGAGTTAGAACATAATGGATGCTTGTCTAGGTCACTGTATAATTGTAGATTCCTTGAAATGTGCCTATGGGCCTCTTTGCTTGAAATGGTCCACAGATTTTGTTGTTTGATCTGATCTGGTACAAGGCATGGAAGTTCCATTAAGACCTTGAGAATTTTTCCATAAATGATTTTGTTTGATATGATGTTTTACAAGATGTGGAAATCCCCAAAGTTTCTGTAAAGCCCCAATTATCAATGTGATTCAAGTTGCTAATTTAACACTTAATGTGCGAACAGTGAGATCTTCCCAAATTAAACAATTCTTGCAAATGTAATAAACAAAGAGAGCAAAACCATCGCTATTTGAAACTTTCATCTTGTGTACTTGACTAACTTTAAATTTAACCTTATGTAGAACAGCTCATTCTGTAAACTTTTGTACATCCCTCTATGAGGGATATTTTGAATTTAATATAAAGGAAGCTACCCTTGGTAGCAACAAGTGCCTAAAAAGAATACAACCATATAGAAAATCAAATAAATTAAAATAGAAAAAAATGAAAAAAAAAAAGAGCAATAGAATTTTTTTAATTATTTATTCATGGTTGCTTTGTCATTAAAATACTACATTGTTTTGTTTTAGTGTAAGTATCACTTTTGTTTTATATTTATTCATGTTTGATGTGTTCATCTTTAAAATGTTGAGCGTATGAGTTAATTTATTTTAGTCTAGAACTATTTAAGGGGATAAATGCAATTAAAGGTGATATCACACCATGTAAATAATATTGTAATTTATTCTATTTCTATTTTTTTTCCTAAAATTTTATGTAGGAATTGTTGTTTGAAAATGAATAAATATAAATTGTTACTTAATGTTTTCTTAATTTAGAACTATTTAAGGGGCTAAATGCAATTAAAGGTAAATAATCTTGTAATTTACTCTATCTCTATTTTATTTTATTTCTTAAAATTTTAGATAGGAATTGTTGTTTAAAAATGATTAAATATAAATTGTTATTATTTTTCTAATTAATTTAATTTTATTATTATATAATAACAAATGTTTAAGAAATTTCTAAATTAGTATAATTAACTAAAACTTAGTGATTTAATTTTGAATTAATCAAATTTATTGTTTACATTAGTATAGATATCTTAAATACATCTATCTAAAATACACTAAGAGATGTCTATAAACATGTTTTAGATAGAGGTATTTACGATATCTATACTAGTTTCAATATATTACTGATGTGATTGATTAAATATAATATATTTACATAGGTTAATATGTTTATTTTTTATACCATAAATATTAGATAAATTTATGTAAAAGACACCTATTTTTATTCAATTTGTGATATAAATGAAATAGTAATGTCTTTTATGAAGATTTTTCTATAATAAATGTGGTACTTCTAAATTTTTAAATTTTTAATTAAAAATATTAAATAATAAAATGCTTTTCATTTTTGTTATTGAAATTCTTATAATTAAGTACACTTCAAATTTTAATCATTATAAGTTTTTATTTTTCCCCTTTTATTTTTTCCCATCATTTCTATAACTAGTAGTACACAAAGGAGTCAATATCCTCAAAAGACATTGCTCAACAAAAATATAGATAGACATTAATATTAATTAATTTAACTCATGTTTAAGCATTATTATGCAATCCTATAGTACAAATGAATAGTGGGCTATTGTAGAAGAGTTCAAAATGTGTTATAATTTTTAGTTCAACAAACTATTTTGGAGTATAGTAGAAAATTTTCATGTGGCATTTAACGGAAAACTGTCAACAAATAGTATATGGGGGTAGTGGAAACTATAATGAAAATTGTCTAAATTTTCTTTAAAATATTTATTTTAATTTAATGATATCATGAAAATTCATATATAAAAAATACATACTTATTGAAATTTGTAGTGGATGCATCATGAACCATCTTAGTATGTATAATAGAAAAATATAACTATGCCTTTATATAGTGTTATGTGTATAATCTTAGATCTAAGTTGTAGAACATAAACTTATTGTACCCTCAAGGAAGCCATCCTAGTATGTATAATAGAAAAATATAACTATGCCTTTATATAGTGTTGTGTATAATTTTGGATCTAAGTTGTAGAACATAAACTTATTGTACCCTCAAGGAATTACTTTTAAAATAATCATATAATTAAATATGATCAAATTAATTTTAAAACTGAGAGCATTTATAGAGTGGCATTAAGGGGATGACTATGACAGTGTACATAAAAACTCAAAAGAGCCTACATTTTTATTTTAAAATTATAAAGTAAGTGTTTGAAATTTAAATTTAAAAAACATATAACCGACATATATTTTAAAATGAATTTATATAAGAATTAAATACAGTGGCATTAAGGGGATGACTAAGATAGTGTACATAAAAACTAAAAAGAGCCTACATTTGTTTTTTAAATTATAAAGTAAGTGTTATAAATTTAAATTTAAAAAATATATAACTAACATATATTATTAAATGAATTCACATAAGAATTAAATTTAAAATATATCACCACAATAATTTTATTAAATGAATGCACATAAGCATAAAGCCCGACATAAAGTAAATAATCTATATAAATACAACTAATACTCAAATATAAATCACAAAAATATCAAATCAAATGAACAATAGCCAATACTCACAAGGGCCGGAGTTATTTTATACATTTTACTATAAAAGTTTCAATTTTCTTTTCTTTTCTTTTCTTTTTAGAAGAATATAATTTAATTTCTTGTTTTTTATTCACTCTTGTTTTATAAAAATTAACTGTCCGAAAATTTTATAAATACATTTTATTACGGTTTAAATTTATTTTCATCACAATGTAATTTAATTTCTATCATGTAGGGGGACTGTTCATATACTTTACCTATCATGTAATCATATAAGGGTGACTGTTCATATACTTTACCTACTTAAAGATACGAAAAAATCTATTCAAGCTCTCCAATTTTAACATTTCACATAGAAACACTATTTGTTGCAGAGGAGTTTTAACAAGTCATTCAATTAGAAGATATAGAAACCAGGAGCAAGACAAATGGAAGAGAAGGGAAAAGAAAAAGCCATCGGCATTGATCTGGGAACAACTTATAGCTGTGTGGGAGTATGGCAGAATTACGGAGTTGAGATTATTGTTAATGATCAAGGTAACAGAACTACTCCTTCTATGGTTGCTTTCACAGCCAACGAGAGACTTGTCGGAGACGCTGCCAAGTACCAAATTTCTTCTAATCCTCTTAACACCGTCTTCGATGTGAAAAGACTTATTGGAAGGCGATTTACCGATTCTTCTGTGCAGGCCGACAAGAAACTGTGGCCTTTCAATGTTGTTTCGCAGGAAAATGACAAGCCAATGGTTGAAGTAACTTACAAGGGCGAGAAGAAGCTCTTTGCGCGAGAGGAAATCTCATCCATGGTCTTAATGAAAATGAAAAATATAGCTGAACAGTATCTAGAAAGTGATGTGAAAAATGCAGTCATTACAGTGCCCGCTTACTTCAGTGACTTCCAAAACAAGATGACTAAAGACGCTGGACGAATTGAAGGTCTGAATGTTATGCGGATCATCAATGAGCCGACCGCTGCAGCCATAACTTATGGCTTTGGTAGAGCTATGGAAGAGAAGAGACAAATTATGGTGTTTGACCTTGGTGGAGGTACCTTTGATGTTTCTATTGTTGTAGTTTAAAGAGGCAAATTTGAGGTGAAAGCCGTTGGAGGAGAGGCGCATTTGGGAGGTGAAGATTTTGACAATAGGATGGTCGGGTACTGTGCACAAAAGTTCAATAAGATGTTCAAAACAGATTTATGTGCGAGTGCCAAAGCTCTTCGACGGTTGCGTTCAGAATGCGAGAGGGCAAAGAGAAGTTTGTCTTCCGTGGTAGAGACTGTAATTGATATCGACAGCCTCTACGAAGGACATGATTTTTTCTTAAAGATCACCAGAGCAAAGTTTGAAGAGCTCAACATTGATTTATTTGAGAAGTGTATGGAAGTTGTGAAGAAATGCATGGAAGATGCCAAGTTGAATAAGAGCCAAATTAACGATATCGTATTGGTAGGGGGTTCCTCACGAATAACAAAGGTGCAGGAATTGGTGAGGGATTTCTTCGATGGGAAGGAGCTCTCCAGAGCTGTAAATCCGGACGAAGCAGTAGCCTATGGAGCAGCGCTTGAGGCAGCTGTGTTGAACAAGGAAGACGTTCGCATTGTCATCGTGGATGTCACGCCTTTGAGTCTGGGAATTGCAATAAACCATGGTGTGATGAAGGTTGTTGTTCCGCGAAATACTCCGCTTCCTACTCGAAAGAAGTCGTTCATCACTACATTATATGACGATCAGATATCTGTAAGTATTCCAGTTCACGAAAGTGAAAGACCTCTAGCTGCAGACAACAATCTACTAGGAAAATTTGTATTGACAGAGATTCCTCCTGCCGTATTTGGAGTGCCAAGTATTGAAGTTTGCTTTGCAGTGGACGCAGATGGAATTCTGAACGGTTTAGCCCACGACAAGGGAAGTGGAGCAAGCAATGAGATTACTATTACTAATGAAGGTTGGAGACTGAGCAGTCAAGAGATAGATAAAATGATAGCTGATGCAGAAAAATTTCGCAGGGAGGACGAAGAAGCGAGGGAAAACCATGTTGCCAAAAACGCCTTGGAATGTTACGTTTGGAACATGAAAAAGAGGGCGATGAAAGTAAAGAGTGAAGGCTCTATGGACGCTGATATGGCAGAAGATCTTATATCAACGATCGCTGCTGTTGAGGAATGGTTGGATGACAACGATTCTGCGACAGTTGTTGAACTGCAAGACAAATTGAAAGAATTGGAGTTGAAATGTTCGCATTTGTGTACCTTCAAGCGGTTTAAGTTTAGTGAAGCAGAGGAATGAAAATAAGAGAACTCAACTAGTTGGATAATAATAGAAACTTTAGAACTCTTTTTGTTTTTTGAGGTAACAGTGAATATTTCCTCTTAGTATTTCTTAACGCTCTTTTGATATTAAAGCAAGATCTTTATAAATTATAATTATAATATTAATATATTTATGGCAGTTACGAAGATCCATGTCTATCAAATTAATCTTGAATATGGAGATCTGTCTATCAAAAAAACGTCGTTACTCTCCTAGAATGCAGTTTCTAATTTCCATTTTTAATTAACACAAAGCAATATCAATAACATTTCACTGAATTTACATGTTGAATTTTATTAAAAGGCATTTGATGTATTCATTCCTATCTCGAATTATCTTACATATTATTATATGATTTTGTATTCATAATTAAATTTTATATTATAATGTGTAGCTTTAAATACCTCTTGAAATGTAAGAATAAAACTTGTGAATAAAAGGAGGACTTTGTATTTAAGAAATATTTGATGGAGTATTTATATTTATTAAGAACCATTAATTGTGAAGAAAATTTGTAGTGAAACATAAATAAAATAATCAAGCACAAGAAAAAGGTTAAAAATAAAGTGACAATCTCTATTTTGATTGACTTACACATTATTTCAAATAAATGTTTTCTAATAATTAGAGTCTTTGTGTGGATCTCTAACTAGCACTTGCACCCATAGGAGGTTCAAGGAATAAGATGATAGGAACAGCCCACAACAACTTTAGAAAATTTTCTGGCGTGAATTTTTTTAGGGCGTGAGACAATTCCGAGCACTATATTGCTCACATATAAAAGCCTATCGGCTAATAAATAAAGAGTTCTTACTCAAGCCAAAACAGTGAAAAAGATGGATGTGATAGGTCTATTAATTTATTATCTATTGAGAAAAGAAGAAATCAAGATACAATCTTAGTCAATGTCAATTTACTAAATGAAGATACAAAAATTTCAAAGTGTAATGCTAGACAAACAAAATATACAATAGGTTTTCCCAAGTACAATCAAAGAAACTTTAAAATCATGGTCTAGAGGAACTAAACATCCACAACCATTATTCAAAATTGTCTTAGTTGTATTCTTTATAATACATGGCTAGAAAGAAAGAAGAAGATCCTTTAAGAAGTAGAAACAATAAAGAACAATGCTAGGAAAGAATTGAAGTTGTAAGATTTACAAATGTATCATGTAAACTATATGTTCTTACAAAGTTTCAACTAGTAATTGCACCCATAGGTTCAATGGGCACACTGATAATTTTTTATTATCCTAAAACTTTGTTAGGGATGGATGCCTTTTCCATAGTTAAAATCTTAATCACATGGAAGATGTTACAAAATTTAATGCAGATTTTTAAATTGTTTGCTTGTAGGATAGGTATTAGTGCAATAATTGTTAGAGTCATACAAGGACTCACAAGAGCCAAGATCATCTACAAGAAATCTTCTACAAGAGAGAGCTACAAGAAAATATCGCAAAAGACAAATGCATGCGTGAATTAGTGTTTCACATTCCCATTGCATTATTCAAAAATAAATACAAAGGATATACACAACCACTGTCCAAGAATAGACAAAGTGGGGAAGAAAGCATGTGACACATGTCACAAAACTCTCAAGAGAAAAGAAAGTCAATGACACATGTCATAAGGCTCAAAATAGAAAAAGAATCTCCCTAATTAACTTATGTAAAAGTGAAAATATGATTTTTCACCAACACCCCCCATAAGTGCAACTTAGGAAGATTACACAAGCTAAAAAGAAAGAAAGAAAGAAGGGTCCCAACAACAAAAGCCATGTTAGGTACCCATGAACAACAAGAATCTCTCATAAGGTGGAGAAAAGGAGAAAAACCCAGTGGGAGAAAACTCCTCTCCAAAAGAGAGAAAAAACAAAAAGAAAGTACAAGAAAATGTGATTGAAGGACACTAAGACCCCCCATGGAATGAATCCATCACAAGAGTACAATCATGAGTGCCCCCCATAAGAGAGAGCGAATAGAGAATATGAATCCCATCCAAGAAGAAGCTCGAGAACCAATGAAGGGATCTTGAAGACATAATCCAATCCACTGCCTGCAAACAACATTTCTCCCTTTCGGAAGAAACAAATCCATTAGTGAATGTAAAAGCCATTCCCACATCTTGGATGAATAGGGAATCCATATTGAAATGTGTGCCTCTTAATGTAACTCAAGTGACCTCATACTAGGAGAATATGTCTTATCCAAAATAGAAATTGTTTGCCTAATCAGAGAAGAAGAACCAGGAGAGGATATGATCTAAACTGCATCAAAAAACATAGTAGATGAAGGTGGTGATGCAAAGCCAACTGAGATAGCATCAAACAAGAGAGATAAACACTCAAATGTGTCCTCCAAATCAGCAATGTGAGACTCCACAAACAAGGATGATATGTCTGGAAGATAAAAGTCCCAATGAGGTGAATCTAAAATACTGATATTGACCTGCTGCACAGAATTATGATAATGCAACACTGAATTCTGAAGTAGCAATAGGTGATGAAGAAGATGTGATCTCAATAGGAGGAGAAGAGGGTACAAGAGAGGTCTCTATCTCTAAACATTCAAGACATGCCATATACTCAAGATCCTTTAAAGTATCATCGTCATAAGGTATATTATCTGCATCATCAAGCGGAATGAGGCAATTTGTTGTAGGATCATTTGGAAATGGTGAGACATGAGGGTCTCGATACAACTCCCAAATTTTTGTCCAAAGTGTGCGTGGGTGCTCATAGATGGGAAGGTCACGTGCAATATCATAATCAACAGTGGTACAAATTAAGCCTACAACATGATCTTGATTGTTACCCCAAACAAATTTCTTCATAGGTGTCTCTAGTTTAGGTATCGGCCCATAAAGATGAGGCAAAAGATGTAGCCACCTGAGATGTGTTAGGATGCCTCTTTCCTAGGACTCATAATTGTCCTTAGTCAGATTGACCATAGAAGGATGAGTGGCAAAACCCATGATACCTCCTCAAAATGATAGAGATCAAAACATGCAAATAGATTTATGCTAATAACAGAAGCCTATCAAAGTAAATAGAACCTTTCTAGGAGGTAGCATGTCCAGGATATCCAACAGAAGCCATAAAATCAACAAACTAAATAAAAGATACATGGGGCTGAATCTAAAAAAATTATATAGATGGTTGTGTACAGCTATCTGAAATCAAGACAGATTTAGAGATTGAGCGGCATGGAAATCAAGGTAAAGAGAAATCAAGCGGCATAGAAATTGAGGCAGATTCAAAAATTTTGGCATGCAAATTGAGGCAGCTCGAAAATCAAAATATGCTCAAAAAAATTAGGCACAGAAATTGAGGTGACTGTACAAAAAATTAGCATGGAAATCGAGGTGGCCGTATGGATTTTTCCTGCACATAAAAAATCTAACCCCTAAAAAATGCCCAAAACTTTTTTTTAGAAAAATATAGAGTGCCTTATATGAAAATAGGGGTTTTGACACCTTCTGAGTGCAATTGTGAGGTCTATTTTACTCCAAGATGAATAGATTATCTACTCATGGCTAAAACCCTCTCTGATTTGAGAAGAAACTAACAGATCTTGAGCTCTGATACCATGTTAGAGTCATACAAGGACTCACAGGAGCCAAAATCATCTACTGGAAATCTTCTACAAGAGAGAGCTGCAAGAAAATATTGCAAAAGCCAAATGCATGCGTGAATTAGTGCTTCACATTCCCATTGCATTATTCAAAAATAAATACAAAGGATATACACAACCACTGTCCAAGAATAGACAAAGTGGGGAGAGAAAGCATGTGACACATGTCTCAATACTCTCAAGAGAAAAGAAAACCTATGACACATGTCATAAGGCTTAAAATAGAAAAAGAATCTCCCTAATTAACTTATGTAAAAGTGAAAATATGATTTTTCACCAACAATAATTAACTTTTTTTGCAATAAAACTATAAGTAACTTGTGTATACTTCATATATGTAGTAAATTAATTGAATCCTTTATTGATTTTTATATAATCCCTCGTAGAAACAAATACAATCATTATCATAAAAGCAAAAGAAAAATAATAGAATTAAAATCCATGTAAGAACCAAATAATTCATGATTATAGCCCAACAAAGGAATATTCCAGCAAAGTCCACAAAGACACAATCTCCATGAAAATAGTTTTTTGTTATGCCCTTACTTCAGTAGTTGTATATAGTTATGAATAGTCAGCTTGTGGTTATCTTAACTCTTAATTAAGTCATATTATCATTATTATATTGTTATTCAGTTGTTTAGGTCAGTCTAAGGCTTACATAGGGCTATCTAAGTCGATCTGGGTGATGTCCTAGGCATAAATAGATGTATATAGGAGGTAGTGAGTCTTATTTCATCATCATATTGAGTAGTGTGTTCTCATTGAAGACTATTGGAGGTATCCTGAAGTGGATTAGGAGGTTTCCCCCTCGATGTGGCATATTATTATCAAGTATTTGTAGCATATTTACTATTATATTCAACTATTGTGCAAGTTGTTTCATTACATTTTTATAATCTATTATCATAACAATACTTAAAACTATCATCTCCCCAATCAAATAAATTCTAGAAGACTTATAAAACACAATTTTTCTACCAAAGCTTTGTTTGTACAACTATTCTATAGGACCCCGAATTATTTTCATCACATCTATTTAACCACATATCAAGCTTCAAAATAATTATCGAACTCTCTAAAATAATTGTCATGCATTGTAGATCAATTTGACACATCAAGATCAGGTTTGTAGTAGTCAGGATTGATTTTACAAGACATTGAATTGATATGCAAATGTTTCTACACTAGTTCAAATCTTGAACTAATCATCAAACCAAGTTGAATAATTTTGTGACAAAAGTAATATTACAATTCCAAAACAACATCAACATCATTTGTCTATCACCAATCCTAGAGCTAAGCCCCCTATCCTCTTATTTAATTATCACATTAATTTAAGTTCTAGTTTAAACTCTCAATTGTTCATTAGATTGAGGAAAAACAATTACAATAGGAAGAAATCATTCCAAAATATCATGAACATCATTTATCTACCATCGATCCTAAAGCTAAACCCCCTATTCTCCTATTTAATTATTGCATTTATTTCAATTCTATTTTCGAACACAACTCTATTCTATAGATTAATTGTTTGCTAGATAATTGAATGTATTTATTTAATTAATCTAAATAATTTATGTAAATATTTTATTTTCTTTACAACAAGTTACAAATTATAAATCATTTATAGATTGGTGCAAGAAATAAGTTTCTATAATCAATTGATTATTTACCAATGTTTGTGATACTCGTAATAGTGTAAATGATTGTACAAAAATTTACAAAAGTCTTGTCCAAGAAAAGGAAAACATATATCATTTAATCTTAATTACAATATTTGCATTTATTAAATCTCTAAAAATCTTGGAACTGCTAGGTAGTCATCCATTTTGATTGTTTACATTTGATGATGAATAAGTTTTAGATAATCTGGGTAGATAATTCTAATTGTAGTCATTGTAATGTTTAATTATATTGAACTCCATGTGAGAGTCCATTCAACTGCTGGAAGGTTCAAGCTTATCCAAATACAAAGGAATGCTCTACCCTTAATATCATTGGAAGCATATATAGAGTAGTATCCCAAGGTGTGTTCATTCAAAAAAATGTGGACCATGCACAATAGTGAGAGGGGTCTTCATCTTTAGTAACAACATGTTTAGCTAGTCATGGTGCTAACATAGGAATTACTCCCTTAGTGAGGAGCACTAGATGAAATACATACATTGACTATCATCAAACAAATCTTGACCATGCAATCTGCAATTAATACATGATTGTGACATGGAACCTTATCATGTTGCAATATATTTGTGCCATATGGAAAAGCTCTTAACCTTACATTTATTACATTTTCTAATATAATCTTTATTTAAAAATGGTCATAAATGATTGGGAACCAATAAGATCTTGAACTTACATTTATTTCTCTATTTAATTTAAATTTCTTTAGATGTAGATAAGAACTCTATTTCTTCACATGAATAAACACATTTCATTTAGCTAATTTGTTGCATTTTGTTATCATTGAACAAATATGTGAATTAAGTGTAATTACATTACTTTTGTGTTAGTAGATGATGTAGAAATTGTAACATAGGAAATTGCATACGCTTGCAATTTCATGCTATGTTTTGGGCTTTCTTTAGTGTATGTTCCCTTAGCATGTTGTAGGGATCATTTTAGCCTAGCCTTAGCCTTTTTTTTTCACCAAATTACCAAATTTCTTGATCAGATTCTAACTCTTAATGTTGTTCTAGGAACAAGTGTTAAATTTTGTGTGATTTATTTAGGACACTAGCATTATGCATAGACATTCTCATGATACATTAGCATCCCATGAGTTCCAAAAATTTAAAATGTTGATTTCTTGCTCAACCACCCATTGTTTCCTCCTGTAACGCTCGGTCGTCTGAAAAAATACCTTCAACATTTGAATTTGACCCTTTAGCTCTTCCTCACAAACTCTTATGCAAAAGTAATTTTCAATCCCTCTATCATTCTATTGATCTCTCTTGGCTATGCTTGGCTGCACAGACCTCCATTGTTGAGTCTACTGAAGTTGTATGCTGCTAAAATCCTCTTGGACAACTACAAGTGTTGTTTTATCTTCTACATCATGCTGGTAATATTGTTCTTATTTTTTCTGAGTAATATTGTTGCATCTTCTTTATCATGTTTTGGTCTATTTACTTTGGAAAATCTAGTTGTAGACCACCACCCATTTTATCTCAATACACATACTAGGGTATTTTCCTTGTAGACCAGGGATTGTACTTATAGATTTATTTTATTGTCACTGTACTCTAACCTCCTAGATGAACATAGGATGAGAGAACACACTCATTTTCTCTCTTTTTATTCCATTGGTTGTTCATGGAGGTCGGAAGACCAAAACTGAGGCTTGATTGAGGTAACCTCATAAACAACCCAACAAATTTTCTTGGTCTTTGTAGTGTGCAGGTTGTGAAGAAAGGTTCAAACACAAGGGAGTTTTTTTTTCTTTCCTTTTACTTATTTTCTTTGATTAAATATGTTATTAATGTGATTTCTTTTTTGATCTAGTAACTGTATACTCATTTATATTTTCTATGCAAACTAGGCAATGTTATAGATTGTTGTTGGACCGTACAGTACAGATTAGTGGATTTTTGGTACATTTTTTATGTTGGACCATACAATATAGATTAGTGGATTTTTGGTACATTTTTTATGAGAGCACTATGCAGAGATGTCCTTGTGACATGTTGGCATCCGAGGCCGAGACTTCCCTTCTTTGATACTAGTTGAATCCTTCATTTATATTATTTATTATTGTAAACTCAATTTGTCAATTTTGCATTTCTATTTCTTGTAAATTAGCATTTTCTATTTCAGCCCCCATATGTAATGTAATGTAGAAAGTGAAAGGATCACTTTTTATATCTTACATTTTGGTGAACCTATCTCTTTAACTTAAAGCTCCTTTTTCATTCTTTTTTTCTTCTATAACCAAAATAAAATTCTCTTTCCTAAAAAAATGTTTTCACGGCACTATCTTAAACCTCGGTGTTCGACTAGATTGTCAAGTCCTCTCTTAATATGTTTTCTTGACCATGGATTCTTCTAGTTCTTTATCTATGGAATCTTCGCATGTGTACATTATGGAATATAAAATATTCTCTTTTTTCATTAATACTCATCCATATGTCTTAGATCATGTAGCTACCATATATGATATGGATATCTCTACATGTTCCATGCATGAGATCCTTTATTGTCTATCTAATTTTTCCACCTTCATGGCTCTTATGGATGTCTCTCCTTCTATATTAGAAGACTTCACTACATTCATCTCCATGAGCTATCATGAGACAAATAATAATCATAGTTGCACTTCTGCTACATCTTCAATAGTCCATGATGATTCCATGTCTCTTCCTATTTCTCTCCCTCCTTAGGTTGTGTGTTCAATCCCCTTGAACAGCACTAAGGATGTGGAGACCTCATTATCTTCTCTCCCTCCTTTGGTTTCATGTTCAAGCCCCTTGTACATCACTAAGGATGTGGAGATCCCTTTGTCTTCTCCCCCCCTTTTGTTACGTGTTCAAAATCTTTGGACCTCCCAAAGGATGTAGAGCTCTCTCTCTCTCTCTCTCTCTCTCTCTCTCTCTCTCTCTCTCTCTCTCTCTTCTTTCATCACCTCTAAGGATCCTATCTTTGTAGTTGATGATAATTCTTCACCACATCATTCTCAAAGTTCTATTGATGACAATGAAGCTTGTTCTTTTATTGATCCTTTATCTTCCCAAGATGGGCTCTTTTCTTGTTCATGAAAGAATGCATAACCGACTAAGCCATAGTTGGTCACAAAATGGAGTGAAAGAAATAAGAATTGCAATACATAAACTATGCACAATGAGAGTACATATAGATGTAGAGTTTGATTTGAATTAGAAGTTGAGTCAAACACTCAAAGAGTGGTGGAAAATGAGTGTCAATACATATCTTGGAGAGTTGTGTTGAACTCTCTAAGTCGACACCTAACCACCTAAGGTAGCTTAAAGCCAGGTGTGGAATATATGCATAATACTTATTTAAATAACAAGTAATATCATTAGTATTCCTACATTAACACCTCCCTTAAGCATAGCTTATGTGGGCACAAATAAGGATGGGTCTTGACATCTAGGCCTAATAAGGTACCCATATACAGTACAATTATATCACAAAGTGGAGATAAGGTAGAAAAACCTATGGGAAAAAACTACCCTCCAAAAGAGACAAAAGATGCATGAATCTAGAAGCTACTTGTGTACCTTGATGTTGATACTAAATTGTGACTGAAATGACTCCATAGGTATCATGAAGAGTTTGGAACATTAACCATAATGAATGGTTCTCAATTTGAGATGTGATTTGATGCAAGATTCAAGTTCATTTACCATAGGCTCTCAATGTGTGATGTGAATTGATGTGAATTAGTTGCAATATTAGGGATCATTTACCATAGGCTCTCAATTTGAAAGGTGTTTGTAAGGATTAGTTGATCCACCTATTTCTCAATCCCACATTTTAGTTACAAGCTCAATGAGTTAAATTATGTGACATAATCCTCTATAGTATTTCAGTCTCTTGGACTTATACTTATGAGGTCTTTTTCTATCCCATGACTTCTTTATTTGTTGACCTTCTCAAAGAGCTATCTAGACCTCATTGGGTGTTTTCAAGGTCTCCATATGAATAGAAGTTATTGGAGATAGACTTGATCACACTTATAAAACCATGTAGATGAAATAAATATTACACCCCCTTGAATTTGTGGCACTTTATAATTGAGTACATGTATAACCCCCTTTGCTTGATTACACCCCAGTTTTGACACTTTATCATGTAGTGCTATAGGTCTAAGTAGGTCGATATAATTGAGCCCTAATACTTAGCCTTTTTACAAAAAAATTACAATTTATTTCACTAACAATTTTTAAAAGAACCTTAACTTTTTTAAATTCAAATTTGTCCCTAATTTAAATTACCCCCCTTTTTTATAGTTTTATTTTTAACATAACTTAGAAAAGATTTTGCAAAAGTAAAAAAATAAAAAACAATCAAAAATAGTTTGGAGGCCCAAAATTAGGGTAGGGGTGGATTAGGATAGAAAAGACTAAAAAGATGAAGAAATTGCAAGGGCATGCAGGGGTGCCCAAGGTTACAGGGTGGTGCTAGGGAAATGAAAGAGGGCAAAATATTGCAAGGGAGGCCTGAAATTTCAAAGAAGTCTTCAAAACCTTGGATAAGAAATAAAAATCTTCATATGGAACTATATGTAGAAAAATGGATCGAAGGAATAAGAAGATAAATGACAAATACCCAATACCTTCACCTTCAAACCAAGTCCTCACACATTGATAGAACAAAGTAGATGCACCAAAATCTACTAGCTATGTTGTCTATGATAGATGATAGATAGAATGAGATGTTGATTGCTCATGATTTCTGTGGCATAACATTAGTATGAGGATGTTAGATGTAATGCCCTGCCAAGGAACCCAGAGGATAACACAACTAAGCTTACAAAAAACACAATTATTTTTTAAAAAATGAAAGAAATAACAAAAATCATATATTTATTCATAATATTTAAATTAAGCTTTATCCTCTAGGGTTCCATGGCTGCATTACTAATGAACTAAAACAAGTTCTAACCAACATTATGAATTAACTAACAACCACAGTTCATTCTAAGTCTATTTACATCAGATGAATAAATACATAGAATTCCATATTATAACATCAAATAAGTAATCATTAAGGTCATGTATAAAGGATTACAAGTACATATACAATTCCCTTTACATGAGGGTACACCATTACATTGCTTACAATATCACTTTTTTGATTGCATTGGAGTACATACATAAAAAATAATAGTACATGATTCTACAAGGCAAGAACATAAATATCTGTCTCCTTGAGCTAGATTAAGATCTGAAATTTGCTACAAGTAATACATCCTTCTCGCTCACGATCAATAGAAAGAAAACCAATGGAGATAAAGCACAATCACCTGACCATGTGGAACCCTAAGGTCCACCCCCCGTGCTATGAGATAACATAAGGTCCCACAACATAAAATAGTCAGAAAGATAGAAGACTAACAGGTGCAAGGACTACACATGGATCCAATACAACACGGGTCAATATGAATGACACAAGTAACTCAAACATCACTTCTAGAGGTAATCACACAATAAAAGGGGAAAACACACTTAGAGAATGTTAGGATGCAGTAGGGAAGAGTGTCATTGCATGGTCCTAACATGGGTTATTTGGGTAGTCTCTCACCGGATGTCAACCCCCATCCATGGGTTATCCTGGCCATCTAGATGCTAGCCCCCATCTATGGTTATCCTAGCAGTATCTCACTAGACACTGACTCCATATGGTGACACATGCGGAACTAACATTCCTTTCATGGGGGCAAGGAAGTTAATCTTGCCAACCACGACCTTCTCATCCCATCCTTAGCCTGAACAAGCATTACAAGCATGAGTGAGGCATCCAATTATCTTATTTAGTGTGGAAACTACCCAACCCTCTAAATTTATTATTAAGTTATCACTGGATTAAAAACTTGATGAAGGGGGTAAATCATAAAACACACAATAACAGAAATTGAATACAGAGAATAGAACTTTGTTTTATTGATCTGGGCAACTTATTATATTACAGAAGCTTAATTACAATAAGAGGAATCAGTCCTCCACAGGTTGCAACACACTACAACTACCATCACCAGGCTTTGGAATCTTTTCACCTTCTGTAACCCCCAAATCAGCTAGGGTTTCTATTTTCCCACCTATTCTTGACTCTACACTTGCCCCCTTAACTCTCCTACCACCTAGGGTCCCCAAAATAGCCATAAATAACACTTTTTGGTGGCATCCAGCTAAATTTCAAAATTTACAACTCCCTATAAAAGTAGGTAAACTTCTAGGAAGCATAACTTTTGATTCGGGTGTCCGATTGACGAACCGTTTTATGCATCGGAAAGCTCGTGATGTGAACTATCATGCCAGAAATCCGTAAATAGATTTCTATCAACTTTTTGGGATGTTTAGGGAAGTTTTAGTGCCTCATATCACATTTCAAAAATTTTTAGGGGCTTTTCAGAAAACAAAAACTTTAATATCTTTCAGCTCACAAATGATCTTTGCCTGATTCCTTCGCCAAAGGTCTTATATTTCCATTTAGTAACTTTATGCAAGTTTTTGCTTCAATCTGTGCCCAACTGCAAACTTTCTAAAAATAGCAGGTACACTTACCAAAATAGGGAGGTCGCTATTTTTAGTAGTTTTGGAAAAACTGAAAGTCCTACATTATTATTCTGGATATTATGGAACCAGAAACACTAATTATGGAAAGAAATGAAAACAACTACAATGATTTTTGAATTAACTTCTTTTTGGGTGATGCAATATTGCCCTTACACCATTGGATGCTCCTGCATCGAAACTTCTAATGGGTTATCCTGGTAGCCACTTTGGGCACTGGCCCCACATTGAAAGCCACTCCCCTACCTGCATCTAGAGGACCCTATCTGTGAAGCAAGGCAATTACCATCACAATGAAAAGTAACATATACAATGCAAGGCATTTACCTTCTTGCATACAAAACATAATCATAGGGACCAATTCTTATATCCTTGTCCCAAAATATAAACGAAGCATGAACTATCACATTGTCATCATGATGCATTTACAACACAAAATACACATCATTTCTCATCACATAGAGCAAGGCATTATCCATCTTGTATAGTCATCATAACCACATGAATAGGTACACTGAGCAAGGCATTATCCATCTTGCACATGTATCATACCAACATGAATAAGAGGCAACATTTCAAGAATGCATTTCATTCAACTCACATGATGCACACAAAGCCAACCCCCACATAATCATACCTTCCTATTGTTGCAAGTATGGGCCTAACTGGTGTTGTCATTGATGTCAACATACTCCTATTGCATTAATGATAAGGATTGGATGAGCTGTGAGCTGAAGATATTGAGAAAATTAGTCTCAATCAGGAATAGTGAAGAACAGTGATGATAGTAAGGCAAAAGTCCAAGAGAGGATGAGGATCAGAGGATACAGATTAAAGGGTTTGTTGATATGTGTCTTAAGGTGATCCAGTAGAGATTTCAGAGTTCTGCATGAAGATCTGAAGAAGGTGTGGTAGCTCAAGTAAAACTAGTTCTGATAGGTGTTCAGAGATGACATAGTGATACAGACAGGTCCAGTGAGATCCAGAATTGCATTGTCCTGTTCTGCGGATTTGAGGGAGTGTTGAGGAAGTCTGTGTGGAGTGTCAACCAGATTGGTTCATGGTTTGAAGGTCCGCAAGCATCTATTCCTTTGTGACAGTAATGACAAACTATGTTCTTGAGGTTCCGGATGAAGGGGAGATGGATTATAGTAAGTAGATGAAGTATGGATGTTCTTGGTGATTCAGGCAAGCTTGTGGAGGTCTTTGGATCATGTCCAGTTTGTGTTGGTGGTCCGCATTGAATTTGGAGCTCGCACTAAAGAATAACCTCCAGATGATGGTGTTCTTTCTGAGACTGGCCGACTGGATGAGTTACATATCCTGCGGATGTTCTTGTTGATGTTTGCCGACTCAGATGATCATTCCTAAGTTGATGTCTTGTATAAATAAGGGATTGCGAAGTCATTTCAAAGTGGTCTTTGTTGAGATGAGGGTGTGGTAGCAAGGAGGAGAATGAAAGGTAGAGTAGAAGTATTGGGATTAAATGGAACTGATTCAAGCATGGTGAAGATGCTATTCTCTAGTTCATATATATGATACTTATTTCTTTGTAGACAATGTGTCTCCTGGAGGTAGTGAGCCTCTTGTGAGCAGTGTACTCAGGTAGTGAGCCCTAATTGGCATGTGCCATTTTGTTCTTTCTATTCTTCTAACAGAAAATACAATCTTGGGTTAATCACCCCATGGTTTTTCCCTTAATTGGGTTTTCCACGTCAAAATCTTGGTGTCTCATGTGTTGATGTGTTTCTGCTCTTAATTTTTTACATAATGTTTCTTTGATTGATTTATTATTATACTACTGAATTGTAAAGTGGAGTTAAGTGTTTAATTGCAAGAAAGTTTTGTACAACTAATTCACTCCCCTCTCTCAGTTGTGTGCCCTAAGTCTAACAATTGGTATCAGAGCCAAGTTCCTCTAAAAAAAGCTTAATTTCTTGAGGAGATCCATGATGTCGTCTTACATGAAGGATAGTCCAAAGTTTGATGGAACCAATTTTAATCTTTGGAAAGGTCACATGAAATGTCACTTGCAATGTATGGGAATGGTGTACTAGACCATGGCTACAACACAGTATGCACCTCCATAGGGTGGTCTGAAAACCCAAAATAAAATAACAGATGCTGAAAACAATCTACGGACTATAGAGGCTCTTCTAAGCGTACTATCTGATTCAGAGCTCTCAAATGTTATTGACCTACCAACTACATTTGAGATCTGAAAAAAATAGAACTTTTTCATGAAGGAGACAAGTATGTTAAAAGTGCAAGGCTACAGAGTCTGAAAGGGAAATTTGAAAATATGAAGATGAGAGATGATGAAAATATTACTACTTTTATGCCAAGAGTAAATGAGATTGTTTGTGGAATTAGAAATGTTGGTGGAGTCCTGGATGAAAATGAGATTGTTGGTAAAATTCTCAGATCCCTACCTACTTCTTACAAAATCAAGGCTACTACCATTGAAGAATTCAGAGCCCATACAACTATCACAAGAGATCAATTGGCTGGCAAATTAGTTGCATTTGAAATGATAGAGTTTGGAGATGAACCCCTCAAGACTGAATCTGCATTCAAAGCCAATGCTTCTGTTAAAGGTAAACAAAGGTTTGATCCAGGAGAGAACTCTTCAAGGAAACTATCATGGTATGAAAAAGCAAGAAAAGACCTGGAAGAAGAAGAAGTAGAAACTGCTCAACTTGAAGCCCTTATTACAAAAAAGCTCCCAAGAGGATTTGGTAAGTATGAAGGAAAATTACCTTTTAAGTGTTTTAACTGCAATAAGATTGGTCATTTTACCTCAAGGTGTCTGGAAAGATTTTCAAGGCCAAATCCTAACAGATCAAGGTTCCAAAAGAATTATTAGTATGTTCATGAAGAAGATGATAATGAAGGAGTAACAGATGATGAATCAGAGACAGGAAACAAATCTGGAAGTGAATGGGTGTTTATTGTCATCAAGGAAGAAGAACAAATATCCTCTGTATCTATCAATCATAAAGTTGTAGAAAGAGCTCTGGCTGCCCAAGTTGAAGAAAAGGATGACTGAGTCATTGACAGTGGATGCTCTCACCATATGACAGGTGACAAAAACAAATTCATAGATTTGGAAAGGTATGAAGGAGGAGTGGTAAAGTTTGGTGATAATTCTGCTGGTAGAATTAGAGGAAGAGGAACTATTTCTTTTGATGGAAGGAACAAAACTAGTAATGTATTGTATGTTGAAGGTTTGAAGCACAATCTTCTCAGTGTTGGACAGTTGGTGGACAAAGGCTATGATCTCTGATTCAAGAATGGAAAATGCAAGATCTTTGAAAGTTCTGGAATAGAGATTGCATCTAGTACTCAAACAAAAGGTAATATCTTTCATTTGGTTGGTATTGGTAAAAGTTGCTTATTTGTTCAAGTTGATCAGAGTTGGTTATGGCATAGGAGGATGTGTCATGTGAATTTTGATAATATCATCAAGATAAGAAATACTCAGGCTGTAAGAGATCTTCCAAAATTGTTGAAACCTACTAATAGCTTGTGCAAAGAATGTTAGTTGGGTAAGTTGAGCAGAATCACATTCAAGAGTAAGGAACTGTCCTCTACCAGATTATTGGACTTAGTTCATATTGATCTTTGTGGTCCGGCAAGAATCAGGAGTGTGCAAGGTGACAGATACTTCATGTTACTAATTGATGACTATTCCTGGATGATGTGGGTAACCTTTCTGAAAGAGAAATCAGAAGCTTTTGAGAAATTTAAAATATTCAAGGCTATGGTAGAGAATGAAACCAGATTAAAATTGAAATGTTTGAGGTCTGATAGAGGTGGAGAATTCACATCCAGTGAGTTCATAGAATTCTGTGAGAAGCATGGAATAAAGAGAAGTTGTCTGCTCCTAGGACTCCACAGCAAAATGGAGTAGTGGAAAGAAAGAAACAGACCATCCAGGAAGCATCTAGGACCATGATGATGGAAGCAAATGTTCCTCAGATCTATTGGAGAGAAGTTGTCACCACTGCAGTCTATACTCTCAATCGAGTTCAAATTAGAAGCAATACCGGTAAGACTCCTTATGAACTCTAGTTTGGCATTACTCCTACTATAAGGTATTTTAGGGTCTTTGGTAGCAAATGTTACATCAAAAGAGATGAAGATCTAGGGAAGTTTGATGCTAGAAGTGATGAAGGAATATTCTTGGGTTACTCTACTCAAAGCAAAGCATACTGGTGCTATAACAAGAGACTAAGAAAGCTTATAGAAAGTACAAATGTGAAGGTTGATGAAGGAATTGAAAAAGCCTCAAGGTTTTATGAATATGATGAAGATGATCAGAATGGTATTCTGACTCAAGGAGCCCAGGCCTCTTCTGAAAGTCAGATTCAAACTGATCTGGGAGATGAGTTTTAGTGAGCCTGATCAAGAAGCTGAAATGCAAGAATCTCCCAAAGTTCCTAGGTATGTAAGACTGAACCACTCTGAAGATCAAATCATAGGTGATAAAAGTAAAGGTATACAAACAAGAAGAAGGATTGCTCAAGATTCAGAAGAGTATTGTCTGATTTCAAAGATTGAACTTAAGATAGTGAATGAAGCTTGCAATGATGAAAACTGGACTAAAGCAATGGAGGAAGAACTGATACAAATTAAGAAAAATCACACTTGGGATCTTGTTCCTAGACCTAGAAACAAGAATGTAATTAGAACAAAATGGGTCTTCTAGAAAAAATTGAATGAAGTTGTAGAAGTAATCATAAATAAAGCCAGATTGGTCTGCAAGGGTTACTCTCAAATAGAAGGAGTTGATTTTGAAGAAACTTTTTCTCCAGTGACAAGAATTGAAGTAGTCAGATTATTTCTTGCTTTTGCTGCCTTCAAGGATTTCAAAGTATATCAGATGGATGTCAAGTCTACCTTCCTGAATGGTGACTTGGAAGAAGAAGTATACATTGAGCAACCAGATGGATTTCAATTGTCTAATCATGGTGATATGGTCTGCAAATTGAAGAAGGCACTGTATGGACTGAAGCAAGCCCTAAGAGCCTGGTATGAAAGATTGGATAAACATCTTTTGAAGATTGGTTTCAACAAAGGTACTGCTGACAGTGATTTGTATTTTAAAATTGACCATGAAAATATCTTGATTGTTGAAGTATTTGTTGATGATATCATTTTTGGAGGAAGAGATAGTATGTGTAAAACCTTTGCAAATCAAATGAAAAGTGAATTTGAGATGTCCATGCTTGAGGAAATGAATTTCTTCTTGGGCCTACAAATCACTCAAACAAAGAAAGGAATCTTCATTTCACAGACCAAATATGTGAAGGAATTGTTGAAGAAATTTGGGATGGAAGACTCAAAGTAAATGAGTACTCCCATGGCAATCGGATGTAAGTTGAGCAAGGATGATGACTCTCGTAAGGCTAATCAGAAAAAGTATAGGTCAATGATTGGAGGACTATTGTATCTTACTCAAACTAGACCAGACATTATGCAGGCTGTTGGTCTTGTTGCTAGATTTTAGGCTAATCCTAGAGAATCTCATGTCATGGCAATCAAGAGGATTTTTAGCTATCTAAAAGGGACAGTTGAGTATGGTCTGTGGTATCCTAGAGATCATGATTTTTCTCTTCATGCATATACAGATGTTGATTGGGTAGGAGATGTGGATGACCGGAAGAGCACCAGTGGTGGAGCATTCTTTTTGGGGAAGAGATTGGTTTCTTGGCTGAGCAAGAAATAAGAGGCAATATCTCTGTTCATGATAGGAGTAGAATATATTGAAGTAGCAGGTAGTTGCACTTAAGTTTTTTGGATGAAAAAGATGCTAAGAGACATCAGAGTGGAGTATGAGGAGCCTATCACAATTTTCTGTGACAATTCAAGTACAATAAATATATCTAAGAATCCAGTGAAGCGTTCAAAGACTAAATATATATCCATCAAGTTTCACTTTTGGAGAGAGCAAGTGAACAAGAATGAAGTCAAATTGGAGTTTGTGCCTTCCAAGGATCAGATTGCAGACATCTTCACTAAACTTCTACCTAAGGACTCTTTTGAGTATCTCAGGGAGAAGTTAGGGGTTATTTCCCCTCTGGTGATGAACTAAGGAGCACTAATGCATTAGTTCGGTGGATATCACAATCCTATCTTGTGGTCCGAATTGATGATGGGGAGCTGCTACTCAGGGGGAGCAGTAGGTATGATTCTGACGTGTTAGAATTGCAAGTATGTGCCCTTTGCCATTGATGTTAAAGGGGGAGAGAAGACATGTGAAAAACAAGTGGTTTCTGATCAAACAGGGAGCAGTAAAGGGAGAGAAGACATGTGAATGGTTGTTGTTGATAGGGGGAGTTGTGACAGTGAGAAGAAGTTCTTGTCTTGATGATTAAAACAGTTTTTCACATCATATGTTTCCATCAATGACAAAGGGGGAGATTGTTGCAAGTATGGACCTAACTGGTGTTGTCATTGATGTCAACATACTCCTGTTGCATTAATGATAAGGATTGGATGAGTTGTGAGTTGAGGATATTGAGAAAATTAGTCTCAATTAGGAACAATGAAGAACAATGATGATAGTAAGGCAAAAGTCCAAGATAGGATGATGATCAGAGGATACGGATTAAAGGGTTTGTAAATATGTGTCTTAAGGTGATCTAGTAGAGATTTTAGAGGTCCACATGAAGATCTGAAGAAGGTGTGGTGGCTCAAGTAAAACTGGTTCCGATAGGTGTGCAGAGATGATAGAGTGATACAAACAAGTCCGATGAGATCCAGAATTGCATTGTCCTATTCTGCGGATTTGAGGGAGTGTTGAGGAAGTCCTTTTGGAGTGTCAACTAGATTGGTTCATGGTTTGAAGGTCTGCAAGCATCTATTCCTTTGTGATAGTAATGACAGACTGTGTTCTTGAGGTTCCAGATGAAGGGGAGATGGATTTCAGTAAGCAGATGAAGTATGGATGTTCTTGGTGATTCAAGAAAGCTTGTGGAGGTCTTTGGATCATGTCCAGTTCATGTTGGTGGTCCGCATTGAAGTTGGAGCTCGCACTAAAGAATAACCTCCAGATGATGGTGTTCTTTCTGAGACTGGCCGACTGGATGAGTTACACATCCTGCGAATGTTCTTGTTGATGTTTGCTGACTTAGATGATCATTCCTAAGTTGATGTCTTGTATAAATAAGGGATTACGAAGTCATTTCAAAGTGGTCTTTGTTGAGATGAGGGTGTGGTAGCAATGAGGAGAGAAAAAGGTAGAGTAGAAGTATTGGGCTTAAATGGAACTAATTCAGGCATGGTGAAGATGCTATTCTCCAGTTCATGTATGTGATACTTATTTCTTTGTAGACAGTGTGTCTCTTGTAGGCAATGAGCCTCTTGTGAGCAGTGTGCTCAAGAAGTGAGCCCTAATTGGCATGTGCCATTTTGTTCTTTCTATTCTTCTAACAGAGAATACAATCTTGGGTTAATCACCCCACTGTTTTTCCCTTAACCGGGTTTTCCACGTCAAAATCTTGGTGTCTCATGTGTTGATGTGTTTTTGCTCTTAATTTGTTACATTGTGTTTCCTTGATTGATTTATTATTATACTGTTGAATTGCAAAGTGAAGTTAAGTGTTTAATTGCAAGAAAGTTTTGTACAACTAATTCACCCCCCCTCCTCTCAGTTGTGTGTCCTAAGTCTAACACCTAGGCCTCTGGAAACAACTTCCCCAAATGACACAACACTTGACACTATTAAAAATAGAATGGTTTCACATCACATTCACTCTCAAAGCATATCATAAACTAATACCCTTCAACAATTTTTTTAAGGAATTTAACATTAATCCAAGCATGAACAATAATCTAACAGTTATAAAGTGAATCTATCTCAACAATACAGAACTGCAACTTTCTAATCACCAGTAACAGTTACAATATGATCATAAGATATAAGTGTCCACAAGTAACAATATTTTAACTAATAATTCTCAAGACTTATTTTAATTTCATTTTATTAAAATGATTGCGAACAAACTGCAAATAACTCTAAGGCATACAAATTAAACACAACAATGATTTAAACTATTTACATTTGTGTAGATTTCATTAATAATCTAGACAATTTTGTAAATACTATTAAATATAACTGTATAAACAAGGCTAAAAGCCTATAATATTAGAATGATATAAATCTCTTACACTAGTTAGAATCACAAGATACAAAACCTGAAGCTACAATGAAAGAACCTTGTTCTAAGGTTAGCCTGAGAGGAAATGAATAAAGAACAACAAAACATTCCTATAGATCTAACATCTTCATAAAATCTACCACACTTTTAACTACATGCATATGATAGGATCATAACACATTTAAAGGATGGCTCAAACAAAGTAGAAGTATCATGGCTAAAGCAACTCAAGAGTGAACACTAATAGGGAACAAGTAAAAGAAAATTCTTTTTTTCTAGGTTTTACCAAATTCCGTTCAACACATGAATAGGAAGAGAGAAGCTCAGGTTGCTATGGGAAAGCTTAAGTGTCACTTGATCAATCTTCTATAAACTAGTACTACATTGGTCCCATGAATACTAAAATGATCATACCTAATACAAAGTTCTTCTAGAGGTGTCTACACCTCATAATGATTACTAAGCCTGTTAAAATCCCTTACCAAATGCTAGTATTAATGGAATAAACCAATACAAAGCATTCTAACCTGCTAACATACCAAGTCTAGGAATAGGAAAGGGGTTGATTGAGTTGCAGACATAAATATGATACACACATTTTCTCAACAACAAGGTTAATAAGAACGTGACATTTCTTAAGCACAAATTATAAACATGCTCTATACAACTAATGAGCCACAACATCTGTAAAGGCCTTTAATATCACATCAAAATTCACTTACAACATAAACACATGAAATCGGGACATACTAATCTATGCCTCAGGAAACCCTCGACAACATGAGCCTATTACAACCACTGATACAACTTACACAAGTTCCATTTACCTTATACAATTCCACTCTTAATCAATTAATTTCTAAAACAAACTTATAAATCAAATCTTAAATACATTATTTACAAACCTAATTCCAACCCATTAATCAATTTTCAACTTAACACTACTATTACAAAGAAATTGTAGTAAAATCAATATTAAATTCATCAACAATAATTAACAACCATGTCAACTCTCATTTAATCATATTAAACAAAATATAGTAATGTAATTATATATATATGCGTGTGTGTGTACTTTTGTGTAACAATTAATAAGATATCAGTCATAAGGTTTATGCAATTTTGGTTAGACAGTTATGCAAAAGACTGAGGCATAGACAAGGTCTATGAACTATTTGACAGCCATCTCAAAGAGACGTCATCTCTTTGATCGAAATGATTACAGGATACGCACATAATGGATTTGTAGATTTAATAACAACAACCAAGATGGCATAGGACTTGTTTGTCACTAATTGATACATATCTCTGAATTGACAAATTGGTTATTGCTAATTTTTGGATATGATTTTCATAGATAAGAGATGAATCTTATATAAAATTTTTAGAGAAACCCAATTTGAAAATAAAGAGTTATTGGTGATGCAACTAACTGTTTAATAGAGACGAAATGGGTGAGAGGTAGACAATCACAAAATATTCATATCTCCAAAATGACAAACTGGATAAGGCTAATTTTTGGATATGATTTAGATAACTAGATGTTGCACCACATATAAACAATTTAGAGGAACCCAATTCGTAAAAGTAAAGTTATGGCTGATGCAACAAACTATAAAAATAGAGATGAAATGGGTGAGAGATAGACAGTCACAAAATATTCATATCTCCAAAATGACAAACTAGGTAAGGCTTATTTTCAGATATGATTTAGATATCTAGGTCATGCACCATATATAAAACATTTAGAGGAACTTAGTTCGTTAAAGTGAAGTTATGGCTGAGGCAACTGACTATAAAAATAGAGATGAAATGGGTGAGAGATAGACAGTCACTTCAATCGGTGATTCCCAGAAATGCAATGATACAGACATGCACAATTGGCTATGATAACAAGGCTTCTAACCTCTCAAGCAAATTACAATCAATAGAAAAAATCATAAATCAAACATTTTCTTCAACAGAAAACTAAGACAGAAATTAGAACCAAAGGAACCTGATTTCACTTGCTTGACTGGGATGAAGATTTGATGTCGGGTTCAACTGCTACAGCTACAAACCAGTCTCTCCCATCTCCTCTCTCCCCTAAAAGTTCCATCTGCTGAAGATTATTATGAGAGAGAAATCCCCCCAATATCTTCCAAAAGATTCATCCCATTAAAGGCAATAAATTCTGCCTAAATCCCTTTCTTACAATTTGCTATTTTTTTTATCATTTACAACTAGACCAAACAATATATATTTTTATCTTATTTATTTCCTTTACAACTAGACAAGAATCATTTTTATTCCTATTTATTTAGTATTTACTATATATGAGTTTTATGACAACTCATAAATATTATCTATTTTTATTGCCACTTAACACAACATTTAATTATATTAATTAATTTATTTATCTTTAGTTAGCATTTACATTTACTATTATTTTTTTATTATTTATTTCCATAAACTCAAAATCTCATAAAGGCATTTATATATATATATATATATATATATATATATATATATATATTTATTTATTTAACAAAAATGCTTTCATAACTAATAATATTATTTTAATGCAACAATTAACCAAAGAAATAATCAAACAATGACAAACTAAATAACCCAAATGCCAAACAATACCCGACACTATGTACGATCAAAAAATATGACTACAACGACACCGACTAATTATCATGCCCATACAGACAACACTGATTGGGTGCAAAACTAGATACTCATCCTTTTCAAGGATGATGGCTAACTAGGGGAGCATATGTTATCTTCGTTCAATAGTTTCCATTGGGTTTAAGACACACTTAGACCTATCAATTCAGGTGAAGTCGATGCCTGGTACCTGCACCCTGCAGCACACAACATGGTCTATGCACAAGTATAATAAATATCAAATGGTCACAGAGTGAAAGAGAATCGTAACATCACCGGATGCTCATGAATGAGTGGTATGACATTATCTCTTTTAACACTACACAATAATCAGATCATCCTATAGTACGAAATAAGTAACATAAAAATCAATTCCAACTTATGACAATCATAGTAAGATCAACATCATAATCACCTAAATGTAAAACAATGTCAGAGCATATGGATTATCAGTGTCGTAACAAGGATTATCAATAAAACATGCTAACTGTCATATGAAACCACACATGTGGATAATAAGGAATGTCACCAACATGAATGTAGCATCTACCAACATCATATAATGTACAACATCAACTATCTAACATACCCTACATATTCCTCTTATTTTACCTTCACCTTCATGCTCCTTAGCCAGACTATCTACACATCCAAGATGAGAATGGAGGGGCACTACATTAGATAAGAGGATCTAGAGTGATTTCAACAGCATGATGTTGTATGAAGATATTTTCAAATGGCTTGGTTGAGGCTTGATTTATAGGAGGTGAGGGATAGAAATGGATGAATAGGATTAGATTAGTGATGGATGGCTAGGATTAAGTGAGACATGGATCAAGGCTTAGAGTTGTACTCATGTGACAAGTGTCTCATGAGGTTGAATGAGGAATAAAGTCACGAGGCTTCCTTGTAATAAAGATTTCTAGAAGCTTCTACTTATGTGAGGATAAGGACAAATAGGGAATTAAATAATAAAATTATTTAATTTTTGGAGAGGGATGACTTGGAAAACATTAATGAAATAAATATAATTTATTTAATTAATTGGCTAATATGAAGATAAATGAGATGTGATTAAAAGGAATTAGTTAAATAAATATTATTTATTTAACTAATTAGGTGATGAAAGGGATATGTAAGGGTCCTAGGACAAATTGTCTCATAAGGTGTCTCAAATGATGATGTTCACAAGACATGTGTCAAGTTTAGGTGTCTATATTTTGCCCCTAGACTTTGAGATGGTGTTGCGACTAAGAGAAGTAACATCATTTCAAAGAAGATAAGATATAGATAGAGGAAAAGGATGCCCCAGCCACTTGAAAGAGTGACAAGGAGGAATGAATGAAGGGTGGGATGATGATGTAAGGATAGGATGATGATGTAAGGATAAGATGATGCCCCCTCGAGAGGATAGGCAAGTTGGAAGAACATAGGTAGGCTCTTGAAATGAATGAAATGATAAATAATGGATAAGGAGATGGAGGATGCAAGATAAGGGATGGATGAAAGAGATGAATCATACATTATGCTACATGAAATGAGCAACCATATAGTTTGATATAGCACTAGATGTTATAGACCAAGGTATAAGGACCAAGGTGACGATGTGTCTTGTGCACTCAATGTAATACAACCTTGTCTAGATGTATGAGGAAGGAAACTTAGAGCATTAAAGTCCTAATGTGCAAAAGGTATGATATGACCTTAGATGCAAAGGATACTACAAAAATCTATTCCAACATACATAAGTTATGAATATTAGCTATCCAATGAGAAGGACTCAATATAAATGCAAGATAAAATGATAACATTGTTGTCAATGCAAGTATGCACCCTTGTTAAGATTTGCGAAGGCTTAACTACTTGTTGAAACATGGAATCGTTCTCAGATGTGGGTCTCCTTTCATGAGAATGAATCTCCAAAGTGAGTTGGTTCTCTTATAATTTCTAAACTATGACTTGAGGGGAAAAGGGACAAAAAGATGTAACTGAAATGTGAACTGATTTTTAGAATCTAAAAATAAATGAAGTTCTATCATTCACAGGTAGATCCTCTAACATAAATCCTCACAACTTCACTGATACCTACTCCTTAAGTAATTTGCAACAAGGTTTGATGGCAAACACAAACTGCAACCAAGAAGAACTAAATTCTAACAGTATTGAGACAAAATAAAGGACTAAATTAGTCACAATATAGCATCAGATCAAGACTGCAAAAATGTATGTGAAAGAAGATGATTTGTTATTAGAACAAAAAGGAATACAATGCATAAAAAATGAAAATATGTGAGCCATCTACTGTATAAAACTCTACAAGAGAGAAGAAACTGATGCTAACTGACTCAGAATAAACTAAGTTTTTCTCCTATATATGACTCCCAATGATCTCCTCTGAAGTAAACTAAAAAAACTCCTAAAAATAGATCCACAATTCATTTTCGTGCTCCAAATAAAAGATGCCAAAAATAGCCTCAAACTACCTCCAAACTGCAAAATAAAATTGCCAACTCGATCCTCTAAGTGGTCCCCACCAAAAATGCATCTAAATTTGTCCAAACTGCCTCATGAAAGCAAAAAAATTGTCCTATTATGCTCAATTTTGCCCAAGGAAATCCAAATGCTTTAACTGCCTAGAATAGTTAAACTTTTAAAGCAATTCATAATGTCATTGCTTTAAAGTCAACCTTTACATGACTTGGCAACTTTTAAAATTGATATCCTGTCAATATGATTTTTCAAAAAATAAAATGATATCTGGTTTAGAAGTCACCAAGATATTTACAAGATATCATTTATGATTTTCTATAAAAATCATTGAAAAAAAATGAAATACTACATATTTGCAAAAATAAACAAAAGCCTTAAAAGGCTTAACACCATGGACTCTAAGTGTTAAAATTTTGCCACCTCACCACCATCCATATGGCTAAAAAAAATGCCAACTCACTGCTTCAAACATGCCACCATGTCGCATTGACCCCTTTGACCATATCTCCATACAACATACTCTTCACATTCTCAAGGCTTTGGTTTCATCTTATACATACATAAAGATATGTGAAGGAATAATAATAAAAGGCATATGTGGGAGGTCAAAGACACTCAACCACATACCTTATCAAATGATACATTTGTCTTGACTCTAGATGTGAGTTGGCGACCAATTATGTTAAGCCCTCGCAGATTCTAAAGACATATTTCATATTCGTGCACACTTTTGACTTAATAAAATAAGCCATTCTCCTTGTGCTGTCGGCCATCCCTCTCCATGATTGCTAGGAACTTATCAACAAAAGTGTTGACCCTAATCATATTTGGATAAAATGATTATGTTGTTTACAAAAGTCAAAAAAAAGAAGTGAAACACTTGATTGAACAAAAGAGAGGTCAAACCCTAAAATGAGGCATTTCATTTTGTTGTCATTGAGATGGCTCTACAACTAGCCGTCGACTTGGGGTTTGAAGACACTATGTTTCTCTTGCTCCATTTACTGGTCTCTAGTCATGGAAGGCACTGTATTTATCTAGCAAAATGGCCGCCACCTTCTGGTAAGCTTGAAACTGAACTCTCAGTGATATTTGTTGTGTTTTGTTGGCTCTCATTTCAATATATGGCTGCAGCTATACCACTACTTTTTCAGTCTCTAAGGCTTTGACAAATATTCGTTTGTGTTTCTGTGTGTTGAACTCTTCTTTAAAATGGCAAAAATGACAAGGTTTTGTTCAAATGGCCATCGCCTTCTTCCTTCTCTCAACAACACTATCCATGGTGAGTCCAATGCTTCTCTCTACTATTTTGCTCTTTCATGTAGCTCCACTTATCTTTACATAAACAAAACTATGAAGAGGGTTTCTTTCTGCTTGCTGGGTATGTGAAATAACTTCATGTGTGGTACAACCGTGGCATGTAACACCCTTTGTAAATGGCCCTTTGTCTTTCGACGTCCAAACTTTGAAGTTTCTTGTGTTTAGAGTAAGGGTTTCATTTATTTTACACAGAACTTCCTTTACCATGGCATCCACATATTCTATGATCTCATTTGACCTTGCCTGATTGTGAAAAGAAAAATAACTTCTTCTTAAAACCCGATAAGGGTTTCATTTCTTGGCATCATACAATAAACTTACTCCTTACGGCTTTGATTGGACAGTTCACAATATCATTTTTTCCTCTCTTCATTGTAAGATACATTGGGGTTTTGAAATCAACATGGGCATTTTCAAAAAAATGAATGTAAACAACATTGTATGCCACAGCTTTACCAGAATAAGTCTGCATTTCTCTTTTTACTGTGTAAACTTAGATTTCGAAGGACTGAAGCAATACTTATTCCTTTTATTAGCATAAAAATTTTGTATGGCATATGATATCTCTTCCTCCTCTCTCTCATACTGTCACTACTATTATTCAAAAGAGATGATAGTTGTATGCATTGTTCTATCCTTATAGCCCCATTTTCTCTTTATGTAGACTTTGGCATATGGAAAGTATACTATCACTTTCGAACTCCTCCATTCCCTGTAGCAGCATATGTATACTTCCATTTCTGTATCTTTCACTTTTCCATTCAGTGGATCATAGCAATCAGATTTCTTTTATGTGATGATTTGGATGTATTATGACCTTTGTACCATTGAAACATTTGAAGCAACACTTACCTATTCTGAATTTACTGTAACATATGATGAACTCCTGTTGCTCCTTTTTACGGCATTCTATCTTATCAAATGCATCATATGAAATGTCCTGTAGGACATGATCAGGTCTACTGTAACTATTTCAGTACTCCTGTCACATTCATTTGTCTCTTTTCATGATGTGTATCCATCTTTTGTGCTAGTATTAAAAGTTGTGCTCTTTTGACAACAACCAACTAAAATGAGTGAGTATCTTTTGCTGTCCTGTATGGTTGTGTCATTCATTTGATATTCATAGATTTGGGATCATTACTATCTTCTCGTACATATGTTGTTGGCCTAGTTCATTTGTGTATATGCATATGTCATACATGGAATGGCATGCTTTATTGGCTGCTTTGGTTATGACAGTTTGTATTGATGACATCTATAGATTTATCTAATATCCCCAAACAACATGATAGCACCTGTTCTGATACTTAGCTTATCAATAGCAAAGAGTGAGGCATAATTGGATATATTCCATCATCTAAAAGGTAGCTTATGTCATGGGATTCTGAATTTGATTCTATCACTCCACTTAAATGAGAAAATATGAAGTTTGACACTTACATGTCTTTGCAATTTGATCACCAGTTCATAATGAATACTCCAATTGTATTATTAGTCATTTTCATGCCAGTTGGAGTAATACAAGGCTGTCATATGCATTGAATCTTGTCCTCCACCTCCTCATGTCATGCTCTTGGTTGCATTTCATAATCTAAAGTGAAATCATGGTCATGTCCTGAAAAGAGACTGATGCATATGATCTTCTTGTTGCTCTTTCAACTTGTCACATGAATGTGAACAATGATTTTCCTTTTTCGTTCATCCCTTTAAGAACAAGAGGCAACAGCACGTTGGGCTCAACCCTTGTGGGAGCCCATTTGACACCACATGCTGAAAGTCTTCAATCAACTTCATGATTTTTCCTATACCTGCACATAAAACAAACATATTAGAATTAAACAATGATGCTCTTAAGTTTGCTTTTCCTTAGTTCTTTCTACATATGGATATTCTAATTTGATCAAGGCATTACAACTGAAATATTATGTCTCTCTTGATTGATGAAGGATTTTCATAACCGGAGCTTCTAACAAGACCTTCTCGTAATTTTTTAGGTACATGTCGAGGTCAGGAGCGGGAACTGGAGGCTTCTACGAAGATCTACCCAAAAGGAAATGATGGCTATGTCTTTCCCTCTTCTTAATTAGATGCATAGTGTTTTACTTGTATTTGCATGAGTTCAGTAATAACCCACAACTTGTGTGGGACATCTAATATGCCAAAGTTTCCTTCAATGCAATGTTTGTTCTCTTATGTATTCAAAATTGTAAATAAAAAATCACTGTAGTGAATGAATACTTATCTCTTTTACTATTCTGCAATGTAATGAATGATTGAAACTTTTCTTTTCTATATCTGAACAACTAAACTGCACTTGTCATAACAACTATGCAACTAGAACATAATAGAAATAAATCAAACCACATTCAAAAATGATAAATGATAAATCTGCTCCACCAATTTTTGAGCTGGGGTCAAAAAATGGTAACATTTCTGACAACTTCTACTATATGCTTGCCTGCTCAGCATCTGACCACTTGCCTTGACATCCATGTGGCATAGAATCATACTCTGTCCTTCTTAGAAACTTAGAAAACATTGTACTTTAGCTCTCTCATAGTTTAAACAGCAGCAACAAACTGAAAACAACTCTACTGAAAGCAAACTAATAGGCCCTGATGGCCAAAAAAAAAATACTCAAATAAATGTGCATGAGCACTTATTTACTACAAAACTACTCTACTATTTATAAAAGAATTCTTTTATCCTCAGAGGCAATGTTTGAGGTGGATCCCATTAACTGGGATAGACATCACCTCTCCACTCAACTTGGACAGATGAAATGCATTGCTTTCTTTGCACTCTGTGATAACATAAGGCCCATCCCAAATGACATCAAATTTAGAATGCTTACTTGGTCTGCTCCTTAATTCATTCCACTTGAACACCAGATCTCCAACCATAAAGCTCCTTGGTCTCACTCTCTTATCAAATGCACTCTTCATTTGGGTTTGATGCATATCAAGCTTCCTTAAGGCCTCTTTTCTTGTCTCTTCCAACTCCATGAGCTGGGCAAACCTGATTACAAGAGGCTGCTCCTCTAGTAGCTCAAGTACTTTGATAAAGGCCAATGTGGGTAATTCAATTGAAATAGGTAACCAAGCCTCTTTTCCATAAGTAAGCACATATGGGGAACAACCAGTAGCCCTCTTAGGTGTGATTCTATCAGCCCACAGAGCTAACTTTAACATTTCATGCCAAGTCTTCTGATTATCCTAAATAGTCTTCTTGATGATTCTTATCAAATTTTTGTTGGTAGATTCAGCTTGCCCATTACACTATGGGTAATAGTTAGATGAGGTATTCAAATAAATGTTATTTCTGACATACCAATCTAAAATTTTCAATCCCAAAAAGGCAAGACCATTATCAGAGGTGATTGAATCTAGTGTCCCAAATCTTGACACTAAGTCTTGATAAAAACTTAGGAAAACAGATTCATTTGCTTCTTTTAAGGAAACAACCCTGGTCCACTTGGTAAAATAATCTGTGGTAGTCAAAATCCACTTGTGGCCTGCACTTGAAGGTGGATTTATTGGTCCTATGAAATCCAATCCCCACTTTGCAAAAGGTTGTTCGACTTTAACAGGATGTAAGGGTAAGGCAACAAGTCTTTGCGTACCTGCAAATAGGGAATATTTCTCACATCTTCTCACCCAAGCAAAAGAATCCTTAAATAGATCAGGCTAATAATAACCAGCCTACATAATCTTCAAGGTAGTTGTTCTAGCTGCAAAATGACCTCCTGAAGGTCCATTGTGAAACTCTTCTAATAGTCTATCAACTTGTTCAGGTCCAACACACCTTAGAAAAACACCATTAAAGTCTATCCTACATAGAATACCATCAATAATAGCATAAGGAGTAGCTTGCAATCAAAAATACCTTCTACTTGCCCTGTCTAAGCTAATTGGGCACTCACTGGTCTACAAATAATGCATCATCTGATGCACCTAGCTATCTGTTTGAGTTGGTGCATTGGCTAGTTCATTATTATTCAGCACCATTTCAGTGTCTTCTTATTGTTTTTGCTCTAACTCTTCACTTTCAGCAAGCTACTCGCATAAACCCTTACCTCTAATCAGCTTGGTTACTTTGATGTCAACATCAAATTCTATAACCTTGGTTATCCAACTAGCTCTCTTGTCATTTATATCTTTGTTTATTAAAAAACTCTTGACAGTAGGATGAGAAACTTTTAAGTGAATTTTATTATTAGACAACATGTGTCTAAACTTCTTGAGGCTCCTTACAACAACAAAAACATATTTTTCCACAAAAGAGTACTTTACCTCATACTCGTGTAGCACTTGACTGAAAAATGTAATTGGCTGCTCTAATCCTTCATTGTTTTGCTGACATAACATTCCAGAAATAGTGTTAGTTCCTCCAAAAGCATTTAAAATGAAATCCTTCTCATAATCAGGATTGATGAGGGTAGGGGCAGTAGTGAGAGCCTCTTTTATCTACTTGAAGCTTCCTTTTCCCTCCTTAGTCCAGCTAAATGACACATTCTTCTTCAACATGGTAGTAAGAGGTAGTAACAGAGTTGCAATATTTGGAATAAACCTCCTAACAAAATTGATTCTGCCAAGAAAACTTTGCAAACCTTTCTTATGTGCGGGTAGCGGTAAATCTAAAATAGCTGAAATTCCCTAAGGGTTAATAGTAATACCCTCTCTTGAAACAATGCGACTGAGGAGTCTTTCTTCATGTATTGAAAATATACATTTTTTGGGGTTCAATGAAACTCCAAACTCCCCGCACCTCTGAAAAATTTACTTCAAGTGGTCAAAATGATCATTAGAATCTTTTGAAAAAATAGTTATATCATCTAAATAGACTAGCACGATTCTATTCATAAGGCCATGGAAGGCCATATCCATTGCCCTCTGAAAGGTTGCCTCTGCATTGGACAAACCAAATGGCATTTTTCGATAGGCCATGGTACCTTACTTAGTCATGAATGTAGTTTTGTATTGGTCCTCTTCTTTGACCATAATTTGATTATATCCAAAGTATCCATCTAACAAAGAGTACCTATCAGAACCTGAAACAACTTGCAGTATTTGCTCCATAGAAGGGAAAGGATAATGGTCTTTTAATGAGGCCTTATTTAGATCACAAAAATTGACACAAAGTTAGATTTCACCATTCTTCTTCCTAACTGGGACCAGATTGGAAACCCAGGAGGTATGTTTTGGGAAAATGATACTACTCTCAATCAGTGTATTCAATTCAACCTTCATTAAGTGCTCAAATTTGGGATTGAGGGGTCTTTGTTTTTGCCTAACAAGTTTAGCATTAGGCTCTAACTCTATGGTGTGCTGAGCCAAACCAGGATCAAAATCTCTCAAGTCCTTATACTCCCATACAAAGACATTAGAAAAATCTTGATATAATTGAATAAAATACTATTGTTCTTCTCTAGTACATACCTTTCCAAGCTTCAACAATTTGTCCTTGAAAATTTCTATGGTTTGGTAATGTTCTTGCTTCACTGTCATGCTGCATTTATCTTTTCTGAACTGATCATCAGTGTTGAACACTGATTCTAAGGTAACCAATCCTTTGGGCAACTTGTTGGTCCTCAACTAAACAATTTGATATTCAAATTACTGCTGATATTTATGCTGATTATCTGCTACAAATTTAGCTTCTGCACTTAAAAAACTCACGATTTGTTCATCACTATTAAACACTTGCCATGAAACACCATTGTCAGGTACAGAAGGCCTAACAACTATCTTAACATATGGCTCTACCTCAACATTCTGAATCTAATTAGGAATCTCAAATTGAGATCCCAAGGCTGCCAACCTATCTGCATACTTATTTTGATCTCTGGGAATTGAAATCAGATTTAAATCATCAAAAATTTCAATTGAATCCAACACCCTATGCTTGTATTTTTTGAGCAGATCATTTTTAGCAACATTTAGATTCCTAACTTGGTTAACGATCAACTCAGAATCTCCATAAACTTGGACAGATTTGATACCTTTTTTTCGAGCCCATTCTAAACCATGGATCAGGGCTTCATACTCAGCCACATTATTTGTGCAGCTAAAGGTAAATCTCAAGGAAGCGTAGTACTTGTCTCCTTGAGGTGAAATTAACATTTTACCTCCACCGGCACCTGTCTTGGTCCTTGATCCATCGAAGTATAGCTTCCATGGCTGATCTTCTTGCTGTTCTAACTAATTTTGATCCTTAATCAGATTAGGAATCACTATATCTAGTTCCTGTATCATATAGATGCCTAATCCTACCTCATTAGTGTGATGGAAAGGGTCACTTTCATGATCTTCAGCTGCCCACTCATCTAGACTTATGTCTTCTATAGGTGCATTGGGATCTGAGCTCATGGGTTCATCCTGCTATCCACGAGTGATGTATATATTAGCATTTATTGGGCTAGGAACATAAAGTTCAATGTGGTCTTTTGTAAGTGGTTCAGATTATATAGTTACCTTTGTACCATATCTCATTCTAAAGAACAAGTGGGTCCATTCAGATGAAAGAACCCCACCCAACTTAGCTATGAACTCCCTAGAAAGGCAAATTGTAAAACTAGGTGGAAGGTCAATGATGTAGATATCCTGATGGATGGAAAAATTAGGACAAGCATGCAATGTAAGTGGCTGATTTTTTATTATCCATGTAGTACTAAGTGTAGATTCATCTAACTGTACTACTCCTTTTGTAAGGGGCTCATAAACCAATCCTAACGAGTCAGCTAAACTTTTGGGCATAACTAAACTACTAGCCCTTGAATCTACCATATAGTTATGAACCAATTTATCTCTAATAATAAGACTTAGGTAAAAAGGGGGTGGTTTTACCTCATCTGCTTACTATCCACTTTTGATCTTAGAACTGTTGGCAAGTAAAACCTTGGCCTTCTCCTGACCAGAACACTCAGAAAATGAGAGTTCGGTCAAAGCTTCTTACAGAAAGTTCTTTTGACCAGGTATGCGTAAAGAATCCATAATTGACATACTCACTGTGGCTCTCTTAAGATGATCTACTATATTAAAAGCAAGAGGATTTACCTTATGCTGTCCTCTTGCTGCATTTGCATCAATCTGACCTTGTGAAGACTGCTGTTACATTTTGGACTATTCTTTCACTAGTACTGGTTGTTCCCTTTGCAGAATTTGCACTTTTTGTTGCAGTATAGGGGTACTCTGTGATGGATAAACCTAATTTTTATCCCTTACAACTTGTTGTTGTACTACAACCTGTTGTTGTACTACAACAGCCTGCTGATTTACGTCTGTAGCCCTTAGTTTTGACCTTGTATTGGCTGAAACAAGTGTACCTTACTAATTCTAACCTTGGAAATAATTTACATCATAAAAATTAGATTCTTCTTAGTTCATCAAGACCACATCAGCCTTATTCTGCTTATTTGAAGCTTCACCATTAACCCCCTTCGAACCTGCATAGCTCTTTTGAACCATGAGTGCCTAATTTCTCACTCCATTCATGCAGGTAGCTTGATTATGTGGCTGGTGACATGAATAACACCAGTCACTATCTTGAACTAGGTTATTCTGTGTGGGTACAGGCTCTCTAGAGGCACTAGCAATATTTGGATTATAATCTTGAAAAGGCTGAGGGTTATAATTCTTTCTCTGTCCCTGAGGATCAGCCTAAAAGGGTTGTCTATGTTGTTGATTGGGCTGATATTAGCTATTTTGTTGATTAGACTAATACTGATTTTGATAGAGCAAACTTTTTTCCATATTCACTAGCTTATTTGCAATTGTCCTTAAAGTTTTTTCCAACTCTGGGGTGCTTTGGGTCTGAACTGGGACAGCAGCTTGTTGGGCTGCTTGATATCCTATTGCTGGAACAGCTGGGACAGTAGCTATAGGAGGCACTGCCATAGGCATTGATAACTAGATTTCAGGGAAAATGGGCAAGGGGGGCCTAGAGGCTATCTTCCCTACCTGGATAAGGTAGTTTTCTACTCTAACAACAATCTCAAAAGTATTTGGAAGTGTGGTTCCCCCCATAGACTATATCATTACTAAAATTTCACTATTTAAATCTTTGAGATAAAACATAAAAGCATGCCTAGGCAAAGGTTTTACCGTTGTGGGAATCCTATCCTAGGTTCTCTAAAACCGGTAGTTGAAATCAACCATGTGTTCATGGGGTGCTCTCTTGATGGTGCTCAGTTGCTCTAGTAGTGAGAGGTGACCTGACTTATCCTTGAAGTGTTTGTGTAGTCCATCTCCCAATAAGTCTCATGATGTTATCAAATTTTCAGCGAGTCCTCTGAACCACTGTAATGTTGGAATAAGGTACCATTAACCTTGTAAATTCCAATATTTTATTTTATTCCATTTATTATTTGTTATTTGTAATTACCCATAAGGGAATGAGGTAGTCTCATTGACAGTTGTAATTTCAGAGTTACCGGTGGTAGTTACGGAGTGACTTTTACTATTGGTAAATGTAAAAACTCATGGTAAATGAGGATAGGTGTGCTCCCTTGAGGAATACACTATTTTTGGCATGTACGACAATTGTTATAATGTTTGGTGAATGAATCTATGATAGCTGCAAGTTGTCATAAGATTATGAGATTCTATGATGCATATGACGGATATGTTAGTTGTATATTTGCTATATTTAGCCCAAGGTTTCTATCTTGGAAAGATACCCTTTTGTGTAATCTATGATAGTTATGACATGTCATAGGATGCTGTAAGAAGCCAGATTTAGTCTTGGGCCCCCAACCTTTGCATGGCTATTTTTGGACAAGTGTAAGATGCTTATAAGATGGTAATTAATGTTTACAGGTTGGAGAATCTTAGGAGAGAGAAGGTGAATGCCTAAGATGAGTTAGAAAATGTTTCTATAAGTATTTTCTATGTATTAGTTTCTGCAATATAGATTTTAGGTACTCGGGTGCTATCGGAATGCCGTCAGATTAAAGACTGGTGGAGAGAGTTGAAGTGTTGTTGTATTGTAAATCATTTTCAGATTAATACAATTATTGGGCCTCTTTCATGTGTGGAGTTTTTTACCTGAAAGGTTTTTCTCCATGTTAAACATTGTGTTATGTGTTCATATTTCTAATTTTGCATTTCTGTGAAGCATAGTTTTGTTTCTATGTTACAATCTCCATTAATAACATAGTTAAAGATTGCTAAAATTTATATTGAATCAGATTTCTATTGAAGTAGTGTTGCTTTCATTTCTAACACGTAAGGCCTTCCCTTTTAATGAAGCAGCTAAAAGTTTGATTGCCACATTCTCTTGAGTGACATTGTGCACGGAACACAAAGTTGCTACATCCTGAATATGTTCAGCAGTAGTAGTGTGATCCTCTCCAGTGAAATAAGGTAGACTTTTAAGGGCTATCATCAGAATATCATCTCTTTGGGCAAGTTGTAATGGGCTACCTCCATTGAAAGAAACAAATGCATATTGTATGGCCATTATAGGTATCTGGACTATCAACATTGGGCTTGCAGATCTAAATCGAGAAGGTGTTGACTTTGATCTTCTTGATGACTTAGTTGTTCTGCTCGCTGATCTACCTCTCCTTCTAGGTGTAGACAACTGTAAGTAATCAAAAGGGTCTAGATTAGACTTGGTTTTCATAAGCTGGGAGCACTAATATACATCAAACCAAAAAAAAATGAGTCACCAGGTATATTGAAAGCCTCCAAAGACTGGTAAAACTACTGCATATACCAAAATAAAACCTATGAGGGTACAAAACTCTCTAAAATTACTTCCAGAGTCCCACTGGGCATGCCAAAAACTATTGTCAATTCAAGTATACACCCTTGTTAATCTTTGTGAAGGCTTAACTACTTTTAAAAACATGGAATCATTCTCGGATTTGGGTCTCCTTTCATGAGAACGAATCTCTAGAGTGAGCTAGTTCTCTTATAATTTCTAAACTATGACTTGAGGGGAAAAGGGACAAAAAGATGTAACTGAAATGTGAACTGATTTTTGGAATCTAAAACTAAATGAAGTTTTATCACTCATAGGCATATCCTCTAACATAAATCCTCACAAATTCATTGGTAGCTACTCCTTAAGTAATTTGCAAACAGGTTTGATGGCAAACACAAACTGCAACCAAGAAGAACTAAATTCTAACAGTATTGAGACAAAATAAAGGACTGAATTAGTCACAATATAGCATAAGATCAAGACTACAAAAATGTATGTGAAATAAGATGATTTTCTATTAGAACTGACAGGAATACAATGCATAAAAAATGAAAATATGTGAGCCAACTACTGTATACAACTTTGCAAGAGAGAAGAAACTGATGCTAACTGATTGGGAAAAAACTAAGTTTTTCTCCTATATATGACTCCCAATGAACTCCTCTAAAGAAAACTGAATAAACTTCTAAAAATAGATCTGCAATCCATTTTCAAGCTCCAGATAAAAGCTGCTAAAAATAGCCTTAAACTACCTCCAAACTGGAAAATAAAACTGCCAACTCGATCCTCTAAGTGGTCCCCACCAAAACTACATCTAAATTTATCTAAACTGCTTCATGAAAGCAAAAAAATTGTCCTCTTATGCTCAATTTTTGCCCAAGAAAATCCAAATGCTTTAACTATCTAGAATAGTTAAACTTTAAAACTAATTCATAATGTCATTGCTTTAAAGTCAACCTTTACTTGACTTGGCAGCTTTGAAAATTGATATCCTATCGATATGATTTTTACAAAAAAATAAAATGATATCTGGTTTAGAATTCACCAAGATATTTACAATATATCATTTATGATTTTCTATAAAAATCATTAAAAAAAAATGAAATACTACATATTTGAAAAAATAAACAAAAGCCTTAAAAGGCTTGACACCATGGACTCAAAGTGTCAAAATTCTGCCACCTCACCACCATCCATATGGCTAAAAAAATGCCAAGTCACTGCTTCAAACATGCCACCATGTTGCATCAACCCCTTTGACCATATCTCCATACAACATACTCTTCACATTCTCAAGGCTTTGGTTTCATCTTATACATACATAAAGATATGCGAAAGAATAATAATAAAAGGCATATGTGGGAGGTCAAAGACACTCGACCACATACCTTATCAAATGATAATGTCTTGACTCTAGATGTGAGTCGGCTACCAATTATGTTAAGCCCCTGCAGATTCTAAAGGCATGTTTCATATTCATGCACACCTTTGACTTAATAAAATAAGCCATGCTCCTTGTGCTGTCGGCCATCCCTCTCCATGATTTCTAGGCACTTGTCAATAGAAGTGTTAACCCCGATCATATTTGGATAAAATGATTATGTTGTTTGCAAAAGTAAAAAAAAAAGAAGTGAAACATTTGATCGAACAAAAGAGAGGTCAAACCCTAAAACGAGGCATTTCATTTTGTTGTCTTTGAGATGGCTCTACAACTAGCTGCCAACTTGGGGTTGAAGACACTGTGTTTCTCTTGCTCCATTTTCTAGTCTCCAGTGATTAAAGGCACTATATTTATCTAGCAAAATGGCGGCTGCCTTCTGGTAAGCTTGAAACTGAACTCTCAATGATATTTGCTGTGTTTTGTTGGCTCTCATTTCAATATATGGCCATGGCCATACCATTGCTTTTTTAGTCTCTAAGGTTTTGACAAACATTCGTTTGTGTTTCTGTGTGTTGAACTCTGCTTAAAAATGGCAAAAATGACAAGGCTTTGTTCAAATGGCTGCCACCTTCTTCCTTCTCTCAACAACACTATCCATGGTGAGTCCAATGCTTCTCTCTACTATTTTGCTCTTTCTTGTAGCTCCACTTATCTCTGCATAAACAAAACTATGAAGAGGGTTTCTTTCTTCTTGCTGGGTATGTGAAATAACTTCATGTGTGGCACGGCCGTGGCATGTAACACCCTCTGTAAATGGCCCTTTGTCTTTCGACATCCAAACTTTGAAGTTTCTTGTGTTTAGAGTAAGGGTTTCATTTATTTTACACAAAACTTCCTTTACCATGGTGGCCACATCTTCTTTGCTCTCATTTGACCCTGATTAACTGTGAAAAGAAAGAAAACTTTCTTCATCTTAAAACCTGATAAGGGTTTCATTTCTTGGCATCATATAGTAAACTTACTCCTTACGGCTTTGATTGGATAGTTCACAATAGCATTTTTTCCTCTCTTCATTGCAAGATACATAGGGGTTCTATAAATCAACATGGGTATTTGAAAAAATGAATGTAAACAACATTGTATGCCACGACTTTACCATAATAAGTCTGCATTTCCCTTTTTACTATGTAAAATCAAATTTTGAAGGACTAAAGCAATACTTATTCCTTTTATGAGCATAAAACTTTTGTATGGCATATGATATCTCTTCCTCCTCTCTCTCATACTATCACTGCTATTATTCAAAAGAGATGATAGTTGTATGCATTGTTCTGTCCTTGTAGCCCCATTTGCTCTTTATGTAGACTTTGGCATATGGAAAGTATACTGTCACTTGTGACCTCCTCCATTCCCTGTAGCAACATATGTATACTTCCATTTCTGTATCTTTCACTTGTCCATTCAGTGGATTGTAGCAATCAGATTTATTTTATGTGATGATTTGGCTGTATTATGACCTTCGTAGCATTGAAACATATGAAGCAACACTTACCTATTCTGAATGCACTATAACAGATGATGAACCCCTGCTACTCCTTTTTACTGCATTCTATCTTATCAAATGCATCATATGAAATGTCCTGTAGGACATGATTAGGTCTACTGTAACTATTTGAGTACTCCTGTCACATTCATTTGTCTCTTTTCATGATGTGTATCCATCTTCTATGTTAGTATTAAAAGTTGTGTTCTTTTGACAGTAACCAACTAAAATGAGTATCTTTTGTTGTCCTGTATGGCTGTGTCATTCATTTGATATTCACATCTCTGGGATATTTACTGTCTTCTCATACATATGTTGTTGGCCTAGTTCATTTGTGTATATGCATATGTCATACATGGAATGACATGTTTTATTGGCTGCTTTGGTTATGACAGTCTATATTGATGACATCTATAGATTTATCTAATATCCCCAAACAACATGCTAACACCTGTTTTGATACTTATCTTATCAATAGCAAAGAGTGAGTCATAATTGGATATATTTCATCATCTAAAAGGTAGCTTATGTCATTGGATTCTTAATTTGATTTTGTCACTCGACTTAAATGAGAAAATATGAAGTTTGACACTTACCTGTCTTTGCAATTTGATCACCAGTTCATAATGAATACTCTAATTGTATTATTGATCATTTTCATGCTAGTTGGAGTAATACAAGGCTGTCATATGCATTGAATCTTGTCCTCCACCTGCTCATGTCATGCTCTTGGTTGCGTTTCATAATCTGAAGTGAAATCATGGTCATGTCCTGAAAAGAGACTGATGCATATGATCTTCTTGTTGCTCTTTCAGCTTGTCCCATGAATGTGAACAATGATTTTCCTTTTCTGTTCATCCCTTTTAAGAACAAGGGGCAATAGCACACTGAGCTCAACCCTTGTGGGAGCCCATTTGACACCACATGCTAAAAGTCTTCAATCAACTTCATGATTTTTCCTATACCTGCACATAAAACAAACATATTAGAATAAAACAATGATGCTCTTAAGTTTTCTTTTCCTCAGTTCTTTTTGCATATGTATATTCTAATCTAATAAATGCATTACAACTAAAATATTATGTCTCTCTTGATTGATGAAGGATTTTCATAACCGGAGCTTCTAACGGGACTTCCCAAAATTTTTAGGTACATGTCAAGGTTAGGAGCGGGAACTGGAGGCTTCTACGAAGATCCACCCAAAAGGCAATGATGGCTATGTCTTTCCCTCTTCTTCATTAGATGCATAGTGTTTTACTTGTATTTGCATGAGTTCAGTCATAACCCACAGCTTGTGTGGGACATTTGATGTCATAGTTTCCTTCAATCCAGTGTTTGTTCTCTTATGTATTCGAAATTGTAAATGAATAATCACTGTAGTGAATGAATACTTGTCTCTTTTACTATTCTGTAATGCATTGAATGATTGAAAGTTTTCTTTTCTGCATTTGAACAACTAAACTGCACTTGTCATAACAACTATGAAACAAAACATAACAGAAATAAATCAAACCACATTAAAAAATGATAAATGATAAATATGCTTAGCCAATTTTTGAGCTGGGGTCAAAATGGTAACGAATATACATAAGAAAGAAAACAAGCATGCACAAATGATACAAAAATAAATAAGGTATTGCCCATGTCAAGATGTATGCCGATGATTGATTGATTGGTTGATTAAGATAGTGTTTTCATTGTGGGGAACAATATATCTCATTTGATGATTGATTGATAATTGATTGATTGATGGATTCGATTGATTTGGTTTACAACAAGGCTAGGATCAAGACCAGAGGATATGATTGGCTAATTTAGCGAGATTGTTTAGCTAGATTGGTATGGATTAAGGTTGACTTGCATTTGGATGATTTCTTTCATCACAATGCAGGTCCACTTAGAATCAGGGGCAAGGAAAGAGAAGCTACAACGAATACCAACACCAAACACAACAGGCAATGATGGATATGTCTTTTATTGTATGCTTATTTCTCTTTCCATTTTTAGTTGTATAGTGCATTTCCTAGGTTGTGTTGGATTAGCGATTCCCAGGGCTTGTGTGGGACACTTGGTCTCTCTTTTCTTTCATTCAATGCAATACTTGTTCAATTGTTGTATCTCATTTGTAAAATTGAATGATTATTGTAATGAAATGAAATACTCTTATCCATAATGAATCCTCTACAAAACAATGAATGATAAACTAACTGTCCCTCTTTTGTTAAACAACTGAACTACAAACTGAATACTTTCCTTCATGAAACACATTGTACTAAAACAACTGAACCTTTTCTTGTAATATTCAATGCGTGCAAAGGTTTAAGCAAAGCAGAAACAAAATGAAATCTTTCACCTTAAAATGAACAAATGTTTCAGCTCAGCCAATTTGAGCTGTAGGTGAAAAATTATTAACAATTTTCATTAAACTCTTATACAAATGTGGTTAGAGTTTGTAATGCTTGTAATACTCACAGTGAACAAGGGTTTTGTTAAGGTTTGTTAATGATAGTTTTTACACAATTGAATTTCTCCTAAATGGCACTGTTCGACCTCCTAATCATGATAGTTACTGATCTTGTAAACTACTATAGGTAGTTGGAAAATAATAGTTACCTGTACAAATTGTTTTTTGAAAGGAAGTAGGAACTTTGAGATAGTGTAAAATGTAAGACACATTGCTGAGGTGTTAATGAGATTGTACCTTCATGCAATATCATTAAGATAGCAATAGTGTATCATTGCAAAATCATTCTTGATCTATTGAGTTATATGTGCACATTATGATATTTGTGATTCTTGAGTCTCAAATGAAATGAGACAGTCAAGATCTGCATTGTAATGAAATAGAGAAACCCTTTGTATTGATTTCTAAATCTTCATTGCATCTTTGAGAAGATATTGTGCTAGTGAGGCAGTGAAATTGATATGCCAGTGAGGTAGTAAAATTGATATGCCAGTGAGGGATTAAAATTGATATGCTAGTGAGGCAGTAAAATTAATATGCCAATGAGGGATTAAAATTGATATTCTAGTGAGGCAATAAAATTGATATGCCAGTGAGGCAGTTGTATAAAAAATGCCAGTGAGGCAATAAAATAAATCAGTGAGGCATAAAAGCTAGTGAGGCTCTGTAATTGGTGATTTTCATGATTAAACCAGTGAGGCAATTTCCTAGTGGTTTTTCATCCCTATGAGGGTTTTCCACTCATGAAATCTATTGTGTCATGGTCTCAACTATTGTGTCATTTACTTGTCTTTAATGCTTGAGCATTTAATCTTATTTGTTGTTCAGTATTTGATTTCTTACTTTGATAATGCATACTGTCAGCATAATTGCTTTTTGTATACAAGTTTGATAAGAAGTAAATAAATTGTTTTTAAATACAACACTGATTCACCCCCCTCTGAGTGTTGTCTATACTCCAACATAGAGATTAGATGCATAGAAGGAAATTACAATGGATACATGGAAAATTATGCCAAGAAGTAAGCCATTTGGATTTAGAGGTTGGAGAAGAATTTGTACAATACCTATAAATGGGGTACAAAAGTCTAATAGTATAATGTGAAGTAGAGAAGTGAGACTATGGCACAAATTGTAGGAAAATATGAAGAATTTACAATGTTATGAAAGAAATAGGGATGGCCTTGTAATTTGCAATGTTACAATACATTAATTTATTTCCATGGTAACTCAATATGATTTATAGGATATGGTACAAGAAACATCATAAAAATACATAAATATCTATGTTATGATGTAAACAATGGTTTACAAACATCAACAAACACCGAAAAATAGAAATATAAGGCCACACATCCAGAAACTAGAGTCTCTGCAAATAAGGGTCCTGACCACACTATATTGGTCTCTTCTATGGTGTAAAGGATGCTACTACGGAAGACAACCTTTCTAGACACTAGGCAACATTTTACTGTTATTCTACATTGGGTTGCCAACACATAACTTATCATTCATAATTTTATCACTAGGTGGAACATGTGTATCAATTTATGCATAGAAGATGTAGAAGAATGTACTCCATGATCTCTTAAGAATACATAATAAAAAACATAAAAGAATCCAAAGAAGGGTCTCTATCAAAACGTTATATATCATCATGATGCATAGCAAAATCAATGGAATCCACTAAGGAAGGGCCAATAGAGTACATATGTGATACAAAGAGTCATAAACTTCATTGTGGGAAGATAAAAAATTCATTTAATGTTCATCAAAATACATATCAACAATAAGCCATGATCCACAAGATAGCTAAGATGTACTAGTAACCTCATGTGAAGGTGGAACATGTGTATCAATTTATCATTAGGATCCTCAAGGAAAGATGAAGCAAGAGAGACACAAGTAGGAAAATCCATAAGTGAACAAGGAAATCTATGATGAGATGTATAAAGGATATGTTCACTAGGTATACCATCATCACATGAAGGATCATCATCATCACAAGGCATATAACAATGTCATGAAGGATTGAGGAAGGTGTAGCTTCACCACATAAACTATCATTCATAATTTTATCACTAGAGGGTAAGGGTATATCATGTGTATCCTTCTCAAACCATGTATCATGAATCAAATCATATGAAGGAAAAGTGCTCAAAGGTAAATTATCACTATGCTCAAGCACATTACAAGATTTATCCATGTAGGAGAAATAGAAACAACATGAGGTTTCAAGAAAATGCAATTAGAAGGTGTAAAGCCAAATTTGACAACCTTTACCAACATCCTCCCTGCCTATGACAAAATGGAAGCTTTGGAATAGGGTATGGACATCCATCAAATCATAACGGAAAGGGGTTTTTTGTCAGATATTATAGTTGGAAATGCTCTGGTCGATATGTATGCAAAACATGGAAGCCTACACAAGGCACATGAATTGTTTGACAAAATGACTCAAAGAGATGTCATCTCATGGATGTCAATGATTGCAGGGTATGCACAAAATGGATTTATTGAAAAGGCTTTAGAAACTTTCAAGCAAATGCAATTGGAAGGTGTAAAAGCTAGACACCACAACCTTCGCCAGCATCCTCTTGCGCAAGCCTGTGACAAAATGGGAGCTCTGGAACGGGTATGCACATCCAACATAGCATAATCAAAGGGGGGGTTTTGACAGATAATATAGTTAGAAATGCTCTGGTAGACATTTATGCAAAATGTGGAAGCACAGACAAGCATAATAAATGAGAAAGGGAGAAAATGATCTACATACCTGGAGGATGGCTGGTTGGAAGGTGGCGACAATTGGCTAGTGGGGAGCTCATGGGGTCCTCCTAGGGTTCAGGTTGCTCTCCGGGTTCAGCAGCAGTAAAACTGTAAAAAATGACAGTCAAAAAACACTTAAAAAAAACTAAACAGGGGGGTTCAATCCAACACATGTTTGATTGAACCCCCCATTTTATTAATAAAAAATAGGCCGCCTAGGGGTTCGATCGAACCCTCCAATGACTTGGGCTTACGTAGTGTTCGATCTAGTTTTTTTTTTTGAGACACGTGCAATTTTCCTTCCTCAATGCAATTGTAACCCAGTTATGTGGGTTCACCCATCGATATTCAACATCAGTGTATGTATCACTCAGGATGCCCACAAATATATTCAATGCAGAAACAACTACACGTAATGAAGAGAAGATGCCCCTAATCTACAAGTGTAACATACTTTTAAAAAATGATACTTCCCTTGTGCCCATTAATGGTAAACAGTGAATGGTAATGCACACTCGGGGCTCATGCTCTTCCAACAATTCTTGTTCTTTCTTGCTTGAAATGGTGCCGCTTTTCATTGATTGATTGTCACTGTTGATCAGAAGATCGATCCACACATGCATGCTCATACACATCTCTTATTGAAAGGATGTTATTTGGTGGCCTTTGCCTCCTCATTCCAACACCTTCTCATCTCTCTATTCCACCGTGTTCTTAAAATTAAACAAATTTTCTTCCAAATTTGAATAGAGTATTACTCATGCAGAGATGTGTGAAGAGCACGGTTTATAATGGCATGATCCCTTGTCCAGCGAATAAGTGTCACCGAACTAGTTGCTAGAAAAGAGAATACGAACCAGAATGTTTTGCTGTATAGTTTGTGAAATTTAGATTTAGACTATTAAATGATAGCCAAATACAAAGTTTGCATAAAGTTGGAATCTTTACATACAGGTAGAGCCCATTGCACACTTCATTTTACAGATCCATGGCCTTTTGAAGTTGCATCAATATACTGCCCACAATTAAGAGGAGGAAAATTTGGATAGTCCAATAAAAAAATAGTAGAGTAGTTATTTCTAGGAAAAGAAAATCAGAATAAATAACAAAATGATGTTAAAAAAGGAATACACAGCAATAAGTAGAACAAAATGTTAGGGCAAAAGTATAATGATTTTATAAAGATTGAAAGAGCAAGAACAACGTTTAAAGAGCATGGCTACAACGTGCATTTGTGCAGTCCAAACATACACCACAAAATGAATTGCACAAAAATACATACTAAATGTAATTGAATCATTATAGAAGGTCATTGGATAAACACAATACCTGGTGCTTGGTGAGATGCTGCCTAATGGCACAAGTGTTCTTTGGGTGCAGGTCAAGTGGCATGTACTTCTTGTTGAATGCTGCTCTTAATGTAATTTTCTGGGTCTGGGAGATAACAGTCAAACCCTCTACTATTGATTTCCTTACCACTTTATTGAAAATAAAAATAAATCAACATCAAATACACAGTGCTTTATAAAATGAACCAGACCAAACTTACAGCTTTATTGTAACTGTTGCATGCGTGAAACAATTATGATTGAAGGGTGGGAATGACCTGCATGACTCAATCAATATACTACCCACAATTCAAAGAAACGATTTGATCTTCCCAAACAAATACACACTTGTATAGAATGTAACTGCATGCACAAAGAATGTAACTATTGCATCTTCTTGTTTTTTTATTTTTTTTATTTGTGGAGTGACTATTTGTATTATTTAATTTTTTAATAAAGATTCTAGATTAGAAACATATAAGTTTACATAGAAATTCCAGAATCTTTCAGCTCCCATCCGTGCTGTGAATGTAGAAATGCCTCTCGGCATAATTATGTTTCACCCCCACAAGGTTATCATTTTAGTTATATTTACCCATTATATTTTTCTTCTTTCCTCAAATCAAATACATCATGACGTATGCATTCAATTAGAGGAGGGACATATCATATCCTATTATGGTATCAACATTTGCTTGGGTGATGCATGGATAGATTGAGAGGGCCACACTAAAACTAACTCTTTGACAACTCTATGCATTATGATCTAAAATTTAGCATTTACATTGCTTCATATTTGTGTAGATTGAGGGCCCATACTGATTCTAACTTCTCAAAAACCCTACATATCATGTTTTCATTTTTTAGTTTTATTTTATGTATATTGGTGGGGAACATCTATTTCAATTACTCAACAAGGCTATACACCATATTGTCAAAATTTGGCTCATTTTTGTATAAATTGAGAGGTACACTAGTTTTAACTCTTTGACAACCCTATACAACATGTCACATTTTTTATTCACAATCTTCTATAAATTTTCTTAGGATCCAACTCAATAACATCCTCATGATTCCATCCTTACACATAGTGATGCAGGAGAATCCCAAGTTGAAAGGCAATCTTGCATCAACAAAAAAAAACATTTTTGTTTCTTTTCTTTTCTTGCATTTCAATCAGTTCAGTCTAAAATGATTGCACTGCATTTCACCGCATGATCACTTCACATTTTGCAGTATAGGATTAAGACTCTTCAATGATTCATCGACATCATATCTAGAATTTAGGAGATTTGCAATTATCTACTGGAAGTTATCACTATCAGAGGCTTCATCAGGATTCACTCTTCAGAGCATTCAACATTCAACATAGCATATGGAGTTGCAAAACCTTCTCATGACATGTGGAACTTAATGGAATATATCGCAAGGAATTATAGGACCAGAGGCACCTTCAAATAGAACCGCAACATGATCCATCAACATTATAGGCTTCACCACTAGAATAAAGCCGACCTACACATTTCGTCAATCATTGAACTTTGAAATCTCTTAAGGCTGATGTAGATCATTCGTTGAAATCGAAATGGCTATATAATCATTCACTAGATGTAGTTAGAGGAATCAAGTAAGTTAGATGATCTAATAAGTTAGAATAATGATATTATGGAATAGCACTTCAAAGCTATATCTTTCATGTAAACTATAATAAGTCAGGGGACATGCTTGTGAGCCCATTATAGTCTGCATATTACTAGCATATGAAGATTGTAACTATTTATAATATTGAATCAATGAGTTTCAATTTTATATTCCATTCTTTGTGTTTTCCATTGTGTTTACTCTAAGGCTACACAATAGAACAATGCTATTCCTGGACCCTCAAACCATGACTGAACCAAGTGGTATTAGAGTGAAGTTTGCGAATCCTTTGGGAGAAAAGGCATTTTGAGAGATCTTGAAGTGAATAGATCACTGACTTGAGGTATTCTACAAGTTTTTGTTGACAAAGCACCGAGTGTGAGGTAGTTGCAACCTTGTAGTTAGATTGTCGAATTGAAGCAGTTGCATCAGATCAAAGGAAGAATGGAAGAAATGATAGAGACGATGAGAATAATGAAAGCTAGATTGTATGCTATAGAAGAGGATAGAAAGAGAGGTCTAAACCCTAGGCATGAGGATGAAAGTGATGATGATGAATTAGGAGTTCAAGCTGTTGACTAAAATGAGGAAACCTTAGAAGAAGAAGAAGACTCAGATCAGATAAAGATGTTAAAATCTATTTCTAAGATTGTTAAGAAACATACAATGGAGATTTCAAGCTATGTAGGAAATTTGAACCCTAAGGAGTTGATTGATTGGATAAATGACATGGAAGAATACATTGAGTATGAAGAAATTAAAGATCCAAAAAGAGTGAGATTTGCAAAAGCTAAGTTGAAAGGACATGCTACTATTTGGTGGAAATAAGTTCACTTGGATATAAATAGGAGGGGAAAGAAGAAAATTGAAAAGTGGGATAGAATGGTGACAAAATTGAAGAATCAGTTCATTCTTGCTGACTATGAGCTAGAATTTATGAAGAGATTGCAAAACCTAAGGCAAAAGGAGAAAATAGTGAAGGAGTATACTAAATAATTTCACATAATGATCATTAGGACATGACATAGTGAAGCTAGCAGGGAGAAAGTTGTGTGGTACATAAATGGACTAAGAATCAACAATCAAGAAGAAATAAGTTTGGCAAGTATCACAATAGTAGAAGATGCCTACCAATTTGTGCTAAAAGTTGAATAAAAGTTGAACAAGAGATATGAGCATAGATAGAGAGGTATAGGAGGTAAATTCCAAAGAAGTAGAACACAATGCGAAGAAGGAGGATCATATGTAGAGAAAAACAAGGACAATAGCCCATCTTGCAAAGAATAAAGAGACAACAATTCATATCCCTGAGGGCGAGATGACAAAAGTTTCTACTGCAACAACAAAGGATGTCATGATTCTTACCACAATGAAGGATACTTGAGAAATGAAAGAATATTTGATAAGAGATCATTCAAAGGAACCTATTTCAAGTGTGGAGGCAAAGGACACCAAGAACTTGAATGTCATCAAGGGAGTACTAACAAAAGGACAAAGAATAGTGCAAGGGAAGCATATGCGGAGGAAGAACCAGTTGGATCACCAAGTTCAGTAGGAAAACTAGAGAAGGGTAAATCATTGGTGATGAGGAAAGCTTTGTTGCAAGTAGAAACAACTGAGGAGCCACCACAGAGGAAAAGTTTGTTTTGTACAAGATGCAAATCAGGAGGTAAATGTTGTAAGGTTATCATTCATAGTGGAAGTACAGACAATTTGGTTTCAAAAGAGATGGTAGGGAAGCTGAATCTAGAGAGGTTGAAACACCCAAAACCCTACAAGATAGCATGGATTAAAGATGAACACAAGATAATGGTGAGTGAACAATATTTGGTGAAATTCCATATAGGATCTTCTAATGATGAAGTATTGTGTGATATTATGCTGATGGATGTATGTCATATATTGTTGGGAAGATCATGGCAGTATGATAGAAAGGTAATTCATGATGGGAGAAAGAATATCTACACTGTGACATCAAATGGGAAGATACATTTCTTGATACCTTTGCAAGAAGAGAGCAAGAATGAAGTATGTGGCAATGCTAGAATCTGTTTGGTATATGGAAGGAAAATTTTGGATAGATTGAGACATGAGAACATGTGTTTTGTATTCATTCCAAAGAAGTATAGTACCCAAAGTGTAGAAAAAACCACCACAAAAGGAGAAGAACTACTATAGAAGGAAGTAGCAGAATTGTTGACAGAATACCAAGATACTGTATCAGAGAATGATCCAGAAGGATTGTGATGGGGAATGCACAGTGAAAATGCAGAATGGGTCCCACTTTTCTCATAGACGGAAAGACTTAACAAATGAGCCTCTGATACATCCTGGTCATCAGACAACAAGGATTGGTATGACCTTCTTAAGTCTTACTGTTGTTCTACCTTACACCGATAGCTCAATTGAATTTATCTTTGACAAGATACAACAAGACTCACACTGAGTCAATCAACTCTTCATCATCGGTGAGACTTACTTCTATCGGTGAAGTCTTCTATCCGTCAACCGATGCCTCGACGATGGTTAAGTTCCCCTCGTCTTAACCGTGATGGCTTCGACGTCGGTTGGGCATGACTTTATCGATAAACTCCTTTGATGTGCTTCCGATATACTGATGGCATTTGCCTTCGGTGAGACTCTTCTCGTCGGTGAGCACTTACAAATTCTGGCCGATGCACCGATGGACTAACTCCCTCAGTGAGACTACTCAACTTCAGTGGACTTGTTGTGAGTCCCAGCGACTCACCAATGCACAACTTACTTTCTTCCTCTTCAACCGAACCCTAGCACATGGAGATGCTAGGTCAACCTACTATGCAAAACATTCTGTCTGGATCCTCTGCATTGTCGAACACAAAAACAAAACAAGAAACAAAAAAAATACTTGTATAATGAACCCATTCCACTGATTTTTATAGAAATCCTGCCAGTGGAATGCTTCACGTCGACATACTGCAACGATGGAAAGCACATAAATAATAGAAATCTTTAGTTATACGAATTGTAGTTACAGGGAACATAAATCAAATTGACAGAACAAAATAGTTTTATTTCTCCTTAGAACAATACACAATCACTTTCACCCACTTCTCCCTTCTTCTCTCTGATGGTTCCTTTCTCTGGTTGTTATCAAATCAACTTGCTGGTAGTTGGAAAACCAACCGATGCAAACAGTTGGAAGACCAACCGATCCAAACTGCCTCAAACTATCCTACAGCCCTATTTTGGCACTATGTGATTACAATATGAAAAAAGTGTGTTTTAAGTCACTTTGGACTTACAAAATGGGTTCTAGGTCCTGAAAGACCTAGAGACAAATAGAAATGAAAATGCATTGGTCAAATAGACCTTATTACAAAAGAAAACATGATTTTCTAGGTGCTCCTGCACCATACTCCCCGGGTGAAAGTTATCTCAAGTCCTCTTAGAGACTAACTGCTGCAAATCATTACCCTGCTTTTTGATGTCTTCTTCTAGCATCCATGTGGCTTCTAAGTCTGGAAGTCCTTGCCATTTGACTAAGTACTCAAAATAGGTCTGATTTCTTGTCTTCTTGGTTGTCTTGCTATCCAAGATGCACTCCATCTTAGGTGGTTCCTTAGGTGGTAAATGCTGCACCCACTTTGCATTGTCTTGGAATAGAATCTGCTGTACTTTCGCCTGTATCAGGAATCCTATATAATGTTAGATCAGCAACATTAAATATAGGGGAAATAGCAATATCATTAGGGAGTTCAATTTTGTAAGCATTAGGACCATATTTCTCTAAAATCTTACAAGGTCCAATTTTTCTCATCATCAAATTGCTATGGTTTCCCTTGGGTAGTCTATTCTTGTTGAGATGAACCATGACCATATCTCCTATTTGGTACTGCACATCTCTTCTCCTTTGATCCACTCTAGCCTTGATCTTCTGACTATTCTTGTGTAGAGTATCTCTGACTTGTTGATGGATCTCTTTCATAGCCTCTACAAATGTATCAGCATGTTCACTCCTTTTGTCCAACCCTTGAACATCTCTCAATTCAAAAAGTCCTCTAGGATGACTACCATAGACAACTTCAAAAGGACTTAGACCTGTACTTCTATTTGTAGAATCATTATAGGCATATTCTACTTGTGGGAGTACCACATCCCAACTACCTCCATGTTCTCTTGTCAAACATCTCAGCAGATTACCTAATGACCTATTCACAACCTCAGTTTGGCCATCAGTCTGAGGATGATAGGCTGAACTAAAGGACAAATTTACTCCCAATCTTTTCCACAAGGTTCTCCAAAAATGTCCCACAAATTTGCTATCTCTGTTAGATACAATACTCAAAGGCAATCCATGAATCCTGACAATTTCTTTAAAGAACAAGCCTGCAATGTAACTAGCATCATTGGTGGTTTTACAAGGAATAAAGTAAGCCATCTTCCTGAACCTGTCTACCACAACAAACACACTATCATAACATGTCCTTGTCTTTGGTAACCGCATCACAAAATCCATACTCAAACTTTCCCAAGGTCTGTTTGGTATGGGCAGAGGTTGGTACAGTCCTGCATTGGTTGAGACCCCCTTTGCTCTCTGGAAAATCATACAACTCTCAACAAACCTTCTGATATCAGATTGCATCCTTGGCCAAGAGTAAAATCTTCTTACTAGATCCAAGGTCTTATTGAGCCCAAAATGTCCTCCTAAACCACCGCTATGTTTCTCCTTCACTATATTATCCCTCATTGAACACTTAGGGATACATAGTTGACTCCCTTTAAACAAAAGTCCATCCTGCAATGTATAATCTGAAAATTTACTATGGAAATCATTGGCAAACTCACTGCATACCTTGTAAATCTCTGTGAAATCTTGGTCCTCTTCATACAATCCTTTGAGTGCCTCAACACCCATGCTTTGTAACTGCACTTCTTGTACTATCAACACCCTTCTGCTCAAAGCATCAACAACCTTATTAGTTATCCCCTTCTTATGTTTGATGATGAAGGTGTATGCTTGAAGACTTTCCACCCAGTTCATGTGTCTATGACTGATCATTTCTTGTCCATTCAAAAAACTAAGAGCATGATTGTCAGTGTATATAATAAATTCTTTAGGAAGCAAGTAGTGCCTCCATTGTTTGAGAGCTTGTACCATGGCATACAACTCTAAATCATAAGAGGAGTACTTCCTCTTAGCTTCATTCAATTTTTCACTGAAAAAGGCTACTAGTCTACCTTCTTAGCTCAACACTGCCCCTATGGCTAGCCCACTTGCATCACATTCAATGGTGAAGACCTTATTGAAATCGGGAAGTACTAAGATAGGATACTCGGCAACTTTCTACTTCAGACTTTCAAAACTCTAATCTGCCTCTTTTGTCCACACAAACTTCACCTTACCCCCACCCTTGATGGTCTCTAACATAGGTGCACAAATATCACTGTAGTTCCTAATGAATTTTCTATAAAATTTGGCCAAACCATGAAAACTTCTAACCTCTCCTGCCGTCCTAGGTGTAGGCCAATTCAAAATAGCTTCTATCTTGGAAGAATCCATTTTCAAATCACCCTTAGAGATGACAAAGCCCAAATCAATCAATTCTTGTTTCATGAAGTCACACTTTTCCAAGTTTATCATTAACTTATGATCTTTTAGCCTCTTCAAGACTATCTCTAAATGTTTCAAATGTTCTTCCTTGCTCTTACTAAACACCAAGATATCATCAAGGTAGACTACCACAAATTTCCTTATGAATTCCTGCAACACCTCATTCATTAGTCTCATAAAGGTGCTAGGGGCTTTTGAAAGACCAAAAGGCATCACAAGCCACTCATACAACCCTTCATTGGTTTTGAATGCTATCTTCCACTCATCCCCCTCTCTTATTCGTATTTGGTGATACCCACTCTTTAAGTCTATCTTGGAGAAATAAGTAGCCCCTCCTAAACAATCCATTAGATCTTCTATTCTAGGAATAGGAAACCTATACCTGATGGTTATCCTATTTATGGCCCTAGAATCGGTACAAAGCCTCCATTTCCCATCCTTCTTTGGGGCTAAAACAATAGGTACTGCACATGGGCTAAGGCTCTTCCTTATCAGCCCTTTGTTTAGGAGTTCTTGAATATGATTTGCTATCTCTTCATTCTATTGAGGGGTCATTTTATATGTTGCCTTATTAGGAAGTACTGCTCCTGGTATGAGGTCTATCTGGTGGCTAATATCTCTGATAGGTGGCAGGGAATCAAGTATGTCTGTTGCAATCACTCCTTTGTAACTTTCAAGTAGATCTCTAACCTCTTTAGGTCCTACTTCCCTCACACTTTCCTCTCTTTCCCCCTTAGGCTTCACAATCAAATAAAAACCTACTCCACCACCTTCCTTTAATGTCTCCATGAATTCTTTTTCTCCTACCATCATTACACTAGACCCTACATGTTGTGGATCCTCTTCTACCAATGATTGTATCCTATAAGTCACACCATCCTTTTCAAATGAGTAAGCATTCTTTTCTCCACCATGATGAGCCTTTCTATCAAATTGCCATGGTCTGCCTAACAAAAGATAGCAAGCATCCATTGGAAGGATGTCACACAAGATTTTATCTCTATACCCCCCAATACTAAATTCTACCCATGCTTGTTCATTGATGAGTATGTGTTGCCCCTTATTCAACAAATTGACTTTATATGGGCTGCTATGGGGTATCTTTTCTAGATTCAACTTATCCACTGCTTCCAAAGATATAATATTATCAGTTGATTCTAAACAAAGCCCTTCTTTGAGACGGTTCAGTCTGCATTGGTTCCTTGAGCAACGTCCTCTTGATCATCAGATTTTCTCCCATCTCTAATGTTAGATTCACTTCAGGAGATGTCACACTCCTTGCATCTTCTTGAATCAAAGTGGTTCTTTTCTCACCGCCATGAGAAGTTGAGGCCTTCTCTGGACACTTGTATGTTGGGTGCCCTATCTGATTGCAGTTATAACATCTCATATTGGAGAACTTGGATCCTCTACCTAATCGATTTGTCCCACCCCTTCCATTAGGCCTTCTTCCTCAGTAGCCTCCTTTGCTGCTTGAGTCTCCAACTTGCTCTTCTTGGTTAGACTCACCACTAGGCCTCTGGTAAGGACTTCTTCCTCTGAAACTGCCTTTGCCTCTGAAACTTCTTCCTCCTCTATCTTATTATTCTGCTCACTCTTTCTCTTTATCTTCTCTTCAGCCCTTAAGGCCATATGGAAACACTTGTTCACTGTTTCTGGTGCTAAGATGCTGATCTCATCTTGGATGTTCATCCTTAGGAAATTTAGATACCTCGCCACCTTCTCTGACTCTTCTTCTTGTCTCTTTGATTTGAGACTGAGTTTATGAAACTCTTGTGTGTATGCATTCACATCAAGGTCTCTCTGTCTGAGGTTTTGCAATTTCTTATACATCTGTACGTTATAGTCCAGGAGTAAGAATTGTGCCTTGACTTTGGTCTTCATCCTTTCCCAGAAGGTTATCATATTCTTCCCCTCCTTGACTCTCTCTCCTTGCTCATAATTCCACCATGCAAGAGAAGACCCCTTCAATCTTTTTCTTTGCCAACTTAACCCTCTTATCATCAGGGACTTCTTTTTATTCAAAATGATTGTTCAATGCCTCAATCCAGTCAATCACCTCTTTAGCTTCCATACTTCCACTATACATAGGTATCCCATCTATGGTGTCCCTATTGACTGACTTCAAAGCATTTACAAATGCCCTCTGGTCTGTTGGTATATCCTCTATCCTCTTATTGGTTTCATCAATTTCTATATCTCCTTCATCGTTGTCACTTTCATCTTCCCTATCCTTACCCTAGGTTCTTTTCAACTCCTCGAGCTTGGACTCAAACATCACTTCAATTAGTTTCTTCACTGCATCTTGTGACATGCTTTTAGGAGGCATCATGTCAGCCTCTACTTCACTTTCATTGTTTGACATACACCAAGACCACACCACCTGAGTGATCTTCAAAGCTCGCTCTGATACCAATATGATGGGGAGCGCATAGTGAAAATGTAGAATGGGTCCCACTTTTCTCACAGACAGCAAGACTTAACAAATGAGCCACTGATACATCCTGGTCATCAGACAACAAGGATTGGTATGACTTTCTTAAGTCTTACCGTTGTTCTACCTTACACCGATAGTTCAACTAAATTTATCTTCGGTGAGATACAACAAGACTCACACCGAGTCAATCAACTCTTCATCGTCGGCGAGACTTACTTCTATCGGCGAAGTCTTCTATCCTTCAACCGATGCCCCGATGACAGTTAAGTTCCCCTGGTCTTAACTGTGACGGCTTCAATGATGATTGGGCATGAATTTATTGGTAAACTCCTTTGATGTGCTTTCGATATGCCAATGGCATTTGCCTTCGGTGAGACTCTTCTCGTCGGCGAGCACTTACAAATTCTGGCCGATGCACCGATGGACCAACTCCCTTGGCGAGACTACTCAACTTTAGTGGACTTGTTGTGAGTCCCAGCAACTCGCCGATGCACAGCTTACTTTCTTCCTCTTCAACTGAACCCTAGCACATGGAGATACTAGGTCAACCTACTATGCAAAACATTCTATCTGGTCCTCTGCGCTGTCAAACACAAAACCAAAACAAGAAACAAAAACAAATACTTGTACAACGAAGCCATTCCATTGATTTCGATAGAAATCATGCTAGTGGAACGCTTCACATCGACATACTACAACAATGGAAAGCGCAGAAAGAATAGAAATCTATAGTTATACGAATTGCAGTTACAGGGAACATAAATCAAATTGATGGAACATAATAGTTTTATTTCTCCTTAGAACAATACACAATCACTTTCACACACTTCTCCCTTCTTTTCTTCGATGGTTCCTTCCTCTGGTTGTTATCAACTCAACTTGCCGACAGTTGGAAAACCAACCAATGCAAATAGTTGGAAGACCAACTAATCCAAACTGCCTCAAACTGTCTTATGCCCTGTTTTGGCACTATGTGATTCCAATATGACAAAAGTGTGTTTTAAGTAACTTGGACTTACAAAATGGGTTCTAGGTCCTGAAAGGCCTAGAGACAAATAGAAATGAAAATGCATTGGTCAAATAGACCTTATTAAAAAAGAAAGCAAGATTTTCTAGGTGCTCCTGCACCAGATTGCCACCAATCCAGAGTATCAGTCATCACATGGATCTCATACCTGGAGCTAGTTTTCCAAACAAAGCAGCGCATAGTATGACACTAGCAGAAAATGTGGAGATAAATAGACAGATACAAGAGCTGTTGAGGAAAGGACTGATTATAGAATGTGCCCATGTGTGATACTAGCAGTGTTAGCACCAAAGAAGCATGTAGAATGGAGGATGTGTACAAATTCAAGAGAAATCAATAATATCACATTCAAGTATAGATTTCTATTTCCAAGGACGGATGATATTATGGATTGTTTGAGCAGAGAAATATTTCACAAAAAATAGACCTAAAGAGTGGATACCATTACATTAGCATAAGAGAAGGAGATGAATGGAAGACTGTATTCAAGAAAAATAAAGGATTGTATGAGTGGTTAGTCATGGATTTTGGATTAACTAATACACCAAGTATCTTCATGAGGTTGATGAATGTGAAAGGAAGCTAGGTGTGCGGAAAATGCTTCCTACACTAATCTAATGAGGAGAGGGCTATGCAAATTCAACTTTATCCTAACTATTACAGCAATGTTAAACCATTAACATGAGATATTGCAGCAAAACACAAGAACCAGAAAGAAGACAGAGAGAGAGAGATAAGATATACATGGGGAAAACCCTTACGGGTGAAAAACCCCACACTCCAAAACATAGCTCAAATGTATTATAGTAAACAATAATAGATTACAGTACAGTTTCAGAGCCAATGCTCTTTTAGGAATCTTTAAATGTCGAATCTGGAGATATTCCAGCAGCATAACAGTACTTGTACCAAAGCTATCTATCTCCTATCCAAGCACCTGTTTATATAGAGTTTACAAGGAAAATATGGAACCTTCTAGAGATGGGCGTCCATCTTGGACTCATGCCCAAAAACCCATGCCTAAGGACACTTGTCCAACATCCCATCCTAAAGTGGGCGCCTGGTCCCAAGATAGGTTACGACAGATGCTCTTACGCACCTTACAGCTGTCAGAGAATCTATCATACTCTAACTAAAAATATCATATTCCTCTTACATGTCATAACCTCCCTTGACCACCTAAAGATGCCTTTCTCTCATGCAGAGATACTCACTGACACTTGTCATTAATTAAAAATTGTTTGAAGTTTCAGGGGCATTGCCCCTGAGCCCCCACGAGGGCGTTGCCCCTTGATCCCACCCTATACTGCGATAGGGAGCATACTAGGGGCACTGCCCCTGGACCCCGCAAGGAGCTACGCTCCTTGACCCTGTCTTGGGGGTGCTGCCCCCAAACCCCCATTAATTATTCAAGGGAGAAATCGCAGCTGCCAAAGTCACCAAAATTTATCCTCCTGCATATACACAAGGTGCTGACTATGCCAACTCAACATGGGATAAATAAAATACAACATTAGGAATTTGTAAAAGGTTGAGACACCTTAATTCCCAACATTCTCCCACTTGTCGAACACCTTGCAAGGGCCAAAAGCAATGACAAGATTTAACTATTAGGGGCCAAGAGGCCCATAGACTCCAAATACCATCTGAACTTCTCTATGCCCACTGGTTTCGTCAATGCATTTGCAACATTCTTCAAAGTATCTACCTTCTCCAAATTTACCTTTCCATCCTCAACCATGTATCGCACGAAGTGAAACTGAACATCAATGTGCTTTGTTCTAGCATGGAAAGTTGGATTCTTTGCAAGGCAAATTACACTCTGACTGTCACAACTGATCATGATCTAACCTGCATCAATACCAATATCAGAACACAATCTCTTAAGCCAAATGGCATCCTTACAAGCATGAGTTGCTGCCATATACTCAGCTTCTATTGTGGACAAAGCAACAACAGGTTGTTGCTTACTCATCTAACTAATAGCACCACCAAATAATGTAAAAACATAAGCACTGGTGGATCTCCTACTGTCAATGTCACCTGCCCAATCTAAATCCACAAATCCATGAATATCAACAGAATGCAGAGGTCCTAAAACATTACCATGATAACAAATGGAATACTCAAAAGTACCCCTTAGATATCTGAACACTCTCTTAACTACATCCCAATGAACCCATCTAGGATTAGCCATAAATCGACTAAGGACTCCCATTGCTTGGGCAATGTTTGGTCTTGTGCAGACCATAGCATACATCAAACTGCCAACAACACTAGCATAAGGTACTCTGCTCATGTCCTCCACCTCACTAGGAGATTTTGGACAATCCTCAATAGACAACTTTGTCCCCAAGGAAACGGGAACACACAATGGTCTACAATCTCCCATGCTGAATCTGTCCAACATGGTCTTAACATACTTACTCTGACTTAACCAAAGTTTTCTATTGGTTCTGTCTCTTCTGATTTCCATTCCTAGAATGTACCTGGCTGCCCCTAAATCTTTCATTTCAAACTGAGCTGACAACTGAGATTTAAAATTAGAAATCATATTCTTACCCTTCCCAATGAGCAACATATCATCAACATACAATGCAACAATGAGAATACGAGCACCATCAAACTTATAATAAACACAATGATTCGATTTCGATCTCACAAATCTAATTGAAAACACAAAGGCATCAAATTTCAAGTACCATCTCCTAGGGGATTGCTTCAAACCATACAAAGACTTCTTAAGTTTGCAAACTAAATTTTCTTTACCTTTTACCATGTAATGCTCTGGTTGTGACATGTAGATTTCCTCCTCCAAGTCACCGTGAAGGAAAGCTGTCTTCACATCCATCTGTTCTACCTCCAAGTCATAAGCTACTGCAAGAGACAACAGGAATTGAATGGATGTCAGCTTTGCAATGAGAGAGAAGATCTCACCATAATCTATACCCTCTACTTGTGAATACCCCTTCGTAACCAATCTAGCCTTATACTTTTCAATACTGTCATCTGTACCAAGCTTCTTCTTGAACACCCATTTATATCGAATGGGTTTCTATCCAGGAGGCAAAGGTACCAAGTCCCAAGTTTGATTCTTTTCCAAAGAAGCCATTTTTTCCTCCATGGCCTCCTTCCAAGAACCTGCATCCTTCATATCCAAAGCCTCTGATACAGTTCTAGGTTCATCACTATTAGTGAGCAAAGCATAAGCACAACTAGAATCAAGCAATGTAAAACCAAACCTTTTAGGTTGCTTCCTTATCCGTGTAGACCTCCTCAAGAGCTGAGGTTAAGGTTCAACTTCTTCTTCTGAGCTTTCAGAGCTGCTAGAGCTCTCCTCATCATCAGGTCCAACATTGTCTTTCTGTTCAGTCTTCTTAGGGGTGAGAGGAAACTAAACAACATCCTCTTTCTTTTCTTTTGCTTCTGGCTACAAAATAGTGGAAGAAGGTGTAAGCTCTCTAAAGATGACACTTCTTCTATACAACACTTTTTCAGTCATGGGATCCCAAAGCTTGTATCCTTTCACACCAACAAAATAGCCAATGAAGATACACTTAACAGCTTTATTCTCCAACTTTGACCACTTCTCTTTAGGCACATGTGCATATGCCTCACAACCAAAACATGAAGATGCCTTACTAAAGGCTTTCTACCAGACCACACCTCCATGGGTGTCTTTCCAACAAGAGCTGATGTAGGAGATCTATTTACTAGATAGCAAGTAGTGGCAACAACTTCAACCCAAAACTTTTGTTCTAGACTAGCTCCACTAAGCATACTCCTAGCCTTCTCCATCAGTGTTCTGTTCATCCTCTCTGCAACTCCATTTTGTTGCGGTGTGTATGGAGTTGTCTTATGTCTTTCAATCCCAAGTTCCTTGCAATACTTATCGAATTCTAAAGAATAGAACTCACCACCATTGTCAGTTCTCAAACATTTAATCCTTTTACCAGTCTGATTTTCAGCAAAGGCTTTAAACTCCTTAAACTTGCTATAGACTTCAAATTTGCTTCTGAGAAAATAAATCCATGTCCTTCTACTGTAATCATCTATAAAAGATACAAAGTATACAGATTTTGATAATGAAGGAACATTAATAGGACCAAACACATCAGAATGAATGAGGTCCAACACACCAGTAGACTTATGAGAACTCAAGTAAAACTAAACATGGTTTTGTTTTCCATCAATGTAATGTTCGCAAAAGTCAAACTCAAGATTACAATCATCTAACCCCTCAACGAGGTTCTTATTTTTCAGGGTACGTAGACCCTTTTCACCAATGTGGCCAAAAGTCTAATGCCATAACATTATCTTTTCTACAGGAAGTTTAACTTCCAATGCACGATTACAACCATCAAGATTAGAAACTACAGATTTCTTCACTGCTCATTTAGATGGTGGGGATGAAGTGTCTGCTGTCCTCTTTCTTGAGTCAGAAGAACTATTGCATTGTGAAATGCATGCTTCCAGCTAAAACAGAGTACCTCTCCGAGTACCCTTAGCAAGCACCATAGATCCTCTAGTCATATTGCATCCATCTTTCGAAAAGACAACCTACACACCTGCATCATTCAACATACTTAGAGAAAGAAGGCTTTGTGCTAAGCCTGGGATGTGCATAACCCCAGTGATCCCCTTCACTCAACCATCAGGGAATCGGATAGAGACTCTTCCATGACCAATGATCTTCAGATGAGACTTGTCACCTAGATACACCTTTCCACCATCAAACTCCTCATTCTTAGTGAACTAGTCTCGATGCGAGGTCATGTGGAATGATGCACTAGAGTTGATTAGCCACACATCATCAGATGCATGGGTTGCCAAGGATGCGATAAAGGCATCACCGTCATCTTGTGATTTGTCAGAATCTAAATTAGGAGCTTTCTTCTTTTTCTTCTTCTCCTCCTTGCATTCCTTTCGAAAATTCCCAGTCTTGCCACAGTTCCAACAAAGAGCCTTGGACTTTCTAGGAGATTTGGATCTCCTATGGGATTTGGATCTACCCTTCTCAGCTTTCTTGTCCTTCTTTTTCCCTTTCTCCTTAGGTCTTACATGAACTGCAAGGGCTTCTTTGGCTGCCTCAGAAGACTTTCTCTGCATCTCTTCAGATAACAGTGAAGAGACAACCTCTTCCATTTTGAATGTGGATGTGGTGCTTCTAATTGCCATGACAAGATGATCCCATGAGTCTGGAAGAGAACAAAGCAGGGTCATACACTGATCCTCCTCCTCCATCTTTACACTGATAGATGTCAATTGTACAACCAGCATGTTAAAGGCATTCATATGCTTAGCCACAGATCCTCCGTCCTCCATTCGAAGAGAGTACAACTTCTTTCTCAGGAAAAGTTTATTGACAAGGGATTTGGCTTGATACACATCCCCCAACTTCTTCCAAAGGAGTGTTGCAGTAGCCTCCTCATGGACATTTAACAACACGGAATCTGAAAGACTAAGTCTTATGAGACCCTTAGCCTTTCGATCCTTGAGATCCTAGTCAGCTTGTGATATTGCAGCTGGTTTAGTTCCATTCACACTTTCCCAAAGGTCTTGGTCAACTAACATGTCTTCCATATTGAGCTTCCATAGCTTGAAATTACTACCATTGAACTTCTCTACTTTAAACCTTCCTGATGTGCTTGCCATCTCCTTTCTGCAATAAGATACAAAATGCTCTGCACAGACTCCCACTCAACCTAAGATTAGCTCAAAAAACCCCTACCCTACAACTAGGACCAAAGGTGATCAAGCTCTGATACCAACTGAAAGGAAGCTAGGTGTGCGGAAAATACTTCCTACACTAATCTAATGAGGAGAGGGCTATGCAAATTCAACTTTATCCTAACTATTACAGCAATGTTAAACCATTAACATGAGATATTGCAGCAAAACACAAGAACCAGAAAGGAGGCAGAGAGAGAGAGAGACAAGATATACGTGGGGAAAACCCTTACGGGTGAAAAAACCCACACTCCAAAACACAGCTCAAATGTATTATAGTAAACAATAACAGATTACAATATAGTTTCAGAGCCAATGCTCTTTCAAGAGTCTTTAAATGTCAAATCTGAAGATATTCTGGCAGCATAACAGTACTTGTACCAAAGTTATCTATCTCCCATCCAAGCACCTATTTACATAGAGTTTACAAGGCAAATATGGAACCTTCTAGAGATGGGCATCCATCTTGGACTCATGCCCCAAAACCCACACCCAAGGACACTTGTCCAACATCCCATCCCAAAGTGGGCGCCTGGTCCCAAGATAGGTTATGACAGATGCTCTTACGCACCTTATAGCTATCAGAGAATCTGTCATACACTGACTAAAAATATCAGATTCCTCTTACATGTCATAACCTCCCTTGACCGCCCAAAGATGCCTTTCTCTTGTGCAGAGATACTCACTGACACTTGTCATTAATTAAAAATCGTTTGAGGTTTCGGGTGCATTGCCCTCGAGCCCCCACGAGGGCGTTGCCCCTCGATCCTACCCTATACCATGATAGGGAGTGCGCCAGGGGCACTACCCCTGGACCCTGCAAGGGGCTATGCCCCTTGACCCCATCTTGGGGCGCTACCCCCAAACCCCTGTTAATTACTCAAGGGGGAAACCATGGCTGCCAAAGTCACCAAAATTTATCCTCCTGCATATACACAAGGTGCTGACTATGCCAACTCAACATGGGATAAATAAAATACAACATTAGGAATTTGCAAAAGGTTGAGACACCTTAATTCCCAATAGAATGAAGTATTGAAGAAATTCTTGGGTAAGTTTGTTATTGTCTACTTAGATGATATTTTGATTTTTAGTAGAACGAAAAAACATTTGTGGAATATTAGACAAGGATTTCAGAGGCTGAGGGAAGACAAATTGTTGATAAGCATCATGAAATGTAGTTTCATGAAGGCAAAAATGGTATATTTGGGATTTGTGATTTATGTGGAAGGATTGAAGATGGATCTAGAAAGGTAAGAGCAATTGTTGAATGGCCAACACCTGTGAATATTGGAGAGGTGAGATCTTTTCATGGATTGGCAAGTTTCTATAGGAAGTTCATCAGAAATTTTAGAACCATATGCACACTAATGACATAAACAATGAGAGGGGACCAAAAGGATTTTAAGTGGACATTAGTAGTGAATAAGAGTTTTGAATTGTTGAAGCAAAAGGTGATAGAGCAACCGGTGTTAGCATTACCAGATTCTGACAAAGTATTTTAGGTTGATTGTGATGCCAGTGGAAATGCAATAAGAGCAAGCAGTGTTAAGCTAAGAAGGGAGACCAATAGCATATTTTAGTGAGAAGTTGAATGATGCAAGGAAGAGATATTCAGTATATGATAAGAAGTTCTAGTCCATAATTCAAGCCTTGAAGAAGTGGATACATTACTTGTTGCCAAAGGAGTTTTTGTTGTACACAAACCATCAAGCTTTCCAATATCTAAGTAGTTAGGGTAAGTTGAATCAGAGACACATGAGATGGGTAGATTTCATGCAGAGTTATACATTTGTGTTGAAACATCGAAGTGGAAATTCAAACAAAGTTGCAACTGCATTGAGCATGAGGAGGAACTTGTTAATAAAAATGAGGATATCTAAGTAATAGGATTCGAGGAGTTGAAACACTTGTATGAAGCTAACTTAGATTTTATGGAAGCCTAGAAAGGATGTAGAGAACCAATATTGACAGATAGGACTAAGTGGTTGGACTATTTCATTTAGGATGGCATGTTGTTCAAGGGGAGCCAATTATGCATTCCTAGGACTTCAATGAGAAAATTTGATCAAGGAGAAACATAGTGGTAGATTAGCAGGACATTTTGGTATTGATAAGACAATAGATTTGGTGAATGAACATTATATTTGGCCTTAGATATATAAGGATGTAAGGAAGTTTGTTCAGAGTTGTAGAATTCATCAAGTTACAAAAGAGAGTAGTCAAAATATTAGATTGTATAAACCTTTGACAATACCGAAGAGACCTTGGGAAGATATCAACATGGATTTCATATTAGGATTACCAAGAACACAAAGGGGACATGATTCTATATTTGTAGTAGTGAACGAATTTTCAAAGATGGCACATTTCATTCCTTGTAAGAAGATAAATGATGTTGTACATGTTGCTAACCTATTTTCAAGGAGATTATGAGATTGCATAGGTTATGAAAGAGTATAGTTCCATAGAAGGATACAAGGTTCATAGGATATTTCTATAGGATATTGTGGAAGAAGATGAAAATAAACCTAAAGTTTAGTTCAACATTTCACCCACAGACAGATGGACAAATAGAAGTGGTAAATAGGAGTTTGGGTAACTTGTTGAGGGGCAAGTGCAAAAAGATGGGGGGCCAAAAATGGGTCTTAAGTGGCCACTTTTTTTCTGAAATCAGGAAATGCTGGCCTTGGATGAGAAATTAAGCATAGTTTCACTCAAAATTTGGAGATGCAACCAAAAAAATGTTCGTAGTGCTCCGAGTCTACTTTCTAAACTACTATTTTTAAAAAAAATGGTATAGACTAAGGGGTTTAAAAGAGGGAGCCACAGAAATTGGTGTTGTTTCTGTCAAAAAAACATAACATAGCATGTTTTGTGGCTCCCTCAAAAGGTCAACTTTTTTTTGGTATTTTTAAAATCGCTTTGGTGAGAAATTAGCTAACAACATTTAGTTTATGCCTGATTTTTCTGATAATTTTTTGATGAAGATTTGAATTTTTACTAATTTTCAAAGTGGACACATCCTAAAAAATAGAATTTTGGTCGTGCTACTCCTATAAATTTTGAAAACTAATTGAAAATCATTTTTTTAAATATGTGTAGAATGGAGTCCAGTTTCTAAATATGTAATTTTTTTGAAATTTCAATGAATGATTAATTTACAATGAAAAAAAGACCAAACAGTGGTTTTTGCCCAAAAACTGACACACAAACAAAAGAAATTAAATATGAAAGGCTTAACATTGTCAAAATGTGAAAAAAATTATATCGTTAAATAGCTAAGAGAAAGCCTAACATTACCCAGGTGTTTGATTTGTTTGACCTTGAAACACGTGCAAATCTGAGGGTTAGCACGAATGAAATTATGTGAAACCCTGCAGAATATGTAAAAACACATCTCTAGACATTGGGAAGGCACTCCAAGCCTTTGGGTTGGAAATCTAAAGCAAATCCCAAGCCTAAGGCTTGGGATTCCCAAAGCAAAACATAAGCTTACATACATATAGGCATACATAGATACATACATACATATAAGCATACATACATATATATAGGCATACATACATACATACATACATACATACATACACACATACATACATGATTAATAACCTTGAACATAAAAAATCCAAGGGGGTCATAACGCGAGCACGTTATAATGTGAGCACATTATAATGCGCTCGTGTTATGACCCCCTTAGATTTTTTTTTATTCATATTAATCATGTATGTATGTATGCCTATATGTATGTATGTATGTATAGTGTTGAGGGTAGAGGAGGGTAGAGATGGGGGTGAGGCAGATAGGGGAGGAGAGGGGTGGATAAGGGTTGAGGGTTTAAGGTCAAGAGGGATTAGGGTTTAGGGTCGAGGCTTTAGGGATAGCGTTTAGGGTTGAGGGTCAAGGGATTAGAGTTAAGGTAGAGTGTTGAGGGTAGAGGGATTAGGGATAGGGTTTAGGGTTGAAAGTTTAGGGTTGAGGGATTAGGGTTTAAGGTATAGTGTTGAGGGTTGAGGGTTTAGGGATAGGGTTTAGGATTTAAGGTTTAAGTGTTGAGGGTTGAGGATTTAGGGATAGGGTTTATGGTTTAGGGATAAGGGATTAGGGTTTAGGGTACCATAAATTATAATTAGGGATTAGGGTTTATGGTTTAGGGATTAGGGTTTAGGGTTAAGGGATTAGGATTTAGGGTTTCAGGATGTACAATTAAGGGGTACCATAAATAAACTAGAATTTAGGTAGGGTTGAGAAAATTTTGTGAATCATCATGGGCTGGAGATTGGAGATTTTGTTGTGTTCAAGTACATATCCAAGTCATAATTTAAGGTTAATATATTTCAAAGAACAAGGTGTGTGAAAACTATCAATGCTTTTCAGCTTATGAATACCAACATTGATACAGATAAAAGATGCCCTTCTTCTAATAGAGTATGCAGTTCAAGTCAATTGATGGGCAGTAAGTTGTTGAATGAGTTGGTTTAATGGGCATGCCTCCTTCAAAGTTATGCTTGGAGACTTTACACAAAAATTGGTAACTCTATACATTATTTTTCATTCTTTTATTTCCTGTACACTGTTAAGAACTTGTAAAATCTAATTGTGTAATGTGTTTATGGAAGTGCATTCCTCCTGCATTTGTTTCACAGTTTATAGACAACACAGACAAACATATGGTGTTGCAAGGCCCAAGTGGGTAGGAGTGGGATGTACAATTAGGGGGTACCATAAATAAACTAGAATTTAGGTAGGGTTGGGAAAAATTTGTGAATCATCATGGGATGGAGATTGGAGATTTTGTTGTGTTCAAGTACATATCCAAGCCATATTTTAAGGTTAAGATATTTCAAAGAACATGATGTGTGAAAAGCATCACTGCTCTTCAGCTTATTAATACCAACATTGATACAAATAAAATATGCCCTTCTTCTAATAGAGGATGCAGTTCAAGTCAACTCATCATGGGTTGGAGATTGGAGATTTTGTTACATGTTCAAGTACATATCCAAGTCATATTTTAAGGTTAAGATATTTCAAAGAACATGGTGTATGAAAAACATCAGTGCTCTTCAGCTTATGAATACTGACATTGATATAGATAAAAGATGCCCTTCTTCTAACAAAGGATGCAGTTCAAGTCAACCAATGGGCAGCAAGTTGCTGATTGAATTGGTTTAATGGGCATGCCTCCTTCTTCAAAGTTATGCTTGGAGACTTTACACAAAAAATGGCAACTCTATACATTATTTTTTATTCTTTTATTTCCTTTACACTATTAAGAACTTGTAAAATCTAATTGTGTAATGTGTTCATGGCAGTACATTCCTCCTGCATTTATTTCACAGTTTATAGACAACATAGATGAACATACAATGTTACAAGGCGTAGGTGGGCAAGAGTGGGATGTACAATTAGGGGGTACCATAAATAAACTAAAATTTATGTAGGGTTGGGAAACTTTTGTGAATCATCATGGGTTGGAGATTGGAGATTTTGTTGTGTTCAAGTACATATCCAATTCATATTTTAAGGTTAAGATATTTCAAAGAATAGGGTGTGTGAAAAACATCAATGCTCTTCAGCTTATGAATACCAACATTGATACAGATAAAAGATGCCCTTCTTCTAACAGAGGATGCAGTTCAAGTTGACTCATCATGGACTGGAGATTGGAGATTTTGTTACTTGTTCAAGTACATATTGAAGTCATATTTTAAGGTTAAGATATTTCAAAGAATAGAGTGTGAAAAACATCAATGCTCTCCAGCTTATGAACACCAACATTGATACAGATAAAAGATGCCCTTCTTCTAATAGAGGATGAGTTCAAGTCAACCAATGGGTAGCAAGTTGTTGATTGAATTGGTTTAATGGGCATGCCTCCTTCTTCAAAGTTATGCTTGGAGACTCTACACAAAAATTGGTAACGCTATACATTATTTTTCCTTCTTTTATTTCCTTTACACTGTTAAGAACTTGTAAAATCTAATTGTGTAATGTGTTTATGGTAGCACATTCCTCACACTTTGTTTCATAGTTTATAGACAACACAGATGAACATACGATGTTGCATGGCCCAGGTGGGCAGGAGTGGGATGTATAATTAGGGGGTACCATAAATAAACTAGAATTTAGGTAGGGTTGGGAAATTTTTTTGAATAAGCATGGGCTGGAGATTGGAGATTTATTGTGTTTAAGTACATATCCAAGTCATATTTTTAGGTTAAGATATTTCAAAGAACAGGGTGTGGGAAAAATATCAATGCTCTTCATCTTATGAATACCAACATTGATACAGATAAAAATGCCTTTCTTCTATTAGAGGATGTAGTTGAAGTCAACCAATGGGCAGCAAGTGACTGATTGAATTGGTTTCCGATGAAGAAAACAATGATGTTGTTGAAGCAATGGAAGAAAATCAAAATTGTAAGTCTAATTTAATTTATTTCAACTTTCAAAGAAGGCATTTGAATTGTAGCTTTACCTGGAGGATTGGTATAACAAAAACTTAATTATGTTACAGGCCTTTCTTTGAAGAATCCTAGACATTATGGACCCTATCATCTAGAAAAGCACATGACAGTGAACTCTGCCCCACCTTTCAAATCAGATATTTACCTTTTTATTCATTGAAAATGAAATCACAGAATGTAAACAACCATGCATACTAGTAAGATCAAATTCTCTGCCTTCTATTCTTATTACTGTTACTTTATTAAGAGAAGAGTGTAAAAAAAATGGGTAAATAATTGTAAGCTAACATAAGGTAAAGTAGTTTTGTTATTACATTTTTCTGAGGGATCTCTAATAGTCTAATATAATGCAGTCTTCTATAATATGAACATCTGCATTTGTGTGAATGCTAAGATTTAATAGTAGAGTATTAAATCAATGCAATCAACTATTATTGGGTTAAAATAACTTAGTTTTTGTAATGGTTTGAGAATGTAGGAGTTGCCAAAAATAGGTGAATGTCCTCTACAATTACCAAGAGAAAAAAGTTTAGTAGTTCTTGTGGATAGATCCAATAAACAATGGGAGATTATTTACCTATTTCATAACAATATACCTACCCTAAGTGTGGGGTGGGCATATTTTGTACGCCATAATAATATCAAGGAGATGTTTGCATATTTGAGTAGGTGGACAGCAAGAAATGTAGATTTATGTTTAGAGTTCATATATATTGAAAGATAAAATAAGGATCCTTTTGAAATAACTTCTAGGAGGGAAAAGACAAGCCAAAGATAAAAGGAGAAAATTATATAGAAGAAAAGATCTTCATGAGGATTGTAATATTCTGTCTAAAACCAACAAAAATTAGTTATTTAAAAATAGAAAATCAAGAAAGAAATAGTACTAAAATGTATAGTTACTAATATATCTATTTTTAAAAGACTAATTGATTTATATGGCCCTGATTTAAATTCAAACAAATAGGTGGAAAGAGTATGTTGATCTTTTAAAAAAATCTTAATAAAAAAATGTTCACTTAATGTTGACTAGGGGTTCTGATTTCAACCATTCATTGCCCACTATGGATGTACCCCAATGCAAAGCTTTTCTCATAATGATCATCCTTCTGATTTCAACTATTAATTACTCACTGTGGATGTACCATACGCAAATCTTTTCTCATAGTGTGTACACATATTGGCATAATGAACCCCAGATGGGCCAAAAAAACATGCCATATAACATTACTAAGACATTACAGAAAACATAGTGTGTTCAAGTACATATCCAAGTCATATTTTAAGGTTAAGATATTTCAAAGAATAGGGTGTGTGAAAAATATCAATGCGAGCTCTAGGTTATGAATACCAACATGGATACAAATAAAAGATGCCCTTCTTCTAATAGAGTATGCAGTTCAACTCAACCAATGGGAAACAAGTTGCTAAATGAATTGGTTTCTGATGGGGAAAACAACAATGATGTTGAAGTAATGGAAGAAAATCAAAATTAGGTTTGAGGGTTGAGGGATTAGGGTTGAGGGTTGGGGGATTAGGGTGTAGGGTTTAGGGTTGAGGGATTATGGTTTAAGGTTTAAGGGCTTAAGTGTATCAAGGGGTTGAGTGTTTAGGGTTTAAGGGTTTAAGGTTTGAGGGATTAAGGGTTTAAGGGTTTAGGGATTAGGGTTTAAGGCATAGTGTCGAGGGTAGAGGGTTTAGGGTTGAAGGTTTAAGGGTTGAGGGTTGAGGATTTAGGGTTGAGGGTTAAGGGATTAGGGTTTAAGGTATAGTGTCAAGGGTAGAGGATTTAGGGATAGGGTTTAGGGTTGAGACTTTAGGGATAGGGTTTAGGGTTTAGGGTTAAGTGATAGGGTTTAGGGTTTAGGGTTGAGGGGTTAGGATTTAGGGTTTAAGGTATAGTGTCGAGGGTTAAGAGATTAGGGTTCAACCCTTGACACTATACCTTAAACCCTAATCCCTCAACCCTAAACCCTAATCCCTCAACCCTTAAACCTTAAACCCTAAACCCTATCTCTAAACCCTCTACCCTCGACACTATACCTTAAACCCTAATCCCTTAACCCTCATCCCTAAAGCCTCAACCCTCATCCCTTAAACCTTCAACCCTAAACCCTATGCCCTCAACAATATGCCTTAAACCCTATTCCTTACACCCTTGACCCTTAAACCCTTAATCCCTCAAACCTTAAACCCTTAAACCATAAACTCTCAACCCCTAGATACCCTTAAACCCTATATCCTATACATTTAACCTTGGACACTCAACCTTGAACATTATCCCTCACCCTTCAAACCTCTACCCTATACCATATACCCTCAACCCTATAGTTATGCCATCCCTCATCCATATGCCTTATACCCTCAACCTTAAACCCTATACCCTTTATCTTAGACACTCAACCTTGAACATTATCCCTCAACTGTAACTCTCAACCCTCTACCCTATACCCTCAACCATATACTTAAGCCCTAATCCATCAATCCTCAACCCTATACTTTAAACCCTAAAACCTACACCCACAAACCCTCATCCCTATACCCTATAACCTCACCCTTATACCCTCAATCCATATCATAAACCCTAAGTTCCCAATATCCTAAACAATAATCCCCATACCTTACACACTTAATCTTATACACTCAACAAGATGAATATTATCCCTCAACTATAACCCTCAACCCTCTACCCTCTAACCTCAACCATTCACCTATTACTTAAGCCCTAATCCCTCAACCCTCAACCCTATACCTTAAACCCTAAACCCAAAAACCTCAACCCTCAACCCTAGAAACTATACAGGCTCAGGTCCTTATATACCCTAAACCCTAAACCCTTACATACATACATACATACATACAAGCATACATACATACATACAAGCATTCATATATACATACATACATACAACCATACATACAAACATGCATACATATATACATACATATAAGCATGCATACATACATACAACCATACATACATACATACATACAAGCATACATACATACATGCATACAGACACACACACACATACATACATACATACATACATACATACAAGCATGCATACATACATTCATACATATAGGCATACATACATACATACATACAAGCATACATTCAATTTGGCATACATACAAACATACATAAATACAAATATATATACAAGCATACATACATCAAACATACTTAAAAAAATCGAACATAAAACATTCAATAAACAACCTCAAACTTGACAAACATTGGGCAAACTTTTGCAAAAAAGAAAAAAATGAAAGGAAAACAATAATGCGCTCACATTATAGCACGAACATGTTATAGTTTTGTGTTGCTGAGCCAAAGGCTCGGCAACACCAAGCCATAACATGAGCACGCTATAACACGAGCACATTATAATGCACTCATGTTATGGCTTTTTAAAAAGTTTTAAGAATTTTGGCCACTTTTTGCCCCCCCATCGTTTTGCATCTACCCTGAGATGTCTGATATGAGATAAAGGAGGAAATTGGGATTTAATCCTACCGCAAGAAGAGTTTGCATATAATAATTTAGTAAGCATAAGTATAGGGAAGACACCATTTGAAGTTGTCACTAGAGTACAACCTAGAGGAGTTGCAAAGTTGAGAGATCAGTATTTATAACAAAAGTAGTGCAGAAGATGAAGAATTTGTAGGATACATGGAAATAGTACACAATCAGTTTTGGAAGCATTTGGAAGAGATGAAACGTTATAAGGGACAAGTAGACGAAAAGTGGGGACAAGGAATTCTCTGTTGGGGATGAAGTCATGGTGTATTTGAGGAAGGAAATATTTCTAACTTAGGGACATACACTAAGATGAAGATGAGAAATTTTGGACCATGTAAGATTCTCAGGAAGTTTCACTCAGGAAAAGATTCTTAGGAAGTTTGACTCAGGAAATACATATGAAGTGGAACTACCGGAAGCACTTGGCATATCACCCATGTTCAACATTGCAGATTTATATCAAGAACATGAGAGAGAATCAAGTGACATCACCACTGAAGTTGGTTTGAAGGATCAAATACCACATCAACAATAAGAGTGGATAGAGCAGATTTTAGATAGCAGAATTAGGTGCAACACTAGAGGTAATAAGTACAAGGAGTACCTAGTTAAGTGGAAAGGAAGGCCATAGGAATAGTCATCATGGATTTCTTAGGCTAAGGTAGACTGCATTGGTTTTCCTCTAGCCCCAAGAAAGTGAGGGACTCACTTTTCAAACAACCTTGGGTGTTTGATGCAAGAGCATCCCAAGTTGAAAGGCAATCTTGCATCAACCAAAGAAACATTTTGTTTATTTTCTTTTCTTGGATTTTAGTTAGTTTAGTCTCAAAGGATTACACTACATTTCATGGGATGATCACTTCATAGTTTGCGGCATATGATTAAGACTCTTCAATGATTCATCTATATCATACCTAGAATTCAGGAGATTTGCAATTATCTACAAGAAGTTATCACTATCAGAGGCTTCATCAAGATTTACTATTTAGAACATTTAACATTCAACATTTAGCGTAGCATATGGAGTTTGCGGCATCTTCCCCTGATGTGTGGCACCTAATGGAACATATCACAAGGAATTATAGGACCAAATGCACCTTCAACTAGCACCGCAACATGATCCATCAACATTGGAGGCTTCACCATTGGAATAAGGCTGACCTACACATTTTTTCAATCATTTAACTTTGAAATCTCTTAAGGCCGATGTGGATAATTCCTTGAAGTTGGAATGGCTATATAATCATTCACTAGATGTAGTTAGAGGAATCGAGTAAGTTAGATAATTTGAGAAGTTAGGATAATGATATTGTAGAATAGCACTTCAAAGCTATATCTTTCATGTAAACTGTAATAAGCTGAGGGACAAGCCCGTGAGCCCATTGTAGTCTGCATATAACTAGTATATGAAGATTAGAATTGTTTATGATATTGAATCAATGAGTTTCTATTTGTTGTTACATTCTTTGTGTTTTTCATTGTGTTTACTCTAAGGTTGTACGGTAGGACAGTCCTATTCCTGGACCCTCCATCTGTGACTGTACCACATAGGTAATGCTAAATGATTAGAATTTGTAAATTTCATGTTTGGTGTAGGTGTTACTAACATTTTCCATATGCATGTGTGCATGTTTAGAGATGTAGCTCTACCAACATAGAGAAAAATGAAAAATGTTTGTCATTATGTATCCTTTGTTAATATGCTTACTCAGTTTAATTTTTGTATTCTTTACTTTACCGTGCATGATTCATGTAGTTCATATGCTTGCTAAAGTGGGGACTATATGTAGGGAAGAAAAATTGATACTTTTCCCTTTTGTGCACTTGTTTTCCACTCATTGTGGCCTTGTCCTAAAATATATACTCCTAGTACTTAATTCAATCCATTTGTTTGTAGAAGCTCATGTAATCCTAAAATCGTCCTTCAATTAGTTTATTTCAATTTCTATTCAGTCAAACCATATTTCACTTTACGCGTTTCCACACCTTGGAATAGATTGTGGGAGTGTGATTATGTCCCCTAGATAGAATTGGGCATGCAATAACATCCAACAAATTCAAAAATTCTTACTGCTAATCCAGAGATGACTCTTTTACTAAATTTGTTAGTTGTTCATCCACTTTCATGCCAAAGTATTCGAACTGAGTGTCTATGATGTCATATTTAAAGACAACGCTAGGACATTAGTATATAATAATCATGATATATGAAAAATGATGAATTCAAAAATTCAAATATACTTCAAGTGCATCAACAAGTAGTTATCAAGTAATGTATCAATCACTAGTAGATAGTATGATATTTAGGCATTTTGCATGACTATATTTTGTGTCATTAATCTTGTGAAAATAACAACATAGGTTTGACTAAGAATCAAGGAAATTTCACACTTCAATCCTTATCTAGCGAGCCCCCAAAAGTGTTAATTAACACTGCACTGGCTTGAAATTAAATTTTATCTAGAGATACACAATTGTATATGGTTCGCAATAAAATTAACAAAATCACATCTATAGAATGCGATCACATGAAGAACACTAAATCACATGTTATTTTGTCCTAAAAAATAAAAATTTTAAGTTCTATCTTTACAACATTATTTATAGTATCTTATTGTTCATTTGATATTCAATTTATATCAAATAATTATAATATATTATACAAATTCGAAGATAACAAACTACATTAAAAAAATCTTTTTTTTTTTTTTTTTTAATTTATGAATTTCAGTATTACAAACTTATAATTAAATTTCATTATTACATTATTTACTTATCATTTAAGTATCATTCATTTAAACTCTAATAAATTCCATTATTTGTAGGGAGTGTAGGTACCTTTATTTTCTCTAGTATTCTAAATCACCCACAAGGCTAAGTTTTTTTTTTAAATTATATTTATGATTGTTGTTTAAAAAAGACCATTCCGTACGAGATTGTTCATATTTATTATAAATCTCATAAAGATATGGAAGGGAATTTTGTTTGTGGGTGATTTCACTTCAGTTTTTCTATTTCGTAATTTTAAAAAAGAATTGACACTTAAAAGAGACTGATTCGTGTGCCAATATTATGTATCATTATGAAATTTGTACTTAACAGTTTATATGCCTTCGCATATTTATATGTCTTGATTTTTGTAGGTATAAAATCTCATTCACATTTATTAGTTTCGTGTATAATTAAACATATACTTAAGACATCCACTTGCCAAATCCGATTGACGATGTGATTATATGTTAAGAGATGTCAGAGGTGGTCCTTGACTGGTACAATCAACAGCAATCAGTACGAAAATATCCAGTTTGCTTGTCTTGTGGTTTATTCTTATCTAAATTCTTATGGATTTAGTGAGACCGGCTTATCAACTACTCTGTCGCAAGTATTAATTTCACATGTTTGCATCTGTTTCCCAATGTTAAAAATTGGACTTCCAATTGACAGAGAAACACCATTTGTTGCAGACGTTTTAACAGGTCGTTCAACTAGCAGATATAGAAAGCTTGAGCAGGCCAATGGAGGGGAAGGGAAAAGAAAAAGCCATCGGAATTGATCTGGGAACAACTTATAGCTGTGTGGGAGTATGGCAGAACGAGAGAGTTGAAATTATCGTTAACGACCAAGGTAATAGAACTACTCCTTCTATGGTTGCTTTCACAGCCAACGAGAGATTTGTTGGAGACGCTGCCAAGTTTCAAATTTCTACTAATCCTCTTAACACCGTCTTCGATGTCAAAAGACTTATTGGAAGGCGATTTACAGATTCTTCTGTGCAAGCCGACATGAAACTATGGCCTTTCACTGTCGTCTCGCAAGAAAATGACAAGCCAATGGTTGAAGTAAGGTACAAGGGTGAGAAGAAGCTCTTTGCGCTAGAGGAAATTTCATCCATGGTCTTAATGAAAATGAAAAGTATGTTGGAGAGTAATTTCTCCCACAAACAAAATAGTAATGAATTAAAATAGAAAAAGACAAAAAGGTTAAAAGATAAAAGAGGACAATAGAAAGTTTCTAAAGGAGTCTAGAAAGGCAGAGGTTTTTAGAAAGAAGAGAATGTTCTAAATAAGAAAGGTTCTAGAGGATATGTTTCTAGATGAGTCAAGAAAGATTGGAAGAATCTAGGCATGTACCAAAGCCCTCTATAAAAGAGGCATGATGTAACAGAGTTAAGGCAAGTGATTAAGCTGGTAATGATCAAGTGATCATTAGAATGCAGCAGCATTCGTTATAAGCATTGTAATGATGTTCTGAGTTAATGAATATTGTGCAACAGCACACATTTGAGTATGTGTATCTTGTGTATTTCATGTTTTTGTGTTTGAAATTTTGTCTTAATGTCTTGTGGATTTAATATCCACCACCAACAAGTGGTATCAGAGCTAGAAAGATCAAGGAGATTTGTGCAGTTTTATCAAAGCTAGGGTTTGTGTCTATAAATGCTAGTAAGGAGAGGAGAAGGTCATCGCATAAGGTGAAGAGGCCGCAGCCTTGAAAAATCTTGGAAGATCAAGAAAAAGCCGCAGATGGAATCAATGAACTGTTGAAAGATAAGGTTTTACTGCTCGCTAGAAAAGACACTTTGGAGGCATAGAAATTTCACCAAATGCAGAAGGAGATGTGCATCTGCCCCCTTGAAAGGAGCCGTTCAAGGAAAAATAAATATCAGATCGGTTGAATTTTTTTCTGAAGCTGCTAAGGAAACTAGGGCGCGAATGTGTATCAAGGAAAGATGGAAAATCAAGTTGCATAATAATAGGAAGGGTTTGATAAGCCGTGAAAGCAAAGGAGGAAGTTTAAGGTGTTAGGGCAACCCAGAAAAATTCATAGATCTGATCAATAAGAGGCTGAAGCAGAAGACTATAGCATGTACATGAGGCTGTAGATACATCAAAATTAAAAGATTGTTGAGAGGAAAGAGAGCTGCCAAGGAAATAGCCGCAGGAGATTGTGTCTCTCTAAAAGCCGCTAAAGTCGCTACAAGAAAATTGTAGATTTGGTCAGGCTAGTCCAAAGCTGCCGCTGTTAAGGTTATTAATCGTTGGAGTTGTAAAATTGTTATAATCAAGCTGCAGGAGGTAAGAATAATTTGATTATTTTGTTAACTGCTAAAAGGAGAAATCATTATAGAGAGATTGCAGAATTTGTTTAAACTGGCTACAATCAATTCCTAAGAATATTAGAGTCAAAAACTGCTGATTGTGTTATGAGGGGTTGTGGTTCGCTCAAGGAGATTTTTTTAGGCGTTGCAAAAACTACGTGTTTGGAGACATTTTGGAAGTTACTAGAATTTTGTTTGCAAAAGAAATTTTCCCAAGGATATTAAAGAGATGAGTTCCAGATCAAGTCGCCCCTGAAGCACAAAGTTTTGAGATCTAGAGAAAGCCATTACCAAAAGTGAGAAAGTTGGAGGTGATTTTTGTCTGAAGACAATATACAACAAGAAGGCACATAAGGCAATCTGAAGAAGTAGGAGGAGCAAGACGAGTGCAAAGTGCAGAAACAAGAGGTAAGTAAATTTGTTTTATAAATGGGTAAAGTTAAAAGAGAGAAAACTGAAAAAAAAGATTGGCAAAAAGAGAAAGATGATTTGGAAAAAGAAAGATTTGAATTCATAAAAGAATTACATCAATTTACAATAGACAAAATTGGTTTAAGGTCAGAAAGGTATGAAGCTAATGTTGAATTGAGCAAAGTTAAAAGAAAAAATAAAGAATTGGAAGAAGAAATAAAAAGATTAAAAGAGGAAAGTAGTTTACAAAAGGATGAGATGTTAAGGTTGAAAGAAGAAATATCAAGGTTAAAAGAAGAAAATGAAAGTTTAAAGATAAAACCATTGGTTTGTAATGTCTCGTGTGATACAAGTGATTTATGTGATGTAGCTGAAGCTAAAAATTGCAAGGTTGAAGAGGTTGGATCAGCAAAATTTGCATGTTGTGATATTATTGATGAAGAATGTAAAGCTAAAAATGACAAGTTGTTTGAATCTAAAAATCATTGTAATAAAGAGAATGTTGGTTTTAATATGATGAAGAATATGGGTTATAAAGGACAAGGATTAGGCAAGTATGGACAAGGAATGAAGGAGCCAATTGAGCCGATAGTGAGGCCAAAGTACGCAGGTCTTGGATATGGAAAAGAAAATCATGTTACAGGTACAAACAAGCTGATTCAAGAAAAGAGGAATGTTTAATGTTCTCATTGTCATAGGCAAGGACATACAAAGGAAAAGTGTTGGGATTTACATCCATGTAGCATATGTGGATTGAGAAATCATAGTGAGAAGATGTGTTGGCAAAGAGAATGGAAAAATATGACAGAATGCATAAAAATAGATTGTGGATTTCTTTTTGGATCGAGTTGGCAACAAATTACAGGCAAGCTGAAAAAGTTGTTCAAGTACAGATGTTCATTTGTGAAGGATAACAATCAATCAAAGTTTGAAAGTTTGAGACATCATGCAAAGTTGAAAGATACAGATAGTAAGAGGACTTCCAGTTTGTTGTTCTAAATATTTCAAGGATTGAATGACTGCCGCAGCAGTGGGTGAGAGTTGAAGATCAGCAGATCGTGAAGATGATTTGAAGACATCTTGCGAGCAAAGGATTTGAGTCACCAGAATTGAAAGACAAAGATTTGGAAGATAAATTTGGAATGATAGGTGGTCGAAATTAAGGGGGAGTGTTGGAGAGTAATTTCTCCCACAAACAAAATAGTAATGAATTAAAAGAGAAAAAGACAAAAAGGTAAAAAGACAAGAGGACAATAAAAAGTTTCTAAAAGAGTCTAGAAAGGCAGAGGTTTCTAGAAAGAAGAGAATGTTCTAGATAAGAAAGGTTCTAGAGGATATGTTTCTAGATGAGTCAAGAAAGATTGGAAGAATCTAGGCATGTACCAAAGCCCTCTATAAAAGAGGCATGATGTAACAGAGTTGAGGCAAGTGATTAAGCTGGTAATGATCAAGTGATTATTAGAATGCAGCAGCATTCGTTATAAGCATTGTAATGATGTTCTGAGTTAATGAATATTGTGCAGCAGCACACATTTGAGTATGTTTGTGTATCTTGTGTATTTCATGTTTTTGTGTTTGAAATTTTGTCTTAATGTCTTGTGGATTTAATATCCACCACCAACAAAGTATAGCCAAACAGTATCTAGAAAGTGATGTGAAAAATGCAGTCATCACTGTGCCTACCTACTTCAGTGACTCCCAAAAGAAAAAGACTAAAGACACTAGCCGAATTGCAGGTCTGAATGTGATGCGGATCATCAATGAGCCGACCGCTGCAGCCATAACTTATGGCTTTGGTAGAGCTAAGGAAGAGAAGAAAGAAATTCTGGTATTTGACCTTGGTGGAGGTACCTTTGATGTTTCTATTGTTGTAGTTCAAAGAGGCAGATTTGAGGTGAAAGCCGTCGGAGGAGAGGCGCATTTGAGAGGTGAAGATTTTGACAATAGGATGCTCGGCTACTGTGCTCAAAAGTTCAACAACAAATACAAAACAGATTTATGTGTGAGTGCCAAAGCTCTTCGGTGGCTCCGTGCAGAATGCGAGAGGGCAAAGAGAAGTTCATCTTCCGTGGTAGAGACTGTAATTGATATCAACAGTCTCTATGAAGGACATAATTTTTTCTTGAAGATCACCAGAGCAAAGTTTGAAGAGCTCAACATTGATTTATTTGAGAAGTGCATGGAAGTTGTCAAGAAATGTGTGGAAGATGCCAAGTTGAGCAAGAGCCAAATCGACGATATTGTATTAGTAGGGGGTTCTTCACGAATAACAAAGGTGTAGGAATTGGTGGTAGATTTCTTCGAAGGGAAGAAGCTCTCCATGTAAAAATAGGCCCAATAAACACCAAAAGACAGGGCAAAACATAACAGCAATAAACATAAAAGAGGCAGGGCAAAACAGAGTTGAATAACTCAGAAATATATATTCATCTAACTTGCATTACATCCAAATGCCATGTATCTAGCAGCAATCTAGATGCTGTATCTAACAGTTATCCAGATGCTATATCCAGCAACCATCTAAATGCTCTATATGCAACAACTCTCTCTCCAATCACATATATATAGTTATAGAACCTTTGAAGCCTGGAAGCTTCTAGCTTTCTAGAAAACTCTTAAACCTGGAATGTTCTTTTCTAGAACATATCTTACAATATTCTTTTCTAGAATAGCTCCAGGAATGTTCTAGCTTGTGGAAGGCTCTAGAATCATTCTACAATTTTCTAGACAATCTTAATCCTTAACATCCCCCGTTAAGATTGGCTAGAATAATACAAAGAGAATACAACGAAGAGGGGAAATACAAACGAGAGGGGAACATTATACTACTATCCCCCCTTAATGTTCACCTCTAACATACCAAGCATTCTTCTATCATATTCTTTTTTCATGGCTTGTTTCTATTCTTTCTTCCCTCTAACTTGCTCATATGATATTGAATCTTTGAGCCTTCAACACTCATTATCTTCTGTCTAGCTGAAAAGTCATCTTCATCATCATCACTACCAACAATACCTCTAGCTTGTTCCAACTTGCATTTCTAGCAATAGCCCTACAAACAAAAATCACTCTAGCAATATATCAGGCCTGCAAACAAATCACTCCAGCAATACATTTCTAACTGAACCTCTAGCTGAACCGGAAAACATTCTAACTGAACCTCTTGATGGTCCTCTAGCTGAACCTAGAAAACATTCTAGCTAAACCAGGAAAACATTCTAGCTGAACCTGGTTGAAACTCTAGCTGAACTTGGGCTGATCCTCTAACTGAATCTTTTTTTTTCCAACAATCCCCTCAGCGTTACCCAAGGAGATTCGAACCCATAACTTAGCTCTGATACTATGAAAGAACAGGCCCAATAAACACCAAAAGACAGGGCAAAACATAACAGCAATAAACATAATAGAGGCAGGGCAAAATAGAGTTGAATAACTCAGAAATATATATTCATCTAACTTGCATTACATCCAAATGCCATGTATCTAACAGCAATCCAGATGTTGTATCTAACAGTTATCCGGATGCTATATCCAGCAACCATCCAAAGGCTCTATATGCAACAACTCTCTCTCCAATCACATATATATAGTTATAGAACCTTTGAAGCCTGGAAGCTTCTAACTTTCTAGAAAACTCTTAAACCTGGAATGTTCTTTTCTAGAACATATCTTACAATATTCTTTTCTAGAACAGTTACAGGAATGTTCTAACTTGTGGAAGGCTCTAGAATCATTCTACAATTTTCTAGACAATCTTAATCCTTAACACTCCAGAGCTGTAAATCCCGACGAAGCAATAGCTTATGGAGCTGTGCTTCAGGCAGCCGCGCTGAACAAGGAGGACGTTAAAATTGTCGTGGTGGATGTTACGCCTTTAAGTCTTGGAATTTCAGTAGATAAAGGTGTTATGTTGGTAGTTGTTCCACGAAATACTCCTCTTACCACTCGGAAGAAGACGTCAGTCACTACAGTATATGACGATCAGATAGCTGCAAGTTTTCCAGTTCACGAAGGGGAAAGACCTTTGGCTGCAGACAACAATCTACTAGGAAAATTTGTATTGACAGGGATTCCCCCTGCCCCATGTAAGGTGCCAAATATTAAAGTTTGCTTTGAAGTGGACGCAGATGGAATTCTGAACGTTTCAGCCCACGACAAGGGAAGCGGAGCACGGAGTGAGATTACTATTACTAACGAAGGCGGGAGACTGAGCATTGAAGAGATAGATAAAATGATAGCTGATGCAAAAAAATTTCGCAGGGAGGACGAAGAAGCAAGGTATAAGCTTGTTGCCAAAACCGCCCTGGAATGTTACGTTTGGAACATGAAAAAGAGGGCGATGAAAGCAAAGAGTGAAGGTTCTATGGACGCTGATGCGGCAGAAGATCTCATATCAACGATCACTGCTGTTGAGGAATGGTTGGATGACAACGACTCTGCGACAGTGGTTGAACTGCAGGACAAATTGAAGGAATTGGAGTTGAAATGTCCGCATTTGTGTTCCTCAAAGCAGTTTAAGTTTACTGAAGCAAAGGAATGAAAATAACAGATAATAATATAAACGATAAAACTCTTTTTGTTTTTTGAGGTAACAGTAACCAGGTACATACGATATTTCCTCTTCGTATTTCTTAACGCAGTTTTGATATTAAAACAAGATCTTTATAAATAATAATAATAATATATTTATAGCAGTTTCCTTGTTGCTTTCCCTGTGCATAAATTAATCTTGAATATGAAGATCCATGTCTATCAACAAACGTCGTGCAGATTCTAATTTCGATTTTGAATAAACACAAATCAATATAAATTTCATTTCACTGAATTTACATGTTGAATTTTGTTCTCTTAATATTTGACTTGAATAATAAGTTGTTATGGAAGAAAAAATGGGATTGGATGGATTCGTTCTTATCTTGAATTATCTGTAAGTAATATATTATTTTGTATTCATAATTAAATTTTGTATTATAATGTGTAGCCTTAAATACTCTTGAAATGTAAGAAGAGAATTTGTGAATAGGGTGTTGAATTATTTGATGGAATAGTAAATATTATTTCAAATAAATATTTTCTAACAATCAATATTTTCTAACAATCAATGTGTTTGTGGATCTTTAATAAAAAAGAGTTCTTACTCAAGTCAAACCATTAAATAAGATGAATGTGAAGGGTCTATCAATTTATTATCTATTGAAAAAAAAAAACTCGCATACTTGTTTATTCAATGTCAATTTATAACAAAAATTTCAAGTTAAATGTTATACATGTAAAATATACAATGGGTTTTCCCAATTACAATCAAAGAAACTTTAGACTCATGTCCTAAGGGAACTAAACACCTAGGATCATTATTCAAAATTGTCTTAATTGTATTCTTTATAATACATGGCAAGAAAGAAACAATATCCTTTAAGATGTAGAAACTACACAAGAACAATCCTAGGAAAGAATTAAAGTTGTAAGATTTTACAAATGTAATTTAAGTAGTATGATTTTACAAATGTATCTTGTAAACTACACATTCTTACGAAATTTTAATAATATATGTTGTATAATTGATTGTAGATCAATGCCACTTACTGAAAAGAAACATGATAACATGCATAAGGCCATTGTTTACTCTCTTGCCATGATAAGAATGATTCTAATTAGTGAAGGGACTACATATACTAGGGTTAAGCAATTTAGGGCTTCACTAGATGCAAAATTGGAAATGAAATTCACATCTATAGTTTATGAAATGAAAGTCTTTATAAATTATATAGTGAATATTTCATCCCATAAAATTCCCCCTCGACCTCAATCCACAAGGGACTAGCCATGGCATCAAAGAATGTGTATTGCAATGGAAGGTGCAAATTCAAGTGTTACATATTCATGTTTTATACTTTGCATGTTCTATAGTAAAGGGTAAAATATTATTTTCAATGCTATTTTGCCATGAAAAAAGTATCCATGCAATATTTTTGCATGAGCTATGTAATGTGTAAAACTATTTTTGATGTGGCTATTAATATCCACACGTATCAAAGCATTGGGTAAGAGATTAGTTATTCTATATGTGAATGGTTGAGTTGTATACAATAGCAAAAAATTTTACTATGTTGGGTTTTTTACCCAAAGAGTTTTTCTATGTGACAATACTACATATTGTCTTTATTTTCTATTTATTTTGTTATTGATTTTTATTGTACATGCACTTTTTTTCTCTACATGTGGTATTAGAGCTTAGTTTGAGCTGTATTCAAAGGGTTGGGGTTTTCCTATGCTTGTGATAAACTTTATCTTGAGTGGGAGACATCTGTGTTAGGATTTGCATGTGAATCAAAACAACAAGAAGTAAATGAAAAATTTAATTGAAAACATTTCAAGTTATGGAAGTTGAAGATGAAAGATTTATTCTTTGGTAGAGATCAATGGGTTGTATCACTTGGAACAAAGACTATAGGTATGAAGCATGAAGATTGGTTATTTATCATAAGGATGCTAGGATTTCAAGAAGATTATGTTTTTTAGATTTAGTTTTGTTGAATGTATTGACATAAGCCATGAAAAAGGAGTTATGAGAGAAGTTGGGGACTCTATATACATAAAGTATATAGCAAACATGCTTTTTCTACATAAGTTATATTTACTATGAATGAATGATAATGACTTTTTTGTAATATACAACCCCAAATTTTTTCCAAAATATTGAACAATGGTACACAGTGTTAGCACAACTAAACTCCTCCACACTTCTGATCACCAAGATCCCAACTGGACGAGGTGAAAGCATAATATGCTTCGGACTATAATTTTAAACATTGTGCAAACAACTAAACATTCATCTGCATATGCAGGCATCCACTTGTGCAGTGGAAATACTCCACTTGTTCAGTGGGTGGGAAAAGAAAGATAAACAATATGTTTCCTCCACACTGGCGGTAAACCATCCAGGGGTTATTATGTGTTTGCATAGGAAAATACAATGAAACCAAATACAGAGATATTCTTTAATACATGGTTAGACTAGGAGATTCTATTGTTGAGAAGTTTGAAGAAGAGTTTAACTGTTTATACCATGCAACTATCACTGCAGATTGTATGAGTTATTGCTGATGAAGATCACAGAGATCAGACCCATAGTGACATGTATGGCTGCTCACTAACATGGAAATTCCACCAACTCAATATGAGAAGTATCCTGTTGTGATGTTCACAACACGCCCCATTATGCTCCTTAGCAAAATGGGGACCCCTGCTGATGTCTAGCTTTTTGCTTCTGCTTGTGTTTTTTCTGCTTCCTGGCGGTCTGGTAAAAATGAAGGTCAGGTGCATCATCATCATGATATATGATGAGGTAGGTCATCATCATGAGGTCTGTTTGTCAAAGTTCATATTTTGTTTTTGTGACCTCATATTTTAAAAGAGCTTGAAATTCCATGCAGGTTTGCCTTTTACTTCACTTGAAAATTCGTCCATATGTGGAAGTTATGCACGGTCAAAGTCTTGGTCAAACCTGATATTCGCAGGAGGATCATCATATTTTTATATCCTAAGTCATGTTGACAGGATCATCATGATCTTGGTCTATCACCTGCTAAAAATCATGCAGTCGCAATATCCGGACGTCAATTTTAGGTGGTAGTTCCCTTTACCCGTCAAATGGCCTCAGGCGCATCATCAGCATCATGATTTTCTTAGGAGCGTCATATTTTATAAACCTGGTTTTGCTGTATGAGGACATCATCATCATATTTGAAACGCACCCCCCCGACAATATCCTGAGGTTCAAATATCATGATGACATCGGCTTTAAGTCAAGGTAAGTTCCCCGTCGAAGTGGTCTTTTGTATCGCAAGCATCATCATGATAATTCAACATTACCTGATCTTATATTATCATGCTGATCACCCAGACTTAGAAAAATCCACCTTCGGCATATTTGCGTGCGCGTGTTATAATCCTATCGCAAGGTCATCATCATGATATTTGCTGAACTTTGAATTATGATGATGACGACTCCATATCATCTTGATCTTTCACGGGTCATTTGCTGAAATTCGCTAAGTGATGGGGACAACATCATCATAAATCAAAGAGGATCATCATCTTCATATCCTCCTGATCTCCGGTTAGCGAATATCATGATGATCACCCTATCTATTCAGAAGTGGTCGATATTACATTTCTCAACAGCATCATCATATTTTGTAATATCACCCTAGCGCAAATATCATGATGACCTTAACTCATCTTTGTGCTCCGAAGACAAATTATGATGATGACGTCATCTGGATAACTCGATAAGGAGGATCATCATCATACATTTTTTATCCTGGCATATCGTCAACATCATCATGATCTTGTTTGTCCACCTGATATTTCGCAAAGTCCTCCTGCCGAGAAGAACGACCTTTTCCAAATATCCTGATGATCATCATCATCCTGATTTGTCTTCGGCAGGATATTTTTTCCCAAACATGATCCGGTTGGCGAAATATGATGATGACGTCATGTTTTAAGTTTAACAAAGGCCCCGGATATCATGATGACGTCATCCCGATCTGATAAACGAAGAAGCTAATATCCTGATGATCATCATCATCATTTTTTCTTTCAACAGGATATTTTCCAAAACACGATCAGGTTCACGAAATATGATGATGACGTCTTATTCCAAGTTCGACAAAAGCCCCAAATTCGATGATGATGATCATCATCTTGATCTTTCGAGAGGGTTACCTTGGCCGCAAAAGGGTCATATTCACTTCATCATCCTGATCATGCTCCTTAGGTGACCCGATATCACAAATATCCCCCTGATCTTAACCGAACATGATGATGACGTCATCCTTAGCATTTCAATGAAACCCGAATATCATGATGACGTCACCATCATCTTCCTTTCCTCGGCAGCATGATTATATTCATATCCTCCTATTCTTCTTCAACATGATGATGATGATGATGTTGTTCTTTTCTCCAATATGCAGAAGTGAAATATCATGATGATGAAGTATGTCGGCTAACATGTTTTTTTTGACGCACCGACAGGGATAGTCATGCCGATGGGCGGGAAATGAGGCGGTGGAATTTTAAAGCATTTTTTTTGGCGCCTCTGGCATTTTTCGGTCAGCGATGGTTGACCCGTGAATCTTGAGCAGTCTGAACGCATTTTTTTGACGCGTTTTGAGAGGATTTCTGGATCTGATTTTCTCCATCTTGCGCAGTCACCTGGGTTTAAACGGTTATTTTAATTTCATGCTGTTTTTATGATAAATGTGAAACTTATTGCTTGTCTTGTCTTGCAGGCTTGCAGTTGAGGAAGCAGCTGGAAAGTCAGCGCAGTGACCTCATGGAGGTAGAAGATCTGATCTCAGGAGCAAGAAGATAGAGATGAAATGCAAAAGGTCAAGGCCATTCAAGTAAAGAAGAAGGTTGCAGCTGAGGGTATTATCACAAAAGACAAACAGAAGTTATTACCTAGCTGCCGGAACTTCTCAGAAGGGGCAATATTTCACCCAGATTTGACCACTGCTCTGAGATATTTTTGAGAACTGGTTCACCTGCATTTATTGCTGTAACTAGGGGTTTGAACCAGGGGTTCAGTTAGGTTTTTTGCTGTAGTGAGGACAATCAGAATGTCTTTATATTGTGCCTCTCTACACTGTAATACTTTACAACAGGGGCTACACACAGGGATTTTAGGATTTTGCCAGAATTGTAGAGTCTTTCTGGGCATAGTTTAGAGTAGAAGAAGGAGGTCGCCTGTTTGTCTGCAGTAAGGTGCGTGTGGAATGTCTGGCTGCCTTACTATATCTGTAAAGCTTGTAAGTTCTCTGTAGTATGATCAATGAAACTAAGAGTCATTCTTACATTGTAAATCATGTATGGCTATTCGTTTCTAATACAATAGAATCTGGAGTTCTGCATCTATCTTCTGAGTGTTCTCCTGCTCTTCTTTGTGTTTTGAAATATCTTCTTTGAGAGCTTGCAATTTTAAATGTATGTTTGTGAAAATGCTCAGAACTTACATTTAGGGTTTTTACTGTGGATTTGATCAAACTACTGTGGTATTTACATAGTACATAACAGAAACACTTAGATCCTTCTGTAGATTAAGCGAGGTATAGATTAGATCTTTCTAACTTTTCCCAACCCATCTGAAATATTTAGCTGAAAACGTAGAAATCTAAAGGAAATTGTCTCAAATTTGAAGAAGCATGCATAACAGAGCTATAAGTAGACAGTTTTCATAAACAGATAAAGAAGAAAGCTGCAAAAATCCAAGAAAACCCTCTGAAACTTGCAGCCCGGTATCACTTGTATGTAAATGAACAGAATACTTGTTGAAATCTATGACCTCTTTGCATATTCTTAGTCCAGTAAACCACAAAACAAACCTAAACTACGTAAGGCCCCTTGAACATTACAGCTTCACATTGACCAACTGAACTTGACCAACCGAACCATTGTAGACTTGGGATTAGTTGAATCACCAAATGATTCCTTCTTGTCTTTCAAGTATAGTTTCAGTTCATTTTATGTGAATTTTAACTTATTGTTATGATTGCATCAAAACCGCCATCAACAGTTTTCTGGCGCTAGAAGAAGGGCCTGATTTGGTTTAGGGTTAATTTTCTGAGTTCAAATGCTATATTCTGAGATATGTTAGATCTCATAAAATTTCAAAAGGCCTAAAAGGGTGAAAAGAAGGTCCCATTTTTTTTTTTTAATGGACACATATGGGGACAGTTTTCAAGTTAACAGTCTTTTATTTCAGGGAGCTTTGAATGAACAGTTTTATTCTCAAAGTTTATATAATTTTTGTTTGTCCAGTTGTTGCAGGATACACCGGACTATTGAACACAATGAACTTAAATGTTTAACATTCCTCACTAGGATAGATTCATATTTGAAAGGACTAATTATTTTTTCAGATGTGTTCAGGGCTGAAAGCTGGCAGGAAAAAGAAATTTTGCAGCAACAAGCTAATACAACACTAGAAACTAATAGGTGGTTAGAAAATACAATAGAAAAATCAATTCTGGAAGGGAATGATAACAGAGCATCTTTTCTTAGGTCATATTATGGAGGGATTGATAGTAGGTCTCTACTTCCTAATACAGGAAAAGGGGAGTGCAAGTATAAGTCTTTTAAATCTTGTAGAGAGGAAACCATTTGTCAGGATAAGGTTTTTATTGCTGACCCTAATGCTTTTGGTAAAGACAGTAAAACATCTTTCCTTAAGTCATTTTATGGAAAGGAGAAATGTGGGCAAATGAAAAAATTAGAGTGCACTGAAATTGATGAGATCCCTACTATAAAAACTAGTGAAGTCATAGAGGAGAAAGTAAACCCCAATCCCATGACTGATTTCTCTGAATTGAATGACCAAGTTCCGGATTGTTGCAGGTTAATAGAAGCAGACTCCACACTGGACGATAAATGTGAGTCAGTTGATGACCAATTCTTAAAAATTGAAAATACAGAAGATCATGGAGCTGCTGTGCATAATCAGACATCACCCCAGCACCATGTTGAAAGTAAAACAGGGGAGTATTCCTATCAATCAAAAGATGTCGTCCCACCTTTACTCTCAAGTGATTTAGAAATGATTAATTTCTGTATGTCAGATTATGATGATGGAGATACTTACTTAAGTGCTGATGTGCAGGAAACTAATGAGAACATTGAGAAGTTTGCTAAATTTGAGGATAAACTGAACATCCAGAATGAAGAAACAAAGCTGGATGAAGATGAAGAAATGATACATCTAGAGTCATTCTTCTTTCAACTTGAAGAAGGACTAGACATAGAGCTGGGCAATGAAAATGCAGAGCTAAATGAAGAGCCAGCTATCAATGAACAAGTGTGTTCCACAGAGCTAAAGGCACATCAGGTTGTCTCTTTCCTTTCCTTAGTAAACAATGATAAATGCTATTTTGATTATGGAAATTCAAGAGATAGGACATGCTTATGGATTAATCATAACCCTGATGAGCAGCCTCAGTTACTAGTTAAGAGCTATTCTGATAAACACAATGAATCTAGAATATCAGAATTTTTTTCAGAATTCAAAGATAAATCTGCTATGATGAGGACCATAACTAGTACCCTGTTACTCCTGCACAACCTAAAGAAATATGCAAGTAGGGGTGTTCTTGGGTCTATTTCTTGGGTTTCTAAATTGCCTCGTAGAGGCTTGTATATAGTCTGGTAGGGTAGTTGTTTTTGTTTTTGTGTTTTTCTTTTGCTGTTTTCTTTTTTAGGTTGGTTGTTTGTATAGCTTGTCTTCTTTTTGTTTCTTTCTATTTGTACAGTTTTTTCTTTTGCTGTGTTGTTTGTACAGCCTGTTTGTTTGGTTTGTTTGTTGTCTCCTCAGCAGGGATCTTTATTTTACTGTAGAGTATTAAGGAGCAGAACTAGCAACCATTCAAAACAGTATATAATTTAGGATATTCAGGTTAACCATTTGCAATTTACACATAACTTGTCATTGTCATGAATGTAGAGAGTTGTTCATCTTCTGAAGTTTCGTATTCAATAAATGTGATTGAGAATTCGAAGCAGGTTTCTCATGATGACACACCTAAAATCCTTGGGTTTGTTGAACCTACCAGTGTAGATATTAGGTGAAAAATCAGAGGTCACCCTTGCTACCATTACAATTCTCAGCTTAATTTCAGCAAGTGCCCACTCCTTGCATCATGAAGTTACAAATTGCTATATCTTATGAAATCTTTCAAAATTAGAAAACAAATAAATAAATAAATAAATGAATAAAGTGGATTATACTGAAAATCCAGATTAAGCCATCTAAGTAACTCTACCGGGGCTATGGACGCTCGCTGGCAGTGGGGCTCTACTTAGGAGAATTGTAACGATAACCTTGCCGGGGCTATAGACGCTCGCTGGCAGCAAGGCTCTATCCGGTCGGCTATGAGGGAATATCCTCACCTACGTAGGCTAATGTCAGTCACTGGTTTGTTCAACCGATCTTCAAGATGAGGATAATTAATCACATGCACACAACTAAACTGAAAATAGAAATTCATGCATCTTTATTGAACACTTTGAGTCTCAAGCTGAATAGTAATTTGCAGGAAAGATAGTTGGAAGTTATGAGTTCATTTCACCTAGTTTCCTTAAACACTTTGAATTTAATTGTTTGGTTTTGGTTGCTAGTTGTTGTGATGTTCACAACACGCCCCATTATGCTCCTTAGCAAAATGGGGACCCCTGCTGATGTCTTGCTTTTTGCTTCTGCTTGTGTTTTTTCTGCTTCCTGGCGGTCTGGTAAAAATGAAGGTCAGGTGCATCATCATCATGATATATGATGAGGTAGGTCATCATCATGAGGTCTATTTGTCAAAGTTCATATTTTGTTTCTATGACCTCATATTTTAAAAGAGCTTGAAATTCCATGCAGGTTTGCCTTTTACGTCACTTGAAAATTCATCCATATGTGGAAGTTATGCACGGTCAAAGTCTTGGTCAAACCTGATATTCGCAGGAGGATCATCATATTTTTATATCCTAAGTCATGTTGACAGGATCATCATGATCTTGGTCTATCACCCGCTAAAAATCATGCAGTCGCAATATCCGGACGCCAATTTTAGGTGGTAGTTCCCTTTACCCGTCAAATGGCCTCAGGCGCATCATCAGCATCATGATTTTCTTAGAAGCGTCATATTTTATAAACCTGGTTTTGCTGTATGAGGACATCATCATCATATTTGAAACGCACCCCCCCGACAATATCCTGAGGTTCAAATATCATGATGACATCGGCTTTAAGTCAAGGTAAGTTCCCCGTCGAAGTGGTCTTTTGTATCGCAAGCATCATCATGATAATTCAACATTACCTGATCTTATATTATCATGCTGATCCCCCAGACTTAGAAAAATCCACCTTCGGCATATTTGCGTGCGCGTGTTATAATCCTATCGCAAGGTCATCATCATGATATTTGCTGAACTTCGAATTATGATGATGACGACTCCATATCATCTTGATCTTTCACGGGTCATTTGCTGAAATTCGCTAAGTGATGGGGACAACATCATCATAAATCGAAGAGGATCATCATCTTCATATCCTCCTGATCTCCGGTTAGTGAATATCATGATGATCACCCTATCTATTCAGAAGTGGTCGATATTACATTTCTCAACAGCATCATCATATTTTGTAATATCACCCTAGCGCAAATATCATGATGACCTTAACTCATCTTTGTGCTCCGAAGACAAATTATGATGATGACGTCATCTGGATAACTTGATAAGGAGGATCATCATCATACATTTTTTATCCTGGCATATCGTCAACATCATCATGATCTTGTTTGTCCACCTGATATTTCGCAAAGTCCTCCTGCTGAGAAGAACGACCTTTTCCAAATATCCTGATGATCATCATCATCCTGATTTGTCTTCGGCAGGATATTTTTTCCCAAACATGATCCGGTTGGCGAAATATGATGATGACGTCATGTTTTAAGTTTAACAAAGGCCCCGGATATCATGATGACGTCATCCCGATCTGATAAACGAAGAAGCTAATATCCTGATGATCATCATCATCATTTTTTCTTTCAACAGGATATTTTCCAAAACACGATCAGGTTCACGAAATATGATGATGACGTCTTATTCCAAGTTCGACAAAAGCCCCAAATTCGATGATGATCATCATCATCCTGATCTTTTGAGAGGGTTACCTTGGCCGCGAAAGGGTCATATTCACTTCATCATCCTGATCATGCTCCTTAGGTGACCCGATATCACAAATATCCCCCTGATCTTAACCGAACATGATGATGACGTCATCCTTAGCATTTCAATGAAGCCCGAATATCATGATGATGTCACCATCATCTTCCTTTCCTCGGCAGCATGATTATATTCATATCCTCCTATTCTTCTTCAACATGATGATGATGATGATGTTGTTCTTTTCTCCAATATGCAGAAGCGAAATATCATGATGATGAAGTATGTCGGCTAACATGTTTTTTTTGACGCACCGACAGGGATAGTCATGCCGATGGGCGGGAAATGAGGCGGTGGAATTTTAAAGCATTTTTTTTGGCACCTCTGGCATTTTTCGGTCAGCGATGGTTGACCCGTGAATCTTGAGCAGTCTGAACGCATTTTTTTGACGCGTTTTGAGAGGATTTCTGGATCCGATTTTCTCCATCTTGCGCAGTCACCTGGGTTTAAACGGTTATTTTAATTTCATGTTGTTTTTATGATAAATGTGAAACTTATTGCTTGTCTTGTCTTGCAGGCTTGCAGTTGAGGAAGCAGCTGGAAAGTCAGCGCAGTGACCTCATGGAGGCAGAAGATCTGATCTCAGGAGCAAGAAGATAGAGATGAAATGCAAAAGGTCAAGGCCATTCAAGTACAGAAGAAGGTTGCAGCTGAGGGTATTATCACAAAAGACAAACAGAAGTTATTACCCAGCTGCCGGAACTTCTCAGAAGGGGCAATATTTCGCCCAGATTTGACCACTGCTCTGAGATATTTTTGAGAACTGGTTCACCTGCATTTATTGCTGTAACTAGGGGTTTGAACCAGGGGTTCAGTTAGGTTTTTTGCTGTAGTGAGGACAATCAGAATGTCTTTATATTGTGCCTCTCTACACTGTAATACTTTACAACAGGGGCTACACACAGGGATTTTAGGATTTTGCCAGAATTGTAGAGTCTTTCTGGGCATAGTTTAGAGTAGAAGAAGGAGGTCGCCTGTTTGTCTGCAGTAAGGTGCGCGTGGAATGTCTGGCTGCCTTACTGTATCTGTAAAGCTTGTAAGTTCTCTGTAGTATGATCAATGAAACTAAGAGTCATTCTTACATTGTAAATCATGTATGGCTATTCGTTTCTAATACAATAGAATCTGGAGTTCTGCATCTATCTTCTGAGTGTTCTCCTGCTCTTCTTTGTGTTTTGAAATATCTTCTTTGAGAGGTTGCAATTTTAAATGTATGTTTGTGAAAATGCTCAGAACTTACATTTAGGGTTTTTACTGTGGATTTGATCAAACTACTGTGGTATTTACATAGTGCATAACAGAAACACTTAGATCCTTCTGTAGATTAAGTGAGGTATAGATTAGATCTTTCTAACTTTTCCCAACCCATCTGAAATATTTAGCTGAAAACGTAGAAATCTAAAGGAAATTGTCTCAAATTTGAAGAAGCATGCATAACAGAGCTATAAGTAGACAATTTTCATAAACAGATAAAGAAGAAAGCTGCAAAAATCCAAGAAAACCCTCTGAAACTTGCAGCCCGGTATCACTTGTATGCAAATGAACAGAATACTTGTTGAAATCTATGACCTCTTTGTATATTCTTAGTCCAGTAAACCACAAAACAAACCTAAACTACGTAAGGCCCCTTGAACATTACAGCTTCACATTGACCAACTGAACTTGACCAACTGAACTTGACCAACCGAACCATTGTAGACTTGGGATTAGTTGAATCACCAAATGATTCCTTCTTGTCTTTCAAGTATAGTTTCAGTTCATTTTATGTGAATTTTAACTTATTGTTATGATTGCATCAAAACAGTCATCAACATATCCCTGCAAGGAAAATTGTATTATGCTGATTGTAATTCTCCGGGAGATAATGGACCGTTCTCTGCTGCAACAGATTGGTATCTACTGAGATCCTTCATAGATCAGCTACCATTGTATAGTAGTATCAAAGAAACTACCTATCTTTACCCAATCTCAATGACAATGCCAGGATGAAGCTTACAAGACTAATCTTGGAAGGACCACTATTCACATTCCCAGACTATATGATCAGACTGTAACACTTAATGTCTTAGATCTTTTGCTTCTGCAGACAGGAATGTACGGCCTGGAAAGGTACAGAAGATAAGGGACATGTCTTGATTCTTAACCAAATCACTTGAAACCTCTTCTAACATAAATATATAGGGATGACTGAAATAATGCCAAAGATTCAAGTCACAAACTTCAGTGCTTTAATTACTGAAATCAGAAATGACTTTCAGCCAGTACGGCCTCCCAAAATATGGATATGATCATAGAAATTCCAAAACTGCCTCAAAACTCTTGAAATCACTCACAACAGAAGTGGTTGATCAAGGCAATGACTTAGCAAACACTAAACACTGCATAGTTAATACATATATATTGTTATGAAGATCGACTCTTATTTGAAAGTACGGCAGTGATGGTACGAGAATGTATGAAGGATCTTAGATATGCATCAAAAACTCATAGTTTGTAGATGGAAAGGATCGCCCAAGGATATCAATAACATCCCACTAAAACTCAGATTTCACAATAGATTTAACAATTTTATTTTAGAATATGCCAACTTTGCATAGTACGGCCAAGATTTAGTACGGAAGCTTGAGAAATCTCATAGACAGTCTAAAACCCATGAAGGAAGTGTGGAAGGATGTTATTAAGATAAGACAAATACATACAAAACAAACTCCAAGCCAAAGAACTCATGATCTTTTATTTTTTCAAATCTCCAATGTCTACATAGTACGGCCTGTAGTGTACGGCTAAGAACAAGAAGAACCAGCCAAAACAACTATTGACTCTAATATACTCAATATGTAAATCAAATCCGTTCTCAATACAATATAGATAGCTTGCACAACAAAACTTCTCAACTCCAATCTCCAGCTTCAACACAATGGTGATTTCTGTGTGAAACCACATTCAAACTGCAGAGGGTTTTTGTCCTCAAGAGATTTCTACAAGAGGGTTTTCGTCCTCAAGAGAATATGGAAGAACTCACAGGTTCAATCCATCTGCAAACAAATTCAATATCAAAAACATAAACCCTTTCAAATGAGAGCTCATTCTCTTTTATAAGGCACTGGAGGAGTTACAAAGGAAATGAATTATTTCTTGAAAATAATAGCATTTTCCTTCCAACTTAAATTATTTCTTTTTTCCTCCACTTAAGTGCTCATTTTTATGTGCCTACATAAAAGAATATGTTTTTCCCTTTCTAATGAGCTATAACACTTAATAATTTAATAATTATTTTCACCCCTAGGAAATTAAGTGAAAATAATAATTAAAATAGCTCATTAAATATTAAATTTTGCGGAAAATCCCAAACGGCCTCCGAATGCAAAATAAACTGAACCAATATGCTTTGTAAGGTTTGGGATGTGCAACGATGCCTTCTGGGTGACTTTCCAAAAATAGAAAACTCCTCCAAGAATCTTGGAGAGCAAACCAGAAGCCCGATCAAACTTTAGAAACCATCACTGTTACCCAGAACATCAACTGAGCTCAAAACTATGACAACATTATCCATTTACACAAGGAAAACCCAATTAACTGTTCTGCAGATTGAACTAACACCACTCCAAGAACATTGGAGTTCTTCCCAAACATGTTGGATAGCCTCCAAAAGACTAGGAACAAGCACAAATGCCCATAATAATCAACGTGCCAAAAATGGAACATTACATTTTTGGATGAACATTTGAACACCTTCAGTATTGTGGTAAGTTACTTTCTATTAAAATTAAAATAGATGATGAAGAAAGGTGTATCAATTTGCTTTTATCTTTACTTTATTCCTAGGATAATTTAGTTATGGTAATTACTAGTACTACTTATAAAATATAAATTTACGATGTAGTAGTAGCCCTATTATTAGAAGAAATGAGATGGAAATTTGTATATGATTATTAATTGAAGGATGCCTTGATTGTAAGAGGCCATTCTTGAGAAGGAAATAAAAAATATATCAAATGATAAGATCATAGGGGATAAGAGATCAAATTCTAAAGGTAAATATAGTGCTCCGATGAAAGTTGAAAGAAGTACTAGAATTATAATTTGTAATGCCCCTTGCATTTTGGCTTGTGATAGTTGTTAGTTTCATATTTCTCTTTGCCAGTTCTGAGACAGTTACTAGTCTTTCACTGAATTTATACAGTTCTGAGACATTTGGATTAGTAGGTTATGGGTTATGTTTACTTTGATTTTGATGGACTATGTTCGATTGATATAGTTAGACATGTGTTATGAGGTTATCATGACATTATTATTATTACTTTTGTTATGATGTGTTGGACATGATTAGTAATGGATTAATATTTGCATATTTTTTTAGATCCGTTGATATCTATTTTCAATTGCAGTGGTTATAATCTTGTTCAAGAGTAGGGATGGTATAGTATTAATCACTTCGAGTTCCCTACTACACCATAATTCTCTAACTCTCTGTCTGTAGACATAGATGTATTTGATCATATACAACCAATTGTTTAGATGCAAGCTATAGGTATCGAGCCTTGACTCCCCCTGATATAGCAGGCTTGAGTGGGCTCTTGCACTAATGGGTATTAGTGATGGGAGATAATATGAGGTCTATTCCACTAGGTCGGTCCTTGTCTTCTGTTGTGGTCTCGAGTCATGTAGTGATGCTTGGTTCTTGCCTTTTATATTTGGTAATCTTGTGTTGTGGAGTATCGTCGAGTGTGTTAATTATACTCATGTGTAGTTGGATAATAATTTAAAAATTTATTATTAAAATAATAACGCTTCCTTCATGTTTTATTGATTAATATTTGGTTTAGCCGTGAACTTAGAGTAACACCTTAGTAAAAGCCCAAAATAGACTAGAATTGTTTGTTTGGTTATCCAAGAGTAATTGTATCATAAATTGTGGTTACGGGTAATTAGTATTTTTTGGTTAAGAATAATTTCTGGTAAGTGAATTAATGCCATGAGTTGTCAATTTTGAAATTGTAAGATTTGGGATCTCTTTTTATAGCAAGATTTTGAATTCTCGGAGGAGTGGGATGCTGGGTAATGGATGCATATCTGCATTAATTTATGAGCTGAACCATTTTTATTTTGGGAGAAATTTTGTTCTAAGGGGGAGTTGGAAAGAGAACTGAGTTATTGGGGAGAAGGACAGAGAATTCAGTGGTAGGAATTGGAGAAATTTTGAGGTGGGACTGAAATTTGGGTATGTGATTTGTCTCTCTCTGTGAAAATTTACAATTGTTGTAGCTTGTAAGTTAAATTTTAATACAACATGTTCCGTGTGTGTAATTTGCATGTCCTATAAAATGGAATTTAAATATCTCTATGGCTTATATCATCTTGTGCCTATGAAGTCGAATGTTGCTCCAACCTCTATAGATTCTTTCGAGATGTTACTCTTCAGGTTTAGCCTTTGTCTTAAACCTTCTTGAAATTCATAAGCCTAATCATCTGTAACCCTTCGATGTGATCTCAATCCTAAGAAATAGATGACTCAATTTTAATCTTTTACAAATCTCTTATCCCATTCATTCTTGCAAAGTTATCTCACATATGCATCTCTCAGACAGAAGTGAAATGCCCAGAAGAAAGAGTATCCATTATGCACATCAATGTGCCTTTCTCTACTAACAAATTGCTACTACCCTTATTCAGTGGCAACTTGAATGAGTTGACTGCATCTGAGCCTATTTTATGCTCCACCATTCCTCAGAAGGCCTTTACATATTCTTTTCCATGTCACCTTGCGTAGAGTGCAATACCTTGTATATTCCTTGCTTGTGAATGAAATTTAGTTTTCCTTGTTCTTTTATTGAACCTTCTGTTGCATATGAGCTTTACATTTATCTTTATCCGTGTGTCTTGTACTGTCATTTAATGGTGTTATGCCCTGCATGTAATCATATCAAACTTCCTTTTTAGATAGTTGAATTCTTTCTGGTTTTCTTCCAAATGTGGTCTGGCTGAATATTTGTTAAATCTGCCTCATTTTCAAAACCCTAGAGAACACAAATTGTATAAGCTTTGTGGAAGATTTCTATGTGCCAAGCCATATATATTTTTGTGTGATAAAAATTGGAATGTGAGTCATTTTGTTTTGGCAGTTGATCTTTCTTTTTCAAGTTTCTTTGTTTACTATGACTAGTTGACTGCGTTATCTAGTTTAGACATAGAGTTTTGGCAGTTTCTTTCCAAATACTGTAGATTCTAATTAAACCTATTCCATGTTTTAAGCCAGAATGACCACATAGCCAGATTGTTAGAGTGTTTTATAGGGTAAGGTATTTGTGTTTGTGGTAGTCACTAGTAGTAGACTGTAGTATTTGAGGGTCGGTATCACGTAGTATACTAGTTAGTCGAAACGTATAGCAAAGAAAATGTGTATACTTTAGCATATTGTTATCATCATAGGAGTCTTCGAGTTGGTTGAAACTAGTAGCAAGTTACATGTTTTTGAAGTCGCCTTTTTATGTCATTGTAGTTTGTAAGGTGGTGAAAGGGAATCACATTTGTTAAGTGTTTTATTGAAATATGTAGTCACCCTTTTAGTGGTTAGGGTAGTCGAATGGATGCTAGGAGTTATATTGTTTTGTTTTGTTCTATTAAACTATAGTCGTCGAAGGTAATTCGGTAGTCTATTACCCTTAAGAGAAATAATTGTATTTTGAAGATTTTTTGTTAGGATAATATAGATGGTAGATAGTAGCATGCCAATAGAGACTTTTACGAATAGGAAAATACATACGCTTGTGTTGAAATTTGTAAGCGGTAAAATGTTAGGGAAATGTATATATGTTTGTAGGGTTTTGAATTGAAATGATGTTTGGTTAGATGTTAGTTGGGAATCTATGGTTGTAGGAAATTATGTAGGTTATAATGTTTTGATTTGAAATTTTAATATGCTAGATGGTAAATTATATTTGGGAAAAGAAATATATTTGTAATTTTAGAAGATCTCATTAGGAATGGTAGTCAGTATCATGTTGATAGTAATATATGCAAATAGGAAAAATGTATTCACTTATAGTGGTGGTTATTAGAAATTAGTAAATGGTAAGATGATTAGGAAAATATTTGTATATGCTTGTAGTGCTTTCATTAGAAATTGTAATTGTTAAACGTTAATTGGTAATTTAGGCTTGTAGGTAAAAATGCACAATGTTTTGTTTTGTAATTGAAATTGTATAATGAGAGACGATAATCTAGGATTATAAGAAATATATTATGTTATAGTTGTTCATTAGAAAATTGTAATAATTAGATGGTGGACAAAAAATTCTTGTCATTATAGAAAAAATATTCTTATATTTGTGGTTGTTCATATTAGGATGTGTTAGTAGTAAATCTTAGATGGAAAATTCATGCTTGCAAATATTTATAATGGCATAGAAGATGGTAGTTGTTAGGAAATTTAGTTAGGGAATTTATTGTAGAGAGAATTGTTAATGTCGTGAACTGGAATCTTCTTATAAATTGATGTTACTTCTCATAGTTAATTTCATGTTTTGATTAGGAGTACATTGAATCTCTTTGCCCGATTTTCTTCCTGGTCATATCTTTATGCTTGTATTGGACCATTGTGCTTACCTTGGGGTGGATTTTATGCTTGAGAGATGTCATGACTTCTTGGTGTCAAGACGCGAAAGCGTTGTCCTTGTCAGAAATGGTTCTTTGACATTAGCTTTATGTTCTACCTTTCTACTCTAGAGGTGTGGTCTCTTGGATTTCGGTACCGTATTGTGGTATGTCATTGTGATGAGTTAAATGAATCAAGTCTATTTTGGAAAGGGAAAAAAAGTCTTGTGAACTTGGAACTTGTAACGGTTTAAGTAATGTATTGGATTGTGGATGTTTAGTGGTTTCTTGTCCATGCATGTCCTTGGTTTCCAGATGTTGAGTTAAGGAAAGGAAGTTGTAGGAAGGAGAGTAGCTTCCATGGTGGGGCCGGCGCCCGAAGTGGTTGCCTGGATAACCCCATGGAAGTTGTAAACAAGTGATAATTTTAAAATATATCTAGGTGCGTCGGGTAGACTTTCACATAACAAGATAAGTATGTTGCCTCACCCATGCCTTGAGTTATCTCAAAGGCTAAGGATGGGATGAGAAGGCCTGGTCGGCAAGGTTGACCTCCTTGTCCACATGAAAGGATGTGTCGGCTCTGCATGTGTCACCCTATGGGGCCGGTGCCAAGGGGTCGCTGGGATAACCATAGATGGGGGCTGGCTTCTAGTGAGAGATAGCCTGGATAACCCATGATTAGGACCATCTGATGACACTCTCCTCACTGTAGCTTAGCTACTTCCCTATTTATGCTTTCATTGCTACCTCTGGAGTGATGTCTTGTCTCATGCAGTTCTGTTGATATGGTTGGTTGTGTCATGTCTGTTTCATTTGGTTATATTGGATGTTGTTACTTTGGCTCAGTGGAATCCTCGTTGTTATCTCCTAGCTTGGAGGGGTGGACCTTAGGGTTCCACATGGTTGGGTTGTAGAGCTATCCATTGGTCTTCTTGGAGATTCAGTTTGAGTCCAGTGCAGAGGAGTTCTAGTTCCAGATTGCTTCCCATCTTCATTGATGGTGTATACTTTCATATGTATTCTTTTGTAAACTGACGTGATCGGTCTTGTAATCTTATATTATAACTTTGTATTTTAACTATCTTGTAAACATGAAAGTTGTTCTTCTGTAGTATCAGTACAATGTATATCTATTGTGTGGTTTTAACTTTATATTCACTAATGTAGTTATGTTGCCCTAGATGTGTTCAAAGTGCACTTTTCTTTATGTTGTGTATTATGATATCTTTGGTTATTAATAATGCAATTTCTCGCTTTCAAAGAAAAAATTTATTTCTATAATTTTGTACTTTTAGTCTAGCACTCTAGGGTTGCATGATAGGGTATCACATAATTTATGGTAAAACAGAGCATTATAAGAGGAACTATAGATTTAAAAAAGTTAAAAAGGATAAGTCATTTGATGACGCCCCTTAGATATAGAATCAAAGAATTCTATAGAAGACTTGGGTGATGTTTTCTTGGGTATTTTATGTTCATATGAATGCCATAATGCATGGTTGATTGACTTAGGTGCTTCTTTCTTATATGATTCCCCATAAGGAATGGTTCAATTACTATGAGACAACTAGTGGAGATGAAGTATACTTAGTATATAATTTTGACAAACAAGATTATATGTTGAGGAAGAGATACTTGCTAAGACTCAAATATGGAAGACTTAAAATCCTTCTTGGTGTTTTATACATTCCAAGTTTGATTTAAAATCTCATTTTGGTAAGTAAAATAAATGATGTAGGTGTGTAAGTGATATTTAATAAGGATGGATGCAAAATGGTTTATGGTGCTATGGTGTTGGTAAAAGGCGTTCATTTAGGAACACTATTTAAACTTGAGACAAACATTATAAAAAGTGGGTGTAATACTTTTGTTGTTCCTAAGGTAAATAATATTGCAAACTAGGCTTCTGTGTACTTGCTACAATGTTGACAATGTTATGGCACTAGTGGATGGGACATATTTGAGAGAAAGACCTTCAAAATTTAAAACTAAAGGTATGGTTGAAGGAATTCATAATTGTCAATTAGATTTTGGTTTTTTTGAGCATTGTGTATTTGGTGAGTAGAGGTTCATGTGAATCTTTCCAATAGTGCTACAAGATAAGAATGGATTTTTCACTTAGTGCACAGTGATGTGTTTAGACTTTCAATGGTTCGATCCCCGGGCAAATTTATCTCCTATGTTATTTTTATGGATGACTTCTCAAGAAATGATCAAGGGTATATTTTGTTTAGAATAAATCTCATGTTTTCAATAAATTTAAAAAGTTTAAGGCTCTAGAAGAAAATTAGATAGAAAAGAAAATAAAAGTTTTGAGAAGTGATAATGGGGGAGAATATTTCTTAGATGCATTCGAGTAGTTCTACAAACAATATAATAGAAAGGAAAAAGACCACTTCTTGTACACCACAACAAAATGGAGTTGAATAAATAATGAATAAAACTTTGATAGATAAGGCTTGAAGCATGCTTAGTGGTGTAGGTTTGTACGTGGACTTATGGATAGATGTAGTAACAATTGATTTTTATCTTATCAATAGATCACCCACTAAGTGTATTTTTTAGATAAAACTCCATAGGAAGAGTGGCCAGTAAGATATACTCTCTAAAAAATTTAAAGAATTTTAGTTTTGTGCTTATATATATATCCACAAACAAGAAAGGACTAATCTAGACTATAAATAAAGAAAGTGTATATTTATAAGATATAAGACTAGTATTAAATGATATAGTTCTTGTGGAATCTAGAAACAAAAAATGGAATACGATTTTAATGTAGTTTTAGAGAAGGTAAGAGTGTTCCAAAATAGAAAATACAACCAAATGAAGAACATGTAAAAGTTCATGTTATATTAGAAGGGGAAAGATCTATATTTGAATTAGAAGTCATTAGACAAGATGAATAAAAAAGTGAGTTGGTAGAAGAAAATGTGGAACTAGACAATACTAAACTAGAAGGTTTAGTTTTGAGAAGATCAAACTAGGTAAGAAGATTACCAAAAAGATGTAGGGATCCTAGTTTCTATTTTGCATTTATTCTATCAAATTTATTTGTTATTAGTGAAGATACTGGGGATATTAATGAGGCACTTGGATTAAATGAAAAAGAATCTTGGGAGGAGGCCATGGAGGAATAAATGAAGTCCTTAGTTAAAAATCAAACTTGGGACTTGTTTAAATTACCCCCTAGAAAAAAAACCATTATCTATAAATGATTGTTTAAAAAGAAGTATATTATAAAACAAAAATAGAGAAGTACATAACTCATTTACTAATAGAGGGATTCTCTCAATTGAGGGAATTGATTTTGCAAAAAAAAAAATCTCCTATTGCTAAACTAACATAAATTATATTTTTATTAGCTACTACTTTTTCTCTTGAAATTGTATAGATGGATGTAAAGGCTACATAGTGAGATTTAGGAAGAAATCTGCATGGAAATCGTAATGTTAAAACATGAAAGGTAAAGAGGACTTAGTGTGTATGCTGAAAAAGTCCATTTATAGCTTGAAGGAATTGGCAAGGATGTGGACTTAAGAATTTGAGAGATATGTTTTGGGACTTGGGTTCAATCGAACAAAAATTGATCCTTGTGTATATTTAAAACATGAAATTGAAATTTTTTTATTAAAGTTTTTTACATGGATGGCATGCTGTTATTTGGTAACAATAAGAAATTTATTAGTTTAGCTAAGTTTCAGTTATCATCATAGTTTGACATGAAAGATCTTGGTTCTGTAAAGTTTATTTCAAGCATGGAAGTTAAAAGGGAACATGTAAACAGGAAATTGTAATTACCTCAAAGGGAATATGTTGAAATAATCTTGTAGATATTTAGGATGAACAATAATAAAATTTTGAGTACTCTATTTCTTGATAACATTTTTTTTTTCTAAACAATGTCCTAAAATAGAAGAGGAAATCAAGGAAATGTGTTAGGATCCTTATTCTAGTGTTGTTGAAACCTCATGTATGTAATGGTCTATACTAGACCTAACATTGCACATGTAGTTAGAGTTGTGAGTAGATATATGTTCAAACTAGGTAAAGAACATTGTAATATTGTACAAATAATGTTAATATATTTAAGTGGCACCTCAAAGTATGAGCTATCTGCTACTAAAGAAGAGTTAGTGAAAATAAAAATTTGAATCTACAGTTTATTATATATTCTATTTGGTTGGATATCTTGATTATCAAGGATCTACAAATGGCTATATTTAGTCTTTTTGGATGTGTAGTGGGCTAGATGAGTAAGAGGTAGGTAGTGGTTGCATTATCTACAATAGAGGTAGAGAACATGGTAACAACTCATGTGTGTAAGCAAGTAGTGTGGTTACAAAGGTTGTGCTTGGCAGTTGGTCTATTACAAAAAGAAGTAAGGATTACATGTGATAGTTAGAGTGCAATATGTTTGGAAAATAATACCTCTTATCATGGTTGGGTAAAGCATACTAGAATATAGTATTATTTTGTGAGAGAAATGGTTAAAGGCAAATGCGTACTGTAGTAAAAAGTTGATATAGAAGAGAATGTCATTAATTCATTGACAAAAGTTGTGAGTGTTGAGAAATTTCTTCATGAAAAAAATTAATGCGCATGGTTTCTCTCAACAATTGAAACTCCAAAAGTTTGGTACCTATGTAAAGTATTCAACAAGTGGGAAATGTTGGATAAGTGTTGTATACTTTGCATATTTTCTAGTTAAGTGGGATGATATCATATAATGAGTGGATTAAAAAAGTGTAGCCTCCTTAGTTCCAAATGATTGAGATACTGAAAGGAACCAAGGTACATGTAAACACTTCCTACACTAATTTAATGAGGAGAATATTGTGTAAATTTTTAATCTTTACAATTATAGAAAGTAGAACCACAACATAAAATAAACAATATACCATAACACAAGGTATGTGGGGAAAATGCATTTTGATAGAAAAACCCCACACTCCAAAGTAGCCCAATGTATTATTTAATAATATTAAATAACATTATAGTACACTTGTAGGGCAAACCTTTATAGGAGTATCACTGGTCAACATTCAATTATGTAGTAATTTCATGAATCCGTACCTTCAAATTACACTTTATAAACTACAACTCCAAACACCAAGTTATAGAAAAGAATTCAAACTGGAAACCATAAATTGTTTAGGAAAACCATTAGAAAAAATACAAGAAGTATGATGTCCAAACCTAGGTTTGAATTCCAATGCCACCTTCTTGGTCTGGGTCCTTGATATTTTTAGCATATCTCTTATACATATTACAACTATCATAACTTATCATATTTGACCAACCAACTCGGGTACCCCAATTTGTCCTCATTCAACCTATTCAAAGATGCTCTGTGACAAGTGTCCACACCTATCATAATGCGGGTCAAGATTCTAATGTAACTCCCTCTTACATGCTCTTATGCATCATGAGAATATATCACAAGTATCTCTTGTCATGTTTGCCTTACACACACACCACAAGATGCCAAAACATGGAAAACTATGCCAAGTCAAAATGTGATGCCAAACTCCTCATGTCAGGACAAAAACTTACTAAAGATGATATCCAAGTCACCTTCAAGTAGGACACCAACTCTTCCACAAAAAGAAAATACACTATAAGATGAAATAGTGAATGCATACAAAATACTTAAAATAAACATTAGGAGAGCAAGGTTGTGACACATTTTCCCAACATTCTCCCACTTGTCGAAAACTATACAAGAGAAAAAGGGAAACACACCAACACCGAAATCTAACTACTAGCGGTTGAAAGGCCCATAGACTCACTACACCATGGGTGAGTGCATGAAGTTGGGTCCACTTTTTAGCCAAAATGTGAGTTTTTTCTTGAAAATAAAAGTTTTTCATAGTTAACATAAAAATTTGAAGCACTTACGCAAAATACTAACATGGTATAAAAATTATGTCATTTCAATGTAAATGTCAAGTGGGAGAATGTTGGGATTAGGTTCATTCACCTTGCAAATCCTTAGACATTTTTAATTGTTTTAATTAACATTGTTGATAAATAATTTTTATGTCTATAAGGATCATGGAGAGGGTAGACTTGGATGCCCCTCTATGTGGGAGAAACATTATTTATGAGTATTTATTCTCTCACATATCATTGTAGTGGCATTTAAGTTAGGAGTTACATTTGGGAAGATATTAGAAGTTGGGTAAAGATAGGGTGTGTAAGAGGATCTCCTACAAATGGATCCTATGATAGATTTGGCCAATCTTCCCATAGAGTGCCTAGTATTGGGATCTTGGTCAATTTGGCTACTATGATAGAATCTAAAACACTTATCACACATATGATGGGTATAAGGTGTGTAAGAGGAGTTACTTACTATTTAGTGCAATTGACCAATTTTGGTGAGGTGTGAGATTCCCCATAAAGGATTTGGATGCCTAGACTTGGGTGTAGTATTGGCCACTTGTTTCAGAATACCATTCATGGTATCTTGTATTCATCTCTCCTATAGATTGGTGCCTTGAGATTGTATTATTATGATATTGTTTTGCAGGTTATTCAAGCATTGTTATGCTGTTAGAATTCAAAGACATAAGCATATTGTGATTGTAACTATTGATGCATAAATTTGTGGGTCTAACCTAGCAACAACATGGGAAACTTCAGAGATGTGGGATTGACCCCTGAAGTAACCTCTAGATTTTAAGGAAGCTAACTCTTCCGTTTTGCAATGGGGGTTTGGGAAAAGGGTTAGAAGGAAAATGAGATTTGTAGAGATAAATGCCTAGATCTAAGGCGATACACTGGATTTAAAACTCAGTTGAACAGTGTTAAACCTTATGTGATTTAACTAGAAATTAAAGAGCATAAATGCATGGTTAAATCTAGTTTATAAATAGATCTGATAAAGGCAAAGAAATAGAAACTTAAAGAAACAAGAAACAGAAATTAACTCGAATATGCACAGAACACCATCTCTTATTATTTGCATAGTAACAAATTACAGAGGCCGAAATGGCTGCACGAAATAACATATTACATTCTCATTTGAAAAAACACTGCTAAGGAAAAAAGAAAACATCTGCTTGCTGCTCTAATCTTCTGATATGGGTGTGAAACTTTATGAAGAACTCTATATATGAAGAACCCCTGAACTGTGTCTCAAATCTACATTTTATAGCCAAAACCCAAAGAAAATATCACAACTGCCTCCCAAAAATTTGCAATTGAAAACTCATGAAATCTACCACAAAATCTTGCACAATATCTGACAGTGTAACTGTACTTGAAACTGAAACTACAATTTAAATGGCAACTTCCTCATAGATGGAAAATACATCTCTACCTCTATTCTACCTGCAGAATGGAAAAATCTCCTGTTGCCTCCATCTTGCTTGCCGGTAAAATAAAAGTGGTTGTGTATAAAAATTAGGGTTGCGCTTTTATTCATGCGAGAGGAGAGTAAAAAAAGATCATACTTAATAAAGTTTCAACATCCTTCTTGGAAGGACCCACCGTATGTTACAAAATGGACTTCATCATTTATTTAAATTAGCTTCCTTATAAAACACCCGTGGCTTTAAAATTTGAGACTTTAATATTTTATTTATTAAAACTTAGCCTTAATTCTAAGGAGGGCCCCACACTTATTTAATAAGAAACTCTTATTAAATCAAAGACTCAGCTGCCTTCATCAAAACCCATGAGACTCATATGATGTATTTACTAAAATAAAACATTAGATTTATCTTTCTTTGGGTTTAACCACGTGGTGACCTCCACTTGTTTCTTTTCTTCCTCTTCAATGCTGCTTCCATGTGGTGCTCTCTGGGAGTCTCTTTGAGCTGCTTCTTTAACTCCATAGTTGACATGTGGTGTCTCTTGGATGACTTCATTATTTTTGTTTTTAGAACCGTTAATCTGAACAACTTCATCCTACGATTGCTGTTTGGCTACATCTAAAACCCTATTATGTGCCTTTGTATTGTGTGGCTGAGCCACTCTCTGGCTGCATATCTTCTTTAATGGCTGAGGCTATACTTTGATGTATTAAGAGCCGTGCCTTCTTTTGTATGAACTTGTGAGCCATTCCAATGGTTCTGTATGACTTTCTATTGTCGGAGCTTCCCATGGCTGGCCGCTCCATTACTTAGAGACCACACTCTATATATGTTGATACCTGCCCTTTTGATGAAGCCTCACCATAATATAGATCCTACATCATTATCATTACCCAAGCTGCTATATGGACATCACCACTAATTGATTAAGAGGCACATTTGAAGAAGCTTGTGCCTTCACTTTTGATGAGCTATGTTTGACAGTAATGGCTGTACATTTTAATAATAGGCAATTCTCACTTAAAAAATCATTTCCTGAGCTTATTATTGATGGCGATTTTATTTGAATGGAGCAGTGCTTTGTTTAAGACTGCATCTCCCTTTGATATCCGGAAATATATCTCTTACTCAATGCAATTTGTTGCAATACTTGTCTGAGCTTATGCTGGTAGCGCTCATTATCGAGATGGGGTCTACTCATTTTAGCTAATCGAAACCTCATTCTTATTAGTCAATCCTCTTATTTTACAGTGGTTGTCTGAATAGAATGGTTGGAGTGCCTTCAATCATTGGAATGCCAAACATATAGAAACTGTATCTTGTTAATGTGCAATGCCTCTTTTGATTTATTTGCACCTCTATCTAGGTTCGCTGTGTCTTTTGAATGCTAAACACCTTTCTTTGGATGTGATGCTTTATGTTTATAGCAGTGACAACTGCTCCATTCTACTTTATATTTACACCTTGACTTAAGTAGCAGCACCACTGATGATTTTTATGATGCATCGTGCCTAATGACAACTACGTGCATTGAACTATTGATATATTCCTTTATGCCTCTAAGTGTCTTTGGTGCCAATAATAATGGCCATTATAATAATACTAATACTTATGAAACAATAGTGGTGCCATGTTGCCGTGAGCTGGTGTCTTGAGGTGACAGTGTATCTTTGTGATTCCTTACTTTTGGTTTCTTAAATCTTACCACCTCTCCATTTAGCGTTGGTGCCATTTCTCATGGGCTGCGTTCTTGTAGTGGCATCAGTCCCTTCATTGATTGTAGCATCATTTTGTAGTTGTCTTACAATATGGCCGATCCCTCTAACCAAAATTTGTCTTTCCTGATTGCTAAATTCTCAACACATGAATGGAACTACAGTATGCTATTTCATTATTAATGCCGAGAAATTATTTGATGGAGTGCCATATCCCATGCTATAACTGGTAGGCTAATCCTCTAGGTGTCTTATTGGAATGCCTTTTGATATGTCTAATGATGTATCTTATCATAGACACCTTTATTGTTGAATGAGATCCCTTTGATTGACATATTGAATCTTTATGAGCAACACCATTGATATAGCCAATAGTGGCTCATCAGCTCGTAGGCGTGAGCCTTTGTTTATGAGACTGCTCCATTTTATATTGTGGGAGTTTCAACACAGGCACTTCTTCTACTTATGGCTATGTTAAGAGGCTGCCTTCATGAATGGCTAAACACTTTGAGAAGTGGATGATGGCATCATTTAAGTAGCTACGCCATCATTTTGTTTTGGCAGCACTAAACCTATATGATCATGGCTTTTTTTCTAGTTAAACCCGTAGCATTTTATTATGGCCTACCACTTATCATTGCACTCTGTATACTGGGTCTATGATCCATTTGTAAGAGGATGCTATGCCTTTTATTTAGACAATATGCCATGATATTGCATTACTATGCTATAGTGAAGGCCGTGCATTGAAACTTCATGTGGCTCCATCTCTATCTAACTATGCCTTTATTTCCTACTACTAAGTCCTTACTGAATAAAGACAGAAACAAGAATTTTCAAAAAAGAACCAGAATCATAACTAATCTGAAATGCATCAAAATTTCAAAATGATGTGTAAAATTACACAACAGTTCTTGGTAATAGACTGGGGAAATGGGCCTGCTCGTTTTGAACTCCAGTATCTCTGGTTTGGTAGATTAGCCTTAGATTGGGCAATAGAGTCAGAAAAGATGAAACTAAAACATCCATTAACTGAAAATGGATCGGCACTCAACACTTATGCAATCAAACTCATGCGAATTGCCCCAAATTCATATGGGAGCTGAGACTGAGATATTGCTGAAACTAGACACTTCCCCAAGTGAAACCAACTAAGACCACTGAAACTCTAAAACTGACACAGAGTTGACCTTATCTTCATAGAAGCAGAAACTTATTGAAAAAACTAATTGAAATGAAAACTACTGCTACTACTATAGCTTATTGAGCATCTGACATCAAACTATTGATATATGGGATGCATAGGAATATGTCCATTCACTGGGACAATAATGTAACTATCACATCTAATAATGTTGCTCCAATGAATCTTCGTCAAACTGAAAATGAACCAGACAAACTGTATGAAGAAATATAACAATATTTTGTACCTTTTTACTTCTCTGCACTTCGGATGGTCTTCTTTATCGTCAAAGCACCAGTCACGCTAACCTACATGCTAATCTTGCTTCAGCAAAGGGCGAGAAGGGAAAACCATGCATTGAAACTTGTTCCTCCATTTACATTTGGAAGCTTCTATTGATAAAACTCCTTCCGTGACTTCTTTTCCAGGCTCTTCAATAGAATGATGACTTATGATAGTGTCCAGGCTAGGCTTGCAGGTGATAGAACAGTTAATAAGGGTCTTAAATCTGATCAGAATTCCCTTTTGGAAGAAGAAAGGTATATAGAAGGGCTCAGTGCATGACTCTTGGATCTTGCAAATATCCCTTTGATTCTCATCCTTATGAATCTTTTGTTGCATCTATGGATCTTCATCAAGAAGAAGATAATAACCATCTTCAAAAATAGAAAACAAATCAGCACATGCATCTGTCTCTGCTTCAGAATTTTCTTTTTGATCATCTTTAATAGGCTTTGCCAAACAACCATACACATCTTCAATGGTAAGGTCTTCTACATCTAGTAGTTGATAACCTTGAAAAAGTGAGAACAAATCCTCACCTTGCTATTCCAATTGCTGCCCATGCACCTCTATGGTATCCTCCTCCAGATGTGAAACTTCACTACAGAAATAAAGACATTCATTCTTTGTAGATTCTACAATTTCCTCTGTCACTTCTTCCTCAAGATGGAAAATAGATGTAGCATTACTTTGAACCCAGTACTTTTTAGCTTCAAAGCCCTTCTTGGAGTATTTTTTAGCTTCTAGAAGTATCACCTCATCATCAACTTCTGAATCTAATTCATCTATTATCTGAGTTTCTGAGTCAGTCATTGCTATGGATATAGGATGTTCAAGATCATAGGGACACACCAAATGAACAGGAGTCACCTCCTTTCTTGTATCTTGATCTTTGAGACTTAGATTTTCTTCAATGTCAAAATGACAAAACACCTAATTTGAACCTTCTATGGGCTGGTTTGTAGCTACAAGGGTTTGTAAAATATGTTTCTCAAGATAATTGGGCATCCCCTGACTATATTCATATTGCTATTCATACAGAATTGGAGGCATAAAATTTGGATCATTATAGTACATAGCTTGACCTTTTAACTCATTGATCTCATGGGAGAGGGTCTTTATAAGTTCTTTCACTGCACTCATCTCCTCATGATTCAGCAAATCAGCAGGGAGGGTGGGTGGACTAAAATTTGTATGCATCTGGCTATAAGAAAGGACTTGAGACAGGTTATTTGTATGAGGTGTCAACTATTTTAAGGGTAGAAAAGGTAATTTTCCAGCCAGATGAGGTTACTTTCAGCTCTAATAGCTAGATCATATGACTGGGGAAGAGTTTCACCTCCTAAAGATTGTATCATGACAGACATCTCAAGGTCTAAAGCCTTTAAATAATACAAGGATGCAAAAACTGGGGATGGCCTAATATCAACAGAGAATTTCTTCCATACCTTATCAAATCTTGAATTGAAATCATATATGGGCTCCATAGGATACCTCTTGATGGTGATGAGATTCTGGGTGAGAGTGCTGACATCTGTCCTTTCTCTGAACTGATTGTAGATAAGTCCTCGTAGCTGATCCCATCTAGTGATTGAATCGGGCTACAAACTTTTGTACCATTATTTTGCTTTTCCTTTGAGGTAAGATACCAGAAACAGAAGAGCATGATTCTTAGTAGTGATATTGTGAATAGCACATAAAATTACAACATCTTGAATGTGATCTATAGGAGAAACTAAGCCATCTCCAAGAAAGTGAGACAGTGCCTTCCAGGCTATGTCAGGAACTTGACCCTACTGCTAAAGAACAAAAGGACTTGAATCCCAAGTCACAAAAAGTAGATCTCTTTGAATATTCAGATGCATATAGATACTAGGGGCTGTCATGGTCTGTAGAGGCAAAGATCTAAGAAAGATTTACCAATAGAGTCACCAGATGGAAGATTCATGCTCCTATGAGTAGATATTTCTATGATTTTCCATCAAAATCACAAAATGCAGAGCAAAGATTCACTGAAAACAAAGAGCAAAATCTTTGAATCCAGTCCCATCGGGTGTGCCAAAAATTGTTGATGCATAAATTTGTGGGTCTAATCCAGCAACAACATGGGAAACTTCAGAGATGTGGGAATGACCCCTGAAGTGACCTCCATATTTTATGGAAGCTGACTCTTCTATTTTGCAATGGGGGTTTGGGAAAAAGGTTAGAAGGAAAATGAGATTTGCAGAAATAAATGCCTAGATCTAAGGTGATACACCGGATTTAAAACTCAGTTGCACAGTGTTAAACCTTATGTGATTTAACTGGAAATTAAAGAGCATAAATGCATGGTTAAACCCACTTTATAAATAGATTTGATAAAGGCAAAGAAACATAAACTTAAAGAAATTAGAAACAAAAATTAACTCGGATATGCACAAAACACCGTCTCTTATTATTTGCATAGTAACAAATTATAGAGGCAGAAATGGCCGCACAAAATAACATATTACATTCTCATTTGAAAAGACACTGCTAAGGCAAAAAGAAAACATCTGCTTGCTGCTCTAATCCTTTGATCTGTGTGTGAAACTCTATGAAGAACTCTATATATGAAGAACCCCTGAACTATGTCTTGAATCTACATTTTATAGCCAAAACCCAAAGAAAATATCTCAACTGCCTCCCAAAAATCGGCAACTGAAAACTCATGAAATCCGCCACAAAATCCAGCACAATATTTGACAGTGTAACTGTATTTGAAACTAAAATTGCAACTTAAATGACAACTTCCTCATAGTTGGAAAATACATCTCTACCTCTATTCTACCTGTAGAATGGAAAAATCTCCCGCCGCCTCCATCTTGCTTACCGGTAAAATAAAAGTGGCTGTGTGTAAAAATTAGGGGTGCACTTTTATTCACAGGAGAGAAGAGAGTAAAAAAAAATCATATTTAATAAAGTTTCAACATCCTTCTTGGAAGGACCCACCATATATCACAAAATGGACTTCATCATTTATTTATATTAGCTTCCTTATAAAACTCCCGTGGCTTTAAAATCTGAGAGACTTTAATAGTTTATTTATTAAAAATTAGCCTTAATTCTGAGGAGGGCCCCACACTTATTTAATAAGAAACTCTTATTAAATCAAAGACTCAGCTGCCTTCATCAAAACCCACAGGACTCATATGATGCATTTATTAAATTAAAACATTAGATTTATCTTTCTTCAGGTTTAACCACGTGGTGACCTCCGCTTGTTTCTTTTCCTCCTCTTCAATGCTGCTTCCACGTGGTGCTCTCTAGGAGTCTCTTTGAGCTGCACAATTGACATGTGGTGTCTCCCAGATGCCTTCATTATTTTTGTTTCTGTAACCGTTAGATCTGAATTGCTTCATCCTATGGTTGCTGTTTGGCTGCATCTAAAACCCTATTCTATGCCTTTGTATTGTGTGGTTGAGCAACTCTGTGGCTGCATATCTTCTTTAATGGTTGAGGCTATACTTTGATGTATTAAGAGCTGTGCCTTCTTTTGTATGAACTTGTGAGCCATTCCAATGGCTGTGTATGACTTTCTATTTTCAGAGCTTCCCATAGCTAGCCGCTCCATTACTTAGAGACTGCACCCTATATATGTTGATGCCTGCCCTTTTGATGAAGCCATACCATAATATAGAGCCTACATCATTATCATTACCTAGGCTTCTATATGGACAACGCCACTAATTGATTAAGAGACACATTCGAAGAAGCTTGTGCCTTCACTTTTGATGAGCTATGTTTGACAGTAATGGCTGCACATTTTAATAACAGGCCATTCTCACTTAAAAAATCATCGCCTGAACTTACTATTGATGGCGATTTGATTTGAAGTGAGCAGTGCTTTGTTTAAGATTGCGTCTACCTTTGATATCCTGAAACATATCTCTTACTCGATGCAATTTGTTGCAATACTTGTCTAAGCTTATGCTAGCAGCTCTCATTATTGAGATGGGGTCTATTGATTTTAGCTGATCGAAACCTCATTCTTATTGGCCGATCCTCTTATTTTATAGTGGCTATTTGAATAGAATGGTTGGAGTGCCTTCAATCATTGGAACGCCACCCATATATCTTGTTAATATGTAGCACCTCTTTTGATTTATCTGTGCCTCTATTCAGGCTGGTTGTGTCTTTTGAATGCTAAACACTTTTCTTTGGATGTGATGCTTTATGTTTATAGCAGTGACAACCACTCCATTCTACTTTATATTTGTACCTTGACTTAAGTAGTAGTGCCACTGATCATTTTTATGACATGCATTGTGCCTAATGACAGCTATGTGCATTTAACTATTGATATATTCCTTTATGCCTCTAAGTGTCTTTGGTGCCAATGATAATGGCCGCCATATTAATACTGATACTTATGAAACAATAGTGGCACCATGTTGCTATGAGCTAGTATCTTGAGGTGACCGTGTATCTTTGTGATTCCTGACTTCTGGTTTCTTGAAGCTTGCCACCTCTCCATTTAGCGCTAGTGCCATTGCTCATGGGATGCGTTCTTGTAGTGGCATCATTCCCTTCATCGATTGCACCATCATTTTGTAGCTTTCTTACAATTTGGTTGATCCCTCTAACCATGATTTAGCTTTGCTAATTGCAAAATTCTCAACACATGAACGGAGCTACATTATGCTATTTCATTATTAAGACCAAGCCATTGTTTGATGGAGTGCCATATCCCATGCTAAAACGGGTAGGCTAATCCTCTGGGTGTCTTTTTGGAATGCCTTTTGATATATCTGATGATGCATCTTATCACAGACACCTTTATTGTTGAATGAGATCCCTTTGATTGACATATTGAATCTTTATGAGCAACACCATTGATATAGCCAATAGTGGCTCATCAGCTTGTAGGCGTGACCTTTGTTTATGAGACTACTCTATCATTTTGTATTAAGGGAGTTTCAACACAGGGACTTCTTCTACTTGTGGTTATGTTGAGAGGCTGCCTTCATGAATGGCTGAACACTTTGAGAATTGGTTGATGCCATCATGTAAGTAGTTGCACCATCATTTTGTTTTGGCAGCACTAAACCTATATGATCATGGTTTTTTTCCTATTTAAACCCACAACATTTTATTATGGCCTGCCACTTATCATTGCACTCTATATACTGGATCTGTGATCCATTTGTAAGAGGATGTTATGCCTTTTATTTAGACCATATGCCATGACATTGCATTACCGTGCTATAGTGAAGGTCGTGCATTGAAGCTTCATGTGGCTCCATCTCTATCTGACTGTGCCTTTATTTCCTACTGTTGAATCCTTACTGAATAAAGACAGAAACAAGAATTGTTGAAAAAGAACCAAAATTACAACTAATCCAGAATGCATCAAAATTTTAAAATGATGTGTAAAATTACACAACAGTAACTATTTATACAATCACTAAAAATTAGGTCTCTTTGGGTGTGGAGTTTTTTCCCACACTGGTTTCTCCATATAAATATATTTTTTATAGTTTCCATTCTCTTTCATGGTTGATTCCATTATCTTTATGTTCTATCACTTTAACAAATTTGAATTCTTTAAAGTTCAACATATCTTGCTATTTAGTTAATTTATTTCAATAGATGACTCTAGAGGAAGAAAGGAGACTATTTAGAGAGAGTGGTTGTTTCTATTGTTAGGTTGGGACGTTGCATCTACAATGGCATTTGACACATAGAAGGAAGAAGGAATAAGGAGTTGTTTTTGAAAACATTGATGAAGCAAGAAAATTCTATTTTGGGTAATCTTTCCACCTAAACCATAAAACTTAGGCCATATGGAACATTGCTCTGTATCATGATAGTCCATAATTGGATTATGATCCATAGGGATTGGTGGGACAGTTTCTAGTGAAAAGAGTTGGGGATGTATTGATGCATATCAGGGATGTACAATGACAAATCAACCTTAGACAACCACTTACAAGTGCCTTTGTTCATCAAAATGTGGGTTTTCCTTCACAAACCCTTGTTCTTCCTTCTAGCCTTTGAAAAAGGCATTTTTTGGCATAACTCTCCAACTAGAACTCATCTCTAGGAAATAAGACTTGTTTAAGATACCCATTTGGCCATTATTAAATGTATCTCAAAATCAGGGTAGGGTTCTTTGTACAGAAGGGTTCAAAAATTGACTGTCCTCCTTCTTGACTAGGCCTAATTAGGCATTTAGGCATGACATAAGTGAGTTATTGACTTCAAATGGGATTTTATTTGTTCCTACACCCCCAAAACTTGACAAATACATGATGACATTGTATATAATGATACATAGAGATATTGTGTTGCATTGTTTACAAAACATGTTATGAGCAATAATGAAACAAAACTTGTCAAATACATGATGACATTGTATATAATGATACATAGAGATATTGTGTTGTGTTGTTTACTTACGAGCAATAATGAAACAAAACTTGTCAAATACATGATGACATTGCTATAATGATACATAGAGATATTGTGTTGCATTGTTTACTTACGAGCACTAATGAAACAAAACTTGACATCCTAATACACCATTCTCCTATCATGAACAGTCCTATAAAGTCATATTCACTAAACCCTCTAAGTCTACTAAGGCTTTTGACTGCAAAACAGGGTAAAGGACCACAAGCAGTCCTCTTATTCCCCTTTACACGTGCCAACCCAAATCTCAAATCTTACAAGGATTTAGTTTACCTTAGGATAGAACTTATTACCAAGTTTTAGGGTTTGTTCATGGGAAGAACTCAAGAAAATGCATTTTTTGTCTTCTAGAAAACCTAGACAGGGTTTAGGACTTTTATCACCAAAAATGCTCTAACTTTTGTAAAACACAATGAAATGAATCCAAACAAAAAGGAAAAGTTCTATATTTCATATATCTATCATCCACATGTCTTCCCTTTTCCATACAAGGTCATACAAATCCGTGCCAAACAATTCTCTTTATGAAAAATAGTAAAAATCTAGAAATGACAATCACTAATTTGATCATAACTTTCACAAAACACAACAAAAATAAACCAAAACAAAAGAATTAGAAAGGTAACTCAATTATATTTCCAACCATACTAGTTGAAGGTCATACATAGGCCATGCAAATCCATACCATGCCTGGGAACAACAAAAAATGTTTTAAAGTGCAGAAAACAGTGATATTTTATTGTTTCAACTTCCAAACTTCTTCAACCAACCTTGTGGTCATACAATGGAGGCTTATTTATGCCTATACAATTCATTATCCTCATACAACCAACTTCAACTACCATTTTAACCATCTTTTGAAGAGTTGTTCACAATAATGCCTTCATACTATCAACTTCTAGGACATTTGACAAGTTACTTAACCCAATGGTTACACCAATGGATCCAAATGACCAAAAAATGGACAAAAATGGCCTCACAATAGCCTTATTATATGAAATGCCACTAAAACAAAACAAAACTCTATCCTTGACCAAATTTGACCAAGGTGTGTTCTAGCTTTGAGGGTGCTCCTCCACCATACTCCCAAGGGGAAGAAAAACTCAAGTCCACTTGAGTGCAGGTCTTCACTTTATTGCTAGTCCTGCAATTCTTCTGCAACTTGTCCTGAATTTTTGCAACTTTCCCTAGATCTTTTTTCTCATTCTTCTTGTACTACCTCTTAGTAGCTTCTCAGCGGCAAGGTACCAAAACTTGAGTTCTCGATCATATGCCTCAGTACCACTGTCTATGTGTTCATCTTCATCATTGGAATACAATATGTCAGCAACATTCATCATCCATAAAATTAGAAAATACAACCATTACCTTGGTTGTTTTGGCAACATCTTCATCCCCATAGTGTACTACATTTGTATAACCATCTTCATGTACTGTATGCACTTCTCCTCCTTCTTTAGACTCTTTCCCAGCTTCATTTTAATTTGCTGTACCTGTAAACACATACTCACAAATATTGTTAGAAATAAAATCTTGAGTCTCAATGGACCCATTTTCTTCACATTTTTTATCTTCCTCAGATAGCTTAGGCTCTTCCATCATCAACAAAGACTCTCCAAGTTCTGGTTTTGATGTCATTTCTTTCTTTCTTCTCCTCTGAATGATCTTCTTGATATGCCACTTTATCCTCTTTCTTATTGGTAAATGCCAACCACTTTTTTGTTCTACCTTCTTGTTGTGATGTTCACAACACGCCCCATTTTACTCCTTAGCAAAATGAGGACCCTTGCTGTGGCTGTTGCTTTTGCTTTTGTGTGTGTTGTTTTGCTTGGTGGTGAAGGGAAAAGGGAGTCGAAGTTTGCAAACTTTGTTAAAAATAGAGAAAAAATACATTTTCAGTACCAATGCATGATATGGTTGGGTTCCTTGTGAAAAATGAGCTAGGGTTGCTTTTTGAACCATCTTAAAATTTGCCATATTTTGCAAGTTATGATCATTTTGGTAAAATGTACATTCTGGTTTGTATATCACTTTGCATATACAGGGTCCTTTGTATGTGCAAAGTCATTTTATGCTTGGTCACTTTTTGCATTTGGGTTCATATACAAGGTCGGTTGTATTTCCTTTCATACATACAAAGTGGACCCGAAGTGTTTTTTAGGTTAGAATGATTTGATGTTTTGATTTCAGCTTTGCATCTCATGTTTGTATGTTTGGCAGGTGAAATATACAAGGAACTTTATACAACGTGGACCTGAAAAAGTATCAAACAAATGTTAATTCATGGTATAAATTCCAGTTTGTATACTTGTGCATACATTGCGAATATTCAACGCGGACCCGACGGACTTATAAAAAGAGAAAAACCCATGTATATGTTCCGGCTTGCATATTGGCGCACACAAGAATAATATACATACAACACGGATTTGAAAATTTCATGAAGAAGAGATAATTCGATGTATATTTCGTGTTTGCATATTCTTATATACAAACCGATATACATTGTGCTTATACTAAGTAGATCTCAACAGAGGATTAAATTTGGTTAAGTACTTGTATCAAATCTAGGTGTATATCGGAAAATACATATTTGAAAGAAACATGCAAGTGGATATACAAACACATATGCACAATGCGGACCTAAGGAAGTTGTTAAAGGAGGTTAATTCATTGTATATCGGAGCGAGTCACGCAGATATGAGATATTGGTGTAACATAATGATCAGCCAAACATTTCAAGCCTTTGCCAATAGATGAAACTCACACCGATAAAGGCGATCGGCGAAATGATAGTAATCGGAATGAAATTTTAAATTTTCACCGACAGCCGACTCTTACACTGATGGATCAAAAGGTACATGCTAAATAACAATAGGGCATCGACATGAGTAATACCATCAGCCAATCAAGTTTTTTACTTGCCGATGGGCGATGTCATGCCGATAGGAAGGAAACACAAGCCACTAGGGCTATTTCGGTGAAAGTCACGTAATATTGGATATCGGCCGAGTTCGAAAGTTTCTCACCGAAGGTTGTTCTTCCGCTGATGAAACGTTTGGTCATCGACATAACAAGGTCTATCAGTGGAGTTTGGTTTTGTCTCCCCAAAGGGTATGGTCTCACCGAATATTTATCATCGATATAACTTTCGATATCGGCAATGTTTGGTTTTGTCTTGGTGATGAGTGATCTCATGCCGATAACATAGAAGGAAGCTCATCGATATAGCATTGGATATTGGCCAAGTAATTTTAGGCTCGTCGATAAGGAATATCACGCCGATGGGCGGTAAAAGGGAAAACTGATGAAATTTTGAGGGCATTTTTTGGAGCCCGATAGCATTTTTGGGTCAACAGTGGTTGACTGGACCATTTTCTAACACTGTGTATGCATTTTTAGATGTGATTTTTCATGGATTTAGGGCCCAATTGATGCATTCACATAGTCATGACTGAATTTAACAGGTGTTTCGATTTCCTACTATTTATTAAGTAAAATGATACTTATTGCTTGTCTATTTTTGCAGGTTTGCAGTTGAAGAGGGAGCTGAAACTTAATGACAATGACATCATGGAAGAGGAAATCTAATCTCAGGAGCAGAGGAAGATAAGGATGAAGGACGAGGAAGTCAAGGGTCTTCACTAATGAAGACAAAATGCAGCTGAGGGCATTACTGCAGCAGACCACAGAAGTTAATATTGAGCTGCTAGGGTTCCTAGAAGGGCATTTTTTCACCCAGATTGATGTATACTTAGAGATATTTTGGGAGACTTGTTCTCCTACATTTATTGTTGTAACCAAGGGTTTGAACCAGTGCTTAACTAGGGTTTTTGCTATAGTGAGGACAATCAGAGTCTTTATATTGTGCCTCTCCACATTGTAAAACTTTACACAGGGGCTACTTAGAAATTTGTAGTAGCAGAGATTTTGTAGAGAATAGCATTTAGAATAGAGGGACCTTTGAGTTTAGAAGTAGAAGAAGGAGGTCGCCTATGTTTGCAATAAGGAATGTGTGGAACATTTGGCTTCCTTACTATATCTGTAAAGCTTATAAGTTTTCTGTAGTTTGATCAATGAAGCTAAGAGTCATTCCGACATTGTAAATCATATATGATTGTCTGTTTCTAATACAATTGAATCTAGAATTATGCATCTATCCTCTAAGTGTTTTCTTGCTCTTCATTGTGTTTTGAAACATTTTCTCTTAGAGCTTGCAATTTTAAATGAATGTTTGTGAAAATGCTCAGAACTTACATTTAAGGTTTTTTGTCTATGGATTTGACCAAGTTACTGTATGATTTATATAGTGCATAACAGAACAATTAGATCCTTTGGTAGATTTAAATGAAGTTTAGATTAGATCTTTCTAACTTTTCCCAACCCATATGAAATACTTAGCTGAAAACATAGAAATTTAAAGGAAATTGTCTCATATCTAAGAGAAGTATGCATTACTAATTTGAAAGTAGACAATTTTCATAATATTAGAAAAAAGAAAGCTTGCTACAATATAAATCTTTTAAAGCTTTGAAATCCAGTAACACTTTTATGCAAGAAAGGAGTAAACAACACACTGATATTCATAATCCCTTGTTGCATAGTTTGAGTCCTGTAAACCAACATGAAACCCTAAACTACGTAAGGCCCCTTGAACATTACAGCTTCACATCAACCAACTGAATTTGCCCAACAGGTCAAGACCTGACCATATGAAACTTGGGATTAAGCGAATCTTAATCGATTCCTTCATATCTTTCAAGTCAGTTTTGGTTCATTATATGTGAATTTTAACTAAAATTGTTATGATTGCATCAAAACAATCACCAACAGTTTAAAAATGGCGCTAGAAGGATGGCCCATTTGAGTTTGGGTCGGTTTCAAGTAAAACTAGTTAATAACAGTAATAGAGTGACTAGGTCTAGATCTAGTTTAGGGGATATGTTCATGTAATTACCTGATATAAGGTGAAGTAAGAGCCCTTTGATTTGGAATCCCAAAATATCGCAAGCAGGGAGTTCATCTGGAACACCCCCTGGATCACCTCATACTATCCATAACATTGTGAACCTTGACATTTCTTCATTCAAATCTTTGAATCTTAGTTTAGATATTCCTAGAGGTCCTAGTCCTCCTAGGAATCCTAATCCTACAAAAAATCTAGGCATTCCTATAGGCCCAGGTCAAGCTCAAGTGCCCACAATGGCTTATTTCAATGTCCACTCCTCCATAGCATTCCCTGATTATAATGAAATGCCCAAGAATCCAGAAAAGATATGTCCCAAATATCAGTTGCACCAAGACCCAGAAGACCACATTAGAATATTCAAGGAGGCATGTTTTAGGGCCAGATTAGAACACGAGGATGTTGTGTGTAGATTGTTTCCCTACACCTTCAATGAGCAAGCCTCTAACTGGTATGTAAACTTACCCAGTGGCTACATTTCTTCTTGGTTACTTATGGAAGAAGCATTTTTATCTAGATTTAGAGGACCTATTGATCCTTGCATCTTGTATCACAAATTAGCTACCATAAAAAGAGGAGAGGGGGAATTGATTGATAATTTCAATGACAGATTTCAAAAGGGCTACTCTAGGCTAGTATCCCCCTACACTGTAGATGATGATACCTTGTTGGCTATGTATTATGCTACCTTGGATCCTTTAACCGCCATGTTTGTCAAAAGAAAACCTGACATAGATTCAATATCCAAAGCCTATAAAGAGGCAGCCTCAGTAAACCAAGAGATGAGACATACTGCCTATAGTCCATTTGTCAATGGAGGAGATTTTGGGATGCAAAATGCTGCACAACCTTGGAATGGAGTCCCTATGCATCACACTCCATCATTAAATCCAGTTCCTACATACGCACCTATGTATAGTCCTACTCCAATCCAAGCCATAGCTCCTACATAGGTAACACTGGTAATAACAGTCAAAACAATGGTCAGCCTTTCTTCCGACCTCCTAGAGATACAACTATGGCAAAAGTGCAGGAGGAAAGGGAGGAAATTAAAGAGATCACTACACACTTGAAAAGATTAACCACCAAAGTAACACAACTAAGAAACGAGAACCTCTATGGAAGAGAACCAAAACTACAATCAAAATCAGAATTACACCCAAGGCCAAAATCAGAACTATAGTGCAAATCTAAATCACCACTACAATCAGAGCCATACCCAAAATAATAGTCAGGGCCAATGTTCAAATCAGAGCCAAAACTATAATCAGCATCAAGGTCATAACCAAGGGCAATCAATACAAAACAGAGGACTAGTGATAGACAATAGAGGCAACCAAGGATACAATAACAAAAATTAGAATCAGCCTAGGCCACCCAAAACATGGAACACTAGACCAAACAATGGTAATTTAGCTTCCCCTTTCGAGAATATAGATAATCATGATGCAAAACAAACGGCCGGCATCCAAATGGCTAGTACATCATTAAAAAATGGGTGCAGATTCCACAATACCAATGACCATGCTGAGCTGGACTGTCCACAGTTCCATTTAGTAGCCAGCATATTCAATATAGATGTGCACCCTCCTACTTCTAAATTTCTCATTCCCAAGGGTAATGAGGTAGTACCCTCAGGGTACAATACAACTTTAGTTTTAGAAACCTTTACCTTTGCAACCACAGGAGAGAAAGAGGATGAATTGTTAGAGGATGAACCCTACTTTTGTGCAAATCTTTATCCTGAATCAACCTTTGTGTTAAACGCTTTTCAGTTCCCCTTTGAATCTGAAAATGAAGTGTTGACTGAAACATAAGAGGTGCAGGCTTTTCAATAGACAAATAAAAACCACACCTACAATATAAGGAACAACACTAGGCCAGGAGGACCTTTCACCATGTCCATTCCTCCGAACAACTTCAATACTCCCCCCAGATCAGAATGCCAGCAATAATCCCACCATAATTAAAGCTAATCATCATACAAATAATGGAACAGCGGAACAAAGGGCCCAAACAAGTAAAACAGAAACGATAGAAACAACAAGATTAATGAGTTACTTGTCAGAAGAAATAAAGAAAATTAGGGTCAGCATACCTTTGAATGAATTATTGAAAACTCCAGAGATCAGAAATTCTTTTATAAAATCTCTGGATGTATCTGTGATAGGTGAAGTTCCTGCTACTATAGCTGTTCCTAATAGAGATTCACCGCCTAAAGAGAAGTAAGCGAGTTGAGCAGCCTTCCAATACAAATGTAGTAATGTATGCTGATAAGAAGGATGCTCCTCCTTTCTTGTTAACAGTTAGACTGTGCGGGAAGAACATACACAATTGCATGGTAGATTCTAGTGCGTCAGCCAATGTTATGCCCTTAGGAATATGTAAAAATTTAGGGCTGATTCCCACCAAATCTGCCAAGGTTGTCACACAGCTAGATAAAATTGAGGTTAGTGTGATAGGGGAACTAATGAACTTTCAGATGCAATTAGCTTCTGACCCCAAGGTAAGCCAATTCATTGACATTCAAATAGTGGATATACTTGTAAATTATGGAATGTTGCTGAGCAGGGATTGGTCCAGAACATTAAATGGATATATGGCCACTAATTTTTCAAATATGTGGCTACCTTGGAGAGGTGTCCCAAACCATATTAGAATAGAGGTAGAACCCAAGATGAAACACATGATAACAGAGTATAATCGAATGAATGAAGTATTATATACTGCTATTGAACCTAGTGTTTATAGGATTACTAACAATGGGGTGCAAACTGAAGAGATTATGATGTTAAACATTAGAAAAGGGGGTGCCAGCAAGGAGACAACATTATTCATTGAGTCTGATGGAAATTCTTTGGATGAAGAAAATAGTGCAATAGGTAAATTTGGTCATGCCATTAAACAAGAGGTGGAAGAGTGCATTAAACAAAATCTTCCAGTCTAATGTAAACTGTATAAAAATAGGTGGAGTTCACAATGGACCACATTCTGAGGAGAGTTATGGAATTTGCAAGGACATCATCGAATGTGAATAAAAAAAATGCATGAAGAGGGTAGGGTTACGAGGAGAAAATATGAATCCTAATCGACCACAGAGATACGTTCAGAGTGATGTAGACACTCTGATTTCAAATTTAGGAGAAGGAATAAAGGACAAGGGTAGTTGTCTTTCTGATTTACAAGATGGAAATACATGTATGCAAGCTGACCAAATAGAGATACCCTTGAATAAATAGACTAGCACCTCACAAGTAATAGGAGAGACAAAGCATGCCAAGATAAAAGGTCATAAAAGTAAAGATGGCCTATGGACACTAAAATACAACGGGTCCAAATCAAAATAGGGTGTGGGTGCAAGTATTGAACTCATAGATCCTAAGGGTAAAACATACCTAGCAGTCTATAGACTGCAGTTTTCCTGTACTAACAATACTGCTGAATATGAAGCCTTAATTTTGGGACTTGTCATGGCCATCAAGAAAAGGGTGAAAACAATTAAGGTATTTTCAGACTTTGAACTAGTAGTCAGACAAGTGAGGAAACTATACGTGTGCAACTACAAGAAAATGATTTGTTACAAACATAGAGTATGGGATTTAATAGATTCGTTCAAGGCTTTCAATATAGAGCATATCCCTTGAGAACTAAACCACAGGCCGGATGCACTAGCAATTACCTCTAGTACACTAGAACCCTTGGCACTGTCAGGATTGAAGCGATTTGTTGTTGAGTTAGTTAATGTTCACAGTATCCCAGATAACGTTACACACTTTCAGGTATTTGGAGGGGATCAGCAAATTATTGATTTTCTGACTTGTAGTGAGGAATTTGAGGAACGAATCATCGATGAACAAGAAAGGCCTGAGATAACATGGGACGAAGAGGATATAATCAACTTGAAGAGCAACTTTTTACCCAAAGGAGTAATAGAATTAGAACATATTTTTGACTTCAATGGGGTAATGAGACAGAAAGACTTGCCCAAAACAGAAGGGGGTAAGTGTGATTTACATAATTTGGGGATAGAGCAAAATCCACAAAATGTGCTGATTGGAAAGACTTGCTTTGAGAAAATAAGAAAAGAAGTTTTAGACGTTCTGAAGGATTATAAACACATAATAGCATGGACCTATGAAGACTTGAAAACATTTGATAAGTCCATCATAACTCACGTAATACCTTTAAGGCCAAAGGTTAAGCCATTTAGACAGAAACAAAGGCCTGTGAACGCTATCCTAGAGCCTTTAATCTTTGAGGAAGTAAAAAAATTGCTATCCGCTGGAATAATTTTTCCAATCAGACATTCAGCCTGGGTAGCTAACCTAGTGCCAGTAAGAAAAAACAATGGAGACATTAGATTGTGCGTAGATTTTAGAAATTTGAATAAAGCATCTGAAAAGGATAATTATCCTCTGCCTCCTATGGACGAAGTGTTGCAAGCAGTAAACAGAGCAAAGATGATGTCTTTTTTAGATGGTTTCTTAGGCTATAACCATGTTTTAATTAACAGAGATGATAGATTAAAAACCACCTTCACTTGTAAATGGGGAAATTATGCATATAGGAGAATGCCTTTTGGTCTGATCAATGCAGGTGCCACTTTTCAGAGAGTTATGGACATTGCATTCCATGGATTATTAGGTAAGTGCATTATTGTGTTTATGGACGATTTGACTGTGTATTCCAAGGATGCATCCACTCACGCTCAAGATCTCAGGAAAATACTCAAGCAGTGTGAAAGGTATGAAATTTTCCTTAACCCTAAGAAATGTATATTTGGGGTAACTGAAGGTAAATTGTTAGGGCATGCCATTTCTAAAGATGGAATATCGATTGATCTAGATAGAATAGAGTCAATAAAACATTCGCAAATACCAAACAATAGGAAAGAGTTAAAATCATTTTTTGGTAAAATTAACTTTGTTCAGAAGTTTATCATGGGTTTTGCAGAAATCGTGCAGCCGTTAAATGCCATGTTAAAGAAGGATGCATAGATGGAGTGGATGCCAGTGGCTAGAGCTGCATTCGAGGATATCAAGTGAGCCATTTCTGATGCCCCTGTAGGACACAAGTTCATACTGACGGTCACAGACTACTGTACAAGGTGGACTGAGGCCACCTGCTGCAAATTCTCCACAACTAAGGTAGTTATCAAGTTTCTTGAAGAAAACATCATCACCAGGTTTGGAACTCCCTATTCATTGGTATGCGATAATAGCCATGCTTTCTCTTCTTTAAAGTTTTCTAAATGGGCATTTGAATACGGGATCATTTTAAAGTCTTCTTCAAATTATTACCCTCAAGGTAATGGATTAGCTGAGTCTACGAACAAAATTTTATTAGACCTAATCAAAAAGCTAATTGCAAAAAGTCCTAGAGAGTGGAATACCTTGTTAAAATACGCATTATGGGTAGATAGGACCAAGTTTAAAACAGCCTTAGGCAGTACACCTTATCATTTAGTTTATGGGACTAATCCCATACTTCCAGTAAATCTGAGAATACCAATCTGGAAGTTTGCCAATGAGTTTTTAGGCTTTGATAACCATAGGGAAGCAAGGGTAGTACAAATGCTACAGTTGGATGAGAAAAGAAGTCAAGCCATCGAGAAGTTTGCCAAACATCAAGCGGTTGTTAAGAGGTGGTTTGATAAGAGGGCAAGAGTTAAAACGTTTAGGATATCAGACTTAGTGCTATGCTGGGATAAAGCACATGAAAAGAAGGGGAGTCATGGAAAATTTGATAAGCTATGGTTAGGCCCATTACAAGTTTCAAAAATAATAGGAGATAACACATTTAGACTTAAGACCTTGACTAGAGAAGATGTGCCATTACTAGTTAATGGTCAACATTTGAAACACTACTTCCAGGATTGAGGCAAAGGGCAGTCCATTTTTGTGTAATATAGTGTAAATAATGTACAGTTTTTCTTTTGCTTGTCTTGCTTTGTGGGTTCGTTGTTTATATAGTTCTATTTTCTGTTTCTTTCTGTTTGTTGTTTTGTTTCTGTTTGTACAGTTTTGTCTTCTTTTGTTTTTTCTTGTACAATGTTTTTTATTTTTTGGTTTGTTTGTTTTCTCCTCAGCAGGGATCTTTGTTTTACTTTAGAGTATTAAGGAGCTAGCTAACAACCATTGAAAATAGTATAAAATTCAAAACATTTGAATTAATTATTTGCAATTTATGCATAACTTGTTGTGACTATCATGAATGTAGAGTTATTTATATTCTAAAATATCATATTCAATAAATGTGATTGAGAATTCAAGAGATGTTTCTCATGGTGACACCTAAAATCCTTGGGTTTGTTGAAACTACCAGTGTTGATATTAGGTGAAAAATCTGGGTCACCCTTGCTACCATTACAATTCTCAACTTAATTTCAGCAAGTGCTCATTCCTTGCGTTATAAAGTTACAAATTGCTATATCTTGAGAAATTTCTATCAAATATCAAAGGCAATAGAATATAAAATTGAAAATATAAGTAAATAAAGTGAATTATACTGAAAATCTAGATTAAGCCATCTAAGTAACTCTACCGGGGCTATAGATGCTCATTGGCAGTGGGGCTCTACATAGGAGAATTGTAATGATAACCTTGTCGGGGCTATAGACGCTCGCTGGCAGCAAGGCTCTATCTAGTTGGCTATGAGGGAATATCCTCAACTATGTAGGCTAATGTCAGTCACTGGTTTGTTCAACTAATCTTCAAGATGAGGATAATTAATCATGTGCACACACCTAAACTAAAATTAAAAATTCAGGCACCCTTATTGAATACCTTAGGTTTCAAGTTGAATAATAATTTGTAGGAAAGATAGTTGGAAATTATGGATTTAGTTCATCTAGTTTTTTTGAATGCTTTGAATTTAATTGTTTTGTTTGGTTGCTAGTTGTTGTGATGTTCACAACACGCCCCATTTTACTCCTTAGCAAAATGAGGACCCCTGCTGTGGCTATTGCTTTTGTGTGTGTCGTTTTGCTTGGTGGTGAAGGGAAAAGGGAGTTGAAGTTTGCAAACTTTGTTAAAAATAGAGAAAAAAATATATTTTTAGTACCAATGCATGATATGGTTGGGTTCCTTGTGAAAAATGAGCTAGGGTTACTTTTTGAACCGTCTTAAAATTCGCCATATTTTGCAAGTTATGATTATTTTGGTAAAATGTACATTCTGGTTTGTATATCACTTTGCATATACAAGGTCCTTTGTATGTGCAAAGTCATTTTATGCTTGGTCACTTTTTGCATTCGGGTTCATATACAAGGTCGGTTGTATTTCCTTTCATACATACAAAGTGGACCCGAAGTGTTTTTTAGGTTAGAATGATTTGATGTTTTGATTTCCGCTTTGCATCTCACATTTGTATGTTTGGTAGGGGAAATATACAAGGCACTTTATACAACGCGGACCTGAAAAAGTATCAAACAAATGTTAATTCATGGTATAAATTCCAGTTTGTATACTTGTGCATACATTGCCAATATACAACGCGGACCCGACAGATTTATAAAAAGAGAAAAATCCATGTATATGTTCCGGCTTGCATATTGGCGCACACAAGAATAATATACATACAATGCGGATTTGAAAATTTCATGAAGAAGAGCTAATTCGATGTATATTTCATGTTTGTATATTCTTATATACAAACTAATATACATTGTGCTTATACAAAGTGGATCTCAATGGAGGATTAAATTTGGTTAAGTACTTGTATCAAATCCAGGTGTATATCAGAAAATACATATTTGAAAGAAACATGCAAGTGGATATACAAACACATATGCACAATGTGGACCTGAGGCAGTTGTTAAAGGAGGTTAATTCATTGTATATTGGAGGGAGTCATGCAGATATGAGATATCATTGTAACATAACGATCGGCCAAACATTTCAAGCCTTTGCTGATAGCTAAAACTCACGCCGATAAAGGCGATCGGCGAAATGATAGTAATCAAAATGAAATTTCAAATTTTTACCGATAGCTGACTCTTACACCGATGGATCAAAAGGCATGTGCCGAATAACAAAAGGGCATCAACATGAGTAATACCATCGGCCAATCAAGTTTTTTACTTGCCGATGGGCGATGTCATGCCGATAGGAAGGAAACACAAGCCGCTAGGGCTATTTCGGTGAAAGTCACATAATATTGGATATCGGCCGAGTTCAAAAGTTTCTCACCGAAGGTTGTTCTTCTGCCGATGAACCATTTGGTCATCGGCATAACAAGGTCTATCGGTGGAGTTTGGTTTTGTCTCCCCGAAGGGTATGGTCTCATCGATGATTTATCATCAGTATAACTTTCAATATCGGCAATGTTTGGTTTTGTCTTGGCGATGAGTGATCTCACGCTGACAACATAGAAGGAAGCTCATCAATATAGCATTGGCTATCGGCCAAGTAATTTTAGGCTCACCAATAAGGAATATCATGCCGATGGGTGGTAAAAGGGCAAAGCGATGAAATTTTGAGGGCATTTTTTGGAGCCCAATAGCATTTTTGGGTCAACAGTGGTTGACCAGACCATTTTCTAACACTGTGTATGGATTTTTAGACCTGATTTTTCACGGATTCAGGGCCCGATTGATGCATTTACATAGTCACAACTGAATTTAATGGGTGTTTCGATTTCCTGCTATTTATTAAGTAAAATGATACTTATTGCTTGTCTGTTTTTGTAGGTTTGCAGTTGAAGAGGGAGCTGAAACTTAATGACAATGACATCATGGAAGAGGAAATTCGATCTTAGGAGTAGAGGAAGATAAGGATGAAGGATGAGGAAGTCAAGGGTCTTCACTAATGAAGACAAAATACAGTTGAGGGCATTACTGCAGCAGACGACAGAAGTTAATATTGAGCTGCTAGGGTTCCCAGAAGGGCATTTTTTTGCTCAGATTTGATGTATACTTAGAGATATTTTGGGAGACTTGTTCTCCTGCATTTATTTCTATAACCAGGGGTTTGAACCAGTGCTTAACTGGGGTTTTTGCTGTAGTGAGGACAATCAGATTCTTTATATTGTGCTTCTCCACATTGTAAAACTTTACACAGGGGCTACTTAGAAATTTGTAGTAGTAGAGATTTTGTAGAGAATAGCATTTAGAATAGAGGGACCTTTGAGTTTAAAAGTAGAAGAAGGAGGTCACTTGTGTCTGCAATAAGGAATGTGTGGAACATCTGGCTTCCTTACTGTATCTGTAAAGCTTGTAAGTTTTCTGTAGTTTGATCAATGAAGCTAAGAGTCATTCCGACATTGTAAATCATATATGACTATCTATTTCTAATACAATTGAATCTATAATTTTGCATCTATCCTCTAAGTGTTTTCTTTCTCTTCATTGTGTTTTGAAACATTTTCTCTTAGAGCTTGCAATTTTAAATGTATGTTTGTGAAAATGCTCAAAACTTACATTTAAGTTTTTTTGTTTGTGGATTTGATCAAGTTACTATATGATTTATATAGTACATAACAGAACAATTAGATCCTTGAATAGATTTAAATGAAGTTTAGATTAGATCTTTTTAACTTTTCCCAACCCATCTGAAATACTTAGCTGAAAACGTAGAAATTTAAAGGAAATTGTCTCATATCTGAGAGAAGTATGCATTACTAATTTGAAAGTAGACAGTTTTCATAATATTAGAAAGAAGAAAGCTTGCTACAATACAAATCTTTTAAAGCTTTGAAATCCATTAACACTTTTATGCAAGAAAGGAGTAAACAACACACTGATATTCACAATAACTTGTTGCATAGTTTGAGTCCAGTAAACCAACATGAAACCCTAAACTACGTAAGGCCCCTTGAACATTACAGCTTCACATCAACCAACTGAATTTGCCCAACAGGTCAAGACCTGACCATATGAAACTTGGGATTAAGCAAATCTTAACTGATTCCTTCATATCTTTCAAGTCAGTTTTGGTTCATTATATGTGAATTTTAACTAAAATTGTTATGATTGCATCAAAACAATCACCAACACTTCTCAACACACTGCTGCATCTCAAGTTCCATTCTTTATTGAACTTTTTCCAATTTCTTCAAAGGCTTGTCTCAGCTCTACCATCTCTTGCTCAATATTAATTTGTTTTACCTTCTCATCCTTCTTCTTTATCTTCCTTTTCTCTTTTCCCATCACTTGTTTCTTGCTTGGTAATTTCTTACTCTATAAGTCTCTATGGACAAACCTTTTCAACATTTCCATTCTCCTTTCTCAAGCAAGTCTCTTTCACCTTACTTCTTCTCAATGTTTCTTCTTGTGTTCTCGATACCTCACCTTAGGCCCCTTTCTTTTCTCCTGGCCTAGTCTTTTGGTATCCAGGTTCTTCCTTCAACCTGCAAAAAGATAATACACAAAACTTCCAAAACTTCCTTGCCCAGATCTTTGGGCTCTGATACTAATTTGATGTAGAGAAGGGGTGTACAATAACAAATCAACCTTAGACAACCACTTACAAGTGCCTTTTTTCATCAAAATGTGGGTTTTCCTTCACAAACCCTTGTTCTTCCTTGTAGCCTTTCTAAAAGGCATTTTTTGTCATAACTCTCCAACCAGAACTGATCTCTCAGAAAGAAGACTTGTTTTAGATACCCATTTGGCCATTATTAAATATATCTCAAAATTAGGGTAGGGTTCTTTGTACGGAAGGGCTCAAAAATTGACTGTCCTCCTTCTTGACTAGGCCTAATTAGGCATTTAGTCATGACATAAGTGAGTTATTGACTTCAAATGGGATTTTATTTATTACTACACCCCCAATGCATCCAACAGGATCCTAATACACCATTCTCCTATCATGAACAGTCCTATAAAGTCATATTCATTAAACCCTCTAAGTCTACTAGGGCTTTTGACTGCAAAATAGGGTAAAGGACAACAAACAGTCCTCTTATTCTCCTTCACATGTGCCAACCCATATCTCAAATCTTGCAAAGATTTAGTATACCTCAGGGCAGAACTTATTACCAAGTTTCAGGGTTTGTTCATGTGAAAAACTGAAGAAAATGCATTTTTTGTCTTCTAGAAACCCTAGGCAGGGTTTAGGATTGTTATCACCAAAAATGCTCTAACTTTTGAAAAACCTGATGAAATGACTCGAAATGAAAAGAAAAAATTCTTTATTTCATATATCTATCATCCACATGCCTGCCCTTTTCCATCCAAGGTCATACAAATCCGTTCCAAACAAGTTTCTTGTTGAAAAACAATAAAAATCTGAAAACAACAATCACTAATTTGATCATAACTTTCACAAAACATGACAAAAATCAACAAAACCAAAAGCATTAGAAATTTAGCTCAACTATCTTTCCAACCATACAATGTATAGGTCATACATAGGTAGTACAAATCTGTATCAGTCTAGGAACAACAAAAAACATTTTAAAAGTGCAAAAAATAGTGATATTTTATTGTTTCAACTTCCAAACTTCTTCAACAAACCTTGTGGTCATACAATGGAGGCTTATTTATGCCTATACAATCTATTTTCCTCATACAACTGACTTCAACTACCATTTTAACCATCTTTTGAAGAGTTGTTAACAATAATGCCTTCATACTATCAACTTCTAGGACATTTGACAAGTTACTTAACCCAATGGTTACACCAATGGATCCAAATGACCCAAAAATGGACAAAAATGGCCTCACAATGGCCTTATTACATGAAATGCCACCAAAAGAAAACAAAACTCTATCCTTGACCAAATTTGACCAAGGTGTGTTCTAGCTTTGAGGGTGCTCTTGCACGATGTATCTACTTTTGAGGCAGCTTCACTAGTAGCCCATACTACTTAGTTTAGTGAGGCAACTACTAAGAAGTTATAAGAACATTATAATGAGAGGCTAAAGGAAATCATGTTCTTACAAGAATATTTAAAGTGTAAAATAATCATTGATTAAACAAGCTTCGATCATAAGTCCAATTTGTGGATCAAAAGGTAATGATGCCTCCTCTAAGTACCTCTCAAATTAGCAGTGATTCAGAACAAGAGGTAGGAAGGCTAAGAGACTCAATGAATATGGCCAATGAAGAGGTCAAATAATATAAGGAAAATACAAAAAAAATGGTTAAAGGTGTTTTCATGGAAAGAGTTCAAAGCTTGACAAGATTGATTGAAGACTTATGGAAGTGTCGTGAAAATGTCATTGCAATAAAAAAGAAAAGGGATAGCCTAGAACCACAACTACTTGGAATCAAAATCAATTGGATTCCTAGGGTGTTCCCTATGATTATGATTTACTAGAATTCCACGTATGCTTTTGGGAGTTCAAATGAGATACCAACTAAATATACATATGTTTTTGAGTTTTTATTTAAAACAACTTCTTTCATAGAAAAGATAAAAATTGATTTGAGATTAAAAAAAAGAAGAGTTTCTACTTCTTGTTCAAACTAATTTGGTAGCTCTTCTGGGCCTTGATGGAAGAAAGAAAACAATGGTACTTAGAAGGGAAGAGTTCAATGATCTTTTTCCCCTATTTGCAGATCCACTCCTCAAAAATGAGTAAAGTGGCTCCTATGTTATTAAATAATTAAACTGATAATATTGTAGCAATGGAAACAAGATTGCATAACTATATCAAAGAAACCAATGTCATACTAGATGCTAGATTTGAGATTTACATGAACAAAGTAAATAAAAATATTGATGTTGATTGGCTTGGTGATGAGGAGTGGGATGAACTTGGCATAGGTCACATTCTGAGAAGTATTGAACAAGATTTGTATTCTTTGAATATTGTGCAATCACTTGTAAAAGGTGAAAAGCTATTTTGACAACATTTGTCTAAGATTGTAAAGCAAAGATACAAGTGCCAATCATCCATGTGAGATGAGAATTATCTCTTTTCTATAAGTAGAGGTTATTTTCTTATGTATGATATGATCAATGATTAAAATTTTTGCAATCACTTATGCAAGAGTACAATTGTACAATAAAAACACTGATTGAGATTGAATATAGTTGCATCCTAAATTATGTTACCATGAAATCAAGTTGTAATCTCATTTTTAATAAATCAATATCTAGGCACACATTTTATATGTTTGTGTTGAAATATAGTTTGTCTTTCATTCAAGTAGTGATTGTAAAACTTTCTCTTAACATGTGGTACATTTTGATAAGGAATGTGATGAACAATGACACTTATGACCTAAGTTATACTATAATATGAATAAAAATATTAATATGATGTGAGGTATATTATAAAGATGCAATAAAAGAATTACATGTACACATTTAATTGTTGCTACAAGAATGCTACATGCTTCCCTTAAGACCATAGATCTACCCATAGCTTTTCTATGGGTTACCACAAATCATATACAAGTTGCTACAAGGTTTCTATAATTTAATCTCAAGGCTTGTAGGTATACCTTTCTATAGGAATGTTGTCCTCCCTAATTTTTTGTATTATCTCATACATGTCTTGTCTTCTTCTCTTCATTATAACTAGTTAATTTTTCTTCATTTCAAATGATTACTAATTTCCACATGCATAACTTGAATATTTTGTAACTTTGTGTAACTAATTTAATACTTTTGTAACACAGTCATAAGAATATTACATCCTCAATTGTGGAAAATAGAAGAGTAGTCCTATCAAAGACAAGCAAGGCCTCCATATTGTCCTATTTTAATAAATAACAAGGAGATGATATAATAGGTGAGGGTCCATCAAGAATAAATAACCAAGAAAGTGCACTTGACATTTAAGGATTCCATTTGGACCACTTTGACAATGAACATGCCTCTAATATACATCTTGAAAGAGATATACATGATGTGATTAAATCTAGTAGTCAATGAGTGAACAACACATTCATGTACATGGAGAAAACATCCATGCTACTGGTAGTGGTGACCTTGAATCTAAAATCTTGTCAAAGAAATTTGTAAAGAACATTAGTGAGACATGTTAAGAAATTTTCAACTTGAGTGGGTTTCTAAATATCCATTTGTAGAACCCGTAGATAATGAAGATGGAGTGGGCACCCTAAAACTGTAGTGGCAAAATTTGTAGCTAGACATATAAGAAAGACAAGATATTGCAACTAAAATTAGACATGATTGAGAAGCATATACGTAAAGTCTATGAAAAGGTAAACATAAATGGAGAGTTGAAGTTAGTGATTTTCTAGAAAATGGAAGATGAATGCATTCATTCTTAGAATGCAACAAAGCACAAATAAAACATGCAATTATAGGGACAACTAACCACCATTGGAGGTCCCATATCTGCTCTATTTAGAAAGGTGATCAAAGCAAGTCATTTATCCAAAGCTATACAACTTGGAAATTATATTCCATATATTCAATAGATGTCATTTGTTGATAGACTTTCTAGAATATAGAAATTTAATGCAATTTCTTGGAGTGCCCAATTTTTCACTTTCCCATTGGTCTGTTAGTAGTGATTGGGAATGGGTTCAATGTTTGGCTATGACGGAGAAGCAAGATATATACGAGAAATTGAATCAAACAACTTTCTTTGCCTCATCTCTAGATGAGGTGATGACCACTGAAAGCAAAAAATTAGACCCATTCTAAGCCAACTTTATATGGTTTTTAAAGTGAATTTTTTGGCAAAGTGCACAATGAGAATTTTTTTGGCCCTATGCATATTTTTTTCACATTTTAAAAATACTACCATGGCATGTATCCTAGTAGCTAGTTGCCAATTATGTTTTCTAGGGCGTTAAGTGGCCACTGTTCCTTATTTGATATATTGCACACATATTTACATCTCTTTATGTACTTATTTCATAAGCTTTATGTGTACATCTTCTTTGACATGTATTCAAGCATCTCAAGCATCCTACTTACTATCTCTACAAAAAATATCTTGTGCAACCTTTTGTAGGGCCTTGAGCTGTAGTGCAGCCCTTGTTTATTGTTCCAAGCTTTTAACGTATTAACTAGATTAGTACTTGGGTATAGTAATTTTAGAAGTTGTAGGTAGAGTGTTGATGTATGGAACAAATTATCTTTCTTTGATAAAATCATTGACATATAATATTGTTTTAGAAGGTTTATATCTTAGTATATGAATTGTATTTGACTAGTAATAGTTGGAGATGCATTTGTTACATTTAATATAAATCTTTTACATATCTACACTTAGAATGAACATATGTCATTTTGAACTTGTACACTACAAAACAATACAATACAGTTTATATCATATCACTATTTTAACAAAATTTTATATAAACTTAAAACTGTCATTCTTCAATTTCATTTTAAACACTTAGGCTCTATTTATTAAACATTTTAATACTATACATTGACTAATAATAATAAATAAATTAAAGTAATCATATTGTAGAAAATATTTAAATAAAATTCTTTGAAATAATAAGGGGCGGACATGGTCAATTTCCCTCTTTATACTATTTTGTGGTAATTAAAACTAGAAATTAAATAGCACAGGACTACCAAAGTAACGACGTAATAATTCAACAATGTTAAGTTATGCAACACAGTAACTGCCACATTATATATATACTTCAGATAGATTTTACTTTTAACATCAAAACATGGTAAGAAATATGAGAGGAAATCATCTTTAAGTTTGTTTACTTAACATAGACATCTTTCTCGACCTAGTTATTGTTACCTGCTATCATTCTATGGTTTTGATTATTCTCCAACTAGTTGAGTTTTGCTATTTTCATTCCCCTAATATATCTATCTATATTAATATATTGAAAAACAAAAATATATGTATGTCAATCTAGTGGTCTTTGAGTTTATCTGTCTAAAGCTGAGGCCTTGCATATCTAACTCCCAACTCTTCCAATTTGTCTTGGAGTTCAACAACTTTGGCAGAGTCGCTGTCATCTAACTATTTCTCAACAGCAACAAACGTTGATATGAGATGATCCGACAGGCCCAGCCGTAAACTACCTATGCATTGTAAACTGTAAGGAAGTTAAAATAGCAGAAACAACTTCCTATGCCAACCTTGAGGAAAGGAATTATGCAAAACTTTAAATTTGATCTAACAGCTACAGAAATTCCAGCAACACATTCAAAATATGAAATAAACAATAAAACACAAAACACCAGATATATGTGGGGAAAACCCTTTCGGGTGAAAACCCCATACTCCAAAAGTCTGCTCAATGTATTCTAAATCTAATAGCAAGATTACATACACTTGTAGAGCAAGTTTATTACAGGAGTATCACCAATAAACAACTCTGGAAGAATTCTGGTAGCATTCCGATAGCATAACAATACCTGCAAACTCACACTATGCAAACTACTTCTCAAGCCTCCAATTTATAAACTGCTGGCTATACAAGAAACCATCTATGGTTCTACAAAACTATGTGTGAAGCTTCTCAGCCAAGATTCTAGTCCCAAAATAATCTCACGTCCAAAATGAAAACCCTTATTTTTTACCCTTACAAATGTCATAGAATCTGTCATAATATGCCTAAAAATAGGCCTTCTATCATATACTACCATGTGGGCATCTTTTGACACCTAATAAACCAATTTTCAATGCACCGACAATGCATAACAGCTGTAGGAAAATATTAAATGAAAATAACTATTTATAGGAAATATGCAAGGTTGAGACACCTCATTTCCCAACATTCTCCCACTTGTCTAATACCTTGCAAGAGCCAGGGGAATCACATCATCATGGATCAACTGCTAGGGGCCAAGAGGTCCATAGACTCGGAACACCACCTAAATTTTGTTGTGCTCACGGGCTTAGTTAATGCATCTACAACATTCGCCACAGTCTCTACCTTTTCCAGCTTCACCCTACCATCCTCGACCATATCTCTCACGAAGTGATACTAAACATCAATGTGTTTGGTCCTGGAATGAAAAGTCAAGTTCTTCGCAAGGCAGATTGCACTCTGACTGTCACAATAAACTATAACTACACCCTGTTTCAATCCAATATCTGAACACAAATGCTTCAGCCAAATGGCTTCTTTACAGGCATGAGTAGCTGCCATGTACTCTGCCTCAGTAGTGGACAAAGCGACCATAGCCTATCGCTTGCTTATCCAACTGATTCCACCACCACTAAGAGTAAACACATATGCACTGGTGGATCTTCTGCTATCGACATCACTAGCCCACTCTAAGTCCACAAAACCACAAATACTCAGGGAATGTTGATCTCTTGTACCATGAAAACAAATAGAGTACTCGGATGTACCCTGTAAATATCTGAAGACCCTCTTAACTGCATCCCAATGCACTCTTCCAGGATTTGACATATAACAAGAAAGAACTCCCACTGGTTGGGCAATGTCTGGTCTTGTATAGACCATAGCATACATTAAGCTTCCAACTGCACTCTGGTAAGGCACTCTGCTCATGTCTTCCATCTCCAATGGGGATGTAGGACATTGTGAAATAGAGAGCTTTGTTCCCAATGTAACAAGAACACAAAGTGGTTTACAATCCTGCATGTTAAACCTTTGCAAAATTGAACAAACATACTTACTCTGGCCAAGTCATACCTTTCTGTTCTCATGATCTCTTCTGATGTCCATCCCAAGTATGTGTTTTATTGCACCAAGATCTTTCATTTCAAATTTTACAGAGAGCTAAGATTTTAATTCTGTAATCAAACCTTTGCCTTTCCCAATAAACATGTCATCAACATATAAAGCAATTGCCAGGAAATGATCACCATCAAATTTAAAATATACACAGTGATCAGATTTAGACCGCACAAATCCCAAACTCAACACATAAGTATCAAATTTCTGGTACCACATCCTAGGACTTTGTTTAAGGCCATACAAAGATTTCTTTAACTTACAAACCAACTTGCTTTTACCTTTTACCACGTACTGCTCTGGCTGTGTCATATAGATTTCTTCCTCCAAATCACCATGAAGGAAAGCAGTTTTCACATCTATTTGCTCGACCTCTAGATCATAAGTTGCTGCAATAGATAATAAAAAATGATGGATGTCATTTTAGCAACAGGAGAAAAAATCTCACCGTAATCAATACCCTCAACCTGAGAGTATCCCTTCGCAACCATCCATGCCTTATACTTTTCAACATTTTCATCTGGACCAATCTTTTTCTTAAAGACCCATTTACATCCAATAGGTTTACGACCTTCAGGGAATGGTACAAAGTCCCATGTATCATTTCTTTCAAGGGTTGCCATCTCTTCATCCATGGCAACTTTCCAGGATTCTGCATCATTCATACCCAAAGCCTCTTGCATAGATCTTGGTTCATCAATGTTAGTATTCAAAGCAAATATACACTTCCAATCATTAGGTGAATACCCATACCTTTTAGGTGGTTGCCTATGCCTTGTAGACCTTCAAACAAGCTGAGGTGGAGGTTCTTCCACTTCTTCCTCCTTTTCACCCTCTTCTGAAGATTCAGAGCTTGATGAGATTTCCTCAACTTCTTGTCTATCTTGGGGTCTCAATTCATCTTTCTCAAGCATAGAAGGAAGTTGAATCACATCTTTTTTCTGTTCAATTTCTTTATGCTATTTTGGCTGAAAAATAACAAGAAAAGATTTAGTTTCTCTAAAAATAACACTTCTGGAATGAATTACCTTATGTCCAACAAGGTCCTAAAGCTTGTATCCTTTCACACCATAGCTGTAGCCGATGAAGATACATTTGACAAGCTTAGAATCCAACCTTGTTCTATTCTCCTTAAGCACATGTGCATATGCCTCACAACCGAAAACTCTTAGATATCTAAGTGAAGCCTTTTTCTTCGACCATGCCTCCATTAGCATTTTATCAACAAGCGCTAATGTAGGAGATCTATTTATCAAATAACAAGTAGTGGCAACAACTTCAGCCCAAAACTTTCGTTCTAGACCAGCTCCACTCAACATGCTCCTAGCCTTTTCCATCAATGTTCTGCTCATCCTTTCAGCAACTCCATTCTGCTGAGGAGAATATGGAGTTGTCTTTTGTCTTTTAATCCTGCAATCTGTATAGTATCTGTCAAAATCTGTAGAATAGTACTCACCCCCATTGTCAGTCCTCAAACATTTAATTTTATTTCCAGTCCAATTTTCTACCATAGCCTTGAACTCCTTAAAATAACTGAAAACTTCAGATTTACTCTTTAAAAAATATACCCATGTTCTCCTATTGAAATCATCAATGAAAGTAACATAATAAACTAATTTACCAATAGAAGCAACATCAACAGGACCAGATATATCCGAATGGATTAGATCCAAAATACATGAAGACTTATGAGAAGACGAGTAAAACTAAACATGGTTCTATTTTCCATAAATATAGTGTTCACAGAAATTAAACTCTAGATTGCAATCATTCAAACCTTCAACAAGGTTTTTATTTTTCAGGGCTTTCAAACCCTTATATCCAATGTGGCCAAGTCTCTGGTGCCATAACATGGTCTTCTTTGTAGGCAACTTTGATTCGGTAGATAGAGCACCCTTGGGTACCTAGAAGCTACGACTATCTGCAGAAGAGGAAACCATCTCTTTTTTCAGCAAAGTAGTTTCTAGCTTAATTTTATCAGAAGTCCTATTGCACTCAACCGTACATGCATCCAGCTGGTACAATGTACCTAATCTGCTTCCTCTTGCTATCACCATAGGACCTCTCACCATTTTGACACCTACTTCAGAAAACTATACATGCACACCCACATCTATTAGCTTGCTAACAGATAATAAATTTCTTGCTAGTCCTAGGATATGCAAGACACCATCAAATCTTCTAACTCTACTATCAGAAAATTTCACGTGAATACTACCACGGCCAACAATGTTAAGGAAAGAATTATCACCCAAATACACCTTACCACCATTATAGTTTTCATACTTACTAAACCAATTTCTGTTAGGAGTCATGTGGAAAGATGCACCTGAGTCTATCAACCATGCATTATCCCCTGCACAAGTGGCCAAGGCTGCAATAAAGGCATCTTCATCTTCCTTTTTGGACTCAGATTCAGAATCTTGCTTCTTCTTCTTCTTTTTCTTCTCTTCTTTACATTCCTTTCAGAAGTGACTGGATTTGCCACAGTTCTAGCATATTGCCTTGGACTTACCAGGAGATTTTGATCTCCCCTTATTCTTGGACTTGGAACGGCCACATTGCTTCTCATCTTTGCCTCATTCTTTTTTTCTTCCTCGAACACTCAAAGCCTCTTTGGCATTGAAAGAGACCTTCCTTATCATCTCTTCAGAAAGTAGAGAACCAACAACATCCTCCATCGTCAAGACAACTGCAGTGCTCCCAATAGCCATAACTAGGCTATCCCATGAGTCTGGTAGCGAACACAACAAAAATTGTCACCTTTCTTCCTCATCCATTTTAACCCCAACTGAGGTCAACTGAGTCACCAACATATTGAATGTTTTTAGATGCTCAGAAATCCATCCACCTTCTTCCATTCTCAAGGAATATAACTTTTTCCTCAAGAAAATCTTATTCACTAGAGATTTAGCTTGATATATCTCACCTAACTTCTTCCAAAGCTTCTTTGAAGTGGGTTCTTAGTGGACATTTATCAGAATCAAATCTGCAAGGCACAATCTTATGAGACCTTTATCTTTTCTATCCATTACATCATACTTTGCAGCCAAATCTAGATCCACAGGCCTATGGACATTTTCATCTACTGCATCCCATAGATCCCGATCAATCAACAGATGTTCCATCTTCAGCGTCCACATTTCAAAGTTTGTGCCAGAAAACTTCTCTACCTCAATCCTCCCAGATGTGCTTGCCATATGAAAAAGCCCGCAATAAGATCACAAAGTATCCTCTGCACAAGCTCCCACTCAAACCTTGATTAGCACAAAAAAACCAACAACACACAACTGAAACCGAAGGTGATTAGGCTCTAATACCACTTGTAAGGAAGTTAAAGTAGCACAAACAACTTCCTATGCCAATCTTGAGGAAAGAAATTATGTAAAACTTTAAATTTGATCTAACAGCTACAGAAATTCCAACAACACATTCAAAACATGAAATAAACAATAAAACACAAAACACTAGATATACATGGGGAAAACCCTTTCAGGTGAAAAACCCCACACTCCAAAAGCTTGCTCAATGTATTCCAAATCCAATAACAAGATTACATACATTTATAGAACAAGTTTATTACAGGAGTATCACCAGTAAACAACTTTGGAAGAATTCCGGTAGCATTCCGACAGCATAACAATACTTGCAAACTCACACTATGCAAACTACTCCTCAAGCCTCCAATTTATAGATTGCTGGCTCTACAAGAAACCATCTATGGTTTTACAAAACCATGTGCGGAGCTTCTTAACCAAGATTCTAGTCCCAAAATAAGCTCTCACGTCCAAAATGAAAACCCCTATTTTTGACCCTTAAAGATGTCATAGAATCTGTCATAATATGCCTAAAAATAGGCCTTCCATCATATACTACCATGTGGGCATCTTTTGACACCTAATAAACCAATTTTCAATGTACCGACAATGCATAACAGCTATAGGAAAATATTAAATGAAAATAACTATTTACGGGAAATATGCAAGGTTGAGACACCTCATTTCCCAACATAAACGACCGGATGTATAGCTGGGTCGACAAGTCCTGCAGTTCAATGAATCTAACGATTAAAAATGTTTGACTCTTTTCGACCTACCCTGCTGTACTACACATCGACGGGGTTTTAACTGTTTTCAACCTGCCGTACTACATTCGATCAGCCAGTTATTTCCAACGCATCGGCTGGTTAAGACGTTCCATTTGACAGAGCAGCGTGCATGGAGCCTTCACTCTTTGCCTTCATCGCCCTCTTTCTCGTGTTCCAAACACAACATTCCAGCTCGTTTTTCGCAACATGATTCTCTTTGGCTTCTTCGTCCTCGCGAAAATTTTCTGCATCAGCTCTCATTTTCTCTATCTCTTGAATGCTCAGTCTTCCACTTTCATTAGTGATAGTAATCTCATTGCTTGCGCCGCTTCCCTAATCGTGGGACGAAACTTTCAGAATTCCGTTTGCATCTACTTCAAAGCAAACTTTAATACTTGGCACCTCAAATGGGGCACGAGAAATTTGATACTTGGCAACGTCTCCGACAAGTCTCTTGTTTTCAGTGAAAGCAACCATCGAAGGAGTAGTTCTGTTACCTTGATCATTAACAATGATTTCCACTCTGTCGTGCTGCCATACTCCCACACAGCTATAGGTTGTTCCCTTCCCTTCCATTTGCCTACTCACACTCTATAGCTGTAAGTTGAATGACCTATTAAAATTCCTCGAGGATTCTATGTCCATTAGTCCTCTATTTAACCTTCGGAAATAGAGGGAAACATGTCGCCTGGGTTGGTAATAAGCTTGTCTTCATTAATGAAGTAGAATGAGATAATAATGAAGTAGTATCAGTGGATACGTATGACACGATTAAGGTAAATATATTTGAGAATTTGGTAATCTTCATCGATAGTTGCACACGCGTGGCACCCAACAACCTCTCTTACCTCTAACAGAATTCATCATGGTTTATAAATATGCAAAGGCAAATAAATTCTAATTACAAGTTTCATAATAATTATTACGCTGAAGGTGTTCCCTTTGGCAAACAAATCTCTGGGTTGAAAGATTGGTGCTTGTTATTGAGCGAGACGTGCAAGACGATTGAATCATCGCCCACCATTCGATCTTTGCTGGATTTTCTGTCGCCGTTTTTTCTTCGTTACCGTTCACGCATCAACGGTATGTGTTTCTCATTTATCTCACACATTTTTGAGAGGCCAAGAATGGGAGGCGGACTTTCTCTAACTTGACAGGAAATCAGTGGGTGGGCTTGCATGAATGTGTTGGCGGATTATTGTTTTAGTTGTGCACGTGGTATCTTTTGGTTGGCTGTAGGTAGGAGCCCCTTCTTTGGTGAGTATTATTTTGCTTGCAGGTTTCATCTTGTCATAGTTAGATGGGTTGTAGGATCTTGCTATCAATGACCGCCAACTGTTCAATCTTCAATTACGTGCTTAAATACTTTGGCAGCCGTTGGAACGTACACCAAATATATTATACATACCCAGAAAATCTATCGAGAGTTTGCCATTAGAATAGCGGCCCGTAGATCTGTTATCGATATAAGTTACACCATATGATGGGTGGTTGGCCTCTATGTTTGTGGCAATGAAGTTATTGTTGCCTAGATCGACGATCGAGTCCCCGAAGGTGAACAGAGAGCAAACTTTGATTTTAACATTTTTTTCCTCCTTTGCTGCCTTTGCTTGCGCAAGTGAGAATATACAGGGCAAAAGGAACAAATTGACCACAATGTGGGTGCCACATAATCGCTTATTCTGTTGTTAAAACTATGACGTGAATTGCGCCTCAATTAGAATTTGAAGATAAAAGTAAATTTATATGAGTGTAATTATAAAACATTAACTCAAAATAAAAACTGTACTTTGATTTGTTTAGAATTGAACATAAAAAGTAGATAATATCATCTTATTGAACATAAAAAGTAGATAATATCATCTTATTGTATTGACAATGTTCTATTGGATTTTAAGAGATGATGGTTGCATACTTATATATTTTTTAACATATAAGTAATTATTCATTAGTTTATTAAATTATAATTTAATGACAATTTGCGAGTTTGTTCTTTTATCTATATTTAAATTGTGTTTTAGTGTTAAAGTTATTTGTAAGTTATTGAAATAAATAACATTATAAATATATTTGGGGAGTAAACTAATATATTTCAAACACTAGATAAATTATAGAGTTGAGTAACTAAGTTTGAAAATAGATACACATTGAAGATAAAATGAGATGGAATTTGGGTATATTTGGAAATTAATGAAATGTTGACTTTTATTGATATGACACTATGACAAAGAGACAAAAGAGTGGAATCTGAAACTAGATCTAGTATCAAAGATATGAGAAGACTACACTATGATAATCTAAGATCTTAGGATACAATTAAACTATCATGATCTATTCTAAGTGTTGTGATCCTATTTGATGGTACAATCTTATCCTTCGCAGAAATAAATCTTTGATAATTATTGATTATGTTCACCTATTATATATCTACACAAGCAAAACTAAAGTGGTGCTAAGAGTACTATTAGGATCTACTATAACATTGAGGAAGAACAATCAACTTGTTAATAGTCAGGCCCAAAGATTGATGTAATAGCGATAGAAATAGAGAAATAATAGAGCCTGTTAGACGTTGGTGTAGACACAATAGCCAATAGTAGAACCTACATGTGTTAGTGATGAATATGTGAATTGCTTCTTTTGTTTTGATTATATGTGTTGGTGATCATAGGATGACCTAGGGTGATGCCTTTAAATAGAATCCTTATATTGGCACTCAAATATTGTAGCCACCTATTTCATTAGCCAAATAACCCTATATTAGCATTGTACGTAGAGTGCAACAATGGACAATACTAGAAGTGTGGGACTTGTCCTATAGAATGACCTCCAATTTTGAAAAGTTTTTTTCTTATGAGATATGCAATAAGCTCCCATGCTCATTTTGCAAGGGAAAGGGAAAGAGGGAAAATATATGAAATAAATCTTAATCTATTAGGGAGAGTGTGCCAAGAAAAGGATTTGCTACCTTTATTTATCATCATAATAGAGTGGACACATAAATCAATAATCACAACTAGTCAAATATAAGCATATCACCATAAATATAGATTAATGTTCATGAATATAGATAATCTACATGTAGGGAAAGGCTTCAATGCCCTAGAAACATGAAACAAGGTTTGTATTTCTATACTTAACAAATAAAAGAGAAAACCAATTGATAGAACTTTACAAATAAGGCTTAATTTGAAGCACAAATGAGCAGAATTCCATCTTGATCCCTAAGTTAGCAACTCTTATTTATACACATGGTAAGAGAGGGAGAGAGATAAGAAAGATAAGAAGGATAGAAGAGATGCTAACTTAATTCTTTATTAGCATGATTAGATTCATTCTTGTAAATCTAAAGGGAAACTAGAGACCAAACTCTATAAAATCTCTAGACACTCCTGATTGCATGTGTCATAGTTTGATTTAGGGCCTAAATTACCAAAGGAATAACCCAATGCCTTAAACTTGCATGGAGAAGTGGCCACGTGTATCTAATTTACAAGAAGAAATGGACACAAGTTTGATTTCATAGGGTAGGAAGTTAGGTCCTTGACTACATCAACAATAATATGATCTTCCCAATCTAACCATCTTTAATCTTGTCCTATACTTTAGAGGAGTATACGCACATGCTTAAAATGCCTTGGAAAGAATTTTGGAAACTAGGATTTGATTCAGGACAACCCCCATATTCAATTCCTTTGGTGTGTATCCTAAAAGCTCCTCAAGTTGTTGCACAAAGTAATGTCATCCATTATTCTTGATTATTGGTAGGTAACCACTTTTTCCTTTGCAAGATCCCAATCCATTAATCATAGCTAACTATTAGAATTTTAATGAGACATGAAAAGAGATTTTATGGACATAATTTTTAAAATAATATTTATACAAAGAATAAATATATTAAGTTCATAGGTATTTTAAAAGATTGTTGAGAGAAT